>CM016485.1:28885264-29500589 GCA_002890555.2 Lagenaria siceraria | reverse complement strand
CGTTTGCCTTCTCGGTTCGGTTTCTCCTCCGCATTTTGGCCTCCCTTTTTCGTCCTTCACTTCTTCCCCGCTCTTAGGCTCATGCACATCACGTCGCCGTGTCCTCGCGGCCCCGCGGGCAGTTTCCAGCATTGTGTGCCTGGGCCACGCCGCCCTGTATGGGTTAAATGGAATTGGTGGCATTCTATGTTGGGTGCGATCATACCAGCACTAATGCACCGGATCCATCAGAAATCCGCAGTTAAGCGTGCTTGGGCGAGAGTAGTACTAAGTTGGGTGACCACTTGGGAAGTCTCGTGTTGCACCCCTTTTAATTTTTTTTTATTTTTTATTATTTTCCGTTTGCCTCTCGGTTCGGTTCTCCTTCCGCATTTTGGCCTCCCCTTTTCGTCCTTCACTTCTTCCCCGCTCTTAGGTTCATGCACATCACGTCGCCGTGTCCTCGCGGGCAGTTTCCAGCACTTGTGTGCCTGGGCCACGCCGCACTGTATGGGTTAAATGGAATTTGTGTGCATTCCATGTTGGGTGCGATCATACCAGCACTAATGCACCGGATCCCATCAGAACTCCGCAGTTGAGCGTGCTTGGGCGAGAGTAGTACTCAGTTGGGTGACCACTTGGGAAGTCCTCGTGTTGCACCCCTTTTAATTTTTTTTTATTTTTTATTATTTTCCGTTTGCCTTCTCGGTTCGGTTTCTCCTTCCGCATTTTGCCTCCCCTTTTTCGTCCTTCACTTCTTCCCCGCTCTTAGGCTCATGCACATCACGTCGCCGTGTCCTCGCGGTCCCCGCGGGCAGTTTCCAGCAATTGTGTGCCTGGGCCACGCCGCCCTGCATGGGTTAAATGGAATTTGTGTGCATTCCATGTTGGGTGCGATCATACCAGCACTAATGCACGGATCCCATCAGAACTCCGCAGTGAAGCGTGCTTGGGCGAGAGTAGTACTAGTGGGTGATTACTTGGGAAGTCCTCGTGTTGCACCCCTTTTAATTTTTTTTTATTTTTATTATTTTCCGTTTGCCTTCTCGGTTCGGTTTCTCCTTCCGCATTTTGGCCTCCCCTTTTTCGTCCTTCACTTCTTCCCCGCTCTTAGGCTCATGCACGTCACGTCGCCGTGTCCTCGCGGGCCCCGCGGGCAGTTTCCAGCACTTGTGCGCCTGGGCCACGCCGCCCTGCATGGGTTAAATGGAATTTGTGTGCATTCCATGTTGGGTGCGATCATACCAGCACTAATGCACCGGATCCCATCAGAACTCCGCAGTCAGCGTGCCTGGGGAGAGTAGTACTAAGTTGGTGACCACTTGGAAGTCCTCGTGTTGCCCCCCTTTTAATTTTTTTTTTATTTTTATTATTTTCCGTTGCCTTCTCGGTTCGGTTTCTCCTTCCGCATTTTGGCCTCCCTTTTTTGTCCTTCACTTCTTCCCCGCTCTTAGGCTCATGCACATCACGTCGCCGTGTCCTCGCGGGCCCCGCGGGCAGTTTCCAGCACTTGTGTACCTGGGCACGCCGCCTGCATGGGTTAAATGGAATTTGTGTGCATTCCATGTTGGGTGCGATCAAACCAGCACTAATGCACCGGATCCCATCAGAACTCTGAAGTTAAGCGTGCTTGGGCGAGAGTAGTACTAAGCTGGGTGACCACTTGGGAAGTCCTCGTGTTGCACCCCTTTTAATTTTTTTTTTTATATTTTCGTTTGCCTTCTCGGTTCGGTTTCTCCTTCCGCATTTTGGCCTCCCTTTTTCGTCCTTCACTTCTTCCCCCCGCCTTAGGCTCATGCACATCACGTCGCCGTGTCCTCGCGGGCCCCGCGGGCAGTTCCAGCACTGTGTGCCCGGGCCACGCCGCCCTGCAGGGTTAAATGGAATTTGTGTGCATTCCATGTTGGGTGCGATCATACCAGCACTAATGCACCGGATCCCATCAGAACTCCGCAGTTAAGCGCGCTGGGACGAGTAGTACTAAGTGGGGTGACCACTTGGGAAGTCCTCGTGTTGCACCCCTTTTAATTTTTTTTTTTTTTTATTATTTTCCGTTTGCCTTCTCGGTTCGGTTTCTCCTTCCGCATTTTGGCCTCCCCTTTTTCGTCCTTCACTTCTTCCCCGCTCTTAGGCTCATGCACATCACGTCGCCGTGTCCTCGCGGGCCCCGCGGCAGTTTCCAGCACTTGTGTGCCTGGGCCACGCCGCCCTGCATGGGTTAAATGGAATTTGTGTGCATTCCATGTTGGGTGTGATCATACCAGCACTAATGCACCGGATCCCATCAGAACTCCGCAGTTAAGCGTGCTCGGGCAGAGCAGTACTAAGTTGGGTGACCACTTGGGAAGTCCTCGTGTTGCACCCCTTTTAATTTTTTTTTATTTTTTATTATTTTCCGTTTGCCTTCTCGTTCGGTTTCTCCTTCCGCATTTTGGCCTCCCCTTTTTCGTCCTTCACTTCTTCCCCGCTCTTAGGCTCATGCACATCACGTCGCCGTGTCCTCGCGGGCCCCGCGGGCAGTTTCCAGCACTTGTGTGCCTGGGCCACGCCGCCCTGCATGGGTTAAATGGAATTTGTGTGCATTCCATGTTGGGTGTGATCATACCAGCACTAATGCACCGGATCCCATCAGAACTCCGCAGTTAAGCGTGCTCGGGCAAGAGCAGTACTAAGTTGGGTGACCACTTGGGAAGTCCTCGTGTTGCACCCCTTTTAATTTTTTTTTATTTTTTATTATTTTCCGTTTGCCTTCTCGTTTCGGTTTCTCCTTTCGCATTTTGGCCTCCCCTTTTTCGTCCTTCACTTCTTCCCCGCTCTTAGGCTCATGCACATCACGTCGCCGTGTCCTCGCAGGCCCCGCGGGCAGTTTCCAGCACTTGTGTGCCTGGGCCACGCCGCCCTGCATGGGTTAAATGGAATTTGTGTGCATTCCATGTTGGGTGCGATCATACCAGCACTAATGCACCGGATCCCATCAGAACTCTGCAATTAAGCGTGCTTGGGCTAGAGTAGTACTAAGTTGGGTGACCACTTGGGAAGTCCTCGTGTTGCACTCCTTTTAATTTTTTTTTTTATTTTCCGTTTGCCTTCTCGGTTCGGTTTCTCCTTCCGCATTTTGGCCTCCCCTTTTTCGTCCTTCACTTCTTCCCCGCTCTTAGGCTCATGCACATCACGTCGCCGTGTCCTCGCAGGCCCCGCGGGCAGTTTCCAGCACTTGTGTGCCTGGGCCACGCCGCCCTGCATGGGTTAAATGGAATTTTTGTGCCTTCCATGTTGGGTGCGATCATATCAGCACTAATGCACCGGATCCCATCAGAAATCCGCAGTTAAGCGAGCTTGGGCGAGAGTAGTACTAAGTTGGGTGACCACTTGGGAAGTCCTCGTGTTGCACCCCTTTTAATTTTTTTTTTTTTTATTATTTCCGTTTGCCTTCTCGGTTCGGTTTCTCCTTCCGCATTTTGGCCTCCCCTTTTTCGTCCTTCACTTCTTCCCCGCTCTTAGGCTCATGCACATCACGTCGCCGTGTCCTCGCGGGCCCCGCGGGCAGTTTCCAGCACTTGTGTGCCTGGGCCACGCCGCCCTGCATGGGTTAATGGATTTGTGTGCATTCCATGTTGGGTGTGATCATACCAGCACTAATGCACCGGATCCCATCAGAACTCTGCAGTTAAGCGTGCTTGGGCGAGAGTAGTACTAAGGTGGGTGACCACTTGGGAAGTCCTCGTGTTGCACCCCTTTTAATTTTTTTTTAATTTTTTATTATTTTCCGTTTGCCTTCTCGGTTCGGTTTCTCCTTCCGCATTTTGGCCTCCCCTTTTTCGTCCTTCACTTCTTCCCCGCTCTTAGGCTCATGCACATCACGTCGCCGTGTCCTCGCGGGCCCCGCGGGCAGTTTCCAGCACTTGTGTGCCTGGGCCACGCCGCCCTGCATGGGTTAAATGGAATTTGTGTGCATTCCATGTTGGGTGCGATCATACCAGCACTAATGCACCGGATCCCATCAGATCTCCGCAGTTAAGCGTGCGTGGGTGAGAGTAGTACTAAGTTGGGTGACCACTTGGGAAGTCCTCGTGTTGCACCCCTTTTAATTTTTTCCTTTTTCGTGCTTCACTTCTTACCCGCTCTTAGGCTCATGCACATCACGTCGCCGTGTCCTCGTAGGCCTCGCGGGCAGTTTCCAGCACTTGTGTGCCTGGGCCACGCCGCCCTGCATGGGTTAAATGGAATTTGTGTGCATTCCATGTTGGGTGCGATCATACCAGCACTAATGCACCGGATCCCATCAGAACTTCGCAGTTAAGAGTGCTTGGGCGAGAGTAGTACTAAGTTGGGTGACCACTTTGGAAGTCCTCGTGTTGCACCCCTTTTAATTTTTTTTTATTTTCCGTTTGCCTTCTTGGTTCGGTTTCTCCTTCCGCATTTTGGCCTCCCCTTTTTCGTCCTTCACTTCTTCCCCGCTCTTAGGCTCATGCACATCACGTCGCCGTGTCCTCGCCGGCCCCGCGGGCAGTTTCCAGCACTTGTGTGCCTGGGCCACGCCGCCCTGCATGGGTTAAATGGAATTTGTGTGCATTCAATGTTGGGTGCGATCATACCAGCACTAATGCACCGGATCCCATCAGAACTCCGCAGCTAAGCGTGCTTGGGCGAGAGTAGTACTAAGTTGGTTGACCACTTGGGAAGTCCTCGTGTTGCACCCCTTTTAATTTTTTTTTATTTTTTATTATTTTTCGTTTGCCTTCTCGGTTCGGTTTCTCCTTCCGCATTTTGGCCTCCCCTTTTTCGTCCTTCACTTCTTCCCCGCTCTTAGGCTCATGCACATCACGTCGCCGTGTCCTCGCAGGCCCCGCGGGCAGTTTCCAGCACTTGTGTGCCTGGGCCACGCCGCCCTGCATGGGTTAAATGGAATTTGTGTGCATTCCATGTTGGGTGCGATCATACCAGCACTAATGCACCGGATCCCATCAGAACTCCGCAGATAAGCGTGCTTGGGCGAGAGTAGTACTAAGTTGGGTGACCACTTGGGAAGTCCTCGTGTTGCACCCCTTTTAATTTTTTTTTATTTTTTATTATTTTCCGTTTGCCTTCTCGGTTCGGTTTCTCCTTCCGCATTTTGGCCTCCCCTTTTTCGTCCATCACTTCTTCCCCGCTCTTAGGCTCATGCACATCACGTCGCCGTGTCCTCGCGGGCCCCGCGGGCAGTTTCCAGCACTTGTGTGCCTGGGCCACGCCGCCCTGCATGGGTTAAATGGAATTTGTGTGCATTCCATGTTGGGTGCGATCATACCAGCACTAATGCACCGGATCCCATCAGAACTCCGCAGATAAGCGTGTTTGGGCGAGAGTAGTACTAAGTTGGGTGACCACTTGGGAAGTCCTCTTATTGCACCCCTTTTAATTTTTTTTATTTTTTATTATTTTCCGTTGGCCTTCTCGGTTCGGTTTCTCCTTCCGCATTTTGGCCTCCCCTTTTTCGTCCTTCACTTCTTCCCCGCTCTTAGGCTCATGCACATCGCGTCGCCGTGTCCTCGCAGGCCCCGCGGGCAGTTTCCAGCACTTGTGTGCCTGGGCCACGCCGCCCTGCATGGGTTAAATGGAATTTGTGTGCATTCCATGTTGGGTGCGATCATACCAGCACTAGTGCACCGGATCCCATCAGAACTCCGCAGTCAAGCGTGCTTGGGCGAGAGTAGTACTAAGTTGGGTGACCACTTGGGAAGTCCTCGTGTTGCACCCCTTTTAATTTTTTTTTATTTTTTATTATTTTCCGTTTGCCTTCTCGGTTCGGTTTCTCCTTCCGCATTTTGGCCTCCCCTTTTTCGTCCTTCACTTCTTCCCCGCTCTTAGGCTCATGCACATCACGTCGCCGTGTCCTCGCAGGCCCCGCGGGCAGTTTCCAGCACTTGTGTGCCTGGGCCACGCCGCCCTGCATGGGTTAAATGGAATTTGTGTGCATTCCATGTTGGGTGCGATCATACCAGCACTAATGCACCGGATCCCATCAGAACTCCGCAGTCAAGCGTGCTTGGGCGAGAGTAGTACTAAGTTGGGTGACCACTTGGGAAGTCCTCGTGTTGCACCCCTTTTAATTTTTTTATTTTTTATTATTTTCCGTTTGCCTTCTCGGTTCGGTTTCTCCTTCCGCATTTTGGCCTCCCCTTTTTCGTCCTTCACGTCTTCCCCGCTCTTAGGCTCATGCACATCACGTCGCCGTGTCCTCGCGGGCCCGCGGGCAGTTTCCAGCACTTGTGTGCCTGGGCCACGCCGCCCTGCATGGGTTAAATGGAATTTGTGTGCATTCCATGTTGGGTGCGATCATACCAGCACTAATGCACCGGATCCCATCAGAACTCTGCAGTTAAGCGTGCTCGGGCGAGAGTAGTACTAAGGTGGGTGACCACTTGGGAAGTCCTCGTGTTGCACCCCTTTTAATTTTTTTTTATTTTTTATTATTTTCCGTTTGCCTTCTCGGTTCGGTTTCTCCTTCCGCATTTTGGCCTCCCCTTTTTCGTCCTTCACTTCTTCCCCGCTCTTAGGCTCATGCACATCACGTCGCCGTGTCCTCGCGGGCCCCGCGGGCAGTTTCCAGCACTTGTGTGCCTGGGCCACGCCGCCCTGCATGGGTTAAATGGAATTTGTGTGCATTCCATGTTGGGTGCGATCATACCAGCACTAATGCACCGGATCCCATCAGAACTCCGCAGTCAAGCGTGCTTGGGCGAGAGTAGTACTAAGTTGGGTGACCACTTGGGAAGTCCTCGTGTTGCACCCCTTTTAATTTTTTTTTATTTTTTATTATTTTCCGTTTGCCTTCTCGGTTCGGTTTCTCCTTCCGCATTTTGGCCTCCCCTTTTTCGTCCTTCACTTCTTCCCCGCTCTTAGGCTCATGCACATCACGTCGCCGTGTCCTCGCGGGCCCCGCGGGCAGTTTCCAGCACTTGTGTGCCTGGGCCACGCCGCCCTGCATGGGTTAAATGGAATTTGTGTGCTTTCCATGTTGGGTGCGATCATACCAGCACTAATGCACCGGATCCCATCAGAACTCCGCAGATAAGCGTGCTTGGGCGAGAGTAGTACTAAGTTGGGTGACCACTTGGGAAGTTCTCGTGTTGCACTCCTTTTAATTTTTTTTTTATTTTTTATTATTTTCCGTTTGCCTTCTCGGTTCGGTTTCTCCTTCCGCATTTTGGCCTCCCCTTTTTCGTCCTTCACATCTTCCCCGCTCTTAGGCTCATGCACATCACGTCGCCGTGTCCTCGCGGGCCCCGCGGGCAGTTTCCAGCACTTGTGTGCCTGGGCCACGCCGCCCTGCATGGGTTAAATGGAATTTGTGTGCTTTCCATGTTGGGTGCGATCATACCAGCACTAATGCACCGGATCCCATCAGAACTCCGCAGTTAAGAGTGCTTGGGTAGTACTAAGTTGGGTGACCACTTGGGAAGTCCTCGTGTTGCACCCCTTTTAATTTTTTTTATTTTTTTTTATTTTTTATTATTTTCCGTTTGCCTTCTCGGTTCGGTTTCTCCTTCCGCATTTTGGCCTCCCCTTTTTCGTCCTTCACTTCTTCCCCGCTCTTAGGCTCATGCACATCACGTCGCCGTGTCCTCGCAGGCCCCGCGGGCAGTTTCCAGCACTTGTGTGCCTGGGCCACGCCGCCCTGCATGGGTTAAATGGAATTTGTGTGCATTCTATGTTGGGTGCGATCATACCAGCACTAATGCACCGGATCCCATCAGAACTCTGCAGTTAAGCGTGCTTGGGCGAGAGTAGTACTAAGTTGGGTGAAGTCCTCGTGTTGCACCCCTTTTAATTTTTTTTTATTTTTTATTATTTTTCGTTTGCCTTCTCGGTTCGGTTTCTCCTTCCGCATTTTGGCCTCCCTTTTTCGTCCTTCACTTCTTCCCCGCTCTTAGGCTCATGCACATCACGTCGCCGTGTCCTCGCGGGCCCCGCGGGCAGTTTCCAGCACTTGTGTGCCTGGGCCACGCCGCCCTGCATGGATTAAATGGAATTTGTGTGCATTCCATGTTGGGTGCGATCATACCAGCACTAATGCACCGGATCCCATCAGAACTCCGCAGTCAAGCGTGCTTGGGCGAGAGTAGTACTAAGTTGGGTGACCACTTGGGAAGTCCTCGTGTTGCACCCCTTTTAATTTTTTTTTATTTTTTATTATTTTCCGTTTGCCTTCTCGGTTCGGTTTCTCCTTCCGCATTTTGGCCTCCCCTTTTTCGTCCTTCACTTCTTCCCCGCTCTTAGGCTCATGCACATCACGTCGCCGTGTCCTCGCGGGCCCCGCGGGCAGTTTCCAGCACTTGTGTGCCTGGGCCACGCCGCCCTGCATGGGTTAAATGGAATTTGTGTGCTTTCCATGTTGGGTGCGATCATACCAGCACTAATGCACCGGATCCCATCAGAACTCCGCAGATAAGCGTGCTTGGGCGAGAGTAGTACTAAGTTGGGTGACCACTTGGGAAGTCCTCGGGTTGCACTCCTTTTAATTTTTTTTTATTTTTTATTATTTTCCGTTTGCCTTCTCGGTTCGGTTTCTCCTTCCGCATTTTGGCCTCCCCTTTTTCGTCCTTCACATCTTCCCCGCTCTTAGGCTCATGCACATCACGTCGCCGTGTCCTCGCGGGCCCCGCGGGCAGTTTCCAGCACTTGTGTGCCTGGGCCACGCCGCCCTGCATGGGTTAAATGGAATTTGTGTGCTTTCCATGTTGGGTGCGATCATACCAGCACTAATGCACCGGATCCCATCAGAACTCCGCAGTTAAGCGTGCTTGGGTAGTACTAAGTTGGGTGACCACTTGGGAAGTCCTCGTGTTGCACCCCTTTTAATTTTTTTTATTTTTTTTTATTTTTTATTATTTTCCGTTTGCCTTCTCGGTTCGGTTTCTCCTTCCGCATTTTGGCCTCCCCTTTTTCGTCCTTCACTTCTTCCCGCTCTTAGGCTCATGCACATCACGTCGCCGTGTCCTCGCGGGCCCCGCGGGCAGTTTTCAGCACTTGTGTGCCTGGGCCACGCCGCCCTGCATGGGTTAAATGGAATTTGTGTGCATTCCATATTGGGTGCGATCATACCAGCACTAATGTACTACTCTTGGATGGGCGAATGTAGTACTATGCCCCATTGGCCATTGGGGGCACTTTTATTTGCATTCTACGTTCAGTTAGAAGAAAGATTAACTGAAATAAACTTTTTAATTGAGCTTTTTATTATTCATTTTTGAAACTTAAATGCGATGAAATGAGGTGAAGTAGGCTTGCGGAATGAAAATTCGTAGCCAAAACGGCTGTTTTTTGGGATAAAGGTTCGGACAAGCCGCCTCCGGCGGCTTGCCTGCATGTAGATCTTAAAATTTTACACAGAATGAAAAAAAAATTATCGAATTTAGTGGATTATGGTGGAAGTTATGATGTTTCAAAGTTTCAACTTTGTTGGATGTATTCATTTTTGTATAGATGGTCGAGATACAATGGAATTTTGTGTTGTTTCTACGTATTAGTGTATAGATCGCGAAAAAACGTATAGAAATAAGTCATCATTTAGCAAAAAAGAGTTAAGATCGATAGAGATATGTAGTTGGAAGTGTTGAATGTCTGCTATACAAGTTTGTGTTTGATGCTGTTGCGACTAAAACGTGGGTGTATCCAGATATATTTGCTGTTGCGGCTATAATTATGGGCTATGGGTTTTTCTTGATGACCGACTACTTTGGAACTAATTTAATGGCTCTTTGTTTTTTTTAATGGTTATATTAATTTAGACAAACTTGAAATTTATTTATTAAAATGATTATTTATTTATTTGTTAGGTTAATTTGGACAAATTTCTAATTAATTAATATTCTCATTTAAGATAGTTATCCGAAACCTAATTAATTTCTTTTTTCAAATAGAATAATAATTACACCCGAATTGACTTTATGCAACCACATTTCATTAACTTTGTTCACATTCTTTCTTTCTTTTCTTTTTTTTTTCCTGATAATCTCCAAAGATTTAGCACTTTAAGAACATTAATTCAGTATGGTTTTAGTATATTTACTTTAGACAATTGCAAAAATGTCAAATTGATTTGTTAAAATTAGACTCATATACAATGTTTTATGATTTTGTAAAAAAGACAAAATCTTTAAGCCCAACCCAATTAAAATGACCGGATGACCAAAATACCTTTCACAGTTAAAAATGTGTAACTGTATCTAATTGACCACTAATTACTATCTGATTGTTATCTGATTACCCTATAATTGTCAATGATATCAATTCTCATCTGGTTGTTGTCTGATTGTTATTAATTGTTAATGATACTGATTATTGATTGATTGTTATTTGATATTGATTGTAATATAATTGTCAATGATACCATTGTTATCTGATTGTTCTCTACTTACTATATGATGTTGATTGTCAAGGATATTGATTGTTATCTGATTAATTGCCAATGATACCGATTGTTGTCTGATTGTTGTTTGATTAATATCTAAAATGGATTTGTCAATGATACTAATTTTTATCTGATTATTATCTAATTATGATTGTCAATGATATGTGATTGCTATCTGATTTTCATTTGATATTGATTGTTATATGATTGTTATATGATTGTTGTCTGATTACTGATATACTAATTGTCAATGATCACCTGATTGTTGTCAACAATAAACTGCTAAAATAAGGCACTATATATTGTACTTACATAAAAAAAATGATTAACAAATATATCTTTGATGTCCACAATATGATTATTCAAATAGATACAAATTATTTACATATTTTTCTATTATGACCAACACGCTTACAACGGCTACAGTTCATGTGTTTTGTCAATTCACCAATTGAAGGAATCATTTGCTTTTTAGGTTTTCTTGCTTGACGAGGGTTGTTCACCTCTAAAATACAAGTAGTAAAAAATCAAACATCAATCACATTACAATTAAATATAAATAACAAAGTACTTAATATCTAATGACAATCATATGTGAATCAGATAGCAGTGAGATATCAATCACATGACAATCAAATAGAAATCACAAAGTACTTAATATCTATGAAAATCACATGGTAATCATGACAATCAGATGACAATCACATGTTAATCAAATAGAAATCACAAAGTACTTAATATTTAATGAAGATCACATGACAATCAGATATCAATGATATAACAATCATATGACAATAAAATAGATATCAGACAGAAATCAGATATCAATTATATAGCCACATTTGATTCTCTATGCTTAAACAATTCACCCGCACTTCTAATTTTTAATTTAATTTCCACATCTTGTATAACATATATAACTTGCATTTTGCAAGCCACAACAATTTTTTGTGGATTATCCTTAATAATCAGTTATCTTAAGCTTGACACCATAGTATGGTGAATGAAATTAATTGCTAACCATCCTATCAAAAGAATGTTCAAGTAAAATATTGGAAAGAAACACATTCATACAGCAAGCTAGATATTCTTATGGGAGCCCAAAGAAGTTCTTTTCATATCAGAATTAACAATTCTGACTTTCCAAAATACTAACAATAACACATGAATTTCCCTCTTACCCACGTTGCAACTCTCCTCCTTTCAATTTCTCAATATAATATACATAGCTTCAAATAAGAAGTCCGTAAAATCAAACTACAATAAACATAATAACCAAAGAACACAAATTATCTCCAATACAAACCAACAATCTACACTCAATTTGTCACAAACTGACAAATTTTCAACCAATACACATGATTATACATAAATAATTAACATCCCCATTCCGAAAACCTAACATTCATTCCTAAAAAAACTCTAGTAATGGAAAAATTGGAGAAGATCTTTACGAAATCGAAACCAGTAAAATTGTGAGCGCAATCGTGAATGAGAGAAGGTGAGGATGAAATTCAAGCAAAAAAATTGAATACAAACCATGGAAGAGAAATCCTCAAGGAAGGAGATTTTGAAATCGTGTGTTCAACTAATGAAATCAAAACAAAATTTTGAAAAAAAAAATATGCGCAATCGTGTGCATCAAAAGAAATTCTGTATTTCAAATCTTGGAGAAATCGTGAATATTAGAGAAAATTGAATAATCTTAAGTTGTTGCAGAAACTTGGAGAATATTGAGGAAGAAAACGTGCATAAAGGAAGCAGAATATCAAATTTACTAATTTTCTATTTCTTAAGAGATGAGAGTAGTTTTGGAATATTATTTTCACATAAAAAATCAAATAATGTGATTTTTTAACCATCTATATTATTTTCAATATATTTTGCCATGTTTGTAATATTTTAAAAGTTAATGACATGGATGCTAATATATAATCAAAATTTGATACCCAATATAATTCTCCTTTACTTTATAGCCCTACATTTTTTTTTGTATAATTTTGTTATGGTACAATATGTTTTTATTTTTAACAAGCATCACTGCATTCTGTTGTACTTTCATCTCCAACCTTTTGTTATACTTGTCGCAACAATATAAATGATTCATCAAAATAGGTATACATTAGTTCTCTATGATGGTTAGGGTCTATTTTAACTTTGTTTAGAGTACTTTTTAGACTCTCTATGAATATTAAGAGAGATTTAAGAGGGTTTGTGCGAGCTTTCCTCATCACTAAATCTCTGATCATACATACATAATACAAAAGTATTACTTTGGATTTGGTTAAATTGTGTTGATGATGTTTTATTTATTTTAATAAATTTTAGTTTAGGTCAAATTGATCAAATAGTTTTGGTTTGAAAATTGCTTACAATGAAATAATGACCCATGTTAGAAATCTGAGAAAGTGAGGTACTTACATGATTAACGAACTTGAGAATTCATTTGAGATTAGTTCTAATTTTAAGTTGATTGGTAGTTTTCACATTGAGTTTCAAATTAGTGTAGAAGTGGGTCAACGGATAATTAAGTTCATTAGTTAGGTTTTGGTTGATTAAGTTGAGAAGTTTGCCTAACTTATTTTTTATATTTATAATTGTTAATGTTAAGTTTCATTACTTGGATGTTGGGATTGTTCTAGTCTCTAACTTGAAATTTTGAAGCTTGAAAAAAAAGTATTGAGTGGGCTTCGCTTAGTTTTCGAGAAATTGGATGGAATGGCAAATTTCAGGGGGTCATCTTGATTTTTGACAAATTTTGAAATTAATAAGATTTTTGGCAAAAGCATGTGGCGCACATGCCATATATTTTTGAAATCTCCTAATTGCCCTTTATGTGGTTAGATTACAAGTTTCAAATTACTTTGTAAGTGCAAAATCATGTAACAATTGGAAATAGAAATACAGTTACACTGATATCGTCGATTATGAGACCGTGCATCAATTCTTATAAGAAATACAGTGTATTTAGAATCATCACTTACACCATTTCAACCTAACCGATCTAGGAGATAAAGGTGCCATATTTTTCTCCCAAGTTGAATTTGAATTGTTAGTTGCATATTAGATTTGTTATTATTTAACCATTTTGAATTTGAATTGTTAGTTGCAAATTAGATTTATTTTTATTTAACCATTTTGAATTTGAATTGTTAGTTGCATATTAGATTTGTTTTTATTTAACCAAAATTTTACTTCTTTTATATATATATATATATATATATATATATATATATATTTAACTAAGTTTTTGTAAGTTAAAATAATATTAAAAAAGAAAAATAAAGAAACCTAAGTTTTAGGTTACCAATGCCCACATAGCCGCCAATATATATATATATATATATATATATATTTAAAAAAACTATATTTAATTAAATTTTTGTAAGTTAAAATAACATTAAAAAAAAGAAAAATAAAGAAACCTAAGTTTCTACAGTCTCGCACAAAGCCGCCACCCTTCCCTTCCTTCGTGAGCTTCCTCCTTTGCGTGAAGAGCAACGTCATGTGTCATTCTGTTTGACTGCAGTTTACCACAAGCCATTACGCCATATCCATCGACTGTCTCACACTGTTGTTTGTGCTGAGACTGGCCCCCATTGCGGAGAGTAGCATTGATAAGTGTCATGGATCTTCCTCTCTCATTCACTCTCTCCTCGTTTTTTCTCAATATCTTTTTTGCCTCCGTTTATCAGATATCATCGCTATTGTCGTTGGCCATAATAAGAATTGGCCAACAGTATTTAGGTGAGTATCAAGGTTGTTTTGTGGGGTTTTTGTTAAAGTTTTGTTTTCTATGATATGGTTGGCTTCAATTAAATTAAGGATTATTTTGGAGTTTGGTGGGAATTTTAGCTGCTATCGAGCAAGGGGTGTTTGACAATGTTCAATTTAAATGTAATGCAATAGTACAGTGTATTTGCATAATAGTGTAGTGTATTTGCGCTTTTCTGAATTTGTTTTAGTATGTGATGCTTGGTTTTATCAATTTTAGTGTGTGGGGTAATTTGGATATTTGTTAATTATAATTTTTTTAATTTAAAAATTGTTTTGCTATTTTTATGATTTTGAAATTTTTTTGCTATTTTTCTAAATGAAACTTCAAAATTTATTATTTGTCTTGTCAGCTTTTCATTTTGTGCACAACTTTCCTCAGTTTTTATTTTCAAACAGTTTAGAGAATCTTTGTTTTTCTATCTAACACAAAGCCCAACATCAAAAAAATTAAATAACTTGGAAACATGAAATTGAGCTGAAGCGATGACACTAGTCGCTTGGCACTATCATGGACTACCCTAAAAGTTAGTCAAAATTGACGAAAATTGTATCGTGTCATTTCAAGCTAACCTGTGTCATGTGTCATTTCACGCAATTTATGTCATGTATCATTCCAAGGAAAATTGTATCATGTGTGTCATTCCAGGCAAAACTATATCATGTGCTATTAACACCAAATTGTGTCATGTCACATAGAAAGGCAAGCTTAATCGACATTTATATCATAGACATAATTACGATAACTTTACTCGGCTCAAGGGTCCAGCAGTAGTGCCACTTATCTTGAGATTAAGTCTAAGTAACAAACAAATTTGTCTTTTTCTTACCATAGAGACATCTTGAATTAAACCCAAAAAAACAAAAATAAAAATAAATTCATTGGGTTTAGATTTAATTGTTTTTCATTGTTTTCTTATTCACCTATTTGCCCTAACAAAAATAAAACTACTTTTTCTTGTAACTTTTTGGAATCACTATAAAATTGACTCTTCTTAATTATCATTCTTCACCAATACATAAAGCTTTACTCTTTTTTCATTTTTGCTCTCTCAATCCATTATTTTCAAAGTCATTTTAATCTTCAAGTCTTCTCAAGGATGATGGCGTACATTCGAGTTGTAAAGGATGATGCATGGTGTCATATTTAATATCTCGATTTCTAGGCTTGTGATGTCACAACTCAATGATAAGTTGTAGAAATACAAATTATTGCTTATCTTTTATTAGAATAATTGAGAAAGTTTAATGAAAAATGCATCATCCTTAGTTGAATTTCATAATAAATACTTCATATGCGTGCAAGCATGAAAACAAGACTTGGGAGAGATTAATTTGAAATTTAATCTATTTGAACGCCCAGTTTTGCAAAAAAATGCAAGGTTCAACACATGCGTCAAAATCTCTCAGGAACGCATACCTCAGACCTATGGCACTAAAAGAGAAACTTATGAACCACGAAATATTTGACATTCACAGCTGGAGACAAAAGAGGATTTTCTGCCCCCTGACGCGCATAACAGTTTTGCAATCAACCAACTATCGGTCAGAGATGACGATTGTCAAATGCATTACCTTATCCTCCGCGTCAGAGCCTGACTTTGTGACATCATGATAGTACACCTATGAGGCTATAAAAACCAATTGAAGCCACGAGAAAAAGAGTTCGGACTATTGGAAATTTGTTAGGCACACCAACACCTTCATACTTCCACTCTCAACGATAGTTGAGTGCTTCCTTCCATCGCCATTGGAGATCTGGTGAGCTTCAACTTCAAAAGAGCAGTTGGATCTTCACCTCCATCTCCTCTACCATCACAAGCAAGTCGAAGTCACCACCCTGACAGCGAACAGGACACTTGTCGCCCCTGATTGGACTCTTCCCTTTGAGCTGATGTGCAACGCAAGTTTTCTAGACAAGATTCACAAACAGGTAAAGAATTTTATTCTAACTCTTTTAGAAGTCCATTTTTCACCAACCTTTCAATTCTATTGAAATTTATGTGACCCAGTCTTAGATGCCAAAGATGAGCATTTTCTTTTAGAGAGACTTTTTGTCTTTTATTTTGTGTTGTTGCAGTGTGAACATTTGAACATTATGAAGCATTTTAGATGCTAACGGTCTTAGCACATATAAGTTATTTTCGTTTATTGCCGAAGAAATTTCAACACCATTTTTCGAATTAATCGATTTATTACGAATAAAATTAACAGTGTATTGATGTTCCAATAAACAAGAGACAAAAATTAAGTTCCTTTTGAAATTAGGAACAAAATAAATATTGTCTAAGAAAATAAATTTAGAATTGAAAAATAACTTTAAGCTCCCAACTGCAACCGCCGAGACGACCTCCCCTGTCCTAACTCGTAGAGTCATGTCTCTAGCCTCCAACTGCTACCAGGAACTAGTTCTTTGTAAAGAAGAACACACATGGTTATTGGCTCCTGAATCAAGTATCCAGGTTGTATCATCATTTTCCACTAAACAGGTTTCAAGACTAGTAAATCATATTTACTTTCTATGGCCTTCTTCTTCTTAGCCAAATACTTTGGGCAGTTTCATTTCCAGTGCCCATCTTGGTTGCAATGGAAATAGGTTCCCTTTGCAACTTTGGCCTTCTTGCCCTTCTGGGCAGCACCAGCAGGGGTAACTTTATTCCCCTTTCCACCTTTCTTCCTCTTCTACTTCTTTGAACCAGAAGAGGAAGATGCAGATTTTGCACCAGAGGTCGAACCTCTATGAAAATTTTTGTTAGGGAAGGCAACATTTGCCTCTCCTTTCTTGTCTTTCCCTTTCATTAAAGACTCGTAAGTCTGCAGCTCGTTAAGAAGGGTAGTAAGGTTACATTCAATTTTGTTCATCACAGCATTGCTACGAAATTGAAGTAAACTTTTAGGTAAAGTTTCCAGAATAAAGCTTACCTGGTTGGAATCATCTATGACAGCTCCGTCCATTTCAGCCACATTGAAGTGGACTGTCATGTTAGCATTAAAGATGAACTTGAGGGTGTCATACTTGAGATGTGTCAATGGTTGCCCAAACATCGTACACAATGACTTAACGATCTCACGAGCATTAATCACTACCTTCATTAAATATATTTATATTTATTAATTTAATTTTAATTATTAATTTTATTTAATAATTAATATTAAATTAATTGGATAACTCCCACGAGGGAGTTATCATTATGTAAGGGAGAGGGAGTTATGTAACTCCCTCCCACTCTCTCACAAAAAGAACTGCAGAGTTTAAACTACAGAGAAGAAGAAGTTTATTGATTTAACAAAGGAATTCTTCTTGTTTTGAGTGTGGTTCTCTCTCACAAAATTTTCTCTTACCAAATTCGTTGGAGTCCACGGATCCAAGACTTAATCATGTTGAGAATAGCAGGTGCTCACTAGTGGTGTTGTCCCTGTTCGTTCTTGTTCATTGTGTTTGTGAAACGTTTATAATCTCAAAGGGAATTACGAGAAGAAGGAAACTCATCAAGGGTAAGTAATTTCTTCTTCCCTTAACTCTTGTCCTTCTAAAAGTATGATGGTTTATCATGGTTTTTTCTTGTTTTCTCTGTTCATATAAATTCGTAATTGAGAAATTAAAACCACAAGGTGATCAATCGCTTTCGCCGGAATTCATTTCCTTCACTTTGCTTGTGTCCCCCTACAGAAGGTGTTTGCATGAAATCTAACTCAAAACTTCAGTAATGGATAGGATTTCTTTAGTTTTTGCCCCAATCGATATTTTTCTTGGTTAACTCATTGGGGCGGAATTCTAGAATCTAAAATGAAAGGTTACATTTACAAGTAATAATTAAGGGAGTTAATATTTTCTTGATCGAACAATGGTGACTAATTGTTATAAGAATAAGAGTTATTCTGGTGTACCACTTGGTTAAGAATGTCTCAATTCAGTGAAAAGATGATTTTACTACCCTACAGTGACTTTTGTCCTAACTGTAACGTCCCACAATTTAATTTCAAGGGTTAATAAATTATGTGTTGGAGATTTTATGGGATTTGAATTTAAACAGTATAAATTATACTTTATTGTGGAGGATTTGAGGAATAATAGTATGGTTTGGAGAAGAAAAAGGAATAATAATATATATATAAATATAAATATATAGATTTATTATTATTATTTAAATATAATTTATATTATTTAAATAATAATATAAATTATTATTTATATTAATCTTAATTAATTATATATTTATTTAATTGGGCACCTCGGTATGCGTGAAACCCTTTTCTTCTTCTCTTCTTCTCCTTCTGCGCGAAGACAGCCGCTTCACGATCACCGTCTGCTTGCCGTTCGCGCCTCCCAGCTGCCGTTCGCGTCGCCCAGCCGCCTCCGCCCACCGTCGCGTCGCCCAGCCGCCGCGCGCCGATCAGTCACGCCTCCACAAGCAGCCGCGCCGTCGCGTCTCGCCAGCAGCCGCCGCCGTCGCGCCTCCGGCCGGCAGCCGCGCATCGCAGCAACTTCCGTCCAGCAGCCGCGCTCGTCGCCGCCTCCGCCAGCAGCCGTCGCGCGCCAGTTGCCCAGCCGCTCGTCGGTCGCCGTCGCGGTATCGTTTGGTTGTTAAATTCGGGGTAAGTTTTCTTTTGTCTGGGCCATTGACTGAAATAAATACTCAGTGAAGCTTGGTTTAAGCTTGATGTTGTTCACGCTGTTTTGGTGGGAGACTGTAGGAAAATATATATAAGCGTCGTTGGGTTGGGTTGCAGCTCGAGGCGAGGTGGGTACTGAGTTATTGAAGTTTAATGTTGTTGGGAAGAAAGTTTCTATTCGACTATTTAATTTGGATCTTTTTGATTTTAGGACTGGAGTTTGGGGAGGCTCCTACGTGGTTGTTACTGGATTTATATTATTGAGGTAAGTGATTCTACTGCTGGCAGCAGTTTCACAGTATGTTGGCAATTGGCCTTTCATGGTTTATTTAGCTATTGGTATGTTTATTTTTCAGACCATTGGCATGTATGGTTTATCTAGCTTTTATCTGCTGTTGAGATTGTACCAGTTTACCGTTGTGTATGCTATGTGTGATTTAATTTGATGCCAATGTCGTAGTCCCATGCTATATTATTAGGTGAACTATCGGGTTCACCTTCAGTGTTGACGGCATGCCATCAGGCCACTAGACCTGTGGACTGACGGGTTCTCATCAGGTTCACCCCCAGTTTTGACGGTGTGCCATCAGGCCACTAGACATGTGTGGACCGACGGGTTCACCTCCATGTTCACTTGTGTGGGTCATCAGGCCTACACCACAGTATTGAAGGCGTGCCCTTAGGCCGCTATGCGTGGTGACGGGGCACTTGGCCTACATATCTAGGAATCCCAGCAGTGGGATTACTTACTGAGTTTTATACTCATTCAGTTGAAATTTCATGTTTTCAGGTAAAGCTAGGAACGGACCGACGGGCGACAAACAGAATCCATGACCGGCCAAATAGGGACACGAGAGAGCTTCCGCATTTCCATTATTTATGATATTTTTTTTTTCATTTAAATAAGTTGTCCAGCTAGCTTCGTGAAGAATTATTTCTTTTATTCTTTTTATTCGTTAATTATGTTTTGGGGTACCCCGAGTCAAGAATTTCAGCTATTTAAATTTAATGAAATTATTTGTTTGATAAATCTCTTTTATTTTAGTCAAGTATGTTAAAGGAGTCGTTTTGAAACGTGTGCATGCATGAGGTAGCGATTCTTAGAAAGTCGGGTCGTTACAGTTGGTATCAGAGCCTAAGTTTTAGGTTCTGTAGACTGACTTACGATGTAAGTCTAAGTTGTCCCATTTGGCCATAACGGATTCTTCGTCGCCGCCAGGTACATTAAAACAAATTTTGTTAGGATAAGTTTATGTGTAGTGTAATGCATGCGAACTTTACCTGTTGTATTGTATATTGGCTGGTCTTTTCCTCCTTATGGCGCAGCTTACTAAGGATGTCATGGATAACTGTTAGGTGATGGCGCCAAAGGACAAAGGGAAGAAAAAGACCAAAGTCACACAGCAAAATCCTGTGGGCCCAGATCCTCCAGTGCCAGAGGGTTCCTCACCGTCTAGAGACCCTTCAGGGTCAGGGGGGCAACAGACTCGAAGCAGAACTCGAACGGAGAGTGCGCCTACGAACACTCCGACAGAACTTTCAGCTATGGCAGCAGCATTGGGAGAAGTATTGCTGGGGAAGATGAAAGAGATGATGGACGAACGACTGGCTCAGTTCGCCCAGTTCCAGCAGGCAACAGTCCAACCAGCTCCAGCACCACAGGGGCAGGCCCCACAGCAGAATGTGCAAGATCTCTCAGTTGAAGCTAAGCATCTGAGGGATTTCATAACCCTCGCACCTTCGATGGGTCACTGAAGGATCCTACAAAGGCAGAATTGTGGTTGTCATCGATCGAGAAAATTTTTCGCTACATGAAGTGTCCTGACGACCAGAAACTTCAGTGTGCCGTATTCATGTTGACAGATAATGCAGAGATTTGGTGGCGCTCGGCTGAGAAGACTATAGACACAGATGGAGGGCTTGCATCCTGGGAACAGTTCAAAGAGCGTTTTTACGAAAAGTATTTTTCGGCCTACACTCGGCACAGTAAGCAGGCAGAATTTTTGAATTTGAAGCAGGGGACTATGACAGTAGAGGAGTACGAGCAGGAATTCGACAAGCTGTCTCATTTTGCCCCACGACTTGTGGCCACTGAAAAGGATAGAACAGAAATGTTTATTCAGGGTTTGAGGAGCGGAATTCGAGGGTTGGTGCACGCGATAGAGCCTCAAACTTTTGCCGCAGCACTTCGTGCCGCCGTGAGAATTGATGCAGATGCCAGGGATAGAGACGAGTCAAAAAAGTTGGAAGCGGGGGTTTCTATGGGACAGAAGAGGAAGGCATCTGAGCTAATACCGAGGGACCAGCCTTCGGAGAGACCCTTACGACACTACCGACAGCAGACTTCTGAGGCAGGCTGGGTTGAGAGGAGCCGACCAGTGTGTGGCACTTGTGGGAGGCGACACTGGGGACGATGCCTAGCTGGCTCTGGAGTTTGTTTTCACTGCAGACAGGAGGGGCATTCACTTGACAGATGCCCTAACAGGAGAAGGTCGAGCAGTAGAAGCCAGGCTACTGGTTTTAGTCAGAGGGGATCGAGTTCCCCACAGCAGCAGCAACAGGGTCGAGTGTTCACTACAACTTGGCGAGAGGCAGACAAATCTAATTCAGTGGCGACAGGTACACTCCCTATCCTGGGGTACTATGCGTTAACTTTATTTGATTCAGGCTCGTCGCACTCTTTCATTTCATCTTTATTTGTGAGGCGAGCCATGTTAGAACTAGAACCTTTGCATTATGTATTATCAGTGTCGACTCCGTCAGGAGAACTTATGTTAGCTAGTGAGAGAGTAAAGGCCTGTCAGTTAATGATAGCAGAGCACCCGCTAGATGTAACCCTGATAGTGTTGGATATGCGTGATTTTGATGTTATCTTGGGTATGGATTGGTTAGCTGCTAACCATGCCAGTATTGACTGTGCCCGTAAGGAGGTGGTTTTCAGTCCTCCCAAGGGGACCAGCTTCAAGTTTAAAGGGGTCGGAACTGTGGTTCTGCCCAAGGTGATTTCCGCTCTAAAAGCTCATAGATCACTTAATCAAGGGACCTGGGGTGTTCTGGCTAGTGTAGTAGATACCAGAGACACTGAGGTCGCTTTAACCTCAGAGCCAGTTGTCAGAGATTATCCAGACGTGTTTCCGGAGGATCTACCAGGTCTACCACCCTATCGAGAGATAGACTTCGCCATTGAGTTGGAGCCAGGTACGACCCCTATCTCGAAGGCCCCTTACAGAATGGCCCCTGCAGAGTTGAAAGAGCTTAAGGTTCAGTTGCAAGAACTGCTGGACAAGGGTTTCATACGGCCAAGCGTGTCACCTTGGGGTGCACCAGTGTTGTTTGTAAGGAAGAAAGATGGGTCACTGCGATTATGCATTGACTATCGAGAGTTAAACAAGGTGACCGTCAAGAACAAGTACCCCCTTCCTTGAATTGATGATTTATTTGACCAGTTACAGGGAGCGACTGTATTCTCCAAGATTGATCTTCGTTCAGGATATCATCAGTTGAGGATTAGGGATAGCGATATTGCCAAGACAGCGTTCCGTTCCAGGTATGGGCACTATGAGTTCATTGTGATGTCATTTGGTTTGACTAACGCTCCTGCAGCTTTCATGGACTTGATGAATAGAGTATTCAAGGAATTCTTGGATACCTTCGTAATAGTTTTCATCGACGATATTCTAATTTATTCCAAGACGGAGGCAGAGCATGAGGAGCATTTGCGAAGAGTACTGGAGACCTTGAGATCGAACCAGTTGTATGCCAAGTTCTCTAAGTGCGAGTTCTGGTTGCGCCAGGTGTCCTTTCTAGGACATGTGGTATCAAAGGAGGGAGTATCGGTGGATCCAGCTAAAATCGAGGCAGTTCTGGGTTGGTCTCGCCCTTCAACCGTCGGCGAGGTGCGCAGTTTTCTGGGCTTAGCAGGCTATTACCATCGATTTGTTAAAGATTTTTCCAGGATAGCCACCCCCTTAACTCAGTTGACCAGGAAGGGAGTTTCATTTGACTGGAATAAAGCTTGCGAAGACAGTTTCCAGGACCTTAAGCAGAGATTAGTTACTGCACCAGTTCTCACAGTACCAGACGGTTCAGGGAGCTTTGTAGTTTACAGTGATGCTTCAAAGAAAGGGGTGGGGTGCGTGTTGATGCAACACGGTAAGGTAATTGCTTATGCCTCCCGTCAGTTGAAGATTCACGAAAGGAATTATCCCACACATGACTTGGAGCTAGCAGCAGTGGTCTTTGTCCTGAAGATTTGGCGACATTACTTGTATGGGGAGAGGATACAAATATTTACGGACCACAAGAGCTTGAAGTATTTCTTCACTCAGAAAGAATTGAATATGAGACAGCGTCGATGGCTTGAGTTAGTGAAAGACTATGACTGCGAGATTTTGTACCACCCAGGCAAGGCAAATGTGGTAGCAGATGCCTTAAGTAGAAAGGCAGTTCACTCAGCAGCCTTAATTACTAGGCAGGTCCCGTTGCGCCATGAGTTCGAACGAGCAGGAATCGTGGTAGCAGTAGGAGAAGTCACTGCACAGTTAGCACAGCTGACAGTTCAACCAACCCTGAGGCGGAGACTCATCGATGCTCAGGTTAATGATCCGTATCTGGTGGAGAAGCTCCACTCGGTTGAGGCAGGGCAGGGCGGTGAGTTCACGCTTTCTACAGAGGGGGGACAGTTGTATCAGGGACGCCTGTGTGTACCGACGGATGATGATCTTATGAAGGAAGTGTTAACAGAAGCTCATAGCTCACCGTTCGCAGTGCATCCAGGTAGCACTAAGATGTACCAAGACTTGAAACGACACTACTGGTGGCACAATATGAAGAGGGAGATAGCAGAGTTTGTCAGTAAATGCTTAGTGTGTCAACAAGTGAAAGCCCCAAGACAGAAGCCAGCAGGTCTGTTGCAACCCCTAAGCATACCTGAGTGGAAATGGGAGAACGTGTCGATGGATTTCGTACTGGGATTACCAAGAACGTTTTTTAGTGATATGGGTAGTTGTGGATAGGCTCATGAAGTTAGCTCATTTTATTCCAGGAAAGCCTACATATTCAGTGAATAAGTGGGCCCAGTTGTATCTGAAAGAGGTGGTAAGACTACATGGGGTGCCAGTGTCTATCGTGTCTGATAGAGACCCTCGTTTCACGTCCAGTTTTTGGAAGAGTCTACAAGCAGCTTTGGGTACTCGATTAGACTTCAGCACAGCTTTCCACCCGCAGTCTGATGGTCAAACAGAACGCTTGAACCAGATTCTGGAGGACATGTTACGCGCCTGCGCTCTAGAATTCTCAGGGAGTTGGGAATCGCATTTGCACCTCATGGAGTTTGCATATAATAATAGCTACCAGGCTACTATTGGCATGGCGCCATTTGAGGCATTGTATGGGAAGAATTGTAGGTCCCCAGTGTACTGGGACGGGGTTGGTGAACGCAAGCTACTGGGACCTGAGTTGCTTCAGATCACAAACGAGGCCGTTCAGAACATCAGGGCAAGGATGCAAACAGCCCAGAGCAGACAGAAAAGCTACGCCGACGTTAGGCGTAAGGACCTGGAATTCGAAGTAGGCGATAAGGTGTTCCTGAAAGTATCACCCATGAAGGGAGTGTTGAGGTTTGGGAGGCAGGGAAAGTTAAGTCCTCGTTTCATCGGACCTTTTGAGGTGTTGGAGCGCATAGGCCCTGTGGCGTACCGATTAGCGCTACCACCGTCCCTTTCGGCAGTTCACAATGTTTTTCATGTTTCGATGCTAAGGAAGTATGTGGAGGACCCGTCTCATGTGGTAGATTTTGAACCGTTGCAGTTGAAAGAGAACTTAAGCTATAAAGAAAAGCCGATCCAGGTTCTAGCAAAAGAGGTGAAAATATTGCGCAACAAAGAGATAGCATTAGTGAAAGTATTATGGCAGAGGCATCAGTTTAAGGAAGCGACGTGGGAGCGAGAAGATGGGATGAGAGTTCAGTACCCAGAACTTTTTCAAGATTAAGACTTTCGAGGACGAAAGTTTCTTTTAGGGGGAAGGAATGTAACGTCCCACAATTTAATTTCAAGGGTTAATAAATTATGTGTTGGAGATTTTATGGGATTTGAATTTAAACAGTATAAATTATACTTTATTGTGGAGGATTTGAGGAATAATAGTATGGTTTGGAGAAGAAAAAGGAATAATAATATATATATAAATATAAATATATAGATTTATTATTATTATTTAAATATAATTTATATTATTTAAATAATAATATAAATTATTATTTATATTAATTTTAATTAATGATATATTTATTTAATTGGGCACCTCGGTATGCGTGAAACCCTTTTCTTCTTCTCTTCTTCTCCTTCTGCGCGAAGACAGCCGCTTCACGATCACCGTCTGCTTGCCGTTCACGCCGCCCAGCTGCCGTTCGCGTCGCCCAGCCGCCTCCGCCCACCGTCGCGTCGCCCAGCCACCGCGCGCCGATCAGTCACGCCTCCACAAGCAGTCGCGCCGTCGCGTCTCGCCAGCAGCCGCGCCGTCGCGTCTCGCCAGCAGCCGCCGCCGTCGCGCCTCCGGCCGGCAGCCGCGCATCGCAGCAACTTCCGTCCAGCAGCCGCGCTCGTCGCCGCCTCCGCCAGCAGCCGTCGCGCGCCAGTTGCCCAGCCGCTCGTCGGTCGCCGTCGCGGTATCGTTTGGTTGTTAAATTCGGGGTAAGTTTTCTTTTGTCTGGGCCATTGACTGAAATAAATACTCAGTGAAGCTTGGTTTAAGCTTGATGTTGTTCACGCTGTTTTGGTGGGAGACTGTAGGAAAATATATATAAGCGTCGTTGGGTTGGGTTGCAGCTCGAGGCGAGGTGGGTACTGAGTTATTGAAGTTTAATGTTGTTGGGAAGAAAGTTTCTATTCGACTATTTAATTTGGATCTTTTTGATTTTAGGACTGGAGTTTGGGGAGGCTCCTACGTGGTTGTTACTGGATTTATATTATTGAGGTAAGTGATTCTACTGCTGGCAGCAGTTTCACAGTATGTTGGCAATTGGCCTTTCATGGTTTATTTAGCTATTGGTATGTTTATTTTTCAGACCATTGGCATGTATGGTTTATCTAGCTTTTATCTGCTGTTGAGATTGTACCAGTTTACCGTTGTGTATGCTATGTGTGATTTAATTTGATGCCAATGTCGTAGTCCCATGCTATATTATTAGGTGAACTATCGGGTTCACCTTCAGTGTTGACGGTGTGCCATCAGGCCACTAGACCTGTGGACTGACGGGTTTTCATCAGGTTCACCCCCAGTTTTGACGGTGTGCCATCAGGCCACTAGACATGTGTGGACCGACGGGTTCACCTCCATGTTCACTTGTGTGGGTCATCAGGCCTACACCACAGTATTGACGGCGTGCCCTTAGGCCGCTAGGCGTGGTGACGGGGCACTTGGCCTACATATCTAGGAATCCCAGCAGTGGGATTACTTACTGAGTTTTATACTCATTCAGTTGAAATTTCATGTTTTCAGGTAAAGCTAGGAACGGACCGGCGGGCGACAAACAGAATCCATGACCGGCCAAATAGGGACACGAGAGAGCTTCCGCATTTCCATTATTTATGATATTTTTTTTCCATTTAAATAAGTTGTCCAGCTAGCTTCGTGAAGAATTATTTCCTTTATTCTTTTTATTCGTTAACTATGTTTTGGGGTACCCCGAGTCAAGAATTTCAGCTATTTAAATTTAATAAAATTATTTGTTTGATAAATCTCTTTTATTTTAGTCAAGTATGTTAAAGGAGTCGTTTTGAAACGTGTGCATGCATGAGGTAGCGATTCTTAGAAAGTCGGGTCGTTACACTAACTCACTGAAGCATCACTACAAAATTAGATGTCACTTAGGGTACATTATTTTTTTTGCTAAACTTGATTGCTTTTAAAAGGGTTTTTGCAGAAAACTAATATAGATAATTTATATTTTTCAGTAAAATGACTAGCCCTACTTTAAATCTGCTGAGTGCTAATAAACTAAATGGTGAAAACTACACTAGTTGGAAGAATACTATCACCACTATGCTTATTATAGATGACTCCAGATTCGTTCTAGTTAAGGATAGTCCTCAAGTCCCGGCTGCCAATGCAGCCCAAAATGTTTAGGAGGCATATAAGTGATGGTTTAGGGCGAATGAAAAGGCTCGAGCTCATATCTTGGAAAGCTTATCTGAAGTCTTGGCCAAGAAGCATGAGCTCATGCTCACTGACCATGAGATCATGGAGTCCCTGCGAGGAATGTTTGGACAACCGTCCGCATAGCTCAAGCACGATGCTGTTAAATTCATCTTCAATGCCCGTATGCATGAAGGGCCATTTGTTCGTGAACATGTTTTAAACATGATGGTCCACTTTAACATGGTGGAATGAATGTGTCTGTCCGTAATAATGTTGTTATGAACATGAATAGTTTCATCCTAGAATCTTTACCTGAAAGTTTCTTGCAGTTCCGTAATAATGTTGTTATGAACATGATTAACTACAACTTGACCACCTTGATTAATGAATTGTAGACCTATCAATCCTTGATAAAAGTTAAGTTATAGGAGGGAGAAGCAAATGTTGCTTCATCCTCCAAAACGTTCTATAGAGGTTTGACCTCTGGAAGAAGAAGAAAGGAGGTCAAGGGAAAGCTAACCCCGCTGCTATCCATAAGGGCAAGAAGGCCAAGGCTGCAAAAGGAACCTGTTTCCATTGCATTCAGGAGGGTCAGTGGAAGAGGAACTATCTCAAGTATTTGGCAGGCCAAACAAGGTAAATATGCTTTACTAGTTCTGGAAACTTACTTAGTGGAGAATGATAATTCAGCCTGGATAATTGATTAAGGTGCCATTAATCATGTTTGTTTTTCATTTTAGGAAATTAGTTTCTGGCGGCAGCTAGAGACTGGCGAGATGACGATGCGAGTTGAAACTGGGCACATTATCTCGGCTAAGGTAGTGGGAAGACTTCGTCTTTGTTTACAGAAATCTTATTTATTATTACATAATGTATATGTTGTTTCTAATTTGAAAATGAACTTGATTTCTGTAAAATGCTTGTTAGCACAAAACTATTTTTTAACTTACAATGTAAATAAAGTGTTTATTTACAAGAATGGTGTTTAAATTTATTCTGCAAAGTTAAAAGACGATCTTTATGTGCTAAGGTCGTTAGCATCTAAGTCCCTCCTAAATACTGAAATGTTTAAAACTGTTGTAACTTAAAATAAAAGACAGAATTTCTCCTAAATAAAATGCTCACGTTTGGCACCTAAGATTAGGTCACATAAATCTCAATAGGATTGAGAGGCTGGTTAAGAATTGACTTCTAAGCGATTTAGAAGAAAATTCTCTACCAATATGTGAGTCATGCCTTGAAGGCAAAATGACTAAAAGATCTTTTACTGGAAAAGGTCATAGAGCCAAAGAACCCTTAGAACTTATACATTCAAGGAATATAAGGCTAAAGTTGAGAATTCATTATGTAAAAGCATTAAAATATTACGATCAGATCGAGGTGGAGAGTATATGGATTTAAAATTCCAATACTATTTGATAGAGCATGGAATTGTATCTCAACTCTCAGCATCTGGTGCACCTCAGCAAAATGGTGTATCAAACAGGAGAAATCGAACCTTGTTGGACATGGTTTGGTCTATGATGAGTTATGCTCATTTACCTGATTCGTTTTGGGATTATGTAGTACAGATTGCAGTTTATATTTTGAATTGTGTTCCATCCAAAAGTATTTCTAAAACACCGTTGGAATTATGGAATGACCGTAAAGGTAGCCTACGTCATTTCAGAATTTGGGGTTGCCCAGCACACGTGCTTGAGACAAATCCTAAGAAATTGAAACCTCGTTCAAGATTATGTCTATTTGTAGGTTATCTCAAGGAAACGAGAGGTGGTTACTTCTACGATCCTAAAGATAATAAAGTGTTTGTGTCGATAAACTCTACATTTTTAGAAGAAAACCACATCAGGGAGCACAAACCGCAAAGTAAGATAATATTGAACGAACTTTCCAACCAAACTACTGAACCTTCAACAAAAGTTGTTGAAGAGGCAAGTACATCAACAAGAGTTGTTGATACTTAATCTAGTAGGTCATATCAACCTCAATTGTTGAGGGAACCTCGATGTAGTGGGAGGGTTGCAAACTCACCTATTCACTATATGAGTTTAACTGAAACCCTACCGTCATATCAGATAGCGATGTTGAGGATCCATTGTCTTATAAGAAAGCAATGGAGGATGTAGACAGAGATGAATGGATCAAAGTTATGGATCTTGAAATGGAGTCTATGTACTTCAATTTAGTTTGGGATCTTATAGATCAACCTGATGGGGTAAAGCCTATAGTGACAAAGAGTTATACCCAAGTTGAGGTAATTGACTATGAGAAAAATGTTGGAGTTGGTGCCCTAAATCTCATGGGGTCTCATAATTTATAATTTGTACATGAAAATTCATTTATTCAATAAAATAAGTTGTATTTTATCTTAACAATTAGATCACTTTAACTAAATCCAATAAACTAAGATCCTAAGTTATAAAATGTAACTTGAATAGTATGTAGTAGACATACCAATGGATCTTGTTCAAGTAATAACCTAAAAGGTCTGTAGTAAATGGATAAGATTGAGTGTCTTATCCTTGTAACACTGTGGATACGACCCACTTTGTAATTGTTACAAGAGTTGTAAGTGTTACAAACGATTTGATCCAAATCGTTCATGTGGAGACATGTGAGTGGGGGTATCTTATAGAAAGAGTTGATATAAGACCGTACCACGAGATGATTAGTCTTTCTTTATAACGCCGTTAATATAAGCGCAATCCTTTTATTTGTAGGATAAGAGTGACCTATGTTGCCAACTCAATAAGCCTACCATTTTAGGATTTTGTCCAAGTAGAGAGCTGGGAACTTAGTTTCACAAGATGGAGTTCACTCTTTCCCGCTTTCAGGGAAAGTAGATAAATTGCTCCTTTAAGTGCCGACTCCGAGTTTTGAACAAGGGGCTCCTCCCTCTCATTGACCCAAGAGAGATTTGTTTATGGTAGGACCATAAACATGTTGTTCATTAGAGGATCAGTGGGACTCAAGGAGAAAGAAGTAATTACAGGGGTAAAACAGTAATTTTGACCCAGATGTAATCACGAGCAATTTGTGAAGAATTGACTTATTGATGACTGGTTATATTCATGGACACAGAAATATATTTACAGTGCAAAGAAGGCAGTTGTAGGTCTTTAGTAGAGTGACCCACATTTAATGAATGTTGATTTAATTAATTAAAGAGTTTAATTAATTTAATCTCGAATCATTGAAGCTTCTAATATGTAAGTCCATTAGGTCCCTTTGTTAGCTCACTAAGGGTAAAACAAGGATCAGTTAATTTTAGAATAATTTGAATTGTTCAAATTATTTAAAGGAATTTTGTATATTAATAAGGTTTGTCGCCACGTGCCCGAGACGACGCGGAGCGGCCAACGTCCTTAAAAAGGGTTAATTTTAAAAAAGAAAATAAAAATGAGTCGCCACCAATTTTTTTTACGGTGTGATTGGACACCGAAATAAAGTAACAATTTTTAAGTAAAAATCAATAAAATGGTATGCAAAAACTAGAGTTGATTTCGGGAGTGATTTGTGTATGGGGAAGGTGTTAGCACCCCACAACACCCGTTAAATAAAACGGTGTCCAATTTCATTTTTTATCTTGAATTAAAAATATTCTTTAAATAAAATCATTTAGAAAAATTTTTGTTTTAAAACAAATGTCTTATTTTACCCGTCATCACTCCAATATTTGAAGTAATGATCCCATAAAATAAGTGGAAAATCTTCCATCAATTTGACTATATTTAAATTTGCGGAAAAATTCCTCACCTCAAGAATTTGAGAAATTATTTCATTTTCTCAAAATCCGTCGTAGGAATAGTCTTTAATAAAAATTTTAAAACATTGATTAAATTCATTTTTTCTTGGGATCAAATCTCAGACTCCCAAAGATGTGATCCCTCACCTCAAGAATTTTAGAAAATCGGACTCCCAAATTTCCTAGATTCCGTCTTAGGAATTTTTTTAAGAAAAACGGTGTCAAGTTCTTATAAAAACTTATTAGGAAACGTTTTGAAATAATATATCAACTTTTTTTTTTATGTTCAAAAGAACAACGACAGTGTAATTTAAAGGAATTTTAAATTGCTCAAAGAGAGTTTTTTAAAAAAATAACAAAATTTCAAAATGGAAATCAAGCGAGCTTTAATAGATTTAGTAGGATCAATTTTATAGGTAAGACATAACTAAACATAATAATAATAGTAATAATGATAATAATAAACTAAATAAACATAAACAAAACATATTAAAATTAAAAAAAATATATATTGGAGATCGATCTCGGACTCTCAAAGAATCGACTCCTCAAGAATTCTAGAAAATCGGACTCCCAAATTATCTAGATTCTGTCGTCGGTTATTTTGTAGAGAAATACAAATTAAAATTAAGAACATTAAAATAATAATATTTAATTATAACAGAAATAATATGGATATATTAGAATAAAAGTAAAATAAAATATTTAAAATATTAAAATGATTAAAATGTAATACTTAAAATAAAATGAAGAAATAAAAAAAAAACTAAAATAAAAAAAACAAATATAGAAATATAAAAAAGGTAATTGAAAACCAGAAATAAAAATAATAAAACAGAAAAGAAAAGAAATAAATAATAAAAAAAAAAACCTCTGCCACTAATCACACTTCACAAGTTAAAATTTTTTTTTATAAAAGACTAAAATGATGGTCATCTCCTATTTTTATAAAAAAGAATTTAATAATAATAACTAATTATAGGAAAAAATAAAATAAATAATAAATAAATAAAATTTTGAACTGATGGGCAGCTGAATTACCGCCCATCCCTCTGCCAAACGCAAACATACATTTAAAAAAATAATAATAAATAAATAAATAAAGAATAATAATAATATTATTATTAATTAAAAAATTAATTACTTTTTTGGGAAATTTTCACAAATAGAAAAAATATCAAACTATTTACAGAAAATAGCAAAAAAAACACGGATAGACATTGATAGACTTCTATCAGCATCTATCAGTGATAGACTTCTATCATTTCTATCACTGATAGATCCTGACAGACTTCTATCAGCGTTTATCACAACTATTTAAAAATTTTGCTATTTTGTGTAAATAGTTTTCCTTATTTTTCTATTTTTAAAACATCCCCTACTTTTTTTTTTTTTTACTTGAAACCCCATTTTTTAAACTTCTAAAATTCTCTTCTTTTTCTTTATGAAAACTTTTCCTTTCTCATCTTAAAAAACCTCTTTTCTCTTTTTCCTTCAACACTTTCTTTCTCCCCCCTTCTTTCTCTTCTTTTGCCTTCTCTTTGGTCTTCTCCTTTTCTGTTTCTTTTTAACAAAACTTTCTTCTATTTTTTACTTTGAAAATAAAATTTCTCAACTTCACACTCAAGCAAAAAAAAAAAAAAATAGAAGAAGGCTAGGAAACTCTCAAGACCACCAAGAAATGAAGCTCTCTGCCTTAAGGTAAGTTTTTTTTTTTTTACTTTTTATCTCTTTTTTTTTTTTTTTTTATAGCTTATCCTCTTTAAAAAAAACAGTGAGAAAAACATGGAAGAGGAAGAAGATGAAACATATAACATACAATTTAATATATATATATATATATATATATATTTAATTTAAATTAATAATAATAATAAATAAATAAAATAAAATAACTTTCCTACCGTTTTTGCAAGGGAGTGGAGAAGTTATTTTGCCTCATGTAAGTTTCTGTATATACAGAAACATGAATGGCAAAAAAAAAAAAAAAAGTCTTTTTTGCTTTCACTCTCAAAATCTCTCTCATTTTTCCTTTTCCAATTTCCTCCTAAAATTAGATCCCACAATCCAATTGATCCTCCCAGAGAATAGTAGGGTTTCCAATTTGGTGGTGTTCATACGTTGATGATCTTGGAGATTGCAAAGAGGAATTTTTAAGTTTTAAGAAGAATTGTTCTTCATTCAAGGTAAATTTTCTAAATTCCTTTCTACAATATGCTTAGCCTTAAATTTCTGTAAATTATTTTTTATTTTCCCTTCCCAATTCAAATGCAAAAGCAATCAATTACTTCTGCAATTGGGATTCAATCCCTACAATTGGTATCAGAGCCCAATGAATTTGTCTTTGATTTTGGTTTAGGAAAATCAAAATTGATTTTGGTGGGTACAATTTTGTCAAGTTCATGAGTGTTGTAGAATCTTACTGGGTTTGCATAATAGATGTTTATGGACCTTTCATTATTAAACGCTAGATGTTTATGATACCCCTTCTTAGTAGGGGAGTATCGTGTTCCTTCTCCTGTTTCTTTACTTTGAAAAATTAACTAAGAATTCTTCCTTTTTACTGCTTTAGTTTTTAGTTTTATTTTTAGCACATTTTAGTTTGTTTTTGTTGTTCTGATTATAAATTCTTTTGTTGACTGGTTATATGATATGGTTGCTGTACTTGATGTTTGGGTTGTTGTGCAGCGTTACTCTTAATGATGATAATTAGGAAAATTTCTTTTTAGAATATCTTGCAGCCAATTCCAAAGGAATGCAAAACCAAGAGTTTTATTTTTGTCTATTTGTGCAAAACCTCTTTAGGCTAGTCTCCTGCATGACGTCTAGTATAGCACACTAGGAGAGCTTAGCCTTACGTGTTGCATCCAAGCCAAAAAGTCATCATCTTGTTTTGCCCCTTTTTGTAGTTTCCCTCTTTTAAGGAATGAGGACATTGCAAATTCTAAGTTTGGGGGGGGGGGGGGGGGGGGAGAGTATATGTTGATATAGTGTGAGTGATACTTATGTTATCTGAATTTATAAACACTGTATGTATGTGATGTGCTGGGCCGAAAGAAAGAAAAAAGAAAAAAAAAATATATAGCTAGGATGACACTCCTCCTTCCCAAATTAGTCAAAGTAGCCAGAAGCGAGCATGACACCCATGTTTTCTTTTGTAGCAAAACGGTTGGTAAGGGAAGTGAGTGAAGCTTAGAGTGTGAGCCTTGCTCGTAGTCAGATGACTTGCATGACACCCGTGTGGGCAAGCTGGAACGAAGGTAAGGATGACATGATGGGTTTATCCTAGGCAAGAAAAAGAATAGCATGAAAAACGACCTAGCAAAACTATAGGTTTGGGGGTGTAGAAATTTTTGTACGTTATGTTGAAACTGGTGATTGGTAAGGTTGTGGCATGTTTTGGGTTTCGCTAGGCTCGATGATTAGAGCTAGATTAGTTGGGCATGTTAGGAAGATAGTTAAAAGAAGTTGAGCCTTTAGCAGTATGAAACTCTTGTGCGAATTCTAAGGAAGTTTGTAGCTATGCAAGGTATTTTGATTGGAAACCCTAGCTGAAAGTGGTATTCTCGGCATTTATCAATCTGAATATGCATGTTTTGGAATTATGGTGAATTGTTTTGATGTTATTTTCTTGAGGACAAGAAAAGACTTAAGTTTGGGGGTGTGAATGCTATGAAATGCATGAAATTAGGCCTTTATTTGAGCATTTTTAATATGAAAAGTAAGCTCTTGCATGATTTTTATCCCAACTTTGGTCTTAATATGTTGAAATAAGCTTAATGAGGGCTAATTATGCGTAAAAGATGATTTTTGCGGATTTGATGCAGATTTGGTACGTTTTTTTACAGGTTTCTGGCTATTTTTCATGTGATGCGCCCACAGCAGTGAGTGATGTACCGGCATTGACGAGCCCTAATTTTCCAGATTTGATCCTGCCTAGATCAGTTGCGATTTTCACGCTTTTGTCGGCTAAAAATCCTCGATTCTGCCTGGTGAATCTTCAAAACGCAAATCTCGGCCCTTCTTAACAGATTTGGGGCCGATAAAAGGTGAGAAAGCCCTCCATCTTCAACACCAACTCTCCACTATCGAAATCACCACTTCCTTCTCCATCTTTCTGTCAAATTTCCAGCACCTTGGGTTTCTTCTTAAAGTTCAAGTCAGTAGTCTTAAGAACGAAAGTTCCTCTAAGGCGTAGCGGCTCTAGGATTTCTCTTCCCACACAAGTGTGTGTTGAGGCAAGATTCTTCCTTGAGAGAGAAGAATCGTCCTAGGGAAAGACTTGTTACTTGAGGATTTTCTCAAGTTTTCTTGAGTTGTATTTATTTTCTAGCATTATTTTCTTGTTATTTTCCATTTAATTTCTACCAATCAAACGTTATATTGTAGCTATAGTTTATGATTTAATAAAAGTGATTCTTTTATCAAAAGTCATGAACTAAATATTTTTAGGGGTTTGACAATGTGAAAGCCTTAGGGTTGTTATGGCTTAGGTTATGTAATGCTCACACCACTTTGTGTAATTACATTCTCTTTGTTGATTTTAAAAGATAAAATCGGTAAGTTAAACTGGCCATTTGATTTAACGATCTAATAGAGCTCTAATGTTGAGAAGGTTAGGATATAAGCGAATTTCATAATGGGATATGGACTAAGAGCCTAGACATAGGATGGTCATGTTACCTTAGAAATAAGGGACACCATAGGATAAAGGAATTGAACTTGAATTAATCTAAGATCCAGCTAACCATGGAAACATTATGCATTAGCTGCTTAGAACTCCTAAAGGAACTTAACACAAGACCAAATAGGTGTAGTTTCCTATCCATGTATAATTCATTGTTCGGTATAATGCGGTCATATCACCTAAGGCACAACACCCGAATGATTGTAGCATTGTTTGCCCTTATTTGATTCCCATTGTCATTTTCTTTTAAGTTTAACTTCACCAAAAATTCTAAACTTTTTCTTTGGTTACCTTGGTTTCATTGATCCATAGTCATAATTAATTTAAAACTCAATCTAGTCCTGTGAGATTCGACACTTGGAATACTCTAAGTTTATTACTTCATCGATTGTGTATGCTTGCACGTAAACCTTGTCCATTCTATATTTCTTATCATTTTTATCATTCATATACGCCCAGTCGATCAGACACTACGAAGTGGGAAATCTTTGGAGGAGAAACCACGAAAGGCGAATACAACCACCTGACCATCTGACCACCAAACTCAAATAACCATCGATCAACAACTCAATAATCAACCAACTCAAATCGCAAAGATACCAAAGTCAACGCTAAAAAAGCAAGATCAACACATGAAATCATCTAAAAGGGCACCCACTTCAAACCCATCATCAGAAATATATCCACCATACCCACACAGATTGAAGAACAAGAAGGATGAAAGTCAGTGTCAACGCTTCTTGGATATATTACAGCAATTACACATAAACATCCCTTTATTGAAGGTGTTGGAACAAATGCCCTCTAATGTGAAATTCCTTAAGGACGTGCTTGCCATGAAGAGAAGGATAGGTAAGTTTGAAACACTAGTGCTGACACGCGAGTGTAGTGCCTTACTTCAAGAACGCATACCTGCCAAAATGAAAGACCTAAGGAGTTTTACGATCCCTTGCTCAATAGGAGGCGTTGAGATAAGGCAGGCCCTGTGTGACTTGGGCACAAGTATAAATCCTTTGCCCTTATCCATCTTCAAGAAATTGGGTATTGAATCTTAGCCAACAATAGTGACGCTTCAGTTAGCTGATCACTCCACAATGCGTCCAGAAGGAAAAATTAAAGACGTACTCGTAAAAGTTGATAAGTTCATTTTACCTGTAGACTTCATAGTCTTGGATTATGAAGCTGACAAAGATGTGCCCATTATTTTGGGTAGACCATTCTTATCAACAGGGAAAGCCTCAATTGATGTGCAGAAAGAAGAAATAACCATGAAAATCAAAGGGCAATAGATCAGGTTTAATGTATTTAAGGTGTTGGAATATCTAGATGAGCCAGACGACTGCCAAATAATTGACTTTCAAGAGAGCTGGGAATATGAAACTGACTTAAATGGTGATGAAAGCGTCGAGGAAGGGACTGAGGAGTTGGATGCACAACAAATTAAACAATACTATGTATTGATTTAGAAGAGTTTTGAGTCATTAGACAAGGAAAACCGAGAAAGCAAAAGCAAACCATTATTGGAACAACCTCCTATGTTAGAATTGAAGGAGCTTCCAACGCATCTAAAGTATGCTTATCTTAGTGAGGGAAATACACTACCTGTTATTATTTCAGCTTCGCTAACGCTTGAAAATGAGTCAGCTCTATTAAAAGTGTTAAGAAAATAAATTCGAGCAATAGGGTGGACTCTTGCTGACATCAAGAGAATAAGCCCCCTTATACTGCATGCACAAATCCGTCTTGAAGATGGCAAAACGGATCCAAAGAACACCAACACAGACTGAATCCAACAATGAAGGAAGTAGTGAAAAAGGAGATCATCAAATGGTTGGACAGAGTAATTTACCCAATTTAAAATAGCAAATGGGTAAGCCTTGTCTAGTGTGTCCCAAAGAAGGGAGGGATAACTATAGTCCCTAATAAAAACAATGAACTCATCCCCACTCGAATTGTCACGGGGTGACGAATTTGTATGGACTACAGAAAACTTAACGCAACAACGAAAAAGGATCATTGCCCTACCATTCATTGACCAGATGCTCGACAGATTAGCTAGAAGTGAATTATTTTGTTTCTTAGATGGCTACTCCAGATACAACAAGATCATGATAGCCCTAGAGAATCAGAAGAAAACAACGTTCACATGCCCATATAGTACTTTTGTCTTTTGATGCATGTCATTTGGGTTATGCAATGCACCAGGCACTTTTCAAAGGTGTATGATGGCCATCTTTTCTGATTTCCTTGAGCAATCAGTCGAAATATTCATGGATGACTTCTCCGTGTTTGGAAATTCGTATGACACTTGTTTAGCCAACTTAGAGTCAGTGTTGCAGAGATGTGAGGATGCCAACTTGATTCTTAATTTGGAAAAATGTCATTTTATGGTGACTGAAGGCGTTGTGCTTGGACACAAGGTATCCAAAAATGGCCTGGAGGTTGATAAGGCCAAAATTGAAGCTGTTGAAAGACTCCCCCTTCCCACGAATGTTAAGACTTTCATAAGCTTCCTTGGGCACCTAGGCTTTTATAGGAGATTTGTCAAAGATTTTTCTAAAATTGTGTGTCCATTCAGTGCATTACTAGAGATGAACAGAGAATATAACTTTGACAATGCTTGCTTGAATGATTTCGAGACCCTAAGGAAGAAGAAGTTGCGTAGCCTTGATGAATCTTCTTCACAAAATCCTTCTACAAAAAGATAAGGACACTACCACCAAAGAACACTCACTATTCTCAAGGTTATCAAATCCACGGAGAGTGGTCTCCATTTGTCTATTTAAATGGAGGAAGAAGAAGTTATCTTTTCATTTAGAGAGAAATTATGGAGAGAGTTAGTGGGGAGGATTTATGGAGAAAAAAAAAACTCCGCACCATATTCGTAATAACTCCCAAATGGGAGTTAATATTTTCTTTAATTTAATTTAAATAAATTAATAATATAAATTAAATTAAATTTTATATTATATATATATATATTAAATCTCATTTAATATATAATAATAATTAGTTACTAATTAACCAATTTCTCTCACATAAGCTATAGTTTAATATGAATCATATTCACATTATTTTTAAACTATAGTTTTATATGAATCTCATTCACATAATATTTAATATTTGAATCTTATTCAAATATTTCTCTCATGTATATTATAAAGTTTAATTTTTACATTTCATATAAAAATCTACTTTATATTATAATGTATCAATATACATTATTTAATTGTATCTCATACAATTAATTCCCTTAACTTAATTTGAACAATTCAAATTAAATCAAGACAACTGACTGTCATCTTAACCTATATCAACTAGCAAGTTGTCCTAATGGACCTATCAGTTTGAAGCTCTAATGCTATGAGATTAATTAATTAAACTCTTTAATTAAATTAATCAACATTCATTAACTGTCGGTCATTCCACTAAAGATCGATAGCTACACTCTTCTTACTGTAGATATATTTCTATGTCCACGGATATAATCAATCAACAGCGAGTCGACCCTTCACAAATTGCTCGTAACAACAGCTGGGTCAAATTACCGTTTTACTCCTGTGTTACCTCTAACTCCTTAAGTACCATTGATCCCTCTAATGAACAATTTAGTCATAGTCCAACTATGAGCTAGACCCCTCTCTGGCCAGTGAGAGAGTGAGGCGCCTCATTGTTCAAGACCCGACATAAGCTCTTAAGGGAGCAATTCATAAGACATGAATTCCTTCTTGTACAGTTGAGTTCCCAGCTGCCTGCTTGGACAAATTCTCAAAGTGGTAGGCTTATTGAGTCGGCAAACCTGGCCACTCTCACCCATACAAATTAAAGGATTGACCTCACAAGCAAGAGTTCACAACTGACTCATAATTAAGGTCGAGTCACCTATGATTATCCTAGTGAAATGTAAGTCTCATTAAGTGTACCGGTGTTAATACGAGAGACTAATCATTTCGCGGTCCGGTCTTATATATGTCTCACATATATAGGATACCCCCACTCACATGTCTCCACATGAACATTTAGGATCTAAACGTTTGTGACAATTTACAATACTTGTAACAATCACAAAGTGAGCCGTATCCGTAGTGTTACCAGGATAAGGTACCCAGCCTTATCCATCTACTACAGACCGTTTAGGTTATTACTTAAACACGATCCACTTGTATGTCTCTACATACGTGTTTAAGTTACTACTAATAACCTAGGATCTTAGTTTATTGGTTTTTTGGGTTAGTGCAACTAAATGTCAAATAAAATAACAATTATTTTATTAAATAAATAATTTGATTTGTACAATACAAGTTTACAAAATACAAGACCACGAGATTTAGGGAATCAACCCCAACAAGTCGCCCCTGACTGGACACAACCATTTGAACTAATGTGTGACGCGAGCGACTACGCTATGAATGTTGCCCTGGTTCAACGCAAAGAAAAAGTTCTTCATCCCATTGCATATGCCAGTAAAACACTTAACAAAGAACAAGAGAACTACTCAACTATAGAGTGGGAGTTTGATCCTAAATGTTCATGTGGAGACATGTGAGTGGGAGTAACTTATATATGTGAGACATATATATGACCGGATCGCGAAATGAATAGTCTCCGTATTAACACTATTATTCAATGAGACTTACATTTTACTAGGATGATCATAGGTGACTCGACCTTAATCCTGAGTCAGTTGTGAACTTCTGTCTGTGAAGGCAATCCTTTTATTTGTATGGGTAAGAGTGGCCAGGTTTGCCGACTCAATAAGCCTACCACTTTGGGGATTTGTCCGAGCAGGCAGCTGGAAACTCAACTGTACAAGAAGGAATTCACGTCTTATGAATTGCTCCCTTAAGAGCTGATGTCGGGTCTTGAACAATGAGGCGCCTCACCCTCTCACTGGCTAGAGAGGGGTCTAGCTCATAGTTGGACTATGACTAAATTGTTCATTAGAGGGATCAGTGGTACATAAGAAGTTAGAGGTAACACGAGAGTAAAATGGTAATTTGACTCAGCTGTTATTACGAGCAATTTGTGAAGGGTCGACTCGCTGTTGATTGATTATATCCGTGGACATAGAAATATATCTACAGTAAGAAGAGTGCAGCTGTCGGTCTTTAGTGGGATGACCGATAGTTAATGAATGTTCATTAATTTAATTAAAGAGTTTAATTAATTAATCTCGTACCATTGGAGCTTCAAACTGATAGGTCCATTAGGTCCACTTGCTAGCTCATATAGGTTAAGATGATGGTCAGCTGTCTTGGTTTAATTTGAATTGTTCAAATTAAGTTAAGGGAATTAATTGTATGAGATACAATTAAATAATGTATATTGATACATTAGAATATAAAGTTGATCTTTATATGAAATGGAAAAATTAAACTTTATAATATAAGTGACAGAAATATTTGAATAAGATTCAAATATTAAATATTATATGAATGAGATTCTTATAAAACTATAGGTTAAAAATAATGTGAATATGATTCATATTAAAATTAGGTTATGTGAGAGAAATTTGTTAAGTAGTAGCTAATTATTATTATATATTAAAGGGTTGTTTTTAAATATAGAAAAATGAGCTAAACTATTTACAAATATAGAAAATTTTTACTGTCTATCAGCGATATACTGCGATAGAATTCTATTTCTCAAGTGATACGATTCTATCGTGGTCTATCGCTGATAGCTAGTGAAATTTTTCTATATTTGTAAATAGTTTGATATTTTTTTCTGTTTATAGTAATTTCCCTATATTAAATGAGATTTAATATATATATATATAATTTAATTTAATTTATATTATTTATTTATTTAAATGAAATTAAAAAATTAATAACTCCCATTTGGGAGTTATTATCAACATGGTGTGGAGATTTTTTTTTCCTCTAAAAATTTCTCCCCACTAACTGTCTCCATAATTTCTGTCTAATGAAGAATGTAACTTCTTCTTCCTCCCTTTAAGTAGACAAATAGAGACCACTCTCCATAGATTTTGATAACCTTGAGAATAGTGAGTTTAGTGGTGTTGTCGTTTTTTGTTCCTTGAGAACAGGGTAACTTCTTTATTGTTCCCTTTGTTTTTTCTCTTCCTTCTCAAAAAGTATGTTGTTTATCTTGTTATATTTTTTTTCCTCTGTTTCTTTAAGTTTCATAATTGAATAATTGAAACCACAATGTGATAAATTGCTTCCGCTGGGAATTCAATTCCTTAAATTGGTATCAGAGCAAATCGTGGTTTTAATTTTTAATTTGAATTGAAAACAGAGAAAATGTGGGTAACTTCCTATGCATTTGATGTATGAGTTTGTAAAATAGGCAATTTCGAATTTTGACATTTAGATTACAGTTTTGCATTGATGAGATCGATGTAAGGGCCCGTTGTTTTGGGCATTTTATTTCTGTAATCAAGTTTGTAAGTCCATGTCGATCAAGGAGCAAGAGTTGCTGAGGAGATTGATCGAAAACAGAGCAAAAACGGCACAAAAACAGAGCGTAATTACGCTGCGGCAAAAATGACGGTTACATGTGCGCCTAGTATTCTGCCAGATGTGGATTCAAGTCTTGGTGGGAGCAATTTTTTTTTTTGTATTTCTGTTTTTTTATTCAATTATCTGTAATTTAATTTCTTTTCTTAATTAAATTATTTTCTTAATAAGGGACCTTTGTCTAAGGAAGATTTTGTCTAGGAATGGGGTTTTTAAAATGATGGAAACGAAACACCCCTCTACATGGGAATCAATCTGGAAGGTGAATTGGATAAATATTTTATAAGAATGCAATAAATGATTCAATCTAATTAAAGAGTTTAATGAATTGAATCATATATTGTTAAACTATCCAATATAAAAGTTATATTGGGCCAATTTAACAATGGACTTAGTAAAAATTATTTAGCCAAATTTTTCCTAAGTCGTTTAGAACACTCAGTAGGAGAAAAATGATATATATGATATGTCAATTTCCTTTTATGTTTCTCCTTATAAGTTCACACCATGAGATCTATGCTCGGCCTCAAGGCACCTTTGCTTGTGTCCCCCTCCGGATGGTGTTTTCATAGATCAATACCAAGGTGAATGGATAGAGTGTTTATAGTAAGTGGGAGAGATACGTGTGACAACACTTCCCACGGTCTCTTTCATTAGTTTGGAGTTAGGTTTCATGCTTGGCCTCCAGGCACCTTTGCTTGTGTCCCCCTACGGAAGGTGTTTGCATGGAATCTAACTCAAAACTCCAGTAATGGATAGGATTGCTTAAGTTTTTTTCCCAATCGGTTTTTCCCTACGGTTGGCTCATTGGGCGAAACTTTAGGATCTAAAAAGAAAGGTTACACTTATAAGAAACTATTAAACTCATTAATAGTTTCTTGACCAAATAATGGTGACTAATTATTATAGGAATAATAGTTATTCTGGTGTAACACTTGGTTGAGAATGCCTCAATTCAATGAAGGAATTATTGACTACACTACGATGGCTTTTGTCATAAATCACTGAAGCATCATCGCAAAATTAGATATCACATAGGGTACATTATTTATTATTTTTTGCTAAATTTGATTGGTTTAAAAGGGTTCTTTTTGCAAAAAAACTAATATAAATAATTTGTATCTTTTCAGCAAAATGACTAGCGCTATGCTGAATCTGCTTTCTACTGATAAATTAACTGGTGAAAATTATACTAGTTAGAAAAATACTATCATGCAACCTAAAATGTTCGGGAGGCATATGAGCGATGGGTTAGGGCGAAGAAAAAGGCCCGAGCATATATCTTGACAAGCTTATCTGAAGTCTTGGCCAAAAAGCATGAGCCCATGCTTACTGCCCGTGAGATCATTGAAGGGAATTGGATCCCGGCGGAACCTTGTGATTACATTCTTTGATTTTTTGAAAGAATTAAAAATACAAATAAGCAAGAAAAGGTTATGCACCATACCTTTGCCGATCCACAAATGATGAAAAATCTTCTCCTCAAATAGGTAGTCTTCTCCTTAAATTCTTCTAATTCCACGAGATCTTCCTTGCTATGACTCTAGCAAGGATCCGGTTTGTGGAAACCGGTTCTTGAAAGAATAAAGGGAATGAGAGAAGAATTTTCTTAGAACTTTTCTAAGAAAATTAGGAGAATTTCTAGAGGGAGATTTTTAGAGTAATCATAGATATTATTCCTTGGGGAGAAAGTATGTAAAGTGTGCAATAGAGTAAGTTCTATGAGGGCTCCCAAGGGCCCTATTCATAGAACTCTATGGGTTACTCCTAATCCTATTGGAATAACCTTTGCAGAAATTTTTAAATTAAATATTTAATAATATCTAATATTAATAAATATCTACTCAAGTAATATCTCATATTAAATGGTTTAAAATATTTAAATCATATTTAAATATTTATCTCATGCAGAATCTTTAATTTGAATTTCATCCAAATTAAAGAATTAATTATTTGAATCCCATTCAAATTAATTAATTCTCCCTCCAATTATTTAATTCAAATCTTATTTAAATTAAATAACTTTATTATATGGATCTCATCCAAATAATTAATTATTTGAATCATATTCAAATAAATTAATTCTCTCATATTATAAAGTTATACTTTGAATCTCATTCAAATAAACTTTATAATAAACCATGTAATTTAATTGTATCCAATATAATTAATATTTTCCCTCATAGATTTGAACATTTAAAATTTTTCTTTCAACATAGTTGATCCTTGTTGGTCCGTGGTGAGCTAGAAAGGGGACCTCATGGATCTACAGATTATAAGCTCCAATGATCCAAGATTAATTAATTAAACTTTTTAATTAAATTAACTTTCATTCATTAACTACAGGGAAAACCACTATAGACCCATAATTGAACTCTTATGCATTGTAGGGCAAATTGTGTCCATGGATATAATCAGTATAAGCAAGTCGATCCTTCATGAGTTGTTCATAATTACAGCTGGGTCAAATGTCTGTTTTACCCCTGTAATTACATCTTTTCCGTAAGTACCCCTGATTCCTCTAATGAACAATTTGTTTATGGTCCAACCATAAACTAAGTCCCTCTCTAGCCAGTGAGAGGGTGGGACCCTTTGTTCAAGACCCGAAATCAGCACTTAAGGGAAACTACTCATCTACTTGTCCTATGCGGGAAGGAGTGAATTCCATCTTGTGAAGTTTATGTTCCCAGCTCCCCCTTTAGTCAAGCCCCCAAAATGGTAGGCTTATTGAGTCGGCAACTCGGGCCACTCTCACCTGTGCAAATCAAAGGACTGGCCTCATAGACAGGAGTTCATAAGTCACTCAGAAGTAAGATCAAGTCGCACATGATCATCCTATGAAATATTAATCTCATCAATTAACAGATTTACAAAGAGAGATTAAATATTTCGCAGACCGGTCTTATACAAACTTTTTGTATAGGATACCCCCACTCACATGTCTCCACATGAATGGTTTGGATCAAATCATTTGTAACTATAACAAAGTAGGTCGTATCCATAGTGTTACCAGGATAAGACACCCAACCTTATCCATATACTATAGACCTTTAGGTTATTTCTTGAACATGATCTACCCGTATGTCAACGACATATATGTTCAAGACTTCATATAATAACCTTGGATTTTTATAGTTAATAGATAGATTAATATTGCATAATAATACTTAAATTAATTAACTAATCAATTACGAGGCTTTAGGGCACCAATCCCAACAATCATGGATTTCCTAAGGAAAATGTTTAGACAACTGTCCACACAACTCAAGCATGATGCTCTCAAATTCATCTTCAATGCCCATATGCAAGAAGGAGCATCTGTTTGTGAACATGTTCTGAACATGATGGTCCACTTCAACATGGCTGAGATGAACGTGTCTATCAAAGATGAAGCCAGTCAGGTTAGCTTCATCTTGGAAACTTTACCTAAAAGTTTCCTCCAGTTCTGTAGTAATGCTGTTATGAAGAAGATTAACTACAACTTGACCACCTTGCTCAATAAGCTGCAGACTTATCAATCCTTGATGAAAGTCAAAGAACAGAAGGGAGAAGCAAATGTTGCTTCCTCCTCCAAGAAGTTCCACAGAGGTTCGACCTCTAGAACTAAGTCTGCACCTTCTTCCTTCGGCATCAAAAAGTGGAAGAAGAAGAAAGGAGGTCAAAGGAAAGCTAACCCTATTGCTGTCCAGAAGGGAAAGAAGGCTAAGGTTACAAAGGTAATCTGTTTACATTGCAACTAGAAGGGACACTGGAAGAGAAACTGTCCCAAGTATTTGGCAGAAAAGAAGAAGGCCAAACAAGGTAAATATAATTAACTAGTTCTTAAAACTTGTTTAGTGGAGAATGATAATTCAGCTTGGATAATTGATTCAGGTGCCACTAATCATGTTTGTTCTTCATTTCAAGGAATTAGTTCCTAGCAGCAGCTAGAGACTGGTGAGATGACGATGCGGGTGGGAACTGGGCACGTTGTCTCAGTTGTGGCAGTGGGAGGACTCCGTCTTTGTTTACAGAAATAATTTTTACTTTTGTATAATGTTTATGTTGTTCCTGATTTGAAAAAGGAACTTGATTTCTGTAAAGTGTTTGTTATAACAAAACTATTCAATTGTTTTTAATTTACATAAAACGTTTATTTACAAGAATGGTGTTCAAATTTGTTCTGCAAAATTAGAAGACAATCTTTATGTGCTAAGGCCGTTAGCATCTAAGTCTCTCCTTAATACTGAAATGTTTAAAACTGCGGTAACTCAAAATAAAAGACAAAAATATTCTCCTAAGAAAATGCACATCTTTGGCACCTAAGATTAGGATACTTAAATCTCAATAGGATTGAGAGGCTAGTTAAGAATGGACTTCTAAGCGAGTTAGAAGAAAATTCTTTACCAGTATGTGAGTCATGTCTTGAAGGAAAAATGACTAAAATATCTTTTACTGGAAAAGGTCATAGAGCCAAAGAACCCTTAGAACTTATACATTAAGACCTTTGTGGTCCTATAAATGTTAAAGCTAGAGGAGGGTTTGAATATTTCATCTCTTTTATAGATGATTATTCTAGATATGGACATTTATACCTAATGCGACATAAGTCTGAAGCTCTTGAAAAATTTAAGGAGTATAAGGTTGAAGTTGAGAATTCATTAGTATATGATTTGAAATTCCAAGATTATTTGATAGAACATGGAATTGCATCCCAACTCTCAGCACCTAGTACACCTCAGCAAAATAGTGTATCAGAAAGGAGAAATCGAGCCTTGTTGGACATGGTTTGGTCTATGATGAGTTACGCTCATTTACCTGATTCGTTTTGGGGTTATGCAGTACAGACTGCAGTTTACATTTTGAACTGTGTTCCATCTAAAAGTGTTTCTGAAACACCTTTGGAATTATGGAATGGTTGTAAAGGCAGTTTATGTCATTTCAGAATTTGGGGTTGCCCCGCACACGTGCTAGAGGCAAATCCTAAAAAGTTGAAACCACATTTGAGATTGTGTCTATTTGTTAGTTATCCTAAGGAAACGAGAGGTGGTTATTTCTATGATCCTAAAGACAATAAAGTGTTTGTGTCGCCAAACGCTACATTTTTAGAAGAAAACCACGCTAGGAAGCAAAAACCGAGTAGTAAGATAGTATTAAATAAACTTTCCAACGAAACTACTAAACCTTTAACAAGAGTTGTTGAAGAGCTAAGCACATCAACAAGAGTTGTTGATAGTTCATTTAAAAGGTCACATCAACCTCAACCGTTGAGGAAACCTCGGCGTAGTTGGAGGGTTGCAAACCTACCTGTTCACTATATGGGTTTTATTGAAACCTTAACTGTCATATCAAGTGGCGGTGTTGAGGATCCATTGTCTTATAAGAAAGCAAAGGAAGATGTAGACAAAGATGAATGGATCAAAGCTATGGATCTTGAAATGGAGTCTATGTACTTCAACTCAGTTTGGGATATTATAGATCAACCTAATGGAGTAAAACCTATAGGTTATAAATGGATCTACAAGAGGAAAAAAGGTGTTGATGGTGAGGTGCAAGCCTATAAATCCAGGCTTGTGGCAAAGGGTTAATACCCATGTGAGGGAGTTGACTATGAGCAGACTTTCTCACCTGTTGCCATGTTAAAGTCTATCAGGATACTCCTGTCCATTGCTGCATATTATGACTATGAGATATGGCAAATGGACATTAAGATTGCCTTTCTGAATGGCAATCTTGAGCAGACCATCTATATGCATCAACCTGAGGGATTCATAACCCAAGGTCATAAGCAAAAAGTTTGCAAGCTTAATCGGTCCATTTATGGTCTAAAACAAGCTTCTCGATCTTGGAATATCAAATTTGATACTGCGATCAAATCTTATGTCTTTGATCAAAATGTTGATGAGCCTTGTGTTTACAGAAGGATCATCAACAGTTCAGTAGCTTTCTTAGTGTTATACGTAGATGATATCCTACTCATTGGGAATGATGTAGATTTGTTGTCTGACATAAAACAATGGTTGGCGGCCCAATTCCAAATGAAAGCTTTGGGAGAGGCGCAGTTTGTTCTGGGTATTCAGATCTTTCGAGATCGAAAGAACAAAACGTTAGCTTTGGTAGAGGCGCAGTTTGTTCTGCTGTTAAAACGATCCTCAAGTATCTTCGGAGAACGAGGGACTACATGCTCGTATATAGTGCTAAGGATTTGATTCTTGCTGGATACACTGACTCTGATTTTCAAACTGATAGGAATTCTATGAAATCCGCTTCAGGATCAATGTTTACTCTTAACGGATGAGTTGTAGTATGGAGAAGCATAAAGCTAGGTTGCATTGCTGACTCTACTATGGAGACAGAGTATATAGCGGCTTGTGAAGCTGCCAAGGAGGCTATATGACTTAGGAAATTCTTGATTGATCTAGAAGTTGTTCCAGATATGTCATTGTCCATCACACTATATTGTGATAACAGTGGTGCTGTGACAAATTCTAGGGAGCCTAGAAGCCACAAACACGGGAAGCACGTAGCACACAAATATCATTTAATCTGGAAAATTGTGCATCAAGGAGACGTGATCGTCATGAAAATCGCTTCAGAGCACAATATTGTTGATCTGTTTACAAAGGCCCTCACAACTGAAGTGTTTGAGGGTCACCTGGAGAGTCTGGGTCTACGAGACATGCTGCATTTAGTCTAGGGCAAGTGGGAGGATTTACTAAGTTTTATGCCCTAATTTATTGTTTTGTGTGCACTGTATTTTATTTTACATAGTACACCCCACTAGCTTTAGGACAAGCGAGAGATTGTTGGAGTTGATGCCCTAAATCTCGTGGTCTTGTATTTTGTAGACTTGTATTGTACAAACTAAATTATTTATTTAATAAAATAATTGTTATTTTTTTTTACATTTAGTTGCATTAACCCAAAAATCAATAAACTAAGATCCTAGGTTATTGGTAGTAACTTAAACATGTATGTAGAGACATACAAGTGGATCCTATTTAAGTGATAACCCAAACGGTTTATAGTAGATGGATAAGGCTGGATGCCTTATCCTGGTAACACTACGGATACTACCCACTTCTGATTGGTACAAGTGTTGTAAAGTGTCACAAACGTTTGATCCTAAATGTTCATGTGGAGACATGTGAGTGGGGGTATCCTATATATGTGAGACATATATAAGACCGAACCGCAAAATGAATAATCTCCCGTATTAACAATGTTACTTAATGAGACTTACATTTCATTAAGATGCTCATTTGTGACTTGATAACTTGTAGAAATACAAGTTATTCCATCCTTTTTATTTAAGGCAATTAGTGAAATGCGCAAGGAAATGGTAGAATTTTGTTATAAATTTTAGCAAATAAGCATACTTTGCAATCATGCGTTTACAAGTACTTAAAATCTGAAAATCATGAAAATTTTATATTTCATCGCAGAAGTGAAAGAAGAAAAGGAGATTGTAAAGAAATGTTGTAGCCATGATTGCATGAATATGAAGAAGTAGACCAACGTGTTTCTAAAACAGGCCATGCGATGAGAAAAGAAACTGACATACACAGGCGACGACTGTCAAATCTATAGAGCAAGTTGGCAGCTGATTTGATAGATTCACGGAAGAACCAATGAACCTGTGACATAGTGAAGTCGGTACAACAGGGCATGGAATTATATGCATGCGTCAAGAAATCATTAGAGAGAAGTTCTCCTTTGACGCCTATAAATAACCAGCCCAAAGATTGAAGAAGGGGTTGGTTGAGTCGAGAGATCAACTTCCCCAAGAAAGAAAGAGCATTGCCATTATCAATTTTCAAGCTTTTCTCTACAAAATTCTAAGTACAAAGCTCAAAATTCCTCTTGGAATAGTGAGAGTCATCTTCAACTTTGAAGTTTTTGTCAACAAGCAGTCAATCTAAAGCCTGCGAGATCAAGACATTGTCTCAACGACTCGACGTTTCCATTTCCAGTTCCTTCCTTTACTTATCTTTGTATTACAAATTGATATTCAAAGATTTTTTATTCTTAATATCAATATAAGTTTCTATCATCTATCCATGAATACTTCACTTGTTTTGAGTATTGATTTCTTAATGGTTTAGGGAGATTAGTCTAGTGTTCTTGAGTTTATGCATGATTAAGCCATTTTTATTGTTTGATGTGCAATTAATCCTTGTTTAAATCTATTGAGAGATAAGTTTAGGCTTGAGTTCTTGCCTGAGAAGGTGGAGAAACTATAGAAATAAGCAACCAGGAGTAGCGCTTTAGAGATAAAGTGAGAGCTTCCATTTAGTCAATCATCACATACATCTTAGAAATAAGAGAAAATGTGGTTCAAAGACTGAGAAGTCAATGTAGATTTGAAAGAATTGCAACCGCATCTCATGCATAAGTGAAGAAACGCTAGGAATCTCTCTTAATCCTGTTATTAAGTCCATTTCAGACGCCATCGCATACTACTTGATTTTTTTTTATAAGAGGAGTTTTAGGTGTTTTGAACGCATTAGCTCAAACCTCTCCAACCCCCAATTTTTTAAGGCAACAAGGTCCTCATTGTTGAAACTGAACTATGCGATAGTTTTTAGAAAATTAAAAAAAAAAAAGAGGTTTGAGGTAAAATTTGCAGCCCTGCTAGTTTGTAGAAATATTCTTTGAAGGGAAAAATCCTAATGCTAAGTACGAAAACACTTTATCAGAACAATTCTTAAGTGTGAGCATAAGTTTTATCATTGAAGTCATATTATCAAACTCAATAAATAGAGATGAACACATGAAGAGTAATAAGCAAAGACAAGATTTCAAATGCAAGAACAATGCACAAGGAATTGACAAAATTTGATTAATTCTTTGCAACTAAGTGTAAAACGATAGACATTTATAGGAAAGTGCATAAAAGAAAAGAGAACAACCCCAAATTTAATTTCCTCAGGCGTTGTTGTCATTGTTGGGCGCAGGAGGAAGAATATTGTCGTCAGGTAGATGGAGGGGTTCTTGGAGATACGATGGAATGACGGGACCAACGATCAGCTCAGATAGGACATCTCAGATATACTGAATTGTGAAGAAAAATTGCTCATGTTGTCACTGCGTCTGGTGGTGGAGGAAAGTTCTAGTGATGAGCTGCAGGTGTTGAATGAATCCTCGTAGCTCAGTTTGTTGTTTTGCAAGTTCTTGCTGTTGTCACATTATTTCAGTCTGCTTGTGCGACAACTCATCAAGACTTCCCAAGATTGGTTCTCTCAGGTTGTCACGCAAAAACTTGCACAATTCTTCAAAGTCTTTATCAGCAGCCTCTTCTTCGTGCAGGGAACTTCCATACTGCTGGGGAGGTGGGCGCCTACCTGTCTCACCAATGCCCGAGTCTTGGCGATATATTTCATAGGCTGGGCCAAAGGGGCTTGGGTCATTAATAGCAAGCGCTCAGAAGAACTCAGGGTCAAAGACTCCTTCGATTGGAGCTTTCCCTTTCTCTTCAACTCGAACATGCAGCGAGGGAATGTTGTCTTCCGGAGGAGGTGGGATGGTGTTGAGGTCGACAGGCAGCTTGGGTGATTCTTCCCTTAGCCTTTTTGGTGGGGCAAGAATTTCCACATCCATCTCTACTGATGCAGGAGAAGCTGCGTGTTGAGGATGCACTGATGACGACCTCTCTCCAAGTGGTTCTTCAGGAGACGGTGGAGAAGGAGATCCTGTTGGCTCTTCGGGAGGTGGAAGCGATTTGGCGTCAACTGGTTGAAGGATTTCATCTTCCACAGCTTCGTCAACGCGTATTTCAAAATCCTTCTTCACCAACCTTTTCTTCTTTGGCGAAGGAGGTGGCGATGAACGGCGCGACGTTGGGCGCTCGATGGGTTTGCTGATTTCTGGTTGGAGCGGTGAATCTTTCAGCAAACGCCTCACTTGTTCTTGGTGATAATGCCTCTTACAGGTACTTTGACTGCGTCTTCCATAAATTCCTGTTGATCGCACAGTCGAGCCACTATAAAAGGGAAGAAGAGTTGCCCTCTTGGTTTAAAAAATTGGGCCTGAATTTGATCAGCGATGATCCACCCCACATCAATCTTTATGCGCCACATTATGCAGTAGATGGCCATCACTCGATCTTTGGAAATGATACTGTCATGCATTCTGGGCAGCAACTTCTTCTTAATAAAATAAAGCCAAAGGTTGGCTTTGGCGTTAGGCTGTGAGGTGATAGTGTCTTGACCCCTTTTGATGAAGTATTCCACTTCGATCCAGCCTTTGTCACCAACTTCAGTGCCTCCTTCATTTCGTCAGGCGTTGGGCTCTCAATTATTTTGTTGGCTTCAGCATCAGGATCATTGGGTAAGTCGAACAACGCGTTTACTTCCTCCGCTTGGAAAGAGAGGACTTCATTGCCGTTCTTAACCTGGTGCTTAGTCCGATGCGAACGTCCTTCTAAAATGCTTGCACCACAGTGGTCTTGATCATCTGTGGCCCTTCAAAGAAATCTTTCCACCCCAATTCTGCAATGATATCCGTGATAAGTGCGTGCATGGGGATTAATTCGGGATAGAGACCCATCTCCATCAACATGGTTGGTCGCGATGATTTGGCTTTAGGCTCCTCCATTTTGAGGCTTGCCTTTTTCCTCCTTCTTCTCTTTAGGGCGTTTAGCTGCCCTGCTCCCTTCAGCCTTTTATTCCTTCTTGCTCGACACAGCTTCTTTGCTGGCCGACTTCTTTTGTTTATCAGGGCGTTCAGAAGCCCTGCGTCTATCCTCTCCTCCCTTTTTCGCAGCACTTTGTTTTGTTGATTCTTCTCTTTTTTTCTCCTCTTGCTGCATCTTCCTTTTCTCTTTGCGAATAAATTTCGTATGTGCTTTGATGTGCTGGGCTTTTTCCTTCTGCGCCCTTCTTTTAGCCTCAGCTTCTTCTTGCAGCTCCCTCTCTAGCTGTTCCGCATATTCCTCCGTTTGTTGTGATTGGGGTACAAGGAACCTTGCCCTGGCTGCCCCTTCTTCTATCTCCTCATCGCACAATTCCTTATCTAGGGTCGTCACAGCAATGAGACTCTCGGCTTCATTCTTCAAATTTTTTAAGCCTTTCCTCACCTCTTTTACCTTTGCAGCCGCTTTTGCTGCAAGCATCTTAGCTGAGCTTGTGGGGAGGGCTGCGTCAGGTGTCTTCGACAAATCGCTTCCTCCCCGCCTTCTTCTTCTTAAAGGCAACAAGTCCTCTTCATCTTCTTCCAAATCAATGGAGGCATCGCCAGATGCGACTACCTTACCCTTTCTCTTTCGTCCTTCTTCGCCCAATTTTTCCTTCAACGCAGCCTCCTTCTTGCGCAGCTGGTTGACTTCTTCATCATCTAAACTTTCGAGCTGCCACAAGTTTACGAGTATCTTTCCAAACAACTCCCGCTCATCTTGCTGCTTAGCTTCTCTAGCGCTCACCAAATCACTTGATGATGGCGGTAGTGGGTGCATTCCCAACTCAGGACTGTTGGGTCGAACTTCCCCCTCGCTTGTTTTGGCGGTGACTTTCGTTGTCGCCGCCTATTTTTGAGGTTTTCCCTCACGTGGTGAGGATGATCGTGATAACGCCGGTTCGTGAGGGAAGATGACGGCAATGGGTTCAGGGTTTATGGAGATATTGGGTATAAGGATAGGCGAAGGGGCATTTGGCTGAATGGGCGTGTAAATGGAAGGTACCACTAGCCGGACGAAAGGTATTCGATCAGGCAAATCCCCAACTGAGTGATTACTTCGAAGGGGATGGGGTTTGTGATTTTGGTTGTTTGGCCCAATTTTGAAGCTTCTGGGTTGGTCTTTTTGCCGTCCATGGTGAGGAAATAAGAAATGTAGGGCTTAGGAAGAACGAAATTGAAAGAAGATAGTGATTTGGTACTCACTGGAGACTCGCCAGAAATGCAGATTTGAGATCTTGAGTTGAAAGAATTAGAATCGGCAAAAAGGGGGAAACGAAAGAGGTAGAAGGCGAAGGTGAGGGCTTTTATAGACAGTCAGTGGGCACGTGACTCAATGCTGACGTAGGTGTAATGATGTTGCATTTAATGTGGTAGTCGTGTCAAGCAGCGCACACATCAGTACGTCTTTTTACATCCCACTAACGGTCTAAAAAGCCCTCAGATACCCTCACGTGCATTGAAGGTTTGAAATGCGATGAAATACATTTCATCGCATCCTTTTATTTCAACGCAACACTCAATTGAATTCCCACAGTTTGTGTACTTAGCCAAATCAATTAAAAATTTAAGCGATCAATAAGATAAGTGTCAATACTTCAAAACAATTTAGTAAAGGAAAAAAAAAGAAGAATTAAAGCGATAAAAAATGATAACGAAAAAAAAAGAAAGTCAAAAGATAAGATGCGTCCCTGTTTGGATGTGTTCGTCTTTACTGCAAAGACCATCTTTAACTCCTTACTTTGAGTTGCAAAGGTCTATGAAGATTTTTTCTTGATGGACTTTCTCCCCATAATAGGGTTTTACCCTTTGACCATTTACCTTAAAAACATTTGTGCCATCTTCATTCATCAATTCTGCGACACCATGAGGGAAAACTTCTTTAATCATGAACGGGCCCGACCATCGTCATTTCAACTTTCCTGGAAACAATCACAACCTCGAGTTAAATAAAAGTACTTTTTGCCCATGTGTAAGAACTTTCTTACTCAGGCGTTGATCATGCCAACGCTTGGTCCGGTCCTTGTAGATTTTCGCGTTCTCGTAGGCGTCGAGCCTCCATTCTACCAGCTCGTTTAACTGTAGCTTCCTGACTTCTCCTGCTGCTTCTAAGTTGTAGTTCAACCTCTTTGTGACCCAGTGTGCTTTATGCTCCAATTCGAGGGGCAAATGACAGGATTTGCCAAAGACGAGTGCATATGGGGACATTCCAATCGGAGTTTTATATGCCGTTCGATATGCCCATAGTACTTCGTCCAACTTCTGTGGCCAATCTTTTCTGGTTGTGTTCACTACTTTTTTTAGGATAGATTTGATCTCCCTGTTGGAGACTTCAGCTTGCCCATTCGTTTAAGGGTGGTATGTAGTTGCCACCTTGTGATGTACATTATACTTGAGCAAAAGCTTGCTGATGATGTGATTGATAAAATGTGTTCCTTCATCGCTTATTAGCGCTATGGGGGTAGTGAAGCGAGTGAAAATATTTTTCTGTAAAAATTTTGATACAGTCAACGCATCGTTAGTAGCGCAAGAAATTGCCTCCACCCATTTGGAAACATAGTCTATAGCTACCATAATATAGTTGTGGCCACATGAGAGGAGAAATAGTCCCATGAAGTCGATGCCCCAGACATCAAAGAGTTCTACTTCAAGGATCGAGTTGAGGGGCATTGCATTTTTGCCCAAGAGGTTGTCAGTCTGCTGGCATCTATCGCATTTCACCACAAAGTACCTCGCATCTTTGAACAAAATAGGCTAGTAATACCCATTTTGGAGTATTTTGGCGGTCATGCGTTGTCCGCTAAAATGGCCACCATAGGGGGATTCATGGCATTGCGACAGAATGCGATAATAAGCAGCCTCTGGAACGCAGCGTCTGAAGATGTGGTCAGGCCCTCGTTTGTATAGTTGGGGCTCGTCCCAGTAGTAATACTTGCACTCATGCATCAATTTCTTCTTCTGATGAGAATTATATTCTTCAGGAAACTGCTTGTAGACTAAAAAGTTTACTATGTCATCATACCAAGGAGCAAAATCATTGATTTGCAAAACTGCTTCGTCAGGGAAGCATGCTCTCACTTCTGGCTGCTTTAAATAAACCTCTTTGTTTTCCAATCGCGACAAATGGTTGGCGACATTGTTCTCTGATCCTTTTCTATCAACAATTTCAGCATCAAATTCATAAAGCAACAAAATTCATCTTATAAGGCGTGGCTTTGCGTCCTTCTTGGTCATCAAATATCTAATGGCAGAGTGGTCTGTGTGTATGATGACCTTGGATCCCAACAAGTGTGCCCTGAATTTCTCCATCGTGAATACTAGTGTCAGTAGTTCTTTATTTGTAGTGGAATAGTTTTCTTGTGATTCATTGAGGGTTTTACTGGCGTAGGCGATGGGGTGTAAGACTTTGTTCTTGCGTTAGACTAAAGTTGCGCCCATTGGGTTGACGCTTGCGTCACACATCAATTCAAGTGGTTGTGTCCAATCGGGCGCAACTAGGATAGGGGCTGATATCAACGCCTATTTCAGGGTTTCGAAGGCAGATAAACATTCATTGTCAAATTTAAATTCTCTGTTCAATTCAAGCAACGCACACAGTGGTCGTGCGATTTTAGAGAAATCTTTGACAAACCGCCTATAGAAACCTGTATGCCCAAAAAAGCTGCGTAACGTTTTCACATTCGTCGGCGGTGGGAGTTTTTCTACGGCTTCATTTTTGGCTTTATCCAATTCCAAGCCAACTTTGGATACCTTGTGTCCTAGGATAATTCCTTCCTGTACCATAAAATGGCACTTTTCCCAGTTAAGAACTAGGTTGGTATCCTCGCATCTTCTCAGCATCGATTTCAGGTTGGCTAAGCAGGTATCGAACGAGTTTCCAAATACAAAAAAGTCATCAACGAATATTTCGACGGACTGCTCTAAAAAGTCGAAGAAAACCACCATCATACATCTTTGAAAAGTTCCGGGTGCATTACACAATCCAAACGGCATGCGTCGAAATGCAAATGTGCCATAAGGACATGTAAATGTAGGTTTCTCCTGATCTTCTAGCGCTATCATGGTTTGGTTGTAGCCAGAATTGCCATCCAAGAAATAGAAGAACTCATTACCTGCTAGTCTATAGCATTTGATCAATAAATGGTAGGGGAAAGTTGTCCTTTGTCGCGGCGTTGAGTTTGCAGTAGTCCATACATATTCTCCATCTCGTGACAGTGCGTGTTGGGATGAGCTCATTATTTTTATTTGGGACTACTGTCATTCTTCCCTTTTTGGGGACGCATTGTACAAGGCTGACCCATTTACTGTCTGAAATGGGGTAAATGACGCCCGCGTCCAACCATTTGATTATTTCCTTCTTAACAACTTCCTTCATCACAAGGTTAAGCCTGCATTGATGCTCTATAAATCCATCTTTTCCATCTTCCAGACGGATTTTGTGCATATAATAAGAAGGACCGATTCCTCTTATATCAGCAAGAGTCCACCCTATTGCTTTGATATATTTCTTCAGCACATTAAACAAGGCGACCTCATGTTTCAGAGTTAACGAAGCAGATATGATTACTGGTAGAGTCTTTTGATTGCCAAGATAGGCGTATTTCAAGTGTGCTGGCAGCTCTTTCAGCTCCAGCACAGGTGGCTATTCCAGAGAAGGCCTGTTTTTGCAGTCTCGGCCTTCTAACTCCAACGATTCAAAGTCCCTTTTCATCAACACACAACATTGTTCAGTTGACTGTGCATTCAACTCCTTGATTTCCTTATCATCGCATGTACCATCATCCAATTCAGACTCATAGTCCCAACTACCTAGAAGCTTGATTGCCTAACATTCTTCAAGTTCATTGGGATATGCTAAAGCTTTTGATATATTGAACCTGATCTCTTGCCCACTGACCTTCATCGTAATTTCTCCTTTTTGTACGTCAATGGAGGCTTACCCAGTTGCCAGAAAAGGTCTCCCAAAGATAATGGGCACATCTTTGTCGGCTTCATAATCCATGATTATGAAGTCTCCAAGCAAGATGAACTTATCAACATTGACAAGCACATCTTCTATCTTCCCTTATGGTTGCACAGTTGAGCAATCAACCAATTGTAGGGTTACAGTCGTGGGTTGAGACTCCATCCCCAGCTTTTTAAAGATTGATAATGGCATCAGAATTATGCTTGTACCCAAGTCGCATAGGGCTTGGCCTATCTCGACGCCACCTATTGAGCAGGGTATTGTGAAGCTTCCTGGGTCTTTCATCTTGACAGGCATTTGCTCTTGGAATAAGGCACTGCATTCTTGTGTCAATGCCACTATGTATGGATTTCCTATGCTTCTTCTCTTGGCGAGCATATATTTAAGGAACTTCACATAAGAAGACATTTGTTTCAATGCTTCCAACATAGGGATGTTAATGTGCAGTTGTTGCAACACATCCATGAAGCGTTGAAACTGGCGCTCATCTCTTCTCTTTTTCAAGCGATGGGGGTAGAGAGGTTGGATTTCTGATGGTTGTGAAAACGACGCTTCCTTTGAGGAATTCTTGCGTTGATAGCAAATTTCAGGCATTGAGTCAGTTGCTTCAATATTCGTAGTTGATTGGCTTGTGTGTGATTGAAGTTGAATTTGATCTAGTGAGATTTTGGTCGAGTTCCGTTTTAGTGGTCTTTCTTCCAATGATTTTCCACTCCGCAGTGTCACCGCTTGACACTACTCTTTTCCTGAACCTCCAGCATGTCTCGGTGCCTCTGTGTTGCTAAGCAGTGCACCTTGCAGTCTGCTTTTTAGTTCCCCAGCCAGTTGTCCCAACTATAACTCTAGATTTTTGTGATGACGCTTGACCTTGTAGTACCGCATCGTTCTTCTGCATATATCGCTTAAACAGGTCTTCTAGTGATGAGGTAGAGCTAGAAGGTTGTTGGGGTTGCGGTGGTTGCTGGTTTTTCTGCTGATAACCCAGCTGGCCCTCTATGGTTATTTTGCTACTTGCTAGACTGCTCCCCATTCTGCTGATTCCCTCCACATGAAACATTTGGATGGTTTCTCCACCCAGGGTTATATGTGTTCACATAGGGGTTGTTTCTAACAAAGCAGACACTTTGCGGATTATGCGGGCATACCTCGTAGAAGTGTGGTTCACCGTATTCTCCACAGCTAACCTGAGTCACATCGTTAACTTGGTTGTTTCCTCCATTGTTAACTTGGTTCAACACCGTTGTTTGCAACAGGTTCGTTATTGCAATCATTTGACTTTGAAGCATAGCTATTGTTTCTCCCTCGGAACTACTTCCTCTGCGAGAGGAGCGGGAACCATGTCCATTGTCCTCCCACTCTGCATGATTGGGGGCTATGCGATCCAAGATTTCCTTGGCTTCTGTATAGGTTTTCCCAAGCAATCCACTTACTGTTGCAGCGTTAGCTTGGGTCTGTGATGCTTCATTCAGCCCATCAAAGAAAGTTTCCATCTGTACACATTCCGGGAAGCCATTGTGTGGACAATTTCATATCAAACGTTTAAACCTTGTTTAGGCATCGCTGAGGGTTTCTCTATCTTTTTGCTGGAAATCTGCAATTTCCCTCCTTCTTTTGGCGTTCTCTGTTGGTGGAAAATATTTCCTCATGAATTTTTCAATCATTTGATCCCAGGTCTTTATCTCACCTAGTTCCAAAGAGTACGCCCACTTTCTTACACTATCTCTAAGAGAGAAGGGAAATAAGGTCAATCAAATTTCTTCTTCAGTTGTGCTGGGAATTACGAAAGTATTATAGACTTCTATGTAGCTCTTCAAATGGGCGTGAGGATCTTCGTCGAGGGTGCCTCCGAATTGCCCCGCAGTTTAGAGCATTTGAAGCATCACTGGCTTCATTTCAAATCGACGCCCCCTGGAATGCTTGTCGCATGATCCCAGGAGAGAAATCATAGAGGCTAGGCAACGCATAGTCCCTGATTGGCCTGTTTCTATCGTACGCCAGTAGAAGGGGATTTGCTTATGCCAACGCGTTGTTAGCGTTTCTAGCCGCGTTCATGTTATTTGTCTCATTGTTTGCAAGATCAACTGGATTTACTTGTTGATCCGCCATTTTTTTTGCTTTGTTTTGACGTCTGCGTTGCTGATTTTATCTGATTCGACGTTTAAAAGTTCTCTCAATCTCGGGGTCAAGCTGAAGCTTAGGCTTGTTGCCTCTGTCCATGCATTGTTTGCGATGTTCTCAGCTAAACTCACAATACACCCTTGATCGAGTAGCTGCAATAAACTGAGCTGAAAGAGCTTCCTGCATACTTGAAATACGCCTATCTTGGCGATGAAGAAACTCTGCCAGTTATCATATCTGCTTCATAAGCTCCGAAACATGAAAGTCGCCCTACTGGATGTGCTGAAGAAATACATCAAGGCAATAGGGTGGACGCTTGCTGACATAAGAGGAATCAGTCCCTCCTACTGTATGCACAAAATCCACTTAGAAGAAGGAAAGGAAGGATTCATAAAGCACCAACGCAGGCTGAACCCTGCAATGAAAGAAGTTGTTAAGAAGGAAATCATTAAATGGCTGGACGCAGGTGTCATCTACCCTATTTCAGATAGCAGGTGGGTGAGCCCTGTGCAATGCATCCCTAAAAAGGGAGGAATGACGATAGTCCCAAATAAAATCAACGAGCTCATCCCAACGCGTACTATGATGGGATGGAGGATCTACATGGACTATCACAAACTCAATGCCGCTACAAAGAAGGACCATTTCCCCTTGCCCTTCATTGATCAAATGCTTGATAGGCTAGCAGGGAATGAGTTCTTCTGTTTCTTGGATGGCTATTCGGGTTACAACCAAATTATGATAGCACCCGAAGATCAGGAGAAAACTACATTTACATGTCCCTATGGCACATTTTCATTTCGACGCATGCCATTTGGATTGTATAACACACCTGGAACTTTTCAAAGATGTATGATGGCAGTTTTCTCTGACTTTCTAGAACAGTCCGTCGAAATCTCATGGACGATTTTTCGATTTTTGGAGATTCTTTTGATGTCTGTCTGGCCAACCTGGAATCAGTATTGAGGAGATGCGAGGATACCAACCTAGTTCTTAACTAGGAAAATGCCACTTTATGGTACAGAAAGGAATTGTCTTAGGACATAAGGTATCCAAAGATGGCTTAGAAGTGGATAAGGCAAAAATTGAAGCCATAGAAAAACTCTCACCGCCGACTAATGTGAAAACCTTGCGCAGTTTTTTGGGGCATGCGGGGTTCTATAGGCGGTTTGTCAAAGATTTTTCTAAAATCGCACGACCTCTGTGTGCGTTGCTGGAACTAAACAGAGAATTCAAGTTTGACAATGAATGTTTAATGGCCATCGAAACCCTGAAACAAGCGTTGATCTCAGCACCTATCTTAGTCGCGCCCGATTGGACACAACCATTTGAATTAATGCGTGACGAGAGCGACTATGCAATGGGAGCAGCTTTAGTTCAACGAAAGAACAAGGTCTTACACCCCATTTCCTACGCCAGCAAAACTCTCAACGAATCGCAAGAAAATTATTCCACTACAGAGAAGGAATTGCTCGCAGTAGTTTTTGCAATGGAAAAATTCAGGGCATACTTGCTGGGATCCAAGGTCATCATACACACAGACCATTCTGCCATTCGATATTTGATGATCAAGAAGGACACAAAACCACGCCTTATAAGATGGATTTTGTTGCTTCAAGAGTTCAACGCTGAAATTGTTGATAGGAAGGGATCAGAGAATAATGTCGCAGACCATATGTCGCGATTGGAGAACAAAGAGGTTGATTTGAAGCAGCCAGAAGTGAGAGCATGCTTCCTTGATGAAGCAGTTTTAAAAATTAATGATTTTGCTCCCTGGTATGCTGACATAGTGAACTTTCTAGTCTGCCAGCAGTTTCCAGAAGAGTATAATCCTCAATAGAAGAAGAAATTAATGCACGAATGCAAGTATTATTATTGGGATGAGCCCCAGTTGTACAAACGAGGGCCTGACCACCTTTTCAGACTATGCGTTCTTGAGACTGCTTAATATTGCCCTTTATCACAACGCCATGAATCCCTATATGGTGGCCATTTTAGTGGTCAATGCACGGCTGCCAAAGTGCTTCAAAGTGGGTATTACTGTCCCATGCTCTTTAAAGATGCGAGGGAATTCGTGGTGAAATGCGATAGATGCTAGCGGACTGGCAACCTCTCGGGCAGAAATGCAATGCCCCTAAACTCGATCCTAGAAATGGAACTCTTTGATGTCTGGGGCATCGACTTCATGGGTCCATTTCCACCTTCATGCGGCCACAGCTACATCCTGGTAGCTGTAGATTATGTATCCAAGTGGGTGGAAGCAATTTCTTGTGCCACTAATGATGCGATGACGGCATCCAAATTCTTACAAAAAAATATTTTCACCCGCTTTGGCACCCCTCCGACGCTAATAAGCGATGAAGGTACGCATTTTATCAATCGTATTGTTAGTAAACTTCTGCTGAAATGTAATGTGCATCACAAGGTGGCAACCGCTTATCACCCGCAGACAAATGGGCAGGCTGAAATCTCCAATAGAGAGATCAAGTCAATCCTGAAAAAAGTAGTCAACGCTTCTAGGAAAGACTGGGCGTAGAAATTAGACGAAGCACTATGGGCATACAGAACTGCATGCAAAACTCCAATTAGAATGTCACCATACGCGTTTGTGTTTGGCAAACCATGCCACTTGCCGCTAGAACTGGAGCATAAAGCATGCTGGGCTACAAAAAAGTTGAACTATGACCTAGAGGCAGCAAGAGAAGCAAGGAGGCTGCAGCTAACGAGCTGGAGGAATGGAGGCTTGCAGCTTATGAGAATGCTAAAATCTACAAGGAGAGGACCAAGTGTTGGCATGATCAACGCCTGAGTAAGAAAATTCTTGTACCTGGACAAAAAGTTATCCTATTTAACTCAAAGTTGCATTTGTTTCCAGGGAGATTGAAATCACGATGGTCAGGTCCGTTCGTGATCAAAGAAGTTTTCCCTCACGGTGCTATCGTATTAATGTCTGAAGATGACATGAATGTTTTTAAAGTAAATGGTCAAAGGGTCAAACCTTATTATGGAGAGTACTTTCACCGCGAAAAAATCTCCATAGACCTTGGCAACTCAAAGTGAGGAGTGAAGATGATCCCTGCGATGACCACGAAAACATCAAAACAGGGATGCATCTTGTCTTTTGAATTTAATTTTATCGCATGTTTGTTTGATTTGTACTTTGTTTGATTTGATTTTTTTATCGCATTTTATTGTTTTAAGTTTTTATTCTGCCTCAACTGTTTTGAAGAATTGACACTTGTATTGTTGAATGCTTGAATCTCTAAATTGATTTGGCCAAGTAAAACTGTGGGAACTCGTTTGAGCGTTGCGTTGACATAAGAGGATGCGATGAAATGTACTTCATTGCATTTTCAAATTCTCAATGCAAGTGAGGGTATCTGAGAGGTTTTTAGACCGTTAGTGGGATTTGAAAAGACGTACTGGTGTGTGCGCCGCCTGACATGATTGTCACGTCTGAAGCATTAAATGCAGCATCATTACCCTTACGTCAGCCTCGAGCCACAAACGGTATATGAGTGAAGGGTTAGAACCTGAGCTTGATATTGACTCTGAGATTGAACACACCTTTCGATGAAGGATCAGAAGAAACCGGCAAAGAAGACAATGATTGAGAACTATGGTTGATCAACGCAATCAAGCGGATCAGCAAGCTAATGAAGCTCAACCTAATCCGATCTTGTTAGCCCATGATCATGATCGACCAATACGAGAGTATGCATCACCGAACTTATATGATTTCTCTCCAGGCATAACACGCCCAGTTTTTGAAGGGACGAGATTTGAAATGAAGCCAGTGATGGTTCAGATACTCCAGGCCACGGGCCAGTTTGGAGGAGCACCGGGTGAGGATCTACACGCACATCTTACCAGCTTCATGGAGATATGCAACACCTTTGACATTCCAGGATCACGCCTGAGGGAATTAGGCTAACACTGTTCCCTTTCTCTCTGCGCGACGAGGCAAAGCAATGGGCTTACTCCTTAAAGCCAAGTGAGATAACCACCTGGGAACAAATGGTTACGAGATTCATGTAGAGGTTCTTCCCTCCAACAGTGAACGCACGACATCGACGTGAGATTGCAAATTTCATGCAGAAAGATACGGAAACCCTCAGCGACGCATGGACAAGATTTAAAAAGCTTGTCAGAAATTGTCCACACAATGGAATCCCAGATTGTATTCAGATGGAAATGTTTTATAATGGGTTAGACCGTGCGTCTCAAGCCATCGCTGACGCATCGGCAGCTGGAGGACTTATGGATAAGACATATGCTGAAGCAAAGGCTACACTCGATTGAATATCCGCGCAACTGACAGAATGGGATGATGATGTCTACGGTATCGAGCTCCAGAAAGAAAGAAAAGCGTCAACGCAATTGAAAGCGAGGCTGTTGCTCAATTATTAGCCCAGATGTCTACGATGACTACCATACTCCAGAATATGGCGTTGAACAACAACCCAGCAAATGGACATGCTAAGCAAGTTAGCATGATAAATCAAGTTGTGCTTAGCTGCGTGGGATGTGGGGAGCCGCATGGGTTTGAGATGTGCCCCTTCAACCCTCAACCAGTATGTTTCATTAAGAATAACCCTTATTCCAAGACATACAACCAAGAATGGAGAAACCACCCCAACTTTCAGTGGGGAGGAACTCAACAAGCTGCGGGAGAACAATCTAGAGGTCAACCAGTGCAAAACAGCCGAACTGCACTGCCTGGATTTAATGGTAATGCGACCTACTTCGCAGGAAGTTCAGGAACACATAGTCAGCAGCAAACGCATAACAGGCCCCAGTAAGAACCAAGTTCAGGTACTAATTTGGAAAAGCTGTTGACTACATACATCCTGAAAAATGATGCGCTGATTCAGAGTCAGGCTACGTCGATAAGAAATTTGGAGGTCCAACTGGGTCAAATAGTTGAAGAACTTCAAAGCAGGCCGCCTAGTGTTCTCTCAGGTAACACGGAAGCACCAAAACATAACGGCAAGGAGCAATGTCAAGCGGTGACATTGCGCAGTGGTAAGACAATACTTGCAAAGTCAGAACCTAAAAGAATCATTGTCACGACAACAACCACCGACCAAGATATTGATAATTCTCATAAAGCTTTCAACTCCGACAAGACTACTAACACAACCACCACAACTCCTTTAGTGCAGATTCACCAAAATGCGTCAACAATGAAAAATGTTGCACAAAAACAAAAGCAAGGAACATGTGAGGTGGAGCAACCTGTGCGTCCACCCTTTCCTCAAAGACTGAGGAAGAAAAACGATGAAGTCCAGTTTAAACGTTTCATGGATGTTCTTAAACAACTGCACATCAACATTCCTCTCATCGAAGTGTTAGAACATATGCCAAGCTATGTAAAGTTTTTTAAGGACATACTTTCCAAGAAACGACGATTGGAGGATTTGGAAACGATCAATATGACGTAGGAATGTAGCGCGCTGATAAGAAATACCATCTTTGCGAAAATGAAAGATCCTGGAGTTTTACATTGTCATGCTCAATTGGGGGAATGGACGTGGGGCGAGCACTATGCAATCTGGGAGCAAGCATCAATCTGATGCCACTCTCCATATTCAAGAAACTAGGAATTGGAGAAACCGTCCCACCAGCGTCACCTTACAGATGGTCGACAGGTCCATAACGAATCTCGAAGGAAAAATTGAGGATGTGTTAGTGAAGGTCGATAAATTCATTTTCCCCGCTGACTTCATCATACTGGATTATGAAGCTGATAAGGAAGTGCCAATCATTCTGGGAAGACCTTTCCTTGCAACTGGATGAGCGATGATTGACGTCCAAGGAGGAGAATTAATCATCTGCGTTGACGACCAAAGCAATGAAATATCCCAATGACACAGAATCCTGTTAATTTGCGGAGAACAGGGAGTTGGACTGTTGGGAGTCATTGGAGAATCAGTTGGAAAATCTCGATCTAGGAGGAGTCGATCAACATGACACAGAGGAGAATGTCCTGGCCGTAAATACGTCCACCACATTTGAATCCATCAATTTAAGCAACCGAACACTCGCCAAAGTGAAGCCATCGTTGGAAGAAGATCCACTGCTGGAGCTCAAAAATCTCCCCTCTCACTTAAAATATGCTTACTTGGGAAATGATGACACTTTACCTGTCATTATTTCCTCATCTCTTACACCCACTAACGAGAAGCTTTTATTGCAGGTCCTGAAGAAACATATCAAAGTCATAGGATGGACCCTTGCAGACATACGAGGAATCAGTCCCTCCTATTGCATGCATAAAATCGGGCTCGAAGAGGGGAAGGAAGGATCTGTAGAGCGGCAGAGAAGACTCAATCCTGCGATGAAGGAAGTCGTTAAGAAAGAAATCATCAAATGGCTCGACGCAGGGGTTATTTATTCTATCTCCGATAGCAGCTGGGTGAGTCCCGTTTAATGCGTACCAAAGAAGGGTGGAATGACTGTTATCACGAATAGCAAGTACGAACTCATTCCCTCAAGAACAGTAACTGGGTAGCGAATCTGCATGGACTATAAGAAATTAAACCTCGCTACCAAGAAGGACCATTTCCCTCTACCATTCATTGACCAAATGCTTGATCGCCCAGCGGGAAATGAGTTCTTCTGCTTTCTTGATGGGTATTTTGGTTACAATCAGATCGTGATAGCTTCTTAAGACCAAGAGAAAACGACTTTCACATGTCCATACGGAACTTTTGCCTTCAGAAGAATGCCTTTCGGGCTATGCAACGCACCCGAAACATTCCAGTGGTGCATGATGGCCATATTCTCTGAATTTTTGGAGAATTCTGTGGAAGTTTTCATGGACGACTCTTCTGCCTTTTGAAATTCATACCCTGCATGCTTAGCCAATTTGGAGAGTGTGTTAAAACGTTGTGAAGAAACCAACGTAGTTTTGAATAGGGAGAAGTGTCACTTCATGGTGACTGAAGGCATTGTACTGGGCCATAAGATTTCCAAAGTCGATCTAGAGGTAGACCAAGCAAAAGTTGATGAAATTGCAAAGTGATAACTTGTAGAAATACAAGTTATTCTATTCTTTTCTTTAAAATAATTAGAGAAATTCACAAGGAAATTATAGAAATATGATATAAATCTTAGCAAATCAGCATGCTTTGCGATCAGATATTTACAAATGTCATAAAATGAGAATTCACAAAAATTTCCTTGTTTCAACGCAGAAATAAATAGAAAAAGTACAAAAGCTGAAGAACTGCTGAAACCATGATCGCATAATCATAGAAGAGGCGACCAATATGAACTACGCAATGAACGCTAAAGGTCTGACACGCTCAGGCGGCGACTGTCAAATCCACATAACAAGTTGGTAGCTGATTAGACAGATTCATGGCAGAGCCAATGCACTTGTGACAAAGCAAGCGGCGCAGCAGGGCATGAAATTTAATGCATGCGTCAGGAAATCATTAGAGAGAAGTTATATTGATGCATATAAATAGTCAGCTAAAAAACTGAAGAAAGGGTTGGTTGAATCGAGAGATCAGCTTCCCCAAGAGAGTGAAGAGCATCGCCATTATCAACTCCTCAAGCTTTTCTCTGCAAAATTCTGAATACAAAAGTCCAGAATTCTTCTTAGAAAAGCAAGAGCCATATTCAACCTTGAAGTATCTTCATCAAGCAGCCATTCCAAAGCCAGTGACATCAAGAGATTGACTCAACGATCCGACATCTTCATTCTATTTCTTTCTCTTACTTGTATCTGTATTTTGAATTGATTTTTAGAGATTTCTTATTCAAATATTAATACAAGTCCATATATTTCATTCATCTACTTGCTTGTTTGCATATTACTCTTTTTGATATGTTGGAAGATCTAATTAAAGTGTGAATCTATGCATGTTTAGCGGTTTTACTAGTTAATGCATCATTAATCCTTGCTTTAAACTATTGAGAGATACGTTTAAGCCTGAGTTCTTGCGTGAGAGGGTAGAGAAAGTGTAAAAAGCATTAAGTAGTGAGAATTAACATCTTAGAGATAAGGTGAGACATTTAACAAGTCAGTCATCGCATGCACCTTAGAGATAAGGAAAAGTGTGGATTATGAACCGAGAGGTTGCTACAAAAATATATGATTGACACCGCAAATTGTGCATAGACGCATACTGTAGAAATTCTTGACTGTTATTAAGATTAATTTTCAAACGTCGTCGCATGCTACTCGAATAGAAAAATACTTCATTGACAGACACCATATACCCCTTTGCTCATCGCTTAACTCTCTTGTATTGTAATTACCTTTTAGATTAGTTATCACATCTTCCACCTTTGTATAAACATTCATCGCATAGTTATCATCGCACTACACGGTCAGAAAGGACAATGCCGAACGTGTTGTGGGCCCCCTGCGTCAGAATGGAAAGTATCATAATGCGGCTATAAAAGCCGCCCTAAAGGGAGGAGAAAAAAAGAGAAGAAAAACGGATTAGGGTTAGCAAGAACACGTCTGGGAATCGCGCTGCCATTCCTTCATCTTTCCCCTCTCAGCGACAGTCGAAAGCATCATCTTCATTTCGCCATAGGAGACCTGCCTGAGACTCGACAGAGAACAGGACCTCATCAACTCCTCTCACCTTCGCGAGCAACTTTAGCAACACAACATCACTGTCGGCGAGCCGGACACTACCGCCGACAGCTCCATCTCTCATCGCCTATTTGTATCTTTGACTTGTTTTGCTGCTTGTATTGCAATTAGAACAAAAACATCAAGTTTTTATCAGTTAATACATGTTTATTTCATTCATTGTCAGTCACCCCTTACCCCTCATCTTTGAGATTATTTCACAAATCGTTATGAGTAGTTAAACCTCCTTGAGGGTTGGAGAGTAACATTCATCAACCTTGAGAATTCCAGTTTAGTGTCTAGATCATTTACATAGATGCACTTTACTCATCATTGCTTAAATCAACGTGAAAACTTGGATTAAGTACAAACAGTTGGCTACTCGAGAGAGCAAGTAACTAGAGGTCACATCTTTGTAGCTAAGAATTAACCCTAGGAATAGGATTCATCTTAGGTTCATTTAAACAAGCACGCATCATAGACATATGACTTGTGTGACTCTTCTGCCGAATGGTATGATCCATTTAGGTTTAAGAACATGATCTGTGAAGCTAAACTAGAATTTGATAGGTTGATGAAAGGTTTTCTCCAACACTCTTTTCTCCATCTAATAGAACACTACTGAAGTTGCTTAATCATCGTCAGTGATTCCCTCGACCATTGTTGCATGCCATTAGTTAATTTTATTCTATATTATGTTTATGACCAAAACCTCACTTTATTTGTTCACTTCTTCAAGATTTACAATTTACTCATTTCTTTAGTTTCAAAATCCCCGTGTTCGACCTTGGTCCTCACCAAGAAATCTCTATATTAGTTTATACTTAGACTAGTATTGAGAAAAACTTGAGCAAATCCGTATACATTAATTGCATCGTAGAGTACAACCACGGATAATAACAATAGACTCATTTTTTAGCAACAAGCCACGCGACCACCGATTGCCTATAAAACCCCCCACCTTCGTCTTCAACCTCTTTCATTTCCCTTTTTCTCTCACCGATTCAATTTCTCTCGTTTCAGTCGTTCAGAACTCGCAAAATCCAATCTGTGGTGAGTCCTAAACCTTCATTTTCTTTCAATGTCAGTCGTTCTAACCCACACATTTCTCATTTCTTCACTATGGACGGTAAGAAACCTTCACAAACCTCTCAAATGGGAATTTGCTCGATTAAGATTCCCTTCATTCAACCAATGATCCCTTCCACCTACATTGCTACTCAAACCGCCCCTAACCAAATATCGCCGTAAATCCTGAATCCCTCGCCGTCGTCTTCTTTTCCGAGCCGGCGCTCTCACGCTCATCCTCGCAGCGTGAAGGAAGAACCCAGAAGGCGACGAAAAAGGACACCGTATAGGCAACCTCGGGGATGGTTAGACCCAGTAGTCTTGAGTTGGGGATGCGACCACTTCCACCATCAACAAGTGACTTGGTGGGCGCAAGCGAGGCTAGGCGACAGGATGAGCAGGAAGTGTTTGGTAAAATTCTCGCAAACATGCGGCCAATAGAGAGCCTTGATGATTCTGAAGTCAACCAGCCGCGCAAAGTGGAGGCTGCGTTAAAAGAAAAAGTGGAGAAACAAGAAGGAAGGGAGAAGGGAAAGGCAGTCGCATCTGGCGATGCCTTCATTGACTTGGAAGAAGAAGAAGTGGTGCCTTTAAGAAGAAGAAGGCGAGGAGAAAAGAATGCGTCAAGGACTCCTGACGCATCCCTCCCCACGACTTCACCAGAAGAGCTTGCAGCAAAAGTTGCTGCAAAAGCTGAAAAAGTAAGGAAGGGCTTCAAAGACTTGAAAGATGAAGCCCAAAGTCTCATCACCGCAATAGCTTTGGATAGGAAATTGCGCGATGAGCAAATAGAAGAAGGGGCAGTCAGAGCGAGGGTAACTCCGCCCCAATCGCAGCAGACTGGGGATTATGCAGAGCAGTTAGAAAGGGAGCTACAAGAAGAAGTGGAGAATGAAAGAAATGCGCAGAGGGGAAAAGCGCAGCGCATCAAAGCGAATACTAAGTCTATCCGCGAAGAAAAAAAGAAGATGCGGCGAGAGGAGAAAAGAAAAGAAGCGGCAGCTGGACGAAATGCTACGAAGAAAGGAAGAGAAGATGGTAGCAGGGCTTCTGAGTGCCCTGAAAAACAAAAGGAGGTGAAAAGGGCTGAAGGAAGCAGGGTAGCTGAACACCCTGACGAAAAGAAGAAGGAGAAAGGCACGACCAAAGTTGAGGAGGCAAAAGCCAAATCACCACGGCCAGTTATGCTGATGGAGATAGGGCTCTTTCCAGAATTAACTCTCATACCTGCGTTCATGACAGATGTCATCGCAGAGTTGGGTTAGAAAGATTTCTTTGAAGGGCTGCAGATGATCAAGACCACTGTGGTGCAAGCATTCTATAAAGGACGTCCTCATCGGACTAAGCACCGAGTCAAGATTGGCGATGAAGTATTATCCTTCCAGGCGGAAGAAGTAAACGAGTTATTCAATCTAAACAATGATCCTGATGCAGAAGGCAACAAAATCATTGAAAGCCCAACGCCTGAAGAGATGAAGGAGGCATTGACGATAGTGACCAAGGCTGAGACGAAGTGGAATACATCCTCAAAAGGGGTCAAGACACTATCGCCTCACAGCCTAACGCTAGAAGCCAACCTGTGGCTTTGCTTCATTAAAAAGAAGTTGCTGCCAACAATGCATGATAGCACCATCTCCAAGGATCGGGTGATGGTCATCTACTGCATCATACGACGCATCAAAATGGATGTTGGGCGGATCATCGTTGACCAAATCCATGCCCAATTCTTTAAACACAGTGGCTCGGCTGTGCGCTCAACAAGAATTCATGGAAGATGCGCTCGAGGTACCTGTTCGAGGCATCATCACCAACAACACGTTGAGGCATTTGCTGAAGGATTCACCGCTTCAACCAGAAGCCACTAAACCAAGCAAGCACCCCGCCGTTCATCGTCGCCGCCTCCTCAAAAGAAAAGAAGATTGGTGAAGAAGGATTTCGAGATAAGAAATGAAGAAGTAGTAGAAGAAGAAATCCTTTCGCCGGTTAGTGCAAAATCTCCTACCCCACCGCCTCTAGAAAATCCATGATCTCCTACCCTACCGCCTCCTGAAGAACCAATCACTGAGAGGTCACCATCAGCGCATCCACAGCACGAAGATTCTCCTGAAGTTGTTGAGATGGATGTGGAAATTCTTGCCCCTCCGAAAAGGTTAAGGGAAGAATCGCCCAAGCTGCCTGTTGACCTCAACTCCATCCCTCCTCCACCTGAAGAAATTCCTTCGCCGCGAAGGCCAACTAAAGAGAAAGTGAAAGCTCCGCTTGAAGCAGATTTTGATCCTAACTTTCTCTTCCTGGCGCCTGCTATTAATGACCCAAACATATATGGCCCAGCCTATGAAACATATGGCCAAGACTCGAGCATTGGTGAGACAAGTAGGCGCCCACCTTTTCAGCAGGATGGAACTTCATCGAAGTGAGAAGAAGCTGCTGATAGAGACTTTAAAGAATTGTGCAAGTTTTTGCATGACGACCTAAGAGAGCCTATCTTAGGAAGTCTTGATGAGTTGTCCCGCAAACAGGCTAAAATCATGCGACAACAGCAAGTTGAGCTGCGAGGGTTCATCCAACGCCAGTCTTAGCTCATTCAAGGCCAACAGCTTATCACTCGTACTTTCATCTGCCATCAGCGCAGCGACAACATGAGCAATTTTGCTTTACAATTCAGTACATCAGAGATGTACTTTCTCAGCTGATCGTTGGCCCCGTCATTCCACCACATCTCCAAGAACCTCTCTAGATGCTCGATGACAAAATTCTCCCTCTGCGCCCAACAATGACAACAACGCAGGAGGAATTTAAATTTGGGGGTGTTCTCTTTTCTTGCTTTATCTACTCTTTTTGTAAATACTTATAGCTTGAATAGCTTTGTTGCAATGAATATATCCAATTTTGTCATCTCCTTGTGCAAGCCTCTTACGTTTGAAATTTGGTCTTTGCTTATTACTTTTTCATGCGTTCATCTCTATTTATTGCGTTGATATTTTGGCTTCAATGATAATACTTATACTCGTACTTTGGAACTACTTTGACAAACTATTTTTGTACTTAGCCGTAGGACTTTGCCATCTAAAAAACCTTTCTATAAATTAGTAAGCGTGCAAGTTTTACCTTAAACCTCTTCTTTTTAATTTTCAAAAAAACTATCGCATAGCTCAGTTTCAGCAATGAAGACCTTGCTGCCTTCAAAATTTTAGGGTTGGAGAGGTTTGAGCTAATGAGTTCAAAGTCGCAAAAAAAGAACTCCTCATTCTTTCAAAAAAAAAAAAGTCAGCGTTGAGATTGGAACCTGCTCGTAGTTGGATGTCTGCATGACACCCATGGGGGCAAGCCAAAATGATGGTGGAAATTATGATCAATGCCAGTATACATAAAAAGTATTTTCGCTAAAAAGGTGCCTGCTCGTAGTTGGATGTCCGCATGACACCCGTGGGGGCAAGCCAAAACGAAGGTAGGTAACCCAAGTCAGCGCGGTTAAATCAAAACAATAAGAGAAAAAGAGAAAGTGTGTTTGAGAACCATAAGCCATTTCTGAAAAGAAATATAGGAAAGTACTTAGAAATGAGAAAATGGATTTTTGAGAACTAAGCTTGCCGCCTCTAAAGTGTAGAAAAGTTTTTAGAAAGAAAGGGAATGCTACTAAGGAAGAAATGTTTATCAAAGTAGATTCCAAAGTATTGAAGCATGTTGAGAAGTCTAATTAAGACGATAAGTTTACGATGAATGCAAGCTAAAGTTCTAGACATATACTTGAGGACAAGCATTGTTTTAAATTTGGGGGTGTGATAACTTATAGAAATACAAGTTATTATATTCTTTTATTTAAAGCAATTAGAGAAATTTGCAAGGAAATGATAGAAATGCATTATAAATCCTAGCAAATGAACATACTTTGTGATCATGTGTTTACAAGTACTATAAAACTAGAAATCATGAAAATATTTTTTGTTTCATCGCAGGAATGGAGAGAAAACTATAAAAGTTGAAGAAACTGCTGAAACCATGATCGCATAATCACAAAGAAGGCGACCAACGTGTTTACAAAACAAGCCATGCGATGAACACAGAAAGGTTTGACATGTGCAGGCGACGATTGTCAAATCTACAAAATAAGTTGGTAGCTGATTAGATTGATTCATGGCAGAACCAATGAACTTGTGATAAAGCAAGTCGGCATAGTAGGGCATGGAATTTAATGCACGCATCAGGAAATCATTAGAGAGAAGTTCGTTTTGACGCCTATAAATATTCAACCCAAAAACTGAAGAAGGGGTTGGTTGAGTCGAGAGATCAACTTCCTGAAGAGAGAGTGAGAGCATCGCCATTTTCAATCCTCAAACTTTTTTTTGCAGAATTTTGAGTGTAAAGTTCAGAATTCTTCTTAGAATAGCAAGAGTCATCATCAACTTTGAAGTTATTATCAACAAGTAGTCAATCCAAGCTAGCGAGATCAAGAGATTGTCTCAACGGCTCGACATCTCCACTTCTAATTCTTTCTCTTACTTGTATTTGTATTCTGAATTGATTTTGAAAGACTTCTAATTCTAAATACTAATATAAGTCCATATCTTTCATCCATTTAGCTTCACTTGTTTGCATATTGATCTTTTTGACAAGTTGGGAAGATTTACTTAGTGATTGAATTTATGCATGATTAACCAGCTTTACTGTTTGATGTATCATTAATCCTTGCTTAAAACTATTTAGAGATAAGTTTAAGCTTGAGTTCTTGCCTGAGAGGGTAAAGAAAGTGTAGAAAGCATTAAGCAGTTAGAAGTAGCACTTTAGAGATAAAGTGGTACGGTCAGTTAGTTAGTCATCGCATGCACCTTAGAAATAAGGGAAAGTGTAGGTTAAGGGCCGAGAGGTCGCTGTAAAATTACAAGATTGACAACGCAATTCTTGCATAAAGGAAACAATTGGAATCTTAGCACTGTTATTAAAACTATTTCAAATGTCATCGCATGCTACATGATTGAAAAGAATTTCATCGACAGTCACCATGTTCCCTTTTGCTCGTTGCATAACTCTCTCTTGTATTGTAATTACATTTTAGATAAGTTCTCATCTCTTCATTTTGTGTATAAATATTCATCGTATAGTTTTCATCGCGAATTTTGAATCACGATCGCATTAAAGTCCCTATGTTCGACCCTGGACTCACCAGGTTCCTGATTTGAATTTATACGTGTATTCAAATTAGGTAAAGCTTGTGTTCATCGCCTGTTATTATATATATTAATTCTTTCTATTAGAAGTAGCACGCATCGCATCTCATACTTTAGCTTTGCACTTTATGAACGCAACAACGAAACTTTGTCATCTACCAGAGAATTCTCATTCAAGAAAATCCAAGTTCTAAACATCAAAATTTTTTCTTCACAACCTAAAGGCAAGGCTTTGAATAGCCTCCCAATAAAACTCTAATGGCTTATCATAATTCACAGTAAAATGTCTAAAATAACCCTACTTAAAATGTCATTAACAAGGATAAATTTAGAAATTATTAAATTACATCAAAATTATTAAAGAATAATTTGATGCCTTGGGCGTTTCATATCATCCTCTCCTCCTTTTGAAGGCTTCTCTCCATCATATATTTCTATTATTTTTGTCTTGGTCTCATGCCTTTTGTTTTTCAACTCACACACATCAAGTTTTACTTCTCTTGGATGTAATGATACAAGAATAGGATCAAATTTTACTTTGGCCTCTAATGGACTAGCAATGTTATCCCAAAGTATTCTAGTTTCAAATTCCTTACCATCTACTTTCTCTATCCCACTACTACTAACACATGCTTCTCCAGAAATAAATGGTTCAACAATAGTAGTAAGATTACAGCCATGTAATTCCTTGCTATCTAATGATCTACAAGGCGAAACATCATTGTCATGTGTAGGTGCAACATAAGCAAGTTTTTCTTTACTTCTATCCACCTTCTCAAAATGCTCGTATATGGTAGGTACATTATTTTCTAGACTTAGATTTAGTGTACCTTAATGATCTTCTTTGGAGTTTTCTTTCTATTTTGATGGCAACATGCACCATTTCTTCCAAACCTACACAAGGTTGAATTTCTTCTCGATCAGCAAGCCTATCAACGATCTCCTCATTAAGTCCTTTGTAGAATCGATCCATGACAGTTTCTTCATCTTTTGCACGCCCATTGACATGTCCATGGGCCATTTTGGGTGCCATTGACTAGTTTTGGGAAATTTTTGGTGTTAGTGAGTATTTTTGCAGACCAAATAATATTTCTTTGATATTTTAGCCCTAAAATTAATAATTTGGAATTTTTGGGATAATGAAAGGGTATTTTAGGGAATTTTGGAAATTGGGTGCAAAAATCCCGAATTATGAATAATTAGGGATTAGATGTGATTCAAGGAGGATTGAGTTGTCGTAATGGTTTAATTATGAGTCTTTGGGGTCAAGGGAACGTCCAGGAAGTGACTTGGTGATTAATGACTTATGTTTCAGGCCAGATTGAGATCGAGAAAGCTTACTAGATGCAACTAGTCTTCGCTTCAACGCAGTCTCCACCTCGCGTGGTTGGTTGATCTCTTCATCGTCCAGGCTCTTTAGTGGTTGCATGTTTGCGAGGATTTCGCCGAACACTTCCCTTTCGTCTTCCATTCTTACCTCGCTGGCGCCCGCTTAATCAATTGCTGATGGTATTAGTGGGTGCATCCCCAACTCAGGACTGTTAGGGCGACCTTCTCCTCGCTTGGTTTTGCGACGACTTTTGACTTCACCACCTAGTTTTGGGCTTGTCCTTCACGCGGTGAAGATGAGCGTCAGATGGCTGTTCATTGAGGGAATACGACGGCCAAGGGCTGGAGTAGGTTTGGGTTGAGGGTGAGGCTAGGACAGAGAGTAGGAAAAGGGGCGTTTGGCTATGTAGGCATGTAGGAGGGGGAATGGTTGGTCTGATGAAGGGGATCTCCACAGGTCAGAGCCCCAGCTGGGTGTTGACTTCGTAGGGAATGGGGTTAGAGGGTTTGGAAGATTTGGAGGGCTTGGGGTTTCCTCTTTTACCGTCCATGGTGGTTGTGAGAGGAAATGTGGGTTCGGGGAAGGCTGAAAATGACAGGATTTGAGGTTTTAATCTCTCCAAAAGTTCGTCGGAGAGTAAGGATCACGAAAGGTGATATGAACCACAAAAGATATCAAATTATTATTTAATAATTTTGATGTAATTTAATAATTTTCAAATTTATCCTTGTTAATGACATTTTAAGATGGGTTATTTTAGACATTTTACTATAAATTATGATAAGCCATTAGGGTTTTATTGGGAGGCTATTTAAAGCCTTGCCTTTAGGTTGTGGAGAAAAGTTTTTGATGTTTAGAACTTTAGGGTTTTCTTGAATGAGAATTCTTTGGTAGATGACAGAGTGTCATCACCCGCCACTTTTTCAATTCTTGAATCGGGGTTGCATGCTTGAGCATTCAAGTAAAGATTGATCAACTTGTTTGTTGAGTGTTCGATTTTTCAGTAGGGAAGTAGTTCTTCTTTGCCTCATGGTGTTCGATCAAAAGGTAATCTAATTCCAATCTTTTCCTTTGGATTGACGTCAATTGATTTGGGAGTTTTGGGATTTGTTGTAAGGGTTTCAACAATTAGGTTCCTAATTTTCAAATTCCTAGGGTTTTCATATCATTTTGTAACAGAGCATAGGCTCTAGATTGGGTATACGTTTTATTCAATTGTTTGGTTTGTTGAGTCTATTTCTTGGTTAGGGTTCTTGTTGTGGTGTTGTTTTTAAAAAAAAAAAGAAAAAAAATTCGAAGTTTGGGGGTCTGTGAATTCGAAATTGGAAAAAAAATTAAGCAGGCACGTCAAGCAAGCACGCCAAAAGTTTTTTAAAAAAATTGGAAGACGGGTTATGTGATTCGAATAAAAAAAAAGCAGGCATGTCAAGCAAGTACGTCAATTTTTTTTAAAAAAATTGGAAGTTGGGTTATGCTATTTGGAATTGGAAAAGAAATAAGGAGGCACGTCAGGCGAGCACGTCAATTTTTTTAAAAAAAAATGGACGACGAGTTCTGCGATTGGAAATGAAAAAAAAGCAGGCACGTCAAGCAAGTACGTCAATTTTTTTTAAAAAAAAAATCGAAAGTTGGGTTCTACTCTTCGGAATTGGAAAAAAAATAAGCAGGCACGTCAAGTAGGCAACTCAGTTTTGATGAGTTTTAAGCTGCTGAAATTTATAAGAAAAGTTAGTTGTTTCAAAAGCGCATTGCTTATTCAAATCAAACTTTGAAATTTCTTATAATTTAAATTAGGGTTTTGGGTAAAAGTAGTGTCTCTAATTCCTAATTCTTGTTTCCTTTTTATCATTGATTTGTCTAGTTGTTTGCCATTTTTTTGTTCATCTTGCATAACTCTTTGAATCTTGAATCTTAAATTCTGGATTCTAAATATCTTGTTTTTCTTGTTTTCTTGTCTAGTTTGTCGAATCTTGAATATTAGATTCTTGATTTTTTTAGTTTTCATTTTTGTGGAATTCTACTAATTCTTTGCTGGAGTTTGACACTTTGCAATCAATTTTTGCTTGATTTTATTTATGGCTTGCTTTTCTGATCATGATTGCAAAATCTTGGCTATCACCCTATTGGGAGAGTTCATATTTGTGAGGGAGTGCTACATATTGAGCGTAAACACGAGTGACTATTCATCTTTTGAGTGAAATATGTGAGGGAGTGATTGTGAGGTCCAATTTTCTTTATGCTAACATCTTCTTGCAGTTATGCTCAACAAAGAAAAGCGTCAATAAATGATCATCATGTTGACCAAAATAAGCTTCCATTGTTCTATGGAAGTATTTTAGATCCAAAGAAGTATATTCTATGGGAGGAAGAAATTGATACCATATTTGATCACTACCATTATAGTGAAAAGGGAAAGGTAAAACTTATTACTTCTACATTTGAAGACTATGCCCTAACATGGTGGAATAATATGTTATAAAAAAGGAGGAGTAGAAATGAAGGAACACCTTCATGGAAAGAGGTCAAGATTCCTATGTGCACATGCAAGGGGGTTGGTGGGCACATGTGGGGCGGCGGGCACGGCAAGGACACGTTGAGCATGCAGGATGGGCAGTAGTGGGCGTGCTGGTGGGCAGCAAGGCTGGGTAGCAGTAGAGTCATGTACGAAAAAACAATGTTTCCACGTTAACTCAATTTTAACCCTACTTCAATCCAAACTTTGCACATACTTTCTTCATGAAATATGTTAATAAACCTTTAAAATAACTGACCGCAAACGTTCAGCTCTTAACTCGTCTCCTACAGCTCAGAATCTCTCCAAGACTACACCTTGCTCGGATTTGCCAGTTTTTCATACAACCTTCACTATTTTTACGATTTCTCCACTTTTACAACTCCAAATCACTCTAGTAGCCTTAGGTTAGAATCCTGACTCATTAAGCTTTGATTTGGTTTAAAAATGGTGAATTTTGCACGAGTAGTTTGGGAGAAACGTCTTCTTCTTTAGAGACCAAGTTTCTGTGTTTCAGTTGGCTGCTTAGGAGTTTTAATGAAATGCCACCTCCTGCTTTCACATGGCTACTACCCCTTGGATAAGTTAGATAAAATGTATGTAGCTAAGATAGTCAATCGGTTTGGAACTCCAGTGTCGATTATTTTAGATCGGGATTCGAGGTTTACATCTAATTCTGGCCAAGTTTGCAACAAGCTCTTGGTACTAAACTTCGGTTTAGCACAGTTTTCATCCTCAAACTGATGGTCAGTTAGAGAGAACTATTTAGACCCTAGAGGATATGTTACGAGCTTGTATGCTACCGTTTAAAGGAAATTGGGATTCTCTTCTTCCACTAATTGAGCTTGCTTACAATAACAGTTACCATTCTAGGATTGGAATGGCTTCATATGAGCATTATACGGTAGGCAATGCAGAACTCCTTTATGTTGGGATGAAGTTGGGGAAAGAAAATTGCTTGGCCTAGAATTAGTACAAATTACTACAGAGATAGTTAAGAGCATCAGGGAAAGATTGAAAACAGCTCGAGATAGATAAAAGAGTTATGCTGATAAATGACGAAAGGATTTGGAATTTGAGGTTGGTGATAAGGTTTTCCTTAAGTTATCTCCGTGGAAGGGTGTTCTATGATTTGGAAGAAAAGGAAAACTGAGTCTAAGATATATTGGACCTTATGAGATTCTGGAGCGCATAGGGCCATCAACTTATCGTTTGGGGATACATGATGTATTCCATGTATCAATGTTGTGGAAATATATTCCAGATCTTACTCATGTTCTTCAACTACCATCAGTCCACGTGCAAGAAAATTTATCCTATGAAGAAGATCCGATGCAAATCTTGGATAAGAAGTGCCACACCCCCTCCCAAGTTATCCCCCTAACCTAGGAGAGGATGTGAAGATGATGATTACCAATCCTCTTTTGGCACTCGTCATCCACCTTTAATCTACTCGACCTGATAGACAATCTTTAATTCATAATATAATAATATACACAACGGCCTCCTCGGCACATCCAGAATTAAAGACAATAACACCATTGAAGGGCATACATTTTACACCACAACCATACAACATCAACACGTTAACAAAATCATAAATCCGACACTTCCAGTGTACAATGCCCAAGTGAACGACTTATATACATATCACTAGATGGGAATACAAAAGAACACCTAGTCAGAGATGGCTATGCGAAAATCTTGGTGTTGTGGCAGACGAGATTTGAGTAGGCGAGGCTCCGGGAATCCCTTAGCTACTTGGGTGGAAAAGAAAACATTTCTGGAAAGAGTTAGACATAAAGTCTAGTGAGTAACAGATAGTAAAACGTTTCGTAAATATATATATCAAAATCTTTACAAACCTCTCAATTAAACCAGTTTATCAAATAATCACTAACTCACAAGTGTAAAGCAATTTTTTTTTAAAAAAAACTTGGCTTTCATAAATACATTTTCTTTCATAAAACCTTTGTAGCCTGGTACCCCACATAACCTTAGTTGGTGCGGAGAAACCTCAACGCACACCACTTCTAAAACCATAATTAAGATCGTATGTGCACATAGATCGACAATTCATGGATCGCTAGTACCGTCTCATAAGTCCTTAAGTACTTAATCTGGGCCACCCTGATACCTTCTCAAACAGTCCTTCAGTACCAGGGCGCCTGGTTTTGATACCTTCTCAAACAGTCCTTCAGTACCAAAACCATAAAATGTTGCAATCCATGACTGTCCCGATACCGACTCATAGATCATCCTTCCTTTTCAAACATAACAGGAATCAAGTTTATAGTAACATTCATGTAGCAAGTAACATTTCAAATACATAACACACTTCCTTGTAAACTCAGTTCACAAACCATATAATCCAAGTACATTCTAACGTTTATCAATACAGTTCAGAAAACATGTAAAATAACATTTCCAGAATAGATGTTTTTCAACATAAAATATCAAGCTTCCAAACATTCTTTGTAAAACATATTTGAAAACGTTTCTGTTACTCACAGTCTTAGTTTGATCCCCCGGGTCTATAAGCTTCACCAATCTCGGTTTGACCTAAAAATTAGACCCACACCTCTATTAACTTCCCAAACGATCAAACTACTCACAAATACTTCTACGCAATTCATAAGTTAACCAAAATTCCCTTTTCAACCCCAACATAAGCTTAAAAAATAAAAAAATAAAAGTAGAGCCAAAAAGTACCACAATTACTGAATGGCTTAAATTTTAGTTTAATGAGTGTGCTTTGGTCAAGAACGGATGTGTTTGAGGGGCTGTCACACACATAAGACAATAACTTCCGGTCTTGAAAATTTTCAGATTTTACCATAACTTTAAATGACCATAACTTCTTCAATTCTTAACCAAATCGAGTGAAATTAGTGGTAAAATCTTCATTATTAAGTCCTCTACAACTTACCATCAGAGTGAAAGACCTAAAAATGCATGGTTTACCCAAAACAATGCCCTATAACAGAACTCGTTCCAGAATCGTGCTTCCCCTGCTATACTTTTCCCAGATTTTCAGCCAAACATTCAAAATTTCATAACTCAATCAATACTTAACCAAATTGAGTGAAATTTATGTCAAACTCTTTTTTTTTCAAATTCTCTACAACTTACATGAAGATAGGAAAACCTAAAAACCACTGAAATGACCAGAAATAGCCTCGAATCAGAAGGTATTTCACTGTACGTTCTCTGCAACCTCCTTCTGTTCCACCTGCAAAATCATCCATTTTCCTTCGTTTTAAGGTTGTACATCCTTCATAACAGTTGTTAGAAATCGAAATAGCTAACTAACCTTACCAATTTCAGCTTCTAATTCCTCCTAGATAGCTCAAACCGCTTCAAAAACCATAGGTCTCTGCAATCTATCGCGAAAATCAAACCAGTTACTTCCCTCAACCTTTTCACCCGTTTCCTAACAGAAGTAGCTCAACCATCCTTCTTGAAAGTTGTTAATACAAGAGTTAAATTACTAACCTCAAAAGTTTAGCTTCAGATTCAACTGCTTCAGCTCAGAATCCTTCAAACACTTTCAAGTTGCACGGTTTTTCCCTCTGCTTCAGACCACAGCCCACTTTTCTTCCACTTCCAGCTTCAACTCCGACCAAAACTCACCTCAAAAACCTTTGAAATCCTCTTCTCTGGCCAAAGCTATGGATTTCGGTGACTTTTCCCTTGAAGACGAAGAGAAAAAAAAAAGTGAAAGAATGACCCGAAGTTTCCTTTTCCCTTCTCTCTTATTCCCCCACCGACTCACATTTCCTTTTTCCCCTTCTTTTTTTTATTTAATAACAATAATAATAATAAAAATCCTTAATTATCACTTAACCACCATCAATTTAATTTCCAATTATAATTTCATGAACTTTTTTTCCTTCCTTTGGTATTTAATCTTTATCTCCTAGTTCCTTTTCTTTAATCTTAATAAAATGGAAAGAGTATTAAAGATTGAGGGCTTACAAGAAGGAACAAGTACTGAGAAACAAGACAAGCCCCTAGTTAAAGTGTTGTGGGGAATCATGCAGTGGAAGAAGCCACTTGGGAGAGCGAACAAAAAATGAAAGCTAAGTATCCTCATTTTTTTCTCTTGACGACTTCAATTGAATTTCAAGGATGAAATTCTCAAAAGGCGGTACTGATTTGTAAGTCTTAATACCTTTTTCTTTAGCATACGCCTAAGATTTAATTAGGAAAGTAAAATTGGAATGTATGATCTAAGGATGTTTGTGGTTAGGGGTGGAAGTTGATTTTAAACCCTAAATTAACCTAAGTCATTCTCCTAACTCTAAAGCTTGACTAAATGGTATCATTTGGGGATTTAAGAACTTCAAGTGAGTCTATGATGGAATATTGGTTAGGAAAAGAGTAAAATTGAGGAAAGTGAGCTAAGTGGCTTAAAATGAGTTATTAAATGGTCTAAGTATATTTAAGTGGGCAATGTGAAGATTGTGGCATTGGATGTTACTAAGTAAATGCAAACCCTCTCATAAGTACTTAACAAATTAGTCTTTTTGTTGGATGAAGGAAAACTTATTAAAGGTCGAAAATTGGTTAAGTGTAAGTGAAATATTAAAATGTTATGGAAAAGAAATTGATTTTAGGGGGATAATTGAGGAAAGATTTCAAAACAAATTAAATAATAATAATTTAGGGATAAATATAATTTTTTGCATTTAATTTAGTTATAGGTTAAGTAAATAAGGTGGAGAAGGGGTAGCAACCATGTGTAAGCATGAGGTGACATTTCATTAAAACTCCTATGCAGCCAGATGAAACACAGAAACTTGGTCTCTGAAGAAGAAGACGTTTCTGCCAAACTACTTGTGCAAAATCCGCCATTTTTTAATCAAAGCAAAGCGTAATGAGTCAGGATTCTAAACTGAGGCTTCTAAAGTGATTTGGAGATGTAAAGGTGGAGAAATCGTGAAAATAGTGAAGATTGTTTGAAAACTTGGAAAATCATTGCAAGGTGTAGTCTTGGAGAGATTCTGAGCTGTAGAAGACGAGTTAAGGGCTGCAATTTTGAGGTTAGTTAGTTTAAAGGTTTATTAATATATTTCATGAAAAAGGTATGTGCAAATTTTGGCTTGACGTAGGGTTAAAATTGAGTTAAAGTGAAAACACTATTTTATTGAACAGAGGACTTTGCAGCTACCTAGCTCTGCTACCCACTAGCACGCCCACTACCGCCCACCCTGCACACCCAGTGTGTCCCTACCATGCCAGCCGCCCCACCTGCGCCCACCACCCCCCTTGCACGCCCACATAGGCCCTTTGCATGCCCATGGGCCATTTTTTGGTACCATTAACTAGTTTTGGGCATTTTTTGGTGTTGGTGAGTATTTTTGCAGGCTAAATGACATTTCTTTGATATTTTAGCCCTAAAATTAGTAATTTGAAAATTTTGGGATAATGCAAGGGTATTTTAGGAAATTTTAGAAATTAGGAGCAAAAATCCCGGAATATGAGTAATTAGGGATTATATGTTATTCAAGGAGGATTGAGTTGTCGTAACGGTTTAATTATGAGTCCTTGGGGTCAAGGGAACATCCAGAAAGTGACTTGATTATTAATGACTTATGTTTCAGGTCAGATTGAGATCGGGAAAGCTTATAACCCGAGGAGCTCGTGCTAGTGATTGTGAGTGGTTTATTTTTAATATTTGATATGAAAAGTATATAAGTATGCTATGGTTTGTGAAATGTGTTGGCATGATTTTTTTTATTTGACTTTCATTTCAGAAATGTTTTAAATAATGATTTCTGAATTCTTATAATTTTACATGAATTTGAGATACTAAGTGTAACCTAGAGCCTGATGTTGCTTACTATGATTTGTATGGTTGTAAATAAATATGTTGATGATGGTTTTGAGGTTTTGAATGATTTATGGAAATGGTTTTGAACTACTAAGTTTTATACCCATAGTTATGTGATTTCCCTGTGGGCTACGTCAATGTGTTTCCGTAGTGCCACGTGGTTGTGATGTGATATGTTAATGGCTTGGAGCCATGATATGCCTTCGAGACCAATCAGCATGCACGCATGATCTTATTATTGGTGTTGTTATTTATCACTGCTAGTTGTTCTGAATGTGTGTGAACTTAGTACGGCCACATGTTCTACGGTGTTTGATAACTTGTAAAAATACAAGTTATTTCTTCTCTTTTCTTAGAATAATTGAGAAATATTAATGAAAAATGCATCATCTTTTGTTGATTTTCATAATAAATACTTTATATACGTGCAAACATCAATATAGACTTAAGAAAGAATAATCTGAAATTTAATATGTTTGAACGCCTAATTTTGCAGGAAAATACAAGGTTCAACGCATGCATCGAATTTCCTCAGGAACACATATCTCGAACGCATGGCGCTAAAAGTGAACCTCGAAAAACCTGACATTGACAGCTAGAGACAAAAGAGGATTTTCTGCCCTCTGATCCGCATAACAGTGTTACAATCGACTAACTGCCGATCAGAGATGATGATCGACAAACGCATGACCTTATCCTCTATGTCAAAGCTTGACTTTGTGACATCACGATAGTACATCTTTGAGGCTATAAAAATCAACTAAAACCACGAGAAAAAAACCTGGACATTTGAATAATTAGAGAGTTCGTCGGGAATCAGTTAATCACCCTCCATTTCTTCACTCTCAGCGACAACTGAGTGCTCTTCTTTCCATCACCATTGGAGAGCTGGTGAGCTTCAACCTCGAGAGAGCGATTTGACCCGCACCTCCTTCTCCTCCACGCAAGCAAGCCAATAGAAGTCACTACACTGACGGCGAACAGGACACTGTCGTCGACAGTTTCATCTTCTCTGCTTTTCCATTCTTCATTTTTACTCTTTCAAGTGTATTTGACTATTCATCATATCCTTGTATGAGCACAACCACTATCATTATTAATATATCTTACATCATGACTCATTCCTTTTCTTCTATCCTTATTTTATTTTCACCATTAAGCATGAGTAGTTAAATCGCTTGAAGGGTTGGAGAAAAATAATCATCCATCTTAAGAGTTTAAGCTTAGTTTCGGTTCATTTATAATGACATATTTTTATCCCATTGCTTAAATCCACTTGACAACTTGATTTAAGTAGAAATAGTTAACTACTTGATGTTGGCTTTTTTACCCTTAATCTCATATTAATTAATTTTAAATAATTAACTAATTAATATTTTGATGATAACAAGTCTGCTTTTATTTATTAACAATTTGAGCATTTTTGAAGTGTCTATTGTGTAGAGCTTGGAACAATGATTCCAACGCAATTTGAATCACTTAAATCGGAGTTGAAACGAAGAAGTTATGGTTGAAACAAGCTTAACGAAAAAATACCCGATGTCGATGACGTGACAGCCAAATCATCGAAGTGGACCTACTAGAGGATGACAAGTGGAGAAATAGATAAGTGACACGTGGAGCTTTTGATTTTTGGATTGGTTTTTTAAAAAGAAAATGATTTTAGAAACAAAATGAATTTAAAAAAAATGAATTTAATATTATTATATGTTTCTGTTTAACGACTAGTTGCCTTTAAAAGAAAATGAATTTTATATTATATTATGTGTGTGTCTAACGGCTAGTTGAGTTTAAATCTCCACCATTCAATTTTCTTTTACCAACATCTAATGGCCCAAATTGAATTTAGCTTTTACCTACCCCATCTCTTTTTAAATACTTCATCTTCTCCAAATTTTCACAACAACTTTTATTATTTTCAATCCTCCATAAAACACACAGCCACCATTGTTGCTCTCTCTCCAAGCTTCAATTTTATTCTTTTCATCTTATTCTTGAGAGAGATATATTGTATTGTGAGGATTTATTTGTTGAGTGCTTAAATTTGTAATTCTACTCTTCAAGAGAGTTTTTCATCTTGTTCTTCATTTCAAATCTATTGTAAAGGGTTACTCTTGAACCCATAACAAGAGTGTTGTAACGGTTTGATCCTCAACCGTAGAAAGGATCGGGTTTGTTCTTGCGCCCGGAAAAGGATCGTTGTAACAGTTCGACTCTAAGCCGTGGAAAGAGCCAAGTTCGTAGTGACATACCCAAGAAGAGCTTGAGAAGTGGATGTAGGCCGGTTGTGCCGAACCACTATAAAATTCCCGGTGTCAATTTCTCTATCCCTCTCCTATTTATTTTTGCAATTAATTTGTTATTATATTTTATTGCATGAAATTAATTGCAAAATTTATTCCTTGAATTTAATTGGTCATACTTATTTACTTTGATTGGTAGTTCTTAAATTTTCATATCATTTACCAATCTTATCGTTGGAATTAAATATGGTGCCTAAAAGTGTTAGTTTAATTTCTTGATTACTTTGAATTAAATTTATTTGCATAAAGTTCTTATTTAATTACTTTGAATTGAATTTATTTGCATAAAATCCTTATTTAAATTACTTGCTAGTATAAAGTGTATTAATTTTTTTAATTGGACCCACTTTAGGAAAAAGTTTTCATTAATTTGAAGAAACCCTATTCACCCCCCTCTAGGGTTGTCATACCGATCATACACTTGAGAGAGCAAGTAACTATGAAACTCATAAATATAACTAAGAAACATTCCTAGACATAGAAGCATTCTTAAGCTCAACTAATCATCATAGACATGTGATTTATGTGACTCATTTGCCAAAAGGTAAAACTCCGTTGAGATTAGGGGCATGAACCATGAAACTAAGCAAGAACTCGACCAATCGATGAAAGGCTTTCTCCAACCCCGATGAAAGGCTTTCTCCAACCCTCTTTTCTCTAGTTGAAGAATCAACACTTCTCTAGCTTGCATAACACCTCACTAATTCCCAACTCACATTTCACCTCTTTTATTGCTTTATTGTTTATTTCTTGCAAACATCAACAACTCCAATCTCTTTGTTATAACACCACGAGTTAAATATTTCACACATCATTGTTAGCTACAAAATCCCTATGTTGGACCTCGGTCCTCACTGAGACATCTTACTATTAGTTTATACTTTGACTAACATTAGAAAAAACTTGACCCATTAGCGCATGACTAACACGATAGCATTAAGCATCTATCTAGGATACAACAAGAAGTTTTTAGCGTCGTTGTCAGGGATTTTACGACTAATTTGTGTTTGATTTGTTTAACTTCCACAAGACCGTTCGATTTTAGGAAGTATTGCAACTTCCACCGGGAGGTTTCAAACAGTATATGAGCGACAGTACAGCACCCGAATTCAATATTGACCCCAAAATCAAGCGAACCTTTTGAAGGAGAGTAAGAAGAAACCGGCACAGAAGACAAAGATCTAGAACTATGGCAGACCAGACACAAAACATGAACGCACCCAATGAAGCCAACAATCAGGCTAATGCACAGCCCAATCCAATCTTGATGGCACATGACCATGACCGACCGATGAGAGAATATACGTCTCTGAATTATACGACTTTTCTCCAGGCATCACGCTTCCAATTGTTTAGGGAACGAAGTTTGAAATGAAGCCAGTAATGTTGCAGATGCTCCAGGCTGCAGGCCAGGTTGGTGGAGCAATGGGTGAAGACTCTCACACGCATCTAACTAGCTTCATGGAAATATGCAACACTTTCGACCTCCAGGTATTACGCCTAAAGGAATTAGACTGGTGCTATTTCCATTCTTGCTACGAGATGAGGCTAAACAGTGGGCATACTCCTTAGAGCCGAGTCAAATCACTACCTGGAAGCAGATGGTTGCAAGGTTTATGCAAAGATACTTCCCGCCCACTGTAAACGCAAGACGTTGGAGAGAAATCGCTAATTTCGCACAAAAGGATATAGAAACCCTTAGTGACGCATGGACCAGATTTTAGAAGCTTGTAAGAAATTGTCCGCATAATGGCATCCTTGACTGTATTAAGATGGAGATGTTCTATAATGGGTTGGACTGAGTGTCCCAGGATGTCACTGATGTGTCTACGACAGGGGGATTGATGGACAAGACTTATGCTGAAGCAAAGGCAACCTTGGATAAAATATTGCGAAACACGATTAAATGGGATGACAATGGTTATAGGAATAGAGCGATGGAAAGGAAGAAGAAAAGTACCAATTTGATTGACAACGATGTGGTGGCGCAGTTATCGGTGCAGAAGTCTGCAGTAACAAATCTGCTGCAGAATATGGCCTTGAACAACAACTCTTTGACAGAAAATGCTAAGCAGGTGAGCATGGTGAATCAAGCTGTTGTAAGTTGCATTGGACGCAGTGAATCGCATGGTTTTGGGGTGGTAATCAACAGTCGACTGCAGAACAAACAGAAGACCAACCAACGCAAGATAATCGAAACACACCACCAGGCTTTTCCGGTAATGCTGGAACGCAACATCAGCAAAAAATGCATAGCAGACCTCAACAAGAGCCAGGAACGAGTAGTAGCTTAGAGAAGCTAATGGCAACTTATATCCTGAAGAATGATGCTCTAATTCAAAGTCAAGCCACATCAAGTTTTAGGGTATTTATGACCTATTTATGAAGTTATGTTAATCTTATAGAACTTTTCATGGATTAATAGAATTGTATTCTTTTCATTGTTATTATGTTTAACTCGTGTTGATTGGCCTTCAATACTTATTAGATTAGATGTGTAATTTGAAGGATTGCATGTTTAATTGAACATATAACAATGAATCATTGTTAATAACTCATGAAAATAGTTAGGTTAATGATGAAAGTTGCTAAAGATTATTCTTAATACCATGCAATTTAACTTGGTTTCAAGATGTTAGTAATGAATTAGGTCGCATGAGAAAGTTTTTTTTTTTTATAGAAAATAATCTGGAATCAAGTTTCTAGACTTAGGCATATGATTTGATATCAATTCCATGAAACACTATGATTTTACATAATGAATTAAATACGGATTCAATACCCTAGAACGCTCTTTTACTCTTGATTTTCCAAACTTTATTTGCTTTTATTTTAATGCTCTTAGGATTTCACAAAACAAAAAAATCGATTTGAATCCTCAAATAAAATCAATTCAACCCTAAAATAGCTAAGTAATTAAACTGTGATTAGATCCTCGGTGGAACGATACTTAGACTTAACCGTTCTATATTATTACTTGACCCGTGCACTTGCGGTGTCCGTATCAAAACACATCAGAAACGCCTTGATTTTCATCCTAGGATCTCAAACGACCTCCAATCGAACCTCTAAATTCTCTCCCTTTATTTTTAGTCTAAAACACTATAAGCCCCTCTATTTCATGAATTGTAGAATGATTTGGATTGGCGAAATGCTCTAAAATAAATAGGTAGAAAATTTCCAAAACAGGATTTTTTTTCTCAAATATTGCCTAGCGCCGAGGTGGTACGACACATCTTCCTAACCTCTATTCTGTAAAAAGCACTGCGACCTAGCACCATGCAGTGCCGCAACGCTCCCCTATTTTTTGGCACCGTTCTCACTTTTCTTCCCTCTTTTGATACTTTGATTCAGTTTTGACTTCCTTAGGTAATTTTGGACCATTTTAGCTCCTTTTAACTCTAAATCTTAATCTAGAACACAATCCCTGAAAATTACCGACAAATGACATCAAATTTAATAAAATCACATAAAAACTATTCTAATTCCAAAGCAAATAACGCACATTTTAGGGCATTAGTAAATGAAGGTTAATTAATTAAATAGTTCAATTAGTTAATCTCGGATCATTGAAACTATTTGTAGGTTCGTAATGTCCTCTTGTTAGCTCACTACGGACCAACAAAGATCAAAGGTATTGAAAGAAAAATTTGATATGTTCAAATTTATGGAGGAAAATATATTCATCGTTGTCACACCCACCCTAGATTACCCTTTTGAACCTAGGACGAAATATAACGACAATAGGCCCCAAGTATGCAATAGAATCTACTTTCAAAATTTTTCTTATCTTTACACATACATGCTAACATCAAAATTTTCCTTAACTTGGACTTAATACATCGCTTACACATTTCAACAGTTACACGATTACTAAGACATCATGCTTAACTACATGTCGCATTAAATTGATGAATCGGGTGGTAACTTCTTATCAACCACTTTATGTTGCAACTCAAGAGCAACCTAATGAGAAAAATAAAATAAAAGAATGAGCTGGAAAGCCCAGTGAGTAGTAGATTATAGGAAAATATGTTTTACATAAACATTTCACATAATAAATAGTGATACTAAAATATATAAATCATTTCAAATCAATATTTCAAAATAATGATCTTTAAACCATCAAAATTCATATAAATTCAAGGAAAATAGTTCTTAAGTAACGACGTAAGCGGTATAAATCCATCACCAAACCTATACCCATATTTTGGCCATACTGTCATAGAGTAATCTCGATACACACAGTAGAGCAATATCTGGTCATACTACATATCGAGTAGTCTCAAGACATATAGTAGAGCAATATAACTTGGTCATACGTGCACACAAAGCTCCCTCCAAAAGGCTAAGCATCCCAATACACAACCCAAAGCCTATTTGTGTGCTACGTTGGGTTCCAAAAATCTATATTTGTAACAACATCCATACTATAGGGTCAAGATTCGAATTTCGAATTCGGCCCATTCAAAACATAAAACTTGTCACTTCTGAAAATTATGCTTTCACATAACTCATAAATCTATACTATCTAAAAGGGGCTACGGAAGAGAAACTTTTGATTTCCCCTTTTACATGGTTATATGGTTATATAATGTAATTCACATTAAAATTATTAAATAAAAAAAAATTCCCCTTATTTTTGTGCATTCACGTTTAAAGAAGCAATTTTTTTTATTAAAAGAAATACATTTCACATTAAAAGAAGGGATTTTTTAAAAACAAATCATATTTCACATTAAAAGAGGGATTTTTTAAAAAAAAAAAAAAAAACTTATATCTAGAATCTCATTCACAGTAAATAAAAAGAAAAAAATCACATCTTATCTATAAAATCTCAATTTCACGTCAAAATAAAGATTGAAAATAAAATTACATCTTATTTTTCTATATCTCATGCTATATTACGTTAATATAATTTGATTTAACATAAAATCAAATTATGAAATCAACTCTCTCTATAAATATTTAAACTCAACCTCTCATTTTCATCAGGTATCTCCTCTTCCTTTTCTTTTCAATTTAGTTAACCCCTCTCCCCAACATTTTTTGCTTTCATTTTTTTATTGTTTGAAGAAATTGTAGAAATATATATATAATATGACTTGGATATATAGTATGAATGCATGTATGACACGTCTAATGGAAGTATAGAAGTGTTGAAGGTGGTAGAGAATAATGGAATGATGGAAATAATGATGGTGTGAAAAATTAAAATAATGAAGTTTAAAATACTTATAATAGAATGATGATAATAATGAAAGTGTAGAAGAAGATGATCATAATTGAAAATATTGGAAATTAAATATTCAAGAGAACTTACCTGAAGTTTGAAGATGATAATGATAATTCAAAGAGGAATGAAATAGAGAAAATAAGAACTTTTTATTGAAATTTCACAAGTACAAGCTCTTCTTTTCTCAAGGCAAACACTCATAACTCGTACAAAAACCTCTACCTCTAGCTAGCAACTAAACTCCCTTTTTATAAGATTACGAAGCCTTACACATGACATCACTAATACATTAAAATAAGACACGTTATAATTTACATAATTGGTGTAAGGACACATTATTACAAAAGTTGACACATAAAAGTTTACATGACACCTGTACATGAAAGATGACACCTAACAGTTTACATGACACCTATACATGATGATTTTGATATTTTTGTCTTCTATTGATTTTAATCGGTCGATTTTGTTTGGATATAGATATGATTAATAAAGTTTGCGAATTGGTCCTAGTCTTCTTCTCATGAATATTGGATGTACTTTATTCTTGGCTAGTAGTGGATTGGAGGAAATTTGTTAAATGATAACATTGAGTTCTTCTTCATTTGTTACTTGTGTCATGCGGCCATTAATCTTAATTGTTGAGTTAGAAATTGTTGGATTTTTTGTAGGTTTGGCTTCATATGTTGGGGAGGGATAGAAAACTGTTTCTCCACCACATGTTTTGAAGCAACAGCTGTATTAAATTTGTCTTACCATTTGATTCAAAATGTTTGGAAAACGACAAAGCCATTTGTTTCTATGATTGAGTAATTCCAACAAAATATACATGTCAGATGAAGATAGTTTAAAAAACATAAAGTTGGATAAAAAGAGTAGGAGAAAATATTGTTTGAAAAGAATTTAAAACTTTCAAGAATTTGATATGGTAGAATGGCTTCATTAAGAGCAAATATATTCCACCAATTATTGAACCATATTGAATACATGTTTTGTCAAACATATTATTGAACCATATTGAATACATGTTTTGTCAAACATGATAAACCAAGAACGATTAATTTTTTTTTAACTAAAATATATTATACTAAGCATTTTGATAATTGATGTAGGAATAGGTTTGTGGAAGAAATTGATGGGAAAATTGTTTTTCCATATAAATACTTTGATTCCATTTCATTGAAGTTAAGAATCGTAGAAGTTTGGGTTCTATTATAATAGGGGGAAGATGAAGTGCGACAATTAAAGATTTTTTGGAGGGAACAATTTCTGAATTTTGAGATCAATTTGATTTTGTGATGGCTTGAACATAGGTAGTTGGAGGAGTAGATGACTCCTCGATTTTTATGGGAGAAGGATTAATTGTCAATACAGAAGGCCTTGAAGGGATTGAAGATCCCAAAATTTGAAATTTATTTGATATTATATTAGTTGAGGAATTTTCCCTTTTTGGTCCTCCATTGATTGTGAAGATTCTCCTTGGAGAAGTTCGAATGTTTGAGAGTATGAAGCTTTAGTTTGAGGAGGTGTAGGACGTTGTTCTTGATCACTTTCCTTCTTCTTTTCTTTCTTGGTAGTAGGATTCATTTTCCCTTTCTTTCTTTCACTTTTCTCTTTCACTCTTGCCTTGAAGAAATTCTCTTGTGAGGTAATCTAAGATAATTTGTGCTTCTTTTTATAGCTTCAATTTTGAAAGCAAAACAAGAAAGTAAATTTGTCGAGAAACTAGATCTTTGACATCCTTTTGTAAAACATCTAAAGCAATTTTGCAATCAACACGTATTAAAAAACTTTTGTTGATAAGATCACTTTGGAACTTGTTTATACATCAAACAATTGATAGAATTTCCCTTTTTATGGTTGAAATTTTTTTTTTAGATCCTAGCAAAATGCTTAAATTATATTGAATTCATTGCTCTTGACCATTAGTGCATTATTTGAGGATGCCACCATACCTTATGTCTGATGCATCTATTTCTACAATGAGGGATGCATGTGAATTAATAATGGATAGACATGGAAGACTTTTTGACTATACCTTTGATGGTTTTAATGATGCATGCATGCTAATGAGACCATGGAAGGAGAGTTTTCCTAAGTCTTCGATAAAAAGGTTCACATGTTTGTCTTATATTTGGAATAAAGTCTGATATATAATTTAAACCACCTAAAAATCTCTATAACTAATTTTGATTGGTGATTTCATCTGAAAATTTGTTATCAAATTATATGGATCTTTGAATTGGTTTTATTTTTCCTTGAAAAATATCACATCCTAAGAATCTTATTTTTCTGCTGCAATAATTTTATCTCAAATGGGGAAACAAATAAACCATTTTGTTTATATTTTGTAAAATATTTTTAAATTTTTTGAAGTGTTGTTCTATGAATTGTGAAAAAATTAAAACATCATCAATATAGACAATTGTGAAGTGTCTATATTGAAGTGTTGTTTTAACTGATTTTTTAGTGTTCTTGATATGGATTAAACATATCGTTCATTGTGTTTTATAATTCAGAAGGGGCATTCTTTAAATCGAATGACATCACATTCCATTCGTATTATCCAAATGGAACATTGAATGTCGCTTTATACTTGACTTTTTTAGCGATTTAGATTTGCCAAAATCCAGATTTGATATCAAATTTTGAGAAAACTAAGGCATTTTGTATTCCGTTGATTAAATCATTTTTATTTGGTATGGGATAGCGTATCCGTTCTAAAACAGAATTGAAAGATTTATAATTGATTATCAAACGAGGCACTCCTCCTTCAATTTCTACTTCTGAAAGTAGATTGATTATAAAAATTCTGATAAATTATTGACTCATCTGGTATCTAAATATATAATTCATTTACAAATTTACACAATCGAAAATTTATAGTCTTAAAAAAAATTATAGATCCAATATCACATTCAGTAAAGATTTACGATACATGTATAGGGTATACTAAATGTGTTCGAGTTTGCCCCACATATGTATTAGAAATGATACTTTAGGGCAGATGTAAAGCTAAGCAAATAGCTTTGGCTCCAAAAACAGAAAACTGTGTTGGTTGTAAGAGATGTGAATCTGCCTGTCCGACAGATTTCTTGAGTGTTCGCGTTTATTTATGACATGAAACAACTCGAAGCATAGATCCCGCTTATTGATACATTCTCATAGAATGTTGCATAGCTCTAAAATGATTTACTTGGATGCATATCTAAAAGTTCTTGATTTCTTTATGGCAATGTTTTAATAATTCAACATTCATTTGTATAGGTTTAGCTTTAGTAGGAGTTTTTTACTCATGAAAACTCTTAATATATAGTAAGTTGACAATATGTTATTTTCTTTCCAAAAAGTCATTAGGAATAGAAGCGCATACTTCTTTTTCAATTAATTCCTTAAATTGGTTATTTGATTTGAATATGTAGATCATTTTATTGTTTAAAAAATGCCCACTATGAACTCCAAAACATAATTAATGATATCTTTAATCCATATTGACGATGTTTTAATTTTTTCACAATCCATAGAATGACACTTTCAAACATTTAAAAATATTTCACAAAATAATTAAACAAAATGGTTTAGTTGTTTCCCTACCTAAGATAAAATTATTTAAGCAAAAATTAAATTTTTAGGGCGTGATATTTTCCAATGAAAAATAAAATCAATTCAAAGATCCATAGAATTTGCTAACAAATTTCAGATGAAACACCAACAGTCACAAAGATTTTTAGGTTGTTTAAATTATATATCAGACTTTATTCTAAATCTAAGACAAATATGTGAACCTCTTTATCAAACACTTAGAAAAACTCTCCCTCCATGGTCTCATGAGCATACATGCATAATTAAAACCATCAAAGGTCTAGTCAAAAGTCTTCCATGTCTATCCATTATCAATCCACATACCTCCCTCATTGTAGAAACAGATGCATCAGACATAGGTTATGATGGCATCCTCAAACAATCCATTAATAGTCAAGACCAATTAATTAGATATCATTCAGGCATTTAGCTAGGATCTCAAAAAAAATTTATTCAACCAAAAAAGGATATTTTATCCATTGTTTTATGTCCAAACGAGTTCCAAACTGATTTAATCAAGAAAAGTTTTTTAATACATGTTGATTACAAAGATGTCACATATGTTTTACAAAAGGATATCAAAATTTTGGTTTCTCGATAAATTTTTGCCAGATGGCAAGCAATATTTTCTTGTTTTGATTTCAAAATTGTGGCTATAAAAAGAAGCACAAATTCTCTTCCTAATCACCATAGAATCTCTCCAAGGCAAGAGTGAAAGAGAAAAGTGAGAAAGAGAAAGGGAAAATGAATCCTACTACCAAGAAAGAAGAGAAGAAGGAAAGTGATCGAGAACGTCGTCTTACACCTCCTCAAACTAAAGCTTGATACTCTCAAACATTCCAATTTCTCCGGGGAGAATCTTCACAACCAATGGAAAACCAAGAATGGAAAAATCCTCAACCAATAAAATTATCAAATAAATTCCAAATTTTAGGATCTTCAATCCCTTTAAGGCCTTCTGCCTTGAAAATTAATCCTTCCCCCATAAAAATTGAGGAGTCATCTACTCCTCCAACTACCTATGTCCAAGCCATCACAAAATCAAATTTTCAAAATTCAGAAATTATTCCCTCCAACAAATCATTTAACTATCAAACTTCATCATCTTTCTCCTATTATAATAAAACCCAAACCTCTTACATTACAATGCTATTGCCAGAATTTCTAGGAAATCCCATGTCTAAAACAACCCAAAAAATATTTCCGTCAAACTTCTAATCTATTCCAAGTCATCCTCAAAAAACTCGTTTATTCTATGAATTTATTCTTGTTGATACCGACTCTATTGAAATCACTCATACCAGAAACAAGGATGAACCCAGTAAAATTGCTTATTAAAAGTTAGAATTCTACAAATCTTTAACTCCAACCAAATGGAATCAAAGTATTTATATGCGAAAACAAAATTCCCAAAAATTCCCATCATTCCATTATAAATATTTTGAACTTTATTATTTTAATTTTTCACACCATCATTTCCATCATTCCATTATTCTCTACAACCTCCAACACTTCTATATTTCAGTTAGACACGTGTCATACATGCATTCATACTACATGTCCAATATATCCAAGTCATACTGGCACATGTCACGTACAGATGGATATATATATAGATAAATATATATAATAGTAATATCTTTTCTTTTCAAGTATCTTTTCTTTAAAAGATCCTGCTTTTTCTCTCATTTTCGTCTAGTATCTCCTCTCCCTTTTTTTTCCAAAAATTTTGTTAACCCCTTTCCTCAACCTTTTTGCTTTCATTTTTTTTTTAGAAATTGTAGAAATTTTGTTGTAGCTTTTGTTAATAGTAACATGTTTTCTTTTCCTTCTTCTTTAAAAAAAATTTGATTGTTATGTTTCAGGTATCTCTTCTAGGTCTAGAAGACCCTACTTTTGTTTTGTTCAACAAGGTTCAAATTTTGTTGTAGCATTTATCTCTAATTCAAATCTTGATTTTTATTGTTTTTTAATCATATTTTTTAATCATGTTACCTAATCTTTTTTTCTTCTTTTCTTAGAACCTAGCTATATCTATCTATATATTTTTTTATGATGGTTATGCCATTTTCCTTTCACGTTTCTCCCTTAAAGTTCACACTGTGAGATCTATGCTTGGCCTCGTGGCACCTTTGATTGTGTCCTCCCTTCAGAAGGCGTTTGCATAGGTTAATACCAAGGTGAATGGAGAGAGTATTTATAATAAGTGAGAGAGGAACATATGTCAACACATCACACGGTCTCCTTCATTGCTTTGCAAGAGAGATTTCATGCTCGACCACGTGGCATGTTCGATTGTGTCCTCCCTTCAAAAGGTGTTTGCATGAAATCAATCTCAGACTCCAGTAATGAATAGGGTCACTTTAGTTTTTGCCTCAATTGATTTTTCCATTCGGTTGGCTCATTGGGACGAAACTCTAAGATCTAAAATGGAGAGTCACACTTACGAGAAATTGTTAAGCAAGTTAATGATTTCTTGACCAAATAAATGGTGACTCATTATTATAGGAATAAAAGTTATTCTGGTGTAATAATTGGTTGAGAGTGTCTCAATTTAGTGAAGGGGAGATTGACCACCCTTCGGTGGCTTTTATCCTAAATCACTGAAGCATCATTACAAAATTAGATGTCACATAGGGTTCATTAAAATTTTGCTAAATATGATTGGATTAAATGAGTATTGCAAAGTATCTAATATAAATTATTTGTTTGGTTTCAGCAACTAGAATAATGACAAGCATTATTATAAACCTACTTGGTGCTGAAAAATTGAATGGTGAAAACTATGCAACATAGAAAAACACGACCAATATTGTGCTTATCATTGACTACATGAAGTTTTCTTTACATGAGAAGTGTCCTCGAGTCCCTGCTCCCAATGCATCTTGAAATGTTCGCCATGCATATGAGAGGTGAATGAAGGAAAACGAGAAGGTCAGAGCATATCTCTTAGCCAGCTTAACTAAAGTCTTGGCTAAGAAACACAAACTCATGGTCACTGCACGTGAGATCATGGAGACATTGCAAAAGATGTCTGGACAACCGTCCACTCAGATCAAGCACGATGCTCTGAAATTCATTTTCAATGCTCGTATGAGCGAGGGGACCTTAGTGTGACAACATGTTCTCAATATGATGGTTCATTTCAATGTGGCAAAAATGAATGGGGTCGTCATTGATGAGGTTAGTCAAGTTAGCTTTATTTTGGAATCTTTGCCTAAGAGTTTCGTTTAGTTCCGTATCAATGTTGTTATGAACAAGCTTGCCTACACTCTTACTACCCTCCTAAACGAGCTATAGACTTACGAGTCCTTGATGAAAGTCAAAGGAAAAAAAAGGGGAGGCAAATGTTGTCAGTTCCTCTAACAATTTACACAGGGGTTCGACATCTAGGACTAAGTTCGTGCCTTCTTCCTCTGGTACAAAGAAATAGAAAAAAAAAGTGATAAGGGGAATAAAGATAACCAAGCTGCAACCTAGAAGGGCAAGAAAACCAAGGTTGCAAAAGAAAAATGTTTGCATTGCAATCAGGTGGGGCACTGAAAATGAAAGTGCCTTAAGTATTCAGCGGAGAAGAAGAAGACCAAACAAGGTAAATCTGATTTACTTGTTTTGGAAACTTGCTAAGTGGAGAATGATGATTCGGCCAAGATAGTTGATTCAGGGTCTACTAATCACGTTTGTTCTTCTTTTCAGGGAATTAGTTCCTAGCAGCAACTTGAGACTGGCGAAATGACCATGCGGGTTGAAACTGGGCAGGTCGTCTTAGCGGTTGCAATGAGAGGGGTCAAATTACTTTTACAGAAATCTTATTTGTTATTGAACAATGTATATGTAGTTCCTGGTTTGAAAAGAAACTTAATTTCTATAAAATGTTTGCTTGAACAACATTATAATCTCTCATTTTCTGTAAATAAAGTGTGTATTTATAAAGATGGGAGTCATATTTGTTCTGCATATTTATAAAGTAAATTATATGTGCTAAAACCGTTAGCATCTAAAGCGCTTCTAAATACTGAAATGTTTAGAACTGCAACAACTCAACATAAAAGACAAAAGATTTCTCCCAAAGAAGATGCCCAACTTTGGCATCTAAGATTAGGTCACATAAATCTTAATAGGATTGAGAGGTTGGTTAAGAATAGACTTCTAAACGAGTTAGAAGAGAACTTTTTTCCTCTATGTGAGTATGTCTTGAAGACAAAATGACATAAAAGAGCTTTTATTGAAAAAGGTTATAGAGCCAAAGAAGGGCTTCTAAATACTGAAATGTTTAGAACTACAACAACTCAACATAAAAGACAAAAGATTTCTCCCAAAGAAGATGCCCAACTTTGGCATCTAAAATTAGGTCACATAAATCTTAATAGGATTGAGAGGTTGGTTAAGAATGGACTTCTAAACGAGTTAGAAAAGAACTTTTTTCCTCTATGTGAGTATGTCTTGAAGACAAAATGACAGAAAAGAGCTTTTACTGAAAAATGTTATAGAGCCAAAAAAACCTCTGGAGCTTGTACATTCGGACCTTTGTGGTCTGATGAATGTTAAAGTAAGAGGAGAGTTTGAATATTTCATCTCTTTTATAGATGATTATTCAAGATACGGGTATTTCTACCTAATGCAACACAAGTCTAAAGCTCTTGAAAAGTTCAAATAATATAAGGCTGAAGTTGAGAATTTATTAGATAAAACCATTAAAACACTTCAATCCGATCAAGATAGAGAGCTTATGGATTTAAGATTCCAGAACTATATGATTGAACATGGAATCACATCCCAACTCTCGACGCCTGGTACACCTCAGCACAACGGTGTATCAAAAAGGAGAAATATAACCCTGTTAGACATGGTTCAGTCTATGATGAGTTATGCTCAATTACTAGACTCATTTTGGGGTCATATAGTAATAATTGCAGTATATATTTTGAACAATGTTCCTTCCAAAAGCGTTTCGAAAACTCCTTTGGAATTATGGAGAGGTCGAAAAGATAATTTATGACACTTCAGGATTTGGGATTGCCCGACACATGTGCTCGAGACAAATCCAAAGAAGTTGGAACCTTGTTCAACAGTATGCCTATTTGTAGGCTACCCTAAGGAAACAAAAGATGGTGTCTTCTATGATTCAATAGAAAATAAAGTATTTGTATCGACAAATGCTACATTTTTTTTTGAAGAAAACTACATAAAGGAGCATAAGTCGCTCAGTAAAGTCGTGTGAAATGAGCTTTCCAATGAAACTACTGAAACTTCAACAAGAGTTGTTGAAAAGTTGGTACATCAACAAGAATTGTTGATGGTGCTTCATCAAGTCAAGCATATCCTCTTCAAGAGTTGAGGAAGCCTTGACGTAGTGAGAGGATTATAAACCCACCTACTCACTATTTGGGTTTAATAGAAACTCAAGTTGTCGTACCAGATGATGACGTTGAGGATCCATTGACTTATAACCAGGCAATGAATGATGTGGACAAAGATGAATGGGTTAAAATCATGGATCTAGAAATTGAGTAAATGTACTTCAATTCAGTCTGGGATCTCGTAGATCAACCCAATGGGGTAAAACCTATAGGTGGCAAATGGATCTATAAGAGAAAAAGATGTGTAGATGGAAAGGTGCAAACTTTTAAGGCTAGAATGGTGGCAAAGGGTTACACCCAGGTTAAGGGAGTGGACTATGAAGAAATTTTCTCACCTATTGCCATGCTTAATTCTATCTGGGTCCTCTTGTCCATTGCCACATATTATGACTATGAAATATGGAAAATGAAAATCAAGACTACCTTTTTTAATGGTAATCTTGAAGAGACCATTTACATGAAGCAACTAGAAAGATTCATTTAGCAGGGTCAAGAGAAAATGCTTTGCAAGCTTAATCAGTCCATTTATGGATTGAAACAGACATCTTGATCTTGGAATATAAGATTTGATACTGCGATCAAGTCTTTTGGCTTTGACCATAATGTTGATGAACCTTGTGTCTACAAAAAAAATCAACAATTTAGTAGTTTTCGTAGTGTTGTATGTGGATGATATCCTACCCATTGGGAGCGATGTAGGTTTACTAATAGATGTAAAGAAATGGCTAGCCACTCCACTCCAAATGAAAGATTTGGGTGAGGCGTAGTTTATTCCATTGATCCAGATAATTAGGGATCATGAGAACAAAACGTTGGCCTTGTCTCAAGTATCATATATTGATAAGATGTTTGACAGATATTTGATGCACAATTCCAAGAAGGATTTATTACCTTTCAAGCATCAAATTGTATTGTCTAAGGAACAGTATCCTAAGACTCCTCAAAAGGTTGAGGAAATGAGACAGATTCTGAAACGCACCTTAATTGTGCATTAGCTACTCTTTATTTAGAAGTGTTTTTAGTAGATTTATTGTGTTTGCTAGTGGTTTCCAGGTAATTAATGAAGAAATTAAGTTTCGGAAGCCAAAGGAACCAAACTGGGACAAAATCGGATGAAAACAAGTTTAAAACCTAGACAATAGGAGCGTATAGCATGAACGTCGCTACACTGCCCCTTTACGCTCTAGACCAGATAGCAACAAATTTTGGTAGCTAAGGCAGTATAGCTACGCTCTTGAGATAGCAGCGCTGCGCTGTGGAAATTGAGGCTAGCATCGCGACGCTGCCTTTCCTTTTTTTATTTTTTATGCAACTTTTGAAAATTGTCTTCTATATATTGGGAGGTGCTTAGCAACCCTAAGGATGAAATATGGAAGCCTCAAAGTGTGAGATTGCTACTAAAAAGAGAGGAAAGTGATTAGAGAAGAGTTGGAGGTCGTTCAAGATTCTGAAGTGTCGACCAAGTGGAAATCGAAGGAATTCAACGTCAAGAAGCAATTCGAGAGTTCTTCTTCCTAAGTTTTCTTTTCCTTTTTACTCTTATGCTTGAGAACTCATATGATAATATGTATTTGATGGCTATGTGATAATTTCAGGGTGTTGGATGATTTAATTATGGATTTAAGTTAATGTTTTAGTGTTTTTCATGGATGTTGTTGAATGATATGTTTTTCAATACTATTGTGCTTCATTCTCTATTGATTGATCATCAATTATTGTTAGGTTAGATGTATGGTTGAGTAATTATATGTCTAATTGGATCTATGGTTTTGAACTTTTATCAATCTTTCATGAGAATAGCTAGGTTGGTAGAAGAAGTTGTTAATGATTATGCTTAATGCTATGCTTCTTAACTTGGGTTCAAGAAATTAGTAATTGTTATAAAAACAAGAGAATAAAGAACAAAGTAGAGCGAAGAGAAAGTAGAGACGGAATGTATTCTCTATTCAATTGTGTTTCTCAAAGGTTCCAATGACCACTATTTATAAAGTTTACAAGATATGGAAAAGCTAAATACAAGGAGAAGATAAAGGAAAAGATATTGAAAATAATATCTAAGGATATAAAATCTATGGACATCTATATCTAATTCAAATATTTATAACACTCCCCCTTAGATGTCCATAGTGTATAGAATATATGCCTCATTAAAACCTTACTAGGAAAACCCAATGGGATAAAAATCTTAGTGAAGGAAAAAGAGTACATTATTCGTATACTTTAGTAACTGCCTCATTAAAAACCTTGCTAGGAAAACCCAGTGGGACAAAACCATAGTCAAGAGAAAAAGAGTGCAGCACATTTACTCCCCTCATGAAAACATCACTTGATACTCTTGGTTGTCACATACAAATGTGTTAACTTCTTAAATGTTTTTGCAGAAAACACCTTCGTCAATAAGTCTCCCAAGTTGTCTTTTGAATAAATTCGTTGAGTAGTGATGTCGGTACTTTATGCTTTATCATCTTCATATAAGGATTACTATTGGCTTGCTTCGTACATCATCAAGATTATAACATGATTTAAAGTAGTTGTTATGATCTGCTTCATAAGTTGTCATAATATAAGAATTCTTCTCTTTGTACTAATAACCTGTTTAAGATCTAGTTCTTATGGGTTAGATAAGTAACATGCATCTTCCCAATAAAATATATCACAATTAGATTTATGAGAATAAAATAAATCCATGTAAACTAATTCTCAAATAAAAACATAACATACGTTTAACTCTATTCTAATATATTTCTTTGAAGAAATATTATAATTATGCTACGACAGGTAGCGTATAAACTAGTAAAGATATAAGTGCACTTATTTATCAAAATTATGGTTCTTCAGGACCTAAAGTTCTTCATTATCTTTCTGATATCAGATGTTATAACTTTTTCACACCTGAATGAACCATGGTAGAAATGTTCAATGATGAAACTAGTTCATATAAGATCTTATATGTATAAATTGATGCAATTTTATCTGCTATTGCAAGCTAAGGCAAAACTTATCATCTCAATTTATTTCTTAAGAAACTCTATTTGCCTTTGAAATCTCTTCAGGAGTTCATGATCAAATAAATAATATACAGTAAATCTCAGGTTATGATTTCTTTAATCCTTCAGAGATATAATTATTAAGAGATTCATATAAATGTATAATGACTACATCCATGAGATATATGTTAAGTTTTTCATACACAACCAAATAAATTAGATATCTCATGGTATTGTATCCAACATAGAAGATTATGTCTCATTATAATCAATACCATTTCTTTGCGAGAATTATTGTGAAACTTGTCTCGCATTATATAATGTGACCACATTCTATTTGTCTTTCTTACAAATATTCACTTGTATCCCACATGTTTGACATTCTCTAATGTTTGAACTACTAGTTCTCACGATTTGAAAAATAAGTTTATTTCTATTGGATTGTTTCTTTCCACATAAGTCAATCCTTTCTATGTCGCGACATTTTTCAATATATATCTGAGTATACTCATTTTCATAAATAATATCGTGAGCAACATTGTATGCAAAAATGTTGTCAACTTATTTAAGTATGATTCCATCTTTTTCTTGTCATGACATATTTTATCGAGATCTCTTTGTCATCCTCTTTTACTTCAAGATTCTTATGAGTACTCATATTCAGGATTTCTTCTGGAATATTCATATTCTTAACTGAGTCATTTTGATCATTGACGGCTTTTTTCGAGGATCTTTATCTTTGGAACCCATGTGTCTATCATGCTTCAGGCGTGTTAAAGACTCATTAGTATTGACAACTTGTTGCATTGGGATATTAATTTTAGATGGTGCATTTACAACCATTTCATATAACTTGGTCACTTTCTTGCAACAGTAAATGTTGTTCTATAACTGCATCTAGCATGTGATTTGCAATATTTTGCAAATGAATTAGCTTTTGAACTTCTAGTTCAAATTGATCTGTATGATGATCGAAATGAGACAATACTTATACATTTCATTCAATTTATTTTTCCAACTTCTTAATTACTCCCCCTAATGTTGGAAAATTTGTTTCTAGTAAATTGTGTAGTAAATATATCACCCATCAAGGGTCCAAAGATTGATGTGAAATCAATTGCAACATAGATTCATAACCTCTTTTGAGGACTCATTTTAATTGATCCATCATCATAATTGTTGTTGTAGAACAATTTAAACATTTACTACATATTTGCACACATAAATATATTTGGCTTCTGGCCATGAGCTCATAAGCTATTGGTTTAGAGCATACATAACAATGTGATCTCATACAGATTTAGAAGTTTTGCTATTTGAACATAAGCTACAGGATGTTCAACAATTATCCCAATCAATTATCAAATGTTGGGATGCAAACTCACTAACATTATCAAAACAAAATGTTTAATTTCAAAATCATGAAATTGTACACTTAATTATTTGAGCAACGAACCTTGCAGATGTAAGGTTTTGAAGATAATAAACGACCATCAACTGGATGCGCCAACAAAACCATAAAATATTTAAATGGTTCACTTGAGAGGTTCATTTTCAATTTTAACTAGTAAGAGTTTGATAATTAATCTCTTGAGAACAAAGCCACATATGATAATTTATTAAATGGAAGAATCTTCTAGTTCTTTAGTAGATGTCAATATATATTTTCAATAATTATTTTCACTATTGACCCAAAATGACTCATCATATGAAATAAAAATATATTTGGATCAATGTACTTCGGGTTCATTGTTGCATATATTTCAATTACACAAATATGTGTAATACAGTTTAGAAGGAAAAGCATACAACTTTTCTATATGTGTTTCCTATAGGAGACAATAGATTATCAATTTCTCTAGATGATATTATTACAATATATACCTTCCAAATTTACTAAACTTATCTTTGATTTACAAGAGAATGTGGTATATCAATTGTAAATTTTGCTCATCTGAGCAAAATAATATTTTCTTTTCCAAAATATTTAATCAAGTCTACCGGACTTAATATATATTATATTTGATTTTTGAATTTTTTTTTTTTCTTCAAGCATTTGAATTTTGGAAAATGTATTGTCTACTTCTAAGTATCATATGCATAGATGTACTATATGCAAAACATAAATATTATTAATTATTCTGGAGATTAAAAAAAAACCAAATATCTCATATACAAATAGGTCAAAAATAATAATCATCTCTTCGGGAGATTCTAAAAACTTGTAACATCTAAATATCATCATATTTAGGGGTTAAAATGATAAGTTATGATCTCTTCAAGAGATTCAAATAAATTCTCAAAATTTGCTATACCACACATCGTCTTCCTTTTTATTATTAAGAATTTTAATTTTTCAAAAAAAAACTCTTAATGTACGACAGGTACAAGATCATTGTCTCTTTTGCATCACATTTAGAATATGAAATTATGATATAAATATGTGTGGTTTTAATAGAATAATTACTCTAATATTATTCTGGCCTTAATTATTAAATATTGCAACATTCACTTCAAGGAATGATATTAAATTATTTGATCATAGAGCATATGCTCAAATGTTTTAACCTCAAAATATATTAGATAAATATTCATCACAATATTTCAAACTTTCTTTTTCAAATTGCTAATGCAAGAGCATAGCATGTTTGATATATGAAAATAATATATGCTTATTAATTTAAAATATGTGCAACTACAGGTGCAACGTAAAAACAATGAGCACTAATTGATTTATGCAACTTCAGGTGTATTAAATCAAAATTAGGAAGAGTAATTAACTATTATAACTTTCAAACTTTGTCATGAGAGAATTCATTCAAATATATATAATCACTATATATAAAATTTTAAAGTTTACAAAATCCACATGAGAATAATTTTAATAAATTTCAATATTAGCATGAAAAATAAAATTTGACTAATTCAACTCCCAGGTTAGTTCCCAGGTAGAGGTGTTTCCTTACGGTCACCTTAAATACCTCAGCCTAGCCAGAACAATCCTTGGACAGAATTCCCTTATAGTCAATTTTTATTTTTAATTCATTAATCTTTTAATTAAACTTTTAATTAATAGATTAATGAATCTAAGCGAATTATTTATCTTATTAAAGCAAATCCACTTTAAGAAATAATCTTTAATATCTTAAATCTTTCAAAATAAATATAATATTTATCAAAAGACAATCTTAACAAATAAAAGGTAATATTAATAAAAGGTAATATTAATAGGAGATAATCATATATTTATTTAAAAGAAATTCAAATCTTAACCACAAATATATAATCCAATTAAGAAAACAAATATCTTAATTTAATTTTTCACATATATAATAATTATATTTAAAGATATGAAAATATAAACTAATTAGGAAAATATCTTAATCAAATCTTTCAAAGATAAAACTTAAAAATAAGATGCATGATTGCTAACAATATTAAACATGCATAATATAGTCATAAGAGATTGAGGACAATTTAAATTATCATAATTAGAATTCTAAATCTTCAAATTGACTAAACCTCAAGATTTGATTCAACAAGGTTTAGTAGATCATCACACCTACTAATAGACATCCACATAACTGGGTTACAACAACCACATGAATATCAATATTTAGAATTAGTTGAACAATGTAAAACATATATCAAATACATAAATAAAGTTAAATAGCAAAATTGACTAAACATATTTGTTAGCTTTAAGAAATTGAAGACAATTTGAATTACAATGATTTAAATTCAAGATATTATATCTTTCAATCTATTTTAGACATTCGAAAAAACAGGTTTCTAAAAACACTAGATTTTAACAAGTGCTTTGAAAAGTTGGCCAGCCAAAACTCTTTTACTTACTCAACACCAATATATGCATATACTTCAAATAAACTTCAAGTTGACAATATATACTTATCCAACATAAATATGCATGTTAGGTTGATATGCATGAACCCAAAATTTTAACAATGAATGTCATTCATAATAACACAATTTGATATCAAAAGATTTCTTCTTAATTAACTTCAAACTAAATTTGGTTGCAAATTTGCAATTCAATGAATTTCATGTGTTAATCAAATCGCAAATCTAATACAATCTAATCAAATATAAAACTAATGCTAAATGTATCATAGCAATCAATTTGCAAATACATAAATCACATATATGATATTAAAACAAAGTACTCACCTTATTAGTTTTAAATACCTCGATAATATGTAGCCTTTAGCGTTCTTGGTATTCCAATGAATCAAATCCAAAACCAATCTTTAGAGTGGTAGAGTCTCAATGTTTGAAGTGGTAGAGTCTCGTACTGATAACGTGTTATAAAAACAAGAGAATAAAGAACAAATAGAGAGAAGAGAAAGTAGAGACTGAATGTATTCTCTATTCAATTGTGTTTCTCAAAGGTCCCAATGACCACTATTTATAGAGTTTACAAGATATGGAAAAGCTAAATACAAGGAGAAGATAAAGGGAAAGATATTGGAAATAATATCTAAGGATATAAAATTTATGGACATCTATATCTAATTCAAATATTTATAACAGTAATCCATTAAGTTGCATGAGAAAGGGTTGTTTTTTAGAAAAAATATTTCGGATAATAGTTTCTAGATTTAAACATATTGTTTACATATAATTCCATGAAAACCTAAAGTATGACTTAATGAAGTAATAAATGTTATCAACACCCTAGAACACTTTTATCTCTTGATTTTCACTTGTTTTTACTTTATTTACTTGTTTTCTAATTCAAAACAAAACTCGCATTTGATTCCTTATATAACGTTGATTCAATGCTTGAATAGCTTAGTAATTGAACCGTACCATAGTCCTCAGTGGAACGATACTCGATCTTAACTGTTTTATATTATAATTTGACCCGTGCACTTGTGAAAATTGCGCATCAGATTCCCATACACTGGTTGTGGGCAGCCTAATGCATGTCATGCTATGTACAAGGCCTGACATTTGCTATGCAATTGGAATAGTCATTAGATATCAGTCCAATCTAGAATTTAATCACTGGACCGCAGATAAGAACATCCTCAAGTATCTTCGGAGAACAAGAGATTACATGCTTGTGTATGGAACTAAGGATTTGACCCTTACAGAATACATTGACTCTGATTTTCAAACTGATAGGGATTCTAGGAAATCCACCTCAGGATCAGTGTCCACTCTTAACGGAGGGGCTATAGTCTGGCGTAGCACAAAGCAAGGTTGAATTGCTGACTCTGACCATGGAGGCGAAGTATGTAGATGCTTGTGAAGCTGCTAAGGAAGCTGTCTAGCTCAGAAAGTTTTTGACAGACCTGGAAGTTGTTCCTAACATGCCAATGCCCATCACCCTTTATAATTATGATAATAATGGTGTTATGGCAAATTCCAAAGAGCCTAGAAGCCAAAAGTGACAAAAGCATAAGCGCAAGTATCATCTAATACGGGAGATTGTGCAATGAGGAGACGTGATTGTCACGAAGATCGCTTTGAAGCACATTGTTACTAATCCATTTACAAAGGCTCTCACGGCTAAAGTTTCTTAGGGTCACCTGGAGAGTCTAGGCCTATAAGACATGCATCATCTAGTCTAGGGTAAGTGGGAAATGTTACTAGGTATAATGTATGCCCTAGTTTATTGCATTGTGTACTTTACTTATATTGTACTTTATATTGTACACCCCACTAGCTTTAGGACAAGTGGGAGATTGTTGGGACTGGTGTCCTAAATCTCTTGGATTCTCGTAATTTTGTAAAGTTGTAAATACAAATTATTTATTTAATAAAATAATTAATTATTTTATTCAACTTTTAGATTGCATTAACTCAATCCATAAACTAAGATTCGTAGTTATTTTATGTAACTTAAACATGTATGTGGTTGACATACAAATAGATCGTCTTTAAGTAATAACGAAAAAGGTCTGTAGTATAGGGATAAGGTTGGGTTCCTTATCCTGGTGACATTACGGATACGACCCACTTTGTAATTGTTACAAATGTTGTAAAGTGTTACAAACGATGTAATCCTAATCGTTCATGTGGAGACATGTGAGTAGGGTACCCTATGCAAAGAGTTTGTATAAGATCGAACCGCAAAATGTTTAATTTCTCTTTATAACGCTATTAATTGAAGAAATTAACATTTCATAGGATGACCATAGGTGACTACACTTAATCTTGAGTGAGTTATGAACTCATGTCTATGAGGGCAATCATTTGATCTATATGGGTGAGATGGCTAGTTCGCCAACTTAATATGCCTACCATTTTGAAGATTTGTCCGAGTAAGGAGCTGAGAACATATCTTCACAAGATGGAATTCACTCTTTCCCGTCTTTAGAGTAAGTAGATAAATTGCTCCCTTAAGGGCTGATTCTAGGTCTTGAACAATGAGGCCTCACCCTCTCACTAAGCTGGTACTTAAGGAGTTAAATGTAACTACAGGGGTATAACAGTAATTTGACCCAGCTGTAGTTACAGTCAATTGTGAAAGGCCGACTTGTTGTTAATTGGTTATATTCGTGAACACATAAATATATCTACAGTGTGAAGAGTACATTTGTAGATCTTTAGTGAAGTGACCTACCGTTAATGAATATTGATAAAATTAATTAAAAGGTTTAGTTAATTCATCTCATATCATTGAAGCTTCTAATATGTAGATCTATTAAGTTCCCTTGCTAGCTCACTAAAGATTAACCAGAAATAAATGGTTTTGGAATAATTTGAATTGTTCAAATTATTTAAGAGTATTTTATATTAATGTGATTAATATAAAATATAAGGTATATTTATACATTATAATATAGTTAATTATAAATATGGTTTATAATTAAAACTATATAGTTTGTAAGAGTAATATATTTGAATGAGATTCAAATATTAATTATATGAATGAGATTCATATAAATACTATAGATTAAAATTAATGTGAATGAGATTCATATTAAAACTATAGGATATTAAAACTATAACTATAGGTTATGAGAGAGTTATGCATATTCAATTAAATATGTGATATTTAATTAATTACGTAATTAATCAATAAGATTAATTAATTAATATATTTATTATTTAACTTTATAATTAATTAGATTAAAATAGATTATATTAATTATATTATATTTATTTAAATAAAATATTTTTTATTGTTTTCTAATTAAATATATGTTAAATAATATTAATTTTAAAATAATAACTCCCCTGCAAGCAAGGGAGCATTTATTTGGGATGTGGGAGTTTTATTCCACGTTTTGTTGGATGAGATATAAGATCTCATGTTTTTCTGGATAAGTGACAGAAGAAAAATAGTGAAAGAACTCACTCCAAAACTCTCCCTGTATTATTCGATCTCCTTCTTCCAAAACAATTAGATCCCACAATATAATTCTTTATCTTAAGAATAGCAAGGAAGTTCTAATAGTAGTGTTCACTGTATGCACTGGCGGATCCACATAGGGGCCAGAGGGCACGTGCCCCCTTCGAATTATCCGTTTTTACATTTTAATATATATTATATGTTGTATTTAATAATATATATGATTAATTTCATCATTAAACCAATATCTTAGTGTTGATAATTGGTGTTAGGGATTGCCTCAAGTTTTCGCGATTGACGTTTGAATCCCTCTATCCACGCTTTTAGTTCCTTTTGTTTGTATATATATTTATTTACAATGTCAAAAATATTTAAGTTATTGATTGCTTTGTTTGTTTGTAGTGCTGAAAGGGAATAGCTCCACGCTAATGTTCTGGAGTTCAAAACTTCCCATTATTGTTTATTTCTACCTTTTTTTATTCTTTTTCTTTTATTTTCTATTTTGGGTTATATTATGTCTATAATTTAGTGTCTACAATACATCTTAGATAATTTAATTGAAAGAAAAATTCATTTTATTTTTAAAATAACCATTTTTAACAATTTTATTCTTTGTTTATAAACTTAATTGGATAATTCTATAATGGTTTATTAATTATAATATATAAAGGTCTGTTTTCAAAAATAAAAAAAAAAAAAGAGCAAAACTATTTATAGAAAAATTTTACACAAAATTTTTGTATATTCATAAATAATTTAATATTTTTTCTTTTTGTAATAATTTCTCATATATAAATGTATTAAAAAATTGAGTAATTTCCATAGGCTTTTAAGGCTAATAATAAATATAGCAAAATTTATGATAAACTGGTGATAGATTCTTATTAGATTCATGAGATTTTAATTTTGTATTGAATATGTTAGACATATATGTTTTTTTTAATTCATAGTTATATTGTAGAAAATTTAATTTTATCTCTAATTGAACACAATAGTTATACTATTCTAATAGATACTTTGAAACTTAAAAGGATATTAAAAAAGTTAAAAACTTATTTATAATATAATATTTAATTTTTAAAATTTTGAATGTGTCACATCAAAAGATTAGAAATTTATTGCACATATTTAAAGTTTAAGGATATATAAATCTTAAGTTTAAGGCTTCATTTGGTAACTATTTCGTTTTTTGTTTTTGTTTTTTTAAAATTAGCCTATAGATACTACTTCCACCTCTAAATTTTCTCCTTTGTTGTCTACCAATGATTTAAAAAACCAAGCCAAATTTTGAAACTAAAAAAAGTAACTTTTAAATACTTGTTTTTATTTTTGAAATTTGGCGAAGAATTCAACCATTGTACTTAAAAAAGATGCAAATCATTGTAAAAATGTGGAAGAAATAAACTTAATTTTCAAAAATCAAAAACAAAAAATGAAATAGTTACCAAACGGGACCTAAACAATTAAAATTGACATTCAACTTTATTTGAATTGTGCCCCCGTGACATATATTTCTGGATCCGCCACTGACTGTATGTGTACTTAGGAAGTGTTCGTGGAGTTTGTACTGTGGATAAAAGAATCCTTGAAAGATTGTCTTCAAAAGGTTTGTTGATTTTTCCCTTAAATCTCTTTTAAGCATGTTGTATAATATGTTATGTTTATCTTAGTTCTTTGTGTTTTCTCTGTTTTGAGTTCTTTTCCAAAACGGAATTCATTGGCACAAGACGATCACTCGCTTCTGCTGAGGAGTTCAATTCCTTCCGATTATAGGAGTTATCTTAGATAATTTTAATTTTAAATTATTAAATTAAATAAAATTTAAGAAGAAACTTTAAATCATATTAAAAAGAAATAAATCACATTATGTGTATAAACGTCTCTATACAAATAGATACACTCTATCCTAAGTAATTTCACATTAATGTAAATTTTCTTCCTTTTTTGTATTAACATTTAAGTCATAATATAGTTTTTAAAATTTTCAAAAAAAAATTATATACTATCTAAATCTAAAATCTAGAAGGCTATATATATATATATATATATATATATATTTCATATTAAGTCAATAAGTAACAATTTTCTACATTTACGTTGATGGAAGAAGTTGGAGTGATAATAGATTTTTTTTATAAAAAAATAAATTGATTTTATCGCAAAATAATTCACTTTTAAAAAATAACTTTTATATATATATATAAAGTCTTCACATTATCTAAAAAAAATCATGGATAAAAGGTAAAATAATAATAACTGACGTTAAATAAATTAAAAAAATTAATATCATTTTATATAATAAAAAAACCATTTTCAATTGTTTTATAATTAGTAAATATATATATTTTGAATGAAAATAAAATATAATCATGATTTGAAATCTAAATTTTCCTATAAATAGCTAAATTAAACGTGAGGTAACTCCTTTACATTTTCTTCTTCTTTTCCTTTTCTTTTTTAATTTAATTTTTTTAAATCGCTCTCTCTAATTTTCCTATAAAGATTTGAACTAAGAGATAAAAAATCAATTCAAAAACTTACAAAGAACAGTTTAAAAAAATATATTAATTTAAATTTGTTTTGATTAATATGATTATTGTTTTTAAAATATAAAGAAAAAATTGAGTATTAAGTAGTAGACTTTTATTTCAACTTATATGTGTACATTCATTTTCAACGTTATGAAACACGTGCAATGCATATTAAGGGTGTACATGGGTTGGATTGGATTGAGAGTATTTTTTTTGGACCAACTCAAAAATTCAGGTTGGTTGGATTGGCAACCCAAAAGACCCCAATAAAGTCTCTAACCCAACCTAACCCGACCGTCGTGATCGGGTTGGGTTGTCGGGTTATAACTTGTTTTTTCTTTTTTTATTAAAAATATGTAAATTTATCTATAACACATAGCTAATAACTAAAATCTCATAAAATTCAAATGTTAAATACTAAGTATTTATGATATTTATTACAAACTTTAACCAAAGACAAATACCATACCAATTTTAAAAGAAAAATATTAAAAATCTCACAAATTAATCAATACAAAGTAATCAAACTTTAAAATATATATATATATATATATATATATATATATATATATATAATTTGGGTTGGGTTGGATCAACAAAAAAAATTTAGCTAACCCGCGACCCAACTCAATCCAAGAAAAAAACTAACCCAACCCAATCCAATCCTGACATTTTGAGTTGGGTAGTCTAAGTTGTTCGAGTTGTCGAGTCATTTGAACACTCTTAACGCAGACTAGTCATTCTAAAACAACATTTCATAAATCTAGAATTTCACCTCAAACACAATCTTGCTAGACTTTACTTCAAACTCTTGGTAAGTATTTTCGAAAACCACAAGATAAATCTTCTAAATTATTCTTAAATATACCACCATGAAATTTGTTTACATTTTTCTTGAAATCAGGTGACAATTCTTCTAAAATCATACATCATTATAAATTTCGTTAAATCTCATACTATTTAACTAATAATAGAATATTCCGTAAAATAACCACTCACTTAACAACTTTTGACGTATAAAATTTAGATCATACGCCGTTCTAATTTCTGATTGCCCTAGAATATTTAATTTAATCACCTAAAGTGATCAACTTAGTTAAACCGATTATTTTTTAATATAAAAAAATGAGTCAAACTATTTACAAATATAGAGAAATTCTCTATATTTGTAAACAATTTGATATTTTCTTTTAGACAAGTTATTTAATATAATTTATTAATTTTTTTTTCCCTTTATACCAATCTTGTCCATGTTTAAATAAACCACCCGTCATTCTCTCTCCAATTCTCTTCCACGTTTCTAGCTTCATAAAGAAAATGTCATATTCTCTCACAACTCCATTAATAACCCATATACCAAGCCACTCAACATTTAAAATTTATTCTCTCCTTTCTCTCATGAATCAATACCATTCCATGTGAAGACAAGAAGCAAGTCTCTCTTCATTAAATTTTTGTTCGACTATTTTCAATTATTTTTATTTTATTACTATTATTATTATTTTGTTCTTTCTCTCTCTCTCCACATCATCTTCTACCTTTCCATCTCTCATCTCTCTCTTTCCTTCTCCTCCATTGCCTCTGTAATTTCTCTATTTTATTTACACTTCCTTAAGCATTTAACCACTTCAATTTTCTTCCTCTTTTTTTTTTTTTTTTTTCTGGTTTTTCCTTCTCGGTTGCAGCTCTTCTCTTTGTTTAATTTTCTTTTTAAAACTTCGAAGCAAACCTTCCAATGAAGGTTTCCATTCATAGAAGCTTTGGGCAAAATGAAATAAAAACATATTCAAAGTTTACACTTTCTTTTCTTATAGTAATCCTTAAATCTTTGAAGAAACAACTTACCCGATTAGAATTTTTCTTGTCTAGCCAACTTCCACTACTTCTTCCGGCGTTCACTGCCTTCTCCGGCGAGGACTCCCTCCGTTGCCCTCTTTTCTCCCCTTCTTTAATTCTGTCCTCTTTCATCTATTATAAAGGTTGTTTATTTTAAGAGATAAACCACAACTTATAACCGACTTCCAATTTTCTTTTATTTTTTGTTTTTCTTCTCCTTTTTAGACGTGGCTTCCCTTCGAAAGCCACACTTGTTTTTTTTTTCTTTTTAATTTCCTTTTTCATCTATTTATTATGTTTTGTTTAATTTAATAATCTTTTTAATTTCATATAAATTCTCATACATTTATATTATTCTATCAATTCCATTCCATTTCACCAAAATCCTTTTTATTAAAAGGTAAAAAGACAACTTTATTCTTGATGTAATGGAATTTCTCCTTTTTGCCCTTAAACATTAATTCAATTTTTTTTATTTTATTATTATTATTATTTATTTATTTATTTATTTTTACTTTTATTTCCAATTATTTACAAACTTCTTCTTCCCCACAATACTTTAAGAAAATAACAACTTAATATGTACCATTTGTACCTAAATATTAGAGGACATAAAAGTGGATCTTACGATTGTATTAGATAAAATTAATGTAATTATTTGTGCATTATGTTACATTATTATAAAGTTCATTACACGTGTCATTCATGCACCAACACCACATACAACATGTTCAAATCCTATTTTCCCCACATGCCACGCAAAAATGGTCAGAGCCATGCATATTGCTAGTAGGAGTAGTGTTTACTCAATTAGTTTAGCTTTAAATCTTAATTGCTTTTGCCTTATTATCTATCCAAGGAATCTTTTGTGCTTATAATCAAGCTTTGCTATTTTATTCTACTTAATAGCACGTTGGTAAACCTTGTGTTCCCGGCAGTAAAATCATAAGACCGTTGGTAAACTTGGTGTTCCCGTGTTGTAGAATTTTAGCAAACTTACCAAGGAACTATTCCTTTTGATAATTTGACCTATGAAGAACTAATTAATTTTATTAATAATGAAGGACTAACCCTTTGTACAGATCTCAAATTAAAAGCAAAAATGAAAAATGATTTTCGCAAACAAAAGCAAGAACTCGGATCATTTTGTGCTCAATATGGTTATGAAAAGATACAAGCTCCTTCCGCGAGAAAAAAACCCAAAAAGTACAGGAGATAATACTCTTACAAAAAAACCTTACAGAAACCCAGAATATTATTACAACAGACAACCTAAGAAAACTTATAAATCAAGACCAAAAAGAAGAACTAACAACTATAAGACTACTAAAAAAGGAAAAGAAGTTACTTGCTACAAATGTAGACAAAAAGGACATATAGCTCCAAATTGCCCTAAGAAGAAAAGATTAATAATTTAGAAATAGAAGATGACCTTAAAATTCAACTCCTAAATTTACTAGCACCTTCATATCTTTCTTCTTCTTCATCGGACAGTAATGATGAATCCTATAAGAGGAAACTGAGAGCATCACTTCTGACACATCATCCTCCTCCAGTAATGATCAAATAGAAACATGTACCTGCAATAAAACCATAAACGTTATTTCAAAAGACCAAGAAATACTTTTTGAAGCTATTAGCCAAATCGAAGATCCAGAAATCAAAAAAGAATATTTTGAAAAGCTTAAACACTTAATCACCGAAGAACCCAAACATCAAATTATTCAACATTATAACCTTAAAGACATACTTTCACGTTTTGAACAAAAAACAAACCCAGTAACTGTTTTCGACCTCCAACGAGAAATAAATATAATAAAAGAAGAAATTTCTAATATTAAAAAAGAAAATTCTCAGATCAAATTTGAACTTTTATCACTCCAAACACAACAATTAATTGATCAACCTTCAACCTCTGAAACTCCTGAAAATATTGAAATTGATAATAAAGCTAATGAAATTTCTCATGAATCTTTTATCAATCTCATTAATAAAGTTCAATTACAAAAATGGTATTCTATAATAAATGTTGTCATAGCAAAAGAATATCATTTAACCGCTAAGGTTCTCATAGACTCAGGTGCTGACCAAAATTGTATTCGGGAAGGATTGATACCTACCAAATACTTTGAAAAAACATCCGAAAAACTACATAGTGTCAATGCTCAACGACTAAAAATTCGTTATAAACTCTCAAATGCCCATATTTGTAATCAAGGATATTGTTTTAAAAATACCTTTATATTAGTCAAAGATCTAGATGAAGAAATAATCTTAGGTACACCTTTTCTTTCTCAACTTCATCCGTTCTCTGTAAATGAGAAAGGAATAACTTCAAGAATATTAGATCAGAATATTATCTTTAAATTTGTAAATCCCATGTCCACTAAAACAATACACTCTATTCAAAATTTCGCAATCTTTAAAACAATTAACTCCATTAAAAGAAAAACACAACAAATAGAATTTTTAAAAGAAGAAATAGGCTATAAAAAAATTGAAAAACAACTGAGTAACCCACAAATCCAAAATCAAATTAACCAATTCAAAGAATTAATTGAAAAGGATTTATGTGCTACTATTCCCAATGCCTTTTGGGAAAGAAAACAACATATAGTTAGTTTGCCTTATATCAAAACCTTTCATGAATCAAAGATTCCTACAAAAGCTAGACCCATACAAATGAATGATGACTTATTAAAACATTGCCACAAAGAAATCCAAGAACTCTTGGATAAAAGGCTCATACGTCCAAGTAAATCACCTTGGAGCTGTGCCGCTTTTTATGTCAATAATCAAGCTGAAATCGAGCGAGGAGTACCTCGTCTGGTAATAAATTATAAACCCTTAAACTCTGTTTTAGAATGGATACGTTATCCAATCCCGAATAAAAAGGATTTAATAAGTCGAATACAAAATGCTGTAATTTTCTCAAAATTTGATATGAAATCTGGATTCTGGCAAATTCAAATTACTGAAGAAGATAAATACAAAACAACATTTAATGTTCCATTTGGACAGTATGAATGGAATGTAATGCCATTTGGATTAAAAAATGCTCCCTCCGAATTTCAAAATATAATGAACGATATTTTTAATCCTTATCAAGATTTTACAATAATTTATATTAATGATGTTTTAGTATTTCCACAATCAATATAACAACATTTCAAACATTTACAAATATTTCATAAAATAATCAAACAAAATGGTTTGGTAGTCTCCTTACCAAAAATAAAATTATTTCAGCAAAAGATAAGATTTTTAGGTTATGATATTTTTCAAGGAAAAATAAAACCAATACAAAGATCTATAGAATTTGCTAATAAATTTCCGGATGAAATCACAAATAAAAATCAATTACAAAGATTTTTAGGCTATTTAAACTATATTTCAGACTTTATTCCAAGTTTACGACAAACATGTGAACCCCTTTATCAAAGACTTAGGAAAAATCCTCCTCCATGGACTCATGAACATACATGCATCATTAAAACCATTAAAGGCTTAGTTAAAAACCTTCCATGTCTATCCATCATTAATCCAAATGCATCCCTCATTGTAGAAACAGATGCATCAAATATAGGATATGGTGGTATTCTCAAACAATCTATTGATAATCAAGAACAACTAGTTCGATATCATTCTGGTATTTGGTTAGGATCCCAAAAAAATTATTCAACCATAAAAAAGGAAATTTTATCAATTGTTTTATGCACAAACAAGTTCTAAAGCGATTTGATCAACAAAAGTTTTGTGATACGTGTTGATTGCAAGGCAGCTATAGATGTTTTACAAAACGATGTCAAAAATCTAGTTTCTCGTCAAATTTTTGTCAGATGGCAAGCAATACTTTCCTGTTTTGATTTCAAAATTGAAGCTATAAAAGGCAGTGCAAACTCTCTTCCTGATTATCTAATTCCTTCAAGGCAAAAGTGAGAAAGCAAGTGAGAAAGAAAGAGAGAGAAAATGAACTCCTCCAAGAAATAAGAGAAAAAAGAAGCTGAACAACGTCCAACTCCTCCTCAATCTAAAGCATCATACTCCCAAGCATATCAATTTCTTCAAGGTGATTCCTCACAACCAAAAGCGGATTGGAAAGGAAAAAAATCCTCAGCCAATTCCATTATCAAATAAATTTCAAATTTTGGGATCATCAATCCCTCCAAGGCCTTCTGCCTTGACAATTTCCTCTACCCCAGTAAAATTAGAGGAGTCCTCCACTCCTCCAACCACCTATGCTCAAGCCATTACAAAACCAAACCCTCAAAATCAAGAAACTACTCCTTCTAGATCCTTCAATTATCAAGCATCCTCATCATCTTCTTATTTTAATAAACCTCAAACCTCTTATATCACAATCCTAGAACCTGAATTTTTAGGAAATTCTATCCCTGAAACGATTCAAAAAACATTTCCATCATTTTTTCACTTTATTCCAAGCCATCCTCAAAAAACTCGACTATTCTATGAATTCATCCTTGTTAAATCTTGTACTTTAAAGATTTGGTCGCAATAGGATTCATCATTACTGTCCGATGAAGAAGAAGAAAGATTTGAAGGTGCTAGTAAATCTAGGAGTTGAATTTTAAGGTCATCTTCTATTTCTAAATTATTAATCTTTTTCTTCATAGGGCAATTTGGAGCTATATGTCCTTTTTGTCTACATTTGTAGCAAGTAACTTCTTTTCCTTTTTTAGTAGTCTTATAGTTGTTAGTTCTTCTTTTTGATCTTGATTTATAAGTTTTCTTAGGTTGTCTGTTGTAATAATATTCTGGGTTTCTGTAAGGTTTTTTGTAAGAGTATTTTCTCCTGTATTTTTTGGGTTGTTTTCTCGCGGAAGGATCTTGTATCTTTTCATAACCATATTGAGCACAAAATGATCCGAGTTCTTGCTTTTGTTTGCGAAAATCATTTTTCATTTTTGCTTTTAATTTGAGATCTGTACAAAGGGTTAGTCCTTCATTATTAATAAAATTAATTAGTTCTCCATAGGTCAAATTATCAAAAGGAATAGTTCCTTGGTAAGTTTGCCTAACCGTTTGTCGAACCTTTTCAACGAATAGTTTTGGTAATCCTGAAAGGAACTTTTCTTTCCAATATTGATTATTGCAGTCTGTTCTGGTAAAGATTTTGCTTAGGAATACGTCTTTATACTATCTAAAATCTTGAAGTTTTGGGCAGGTAAGGTTGGAAAGGATTTCAGAACTTCGCTCTTGAAATTAAACAGGTTCTCCGATAAATTTTTTAGTAATAGTGTATATTAAGGTTGCGACAGCATCTTGTATTTGATTTATTGTTGTGCCACTTTGTTCAGTTTTAACAGCAGTTTGAATCCTTAGTTTATCTGCTTGGGATACATAGTTATCCCACCATCCTTTTAAGTTGCAGTGAAACCGGAGATAAGCATTTGAGCAACACGGTAGTCAGTATTATCGTGTAGTTTATAGGCGGTAGCAGCCAAAGTCATTTCGTGCATTAAATTTAGGATTTGGTGTTCGGTCATGCCATCTATGTTCCATTCATAGATACCATTTCCAATATATTGAGCTTGAGCTAATTGATGTCTTTCTTCGTATTGTAGATCGGGGAAAGATGGTCTGTTATAAAAATTCTTTAATTTTGGGTATCTTGAGTTTGTTATTTTTTTAAGAGTAAGATTTTGAAATTGTTCTTCCAAATGTTGCTCCCCTAGGGTATCAGATTTTGGGCTGTCAGGATTTTCATTTATAGTGTTAATTTTGGAAGTCGACGTATTTTGCCTTTTAGATGTTGATGGATTTAACGTTAAATTTTGTAATTGAAGATTAATTTTTTCTAAGATATTGTTAGATTCTTTGCTTGGAAAATTAATTAATTTTATATCTTTATCCGAGATTTCAAAAGGTTTCAATAAAGGTTTTGTTTTATCAAGCGGTTGAGGTTGTGGTTTGGTGGAATAATAACGAGGTTCAAGTTTGGATTCTATTCTCTCAACTTGATTGGATATTGTATGTAGAATTTTATTAGAATAATTGTTTTGTAATTGTATATTTTTTATATCTTTTAAAGTTGGTAATTTTGTTTCAATTTCAGGTGAATCAATCATTTTGAAAGGAGAGGCTATTACTTCTTTATTATCATTATGGTGGAATTTTATTTCTTCTAAAGGAGGATGTGTAGCAGTTATCTGTTTTTTAGCATTTGTAGTTTCCCAAGTTGGAAGAGATGTATTTGTATTAATAGACTGGTATGGAAAAGTAGTAATATTTTGATAGTAAGTTCGATGTTTTATCTATTGGAAAAAATATATATTTGTTTTTAATTTTTCCATTGTTTTATAATATTCTTGTCGTATCTCTTCTTGATCGGTTTTGTCAAACGAGTTAAAGAAACGTCTCTTAAGAATTTGTTTTTGTTGGACCAAAAATCTTTATCAAGTTCTGGTTTATTTATTATAAAGGGTTTAGAAATAACATTTAATTGATTAATGTTTTGCATATCAGAATGAGTTGGAGACAAAGTTGGATTTTTTTTCTTTTGTATAAAAGGGTTGTGGTATTGTATTATCAAATCGTACTCCTTGAAGGTTTGTAGAAGTACTTGACCGAATAGGTTCACAGGTGGTAGAAATTCTAAGAAGTTCTATCCTTGAAGATTGAAATTGTATTTCTACACTTCCATCTTCATTTTCAATAATTTGAGTTAGTTTTGGGTCTTCAATTGAAGGTTTAAAAGCATCGTTTAGATTCCACCTAGGATTATGTGTAATTTGATTCCAAGATAACATTCTTGGAGTAAACGTATTTGAATATTCTGTGTTGGCTTCCACCAAAAGGGTACGGTCTTTGGGAGAGGTTCTAAGAGCTCTAGGAGACAAGTTTGTATGCATTAATTTATAGTATATTCGAAACATGGTTACAATAGATTCGGTTTGTGGTTCCCAATCCATATTCATAATTTTAATATCAAGCATTAGAGATTGTAGTATATTTGGATCACTTAATGAAACAGACAAATTTGGATAACAGTTAAAATAAACTGGTCCTTTTTCAAGATTTGATTCAACTATAGAAAGAACTGAATTTGAGAAATTCCTATGTCTTTTATCACGTAATATTAAAAGAATTGGAGTATCTAACCCTATTCTATAGAGGGGTTTTACAGCTACTTGTACTAATCCTATATGGAGAAATTTATAATCTTTTTGGTGCTGAAGAATTGATTGCCTAGAAAACAAGTGGAGAGTCTCAGAGAGTTTATTAATTGGAACCAATTGTTAAGTGGTTTTGATACGATAGTCTTGGAAAAAATCAAATTTTCCTATTTGATAAATAGTTTTAATATCTATTTTTGGTATAGTCCAATTATGAAGAATTTTCTCTATGGTAGCTATTTGAAGTTCTTGACTGTTAACTATAGAGATTGGAGAATCATTTGAGTAGTCTTCTATTATATTTGAATCCTTTATGATATGAGCCTTAGACAGTATTTTTCCAATTAACTTAGACATTAAATTTTATAAAGCTTATAGCCTTAATAGGTTTCCAAATATCTACTGTAGAGAATAACCAAGGTGCTAAAATTCTACAACACGGGAACACCAAGTTTACCAACGGTCTTACGATTTTACTGCCGGGAACACAAGGTTTACCAACGTGCTATTAAGTAGAATAAAATAGCAAAGCTTGATTATAAGCACAAAAGATTCCTTGGATAGATACTAAGGCAAAAGCAATTAAGATTTAAAGCTAAACTAATTGAGTAAACACTACTCCTACTAGCAATATGCATGACTCTGATACCATTTTTGCGTGGCATGTGGGGAAAATAGGATTTGAACATGTTGTATGTGGTGTTGGTGCATGAATGACACGTGTAATGAAATGATGTGTATGAATGACTTAAATAATAAAACTATTTTTTAGAATGATGGATGGGAGAATTAATTTATTTGAACATGATTCAAATTATTAATTATTTAATTTGAATGAGATTCAAATTATAGGTATATAATGGGAGAATTAATATATATGAATATGATTCAAATAATTAATCATTTTAACGTGAGATATTAAAATGGATAATTATAATTATAATTTTATTATGAGATATTAAAATAAGATAATTATAATTAAATAGGTTTATCTTGATTAGATTAGGTTTAACCTAGTTAGGTTCTATATAAAGGGCGTTAGAGAGTGTTCATGGACATGGACAAGCCTACACAATTATTCTGCAAAGATTTCTAAGAATAATTCTCCTAAAACCATGGATAATAGTTCTCTAGAAACTCTCCCACTCTAACTCCTTCATATCTTTCAGGAGTCAAGTCTTTATCATAGTCATAAAAAGAAAGACCTCGTGGGGTAGATTGAACAGATGAGAGAGATTCAAAGTGATCTTGCTACAGGTTCATGTCTACAAAGATATGTTTCTCTTGTGCTTAACCAATTTACTGTGTTTATATGATTTTTAATTCTAATAAGAAATCAAAACACATGATTCCATCGACGGGATCGAGATGTTCAATCCTTTCAATTGGTATCAGAGCCAATATTTGATTTTATTTAGAATTAAAATAAAGCATGGTGGATATTGTAATTGTTCATGCATAAGATATGTCGAAGTTTGCAAATTGACTGTTTAGGCATATTTGTGGGCATTAGATTTTGAAGTTTTTTATTAGATCAATTGTAAAGTCCTTAGGTGTTGTTTGGGGCAAGTTGGTGGAGTGGGCTATTATAGCCCACTTCATGTTTGGGACACCAAATATAATAATAATGTATATAACTATTTATAATCTATAATTAAATATAGTAAATACTATTTCAAAACCCTCTTTGTTACAATATTTATTATTTTCACTCACCCCAAACACAAACTATTATAACTTGCCTACTATTATAACACAAGACTATAATAACCATCAAATGCTCCCTCAACGGTTAACGTTTTTTTTTTTTTTCAACTAGTTTGATTGAAATTTTCTATAAATTATGGAAAAAAGATCTTTCGAAATAAAAAAATCTGGAGAATCTGAAAATGCTGATGTGCGTCATCATTTGTACATCCTTAAAGTGGCTGAGAAATCTGGAGTCTTCCCATTGTACGTCATCTAAAGTTCGTCATTGAAGCTGCTGCCATATTTGATAGAAGCATGCAGCGGCTGAAGCTTCAAAAGATGAAACTTAGTTTTTTCACCCCTATTTTGATGGCCAAGAAAGAAATTGAAGACCAAGATATCTCTTAAAAATTCAAATTAGTGTAATTTATTACTTTTGTTCTTAATTTCTAGGATATGCCATATAAATTAAAATTTACTATTATAATTTTGCATCTTAATAATTTTAAATATAATTCTTACGTTTAAAAGATTTATTTAGGACATCTCTTAAGATAACCATCCTGCATTTTTAAATATAAATGTTATGTTCAAAAGATTTGATTAGGATATTTCCATGATAACTATCATGCAGCTTTAAATATAATTATTATATTTAAAAGATTTGATTAGGATTTTTTCTAAAAAGATTTAGTTGCATGTTGTTTAGATTTTTCCTTAATTAGAATATAATTTGTATATTTGCTAATTATTGGAAAATTGAATTATGGGTAAGATTGAAATGCTTACTTATTAAGATTAGGATTTTATTTAGATAAAGATAAATTGAAGGGAGATTTCACAGATTCAAAAAATGTCAAACTATTTACAGAAAATAGCAAAAAAAAAAAAAATACTGATAAACATTGATAGACTTCTATAGACTTCTATCATTTATATCACTGATAGACCTGATAGACTTCTATCCGCTTCTATCACAACTATCTAAACATTTTGCTATTTTGTGTAAATAGTTTTCCTTATTTTTTTTTATTTTTAAAAGTTTATTATTTTAAATAGTTTAAACTTTTAATTTATCATTACAAAATTCTAATGAGATTAGAATAAAGTAAGTTGCATGCTTACCTAATGAGATTCAAATCTTACTTAGATAAAAATATTTAATTAATATTTTAAATAGTTTAAAATTTTAATTGATCTTTATAAATTTCTAACCATATTAGAATAAAATAAATCTTTAATTTAGTTTTAAATAGTTTAAAATGAGAAAATTAAAAGATTAACGATAAAATGTTGACTATAAGGGGTCTTTGTACAAGGAAGGTTCTGTCTAAGGTTAGGATGTTTAAGTTGACCATAAGGAAACACTCGGAAACTGACCTGGGAGTTGAATTAGTCAAACTTTTATGAAAGCATGCTAAAATGTGATTAGTTTATTAAATAGTTTAACAAACTCCGAAAATTTACATTATAAGAAACTATCCAACATAAGTGTTATGTTTGGGCAAACAAATTAAAATTTGGATAAATGATTTAGCTTAAGTTTGTCTAAGTAATAGAAAACCTTGTTTTTCTAAATACTTAATGGGAGAAAGATATCTATATGATATGTTATCTCTCCTACGTTCTTTGGATAAATTCATAAGGTGAGATTCATGCTTGGCCTCGTGGTGGCTTAAGATCGTCCCCCCCATGGGAGGTGTTTGCATGGGTCAGGGGTTAATTAGAACAGTATTTATAGTAAGTGGGAGAAGAACATTTGTCAACATATCCTATGGTCTCCATCATTGATTGACAACGTGAGATTCATGTTTGGCCTCGTGGTGGCTTAAGACTGTCCCCTACAGAAGGTGTTCGCATGGGTCAATATTAGGGTTAACTCTTGAAAATTTTTTGAATGATGTCTTTATATTACAACTTGGAAGTCTTTTATAGACCCCAAAACTCAAGAGATAATTGAATACAAAAAATTAAAAGATAAGATCGAATCATCAAGACAGGATCCCTAACAGATTCGTCTTTTGAAAAGTAAAATTACAAGATAAGATATTATCATGACAATACCCAATAATTTACATTAAATTATTATAAAAGTAAAAAGTGAAAAGTAAAAATTACTAAAGTTAAAAGTAAATAGTACAAATAAAAATGAAAAGAAAAATAAAAAGTGAAAAGTGGTAATAGGAGGTTGTCGGCAACATTTTCAAAGCAAATATGATGATGCAGTTTTTCCCATTTTCTCTAATAAAGTGGCTTTATTAAAGATGATTTAGATTTGCTTCCTTGTTGATTGAATTATTGGTTCTTCCAAGTACTCATTTGCGTTAGACTGATTATAGGTCAAAACTCTAACTTACAACATTTTGTGAATGGGCCAAATTAGGCGCTGACAAATGAGTGGACACAAGGACTAACCAAAATATTCATCTTTAAGTCTTCAAATTTATTCACTGGTTGTGCTACTGCTTCAAAATATTTATCTCCAAATTTTACCAACAAAAATTTATTTACAGTGCAAATTAGAATATTTACAAAGTTTACACACAAGATTCAAACTTAGAGGTGTGAATTTACATTACAAGCCTTTTTCTTTATGAAGCATCCCTTATGAACATCATTTGTCTCTTTGTGAAACATGTACCTTTATTGGATTCCGAGCTCACATGGGTTCTGAGTTGAGAAATGGATCGTCCAAATCGTAATGGACTAGCATCTTCGTCTTCCTGGATAGAAGTTGAAGGAGAGGCACTTTGAGACGAGTTAAAGGTTGTCATCACCAAAATTCTCTCGAAGTCAGCATCATATGTAGTTTGTGCTAATGCTGCTAATAATTTTGATTTTTCATTTTAGAATTCTGCATTCTTTTTCTTGTCTAGGTCTTGCAGATAACCATTTTCTACAAACCATTCTTAACAATTTTGATGGTGGCATGATTGAAATTGTATTTGTTCCACCATTTTATTTTGAGAATTTTTGTAATTATTTTATAGTGAGGATATGAGCTAGTTGAGTAATAATAATAGATTATTTATTTGTAAAAAAATTACTTGATATTATATTTAAGGGCCAATTGCATTATTAACGAAAACGTTACAAATATTAAGCATGTGTCTTCATGTATTCAGGTTTGCATAAATGATAAAAAAGACCAGCCCAATCTAATTATTAAACTTGGAAAGTCCAAAAAGCCCTCAAAAGTTTATTGATATCCGATATTTAATTGATAGACTTGAAAGTTGTTTGATATTTTATATGTTACTGATCTATTGATTGATATGTGATATATTATTAACATTCTTGAAAATTGTTTGATATGCAGTGATATATTACTGATATACTATTAATATACTTAAAAGTTGATTGAAATGAGATATATTCCTGATATACTATTAATATGCTTGATAGTTATTTATTATGTACTGATATACTTTTGATAGACTCGAAAGTTATTTGATATATGATATATTGCCTAATATGCTAGTGATATATTCTTTAAAGTTGATTGAGGTGATACACTATTGATATACTATTGACATTCTTGAAAGTTGTTTGATATGTATTAATATAGTGCTACTATTGATAAACTTAAAAGTTGATTGATATGTGATAAACTACTGATTTATTATTGTTATTTTTTAAAGTTGTTTGATATGGTACTGATATAAGGGGTTGTTTGGGGGACTGTATTCGAATGAGTTTAGATTGTAATGTAATCCAATACTCATGTTTGGATGGAGCGTTTTGAGCCCGATTTATAATATTAAATTCATTTTGTTTCGACAATTTTTAACCAAATCTTCTTTCCCACCGTTTTCACATTTCACGATCTCATTTCTGTCCCGCCCTCTATACCTCACGCATTCCAATACTCCTCTGATTCCCAATAATCCTGATTACATTCCAGCCTCCCAAACAGCCCCTAATGTTAATATACTTTTGATAGACACGAAAGTTATTCTTGAAAGTTGTTTGATATGTACTGAGCTATGAGCTTCTTCTAGAATCTCATTATTTAAATCCAGTCTGTTTGGCACACATAAGCGACCACAAATTGTTAGAGCTCCATCTTCTCTCAATGCATAGTCTGCTTGCTGTTTGCTCCTCACTTCCTGTTTCATCTTTCTTAAAATTGGATCATCACACTAAGCTTCTACGACTTTATTAATCAAAGTAGGTCTCACCTGAAAGTGAGCCAGTAAACCTCCCGAATCATCCACTGCTACTTCAACATTTAAAACTTTTTAACTCGCCCAACAGGAAAAACACCAAATTGCATTCAGTGAAGCCTTTGAACCCACTGGCTTCCTATTCAATGCATCAACTATCATATTAGCTTTTCCTAGATGATATTCCACGGTGATGTCATAATCTTTGATCAACTCAAGCCACCTTCTCTGTCATAGGTTCAACTCTTTCTGATCGAAGATATACTTGAGACTCTTATGTTTTCTAAATATACAACGTTTTTCACCATACAGATAATAATCACGCCAAATCTTCTATGCCAAAACCATAGTGGCTAATTCCAAGTCATGAGTTGGGTAGTTGTATTCATGCTTCTTCAGTTGTTTGGTTGCATAAGCTATCACCTTATCCTTCTGATGAGATCAGATCCCACAGCGAAAGCGTATGATCAACACTTCTATTTTTTATTTGGGAAGATGAAAATACAGAATTATATATATATATATATATATATATATATATATATAAAACATGCAAACATCACGTGATGTATAAAATAGGTTAAGCATTAAATTAAGGATTTGGAGAATTACCTTTGAAGATCGTTCTTCACTTCTCCAAGATTTCTCCTCCACAAATGTTGATCTTCTTCTTCACTGGGAATGCCACAAAAAAGTCTTCCCTGCTATTCTCTTGGCAAGGACCGGTTTGTGGGAACCGCCTTTTTGAAAGAGAAAAGGAATAACATGAGAATTTCTTAGAGGAGATTTCACAAAGAACTCCTTTCTTTGTAAAATCCATTGAGAGGGATTGAGATGGGAAAAGAGTTCAAAAGGGAGTTTTTAGATTCATCGATCTCTGCAATAACCGACCCATTAAAAAACAACTTCCTCCCTTAAGAATACGTGGAGTGGGGATGAAAACCACTCACTCCCTTTTTTCTTTAATTAAATTAAACCATTTAATTTAATTAAATAATTAAAATCAATTAATTAAATTAATTAAAGGGGAATTTTTAAAAATAGAAAAAGAAGGAAAATTATTTACACAAAATAGCAAAATTTTTAAATAGTGGTGATAGACGCTGATAGAAGTCTATCAGGGTTTATCAGTCATATAAATGATAGAAGTCTATCGCTGATAGATGCTGATAGAAGTCTATCAATATCTATTAGTGTTTTTTTTTTTTTGCTATTTTATGTAAATAGTTTGACATTTTTTCTATCCATGAAAATTTCTCTTAATTAAATTTATTTATTTCTATATAATTATTTATCTCAGAATTAATTAAAGGATTGTTTTCAAATATAGAAAAATGAATCAATCTATTTAAAAATATAGAAAAATTTCACTGTCTATTAGTGATAAACCGCGACGCGATAGACGTCTATATCATGGTCTATCGCTGATAGATAGTGATTTTTTTCTATATTTGTAAATAGTTTGATATTTTTTCTATTTATAATAATTTTCCTTAATTAAATATTTGAATCTTATTCAAATATTCATATCTCTCATAACCTATATTTTAAATATAAATCTTATTCATATTAAATTATTAATGTACAGATTTAATATGAATCTTATTCATATTAATTTATTAACCTATAGTTTTAATATGAATCTTATTCATATTAATTTATTAACCTATAGTTTTAATATGAATCTCATTCTTATTAAAACCTATAGTTTTAATATAAATATTATTCATATTAATTTAATATTTAAATCTTCTTTTATTATATAGTTTAATTTTGAATCTTATTCAAAATTAACTTTATATTATAATGTAACTATATACATTATATTAATTGTATCATATACCATTAATATTTTATTCTCTTATTTAATTTGAACAATTTCAATTCTGCTAGCAAGGGACCTAATAGACCTACAGATTAGAAGCTTCAATGATTCGACATTAACTAATTAAACTCTTTAATTATGTTAATGAACATTCATTAACTGTGGGTCACTCTACTAAAGATTCAGAGCTGCATTCTTCGCACTGTAGAAAATTTCTACATTCATTGATTTAACCGTTATTAGTAAGTCGATCCTTCAGGAGTAGTTCGTAATTACAGTTGGGTCAAATTACCGTTTTAACTCTGTAAATACCTCTTACTCCTTAAGTACCACTGATCCTTTTACAATCTGTTTATGGTCCTACCATAAACCAAGTCCCTCTCGGGCCAGTGAGAGGGCGGGTACCCTTTGTTCAAGACTCGGAATCAACACTTAAGGGAACTACTTATCTACTTACCCTAATTAAGGGTGGGAATGAGTGAATTCCATCTTGTGTAGTTATGTTTCCAGCTCCCGATTCGGTCTTGTTCTCAAAATAGTAGGCTTATTGAGTCTGCAACCTGGGCCACTCTCACCCATACAAATCAAAGGACAAGCCCTCACAGACAGGAGCCATAACTCACTTAGGATTGAGATAGAGTTACATATGACTATCCTATGAAATATTAATCTCTTCAGTCAATGGTGTTATACAAAGAGAGATTAAATATTTCGCAGTCCGGTCTCATTCAATTTTATTGTATAGGATACCCCACGTTCATGTCTCTACATGAACGATTTAGAGCACATCATTTGTAATATTTACAACACTTGTAATATTTACAAAGTGGGTCGTATCCATAGTGTTACGAGGGTAAGGTACCCAACCTTATCCATATACTATAGACCCTTTAGGTTATTACTTGAACATTATCTACCTGTATGTCCATTATATACTATTCAAGACTCATGAAATAACCTTGAATTTCTCTCGTAATGGATAATTATTTATTGCATATTTAAAATAATCAACTATTATATCAAATAACTAATTAACTACAAGGCTTTAGGGCATAAATCCCAAACCTTATGCATCAAAACACATCCAAGTCCTTGATGAGAAGCATCACTATAAAAAATATATTCCTCACCAGGCAAAGGAAGTGATAGTATGGGAGCCAAAATCAACATTTTCTTCAATTCCTAAAAGTTTTGGTCACATTTTTTTTATCCACACAAACTTTGTGTTCTTCTTAGTTAGATTAGTTAATGGAAGTGTTATTTTAGAGAATCCTTCCACAAACCGACAATAATATCCAACCAGACCAAGGAAACGGTGAATCGTTGTCACAGTAGTAGGCTACTCCCACCTAGCCACAACCTCAGTCTTCTGTGGATCAAGACATAGACCCTCTGCAATAATCACATGCCCCAAAAACATCACTTTGTCAAGCCAAAACTCATACTTGCTAAACTTAGCAAACAATTTCTTATTGCGTAATGTTTGCAACACAATTCTAATATGCTTAGCATGCTCATCTTGACTACCAGAGTAAATTAGTATGTCATCAATAAACACAATTACAAATTGGTCAAGGAATGGATGAAATATCATATTCTTAAGATCCATGAATACTGCCGCAGCATTAATCAGCCCAAATGACATGACTAAAAACTCATAGTGCCCATAGCGTGTTTTGAATGTAGTTTTCGGCACATCTAATTTTTTTATTTTAAGCTGGCAGTATCCTGATCGTAAATTGATCTTAGAGAACATCGTGGCACCTTTTAGTTGAACAAACATATTATCTATTTGAGGCAATGGATACTTGTTCTGTATCATTACCTTGTTTAATCGTCTGTAGTCAATGCACAATCTCAAAGTAACCGTCCTTCTTTTTAACAAAGAACACAGGTGCTGCCCAAGGTGATACACTAGGCCTGATATAACCCTTGTTAACTAGCTCTTGCAACTACGACTTCAACTCCATTAGCTCTTTAGGTTCCATCCTGTACAGCGTGCTTACAAGATTGGTGCAGTATCAGGTACCAAGTTGATGCTAAATTCAATTTCTCTATCAAGTGGTAAACTAGATAAGTCATCAGGAAACACATCTTGAAATTCTTGCACAACATGTATCCTAAATAATGAGTTTGTATAAGATCAGACCGCGAAATAATTAATCTTCCTTTATAACTCTGTTAATTGAAGAGATTAATATTTCATAGGATGATCATATATAACTCGATCTTAATCCTGAGTGAGTTATGAACTCTTGCCTATGACGGCTCGTCCTTTGATTTGTATGGGTGAGAGTGGCCTGAGTTGCCATCTCAATAAGTCTATCATTTTGGGACTTGACTAAATAGGGAGGTGGGAACCTGACTTCACAAGACGAAATTCACTCTTTCTTGATTAGGGTAAGTAGATGAGTTGTGTCTCTTAAGTGCTAACTCCGGGACTTTAACAATGGGGCTCCACCCTCTCATTAGCCCGAGAGGGACTTGGATAAGGGTTGAACCACAAAAAAAATGTTAATTAGAGGATCAGCGATACTTAAGAATATAGAAGTAATTACATGGATAAAACGGACATTTGACTCAACTGTAATTATGGACAACTCATGAAGGATCGACTTGTATGAAATGATTATGTACATGGACGGAACATGTCATACAGTGTATAAGAGTGCAAGTATGGGTTTATAGTGGTTTGTCTAATAGTTAATGAATGCTGGTTAATTTAATTAAAGAATTTAATTAATTAATCTAGAATCATTTGAGTGTGTAATCTATAGGTTCATTAGATCCCCTTGCTAGCTCCAACATATTAACAAGGACCATAGTTTGGAAGAATAATTTGAATCGTTGAAATTAGCTTAGAGAATTATATAAATTTTATATGATATAATTAATACAAAGTATAATGTATAACGATACATTATAATATATATCGTTAATTATATATATAATTTATAATTAAAACTATATATTATTGGAGAATTAATGTATTTGAATATGATTCAAATATTATTGTTCGCACGAGATTTTTAAAGAAATTTAATTCGTGGAATTTGAATTGTATACTTGTATTGATTCTAGTGTTTGTGAGTACAATCTCTAATATTTGATCCTTTGATTCCTTCTCTCGAAAAAGTTACAAGAAATTTAGGTCTTTCAAATCTTGAGACTTTGATCTTCAATTCTTCAGAACTTGTGAGCTTAGAGCTTCGGTCTTCAGAGCTTGGAGCTTCAACATTCAGAGCTTATGAGCTTGGAGCCTCGATCTTTAGAGCTTATGAGCTTGGGCTTCGATCTTCAGATAGTAAATGTTGTATTTTGACCGTCATTAATAAATGATTATTCATTATTATTCAATAAATGTTATTGATTATTTTATCTTGTTTTAGTAACCCTAAAATCCAATAAACTAACATCCTAGGTTGTTTTATGAGTCTTGAACAATATGTAGAGACATATAGAGATCAATGTTCAAGTTACAACCTAAAGGGTCTATAGTATAAAGATAGGGTTGGGTACCTTATCCTGGTAACACTATGGATACGGCCCACTTTGTATTTGATACAAACGCAATGATCCAACGCGTTCATGTAGGAGACATGCGAGTGGGGGTATCCTATGCAATGAGTTTGCATAAGACTGGACCACGAAATAGTAATCACTAGAACTCCGTTGACTGGTTAGGTTTCTATTTCAATAGGTTGACCTAGGCAACTTAGTCTTAATCTTGAGTATATTGTGAACTCCTGTTCACGAGGGATTGTCCTTTGATTTGTATGGGTGAGAGTGGCCCGTTTGTCGACTCGATATGCCTACCATTTTGGGGACAAGACTGAGTGGGGAACTAGGAACATAATTATACAAGATGGATTTCACTCCTTCTCGACTGTAGGGTAAGTAGATAAGTGTTCCCTTAAGTGGTGTCTCCGGGACTTGAACATAGGGCCCTACCCTCTCACTGGCCCGAGAGGGGTTTCTGTTTGATGGTTGGACCATAAACAGGTTGTTCATTAGAGGAGCACTGGTACTTAAGGATTTAGAAGTAACCCAGGGGTATAACGGTAATTTGACCCAGCTGGTGTTACGAACACTTGTGAAGGACTAACTTGCTGTCATTGGTCTATATCCGTGGACACAGAAATATATCTACAGTGAGAAGAGTGCAACTGTGGGTCTTTAGTGGAGTGTACCCACAGTTAACGAATATTGATTAATGTGGTTAATGAGTTTAGCTCGTTAATCTCATATCGTTGGAGCTTCTGATCTGTAGGTCCATTAGGTCCCCTTCCTAGCTCGTAAAGAATATTGAGGTTATTATTGGTTGAAATTTGAATAGTTCAAATTTTCTAAGGGAAAAATATAATGTATAATGATACATTATAATATAAAAGTTTATTTTACAAATTAAACTTTATAGTATAAATATAATTTTGGATATGATTCAAAGTTAATTTGTAAGAGAATTAAATATTTGAAATTGTTCAAATATTATTTTATTAAAACTATAGGTTAAAATTAATGCGCATTAGATGTACATTAAAACTATAGGTTATGAGAGAAATGTATTTGAATTTGATTCAAATGCAGGTTAAAATTAAATATTTGATATTTAATTTGGTAATTAATTAATTGGAGAATTAATTAGTTATTTAATTTAATCTAATTTAATTAAATTTGATTTAATTAAATTAATTGAATTAAAACTATAGGTTATGTGAGAGATGTTCATTTAAATATGATTTAAATGAATTGATTAATTAAATTAGATTTAATTAATTATTAATTATTAATTTAATTAATTAATTATTAATTTAATTAATTAATTATTGATTTAATTAATTAATTATTGATTTAGTTAATTAATTTAATTTTAATTAATTAAGTTTGTTGTAACTCCCAGGAGTTACTTAAGACGTGGGATAACACCCACGTTTCCCATTTTTCTCTCGCTTCTTTATATAGTGCAAAAACATAATTTTGTTTGGTGTGAACCATTCTCTCAACAAAAAAAACAAAATTCTCAGCGTTCTCTAAAAAAAAATATCCAGAAGAGTTCTGTATTTTTTTTCCTGTGCCAAAAAGGTTCCACAAACCTTCCCTCAAGATTCGGAGAATAGGAAGGTCTCCAAGTGGTGGTGACACAACACGTAAGAGTTTTTATTCTCTAATTTTTTGCTTAACCTAGATTAATTTAAGTCTTTTTTGCCAATGTAAAAGTATTTCAAAATTATTAAAATTAATTTTGAGATACGGTTCTGATACGTTTCCGCTGCGTTTTGGGTTTTAATCCCAACACAATATGATAGGATTCTCCTCCTTTAATCAGGATATGAAAATCATAATCTTTTAATTTTTATTTAAGCAGTTTGTTGAAGGGGTCCAATGCTGATGGACCCTTCAACACTTTCTTATTCAACATTCTGTTCGGATTACTAATGATTATGTCGTGTTAGGGACTAAAATGGAACATGATTTAAATCTTAAAGATAAAGGGGTATGATTTTTAAACTTAGAAACTAAATTCAAAACTTCGGGACCAAAAAGACATCTTTCTGAAAATAAAATCTAATATATGAAAAACTAAATGCGTATATATATATTTTGATAAGCTCATTGAAAAATTTCAACGGTGATCCATATCCATTCCGATAAATAAATAGGTTTGATTAGATGGTGCGATCAAATTTTGATCTTTGGTCGAGCTTGAATTGGACTCGAGCTAGTGTTTGCACATATATTATTGATATATATACCAATGATAGTAAAATTAGACTAAATGGAAAAACGGAAATCCCTTTTTTTTTGTTATAATTGGAAGGTTAAAGAAATAATTCCTACATTTTCCAAATAAACAAATGTTCTATTGTCACTTTTGTAACTACCTCTACTATTTTTGTATTGATAACTCACCTTTTGTTGTGGCCAGTCTTTACATCACATAAACATAAAATACAAAACAATTGAATATATAGTTAAAAAAAAAAAAAAAAAAGAAGATAAATATAGCCCGGAATAACTTTTTTTAATAGCAATTGGATAATTTGCATTTGAAAGCACTTACTATAAATGAAATTGACAGATACAAGTGTTTGAAAATAATAATGATTTATTATAATTAATTAATAATGTGTAAGGTTGTTAATATTTTTATGGTGTGTTCTTGCATGATGCAGTTATTGCCTCCAAAATGTCAATTGTGTTTTGGATGTGGAGCAGACCACCTGACTGGTCCTTTAGGCTTGCGGCTTTTCAGGGTTGAGAGAGGGATTATTGGGTTCTTTGCAACCCTTCCATTATGCCCAAAATTGCTAGGCCCTTCAGAGCTTTGAGGAACAGAAATTAATGATTTAGGTACTTCTAATACTGCTGGAGCATTTGTCAAATCGAGCATGGATCTAGAAGTTGCCATGGGCATGGATGGGAAAGAAACTAAGAAGAGAAAAAAGAAAGTGGAGAATAAAATATTATATTGAAAAGCCATTAAAGATGAATGAACAATTGGAAAACACAAAATAATAAACGAATGATGTCAAGTTTTTGGGTTTGTTTTGGTGTATAAGAGGGATATATAATGGAGTCGAGGAGTAGAATATGATTTAAATAGAATAGTAGATAGAGAGCGGACAATCCAAATTTAGAAAATAAGTTTGTCACATTTAGGTTTTTTTTTTTTTGTTTCCAAACTACATTTCTCCTAAATTTAGCAAAATCACGAATGAAAAATTATGCAAACCGTCTTGTTTGTAGTTGTTACAAATGCACCAACAATCGTTTCTTGTAAAAAGTAAGCGTTTAAATTTTAATATTGTTAACAACATTCATCCACATAGTTAACAAGTTAACGAATAGCCTAAAATAACATTTACCAGATGATGTTGCTGGGTCTTGAGGATTCAAATCAACCAAACTAGAAACATTTATAAAGTAAATTTATTATTCATATTATTAATGTTTTGAAGCTTATTTATGAAAAATATATTTATATACTTTGCAAATATGGATCATCGTACTTTGGATATAGACATGAATAGCTATAGGGGCATTATTGGAAGATTATGTAAATTTAATAGATTTCCATGTACAAATCCTACAAAACAAACACAGTTATCAATAATTCGTAGGCAACTATAAAACATATTCCTACAAAACAAACATGGCTATCCAAAGATGTCGGACATCTGCAATTTCAGCTATCGATAATTTTGGACATCTAAAGATTCCGGTAATCTACATTTCCAAAAAACAAAGAGCCCTGAAAAGTTTATTGATATCCGATATACAATTGATAGATTTGAAAGTTGTTTGATATTTGATATGTTACAATTATATTGATTGATATGTGATAAATTATTGATATATTATTAACATTCTTGAATGTTGTTGGATATGTAGTGATATACTACTAATGTATTACTAATACACTTAAAAATTGATTGAAGTGGGAATATGAGATATATTGCTGATATACTATTAATATTTTTTATAGTTATTTATTATGTACTAATATATTGCAGATAGATTATTGATATGTTTTTGATAGATTTGAAAATTGTTTGATATATGATATATTACTAATATGCTATTGATATTTTTTTAATTTTGATTGATAGGTGATACACAATTGATATACTATTGGGTTGTTTGATATGTTGTAAGAACCCAATTAATCTTCTTTTGCCAAGGGAAAATTTAAATTTAAAAGAGAATTGGAATTGGGAAGGGTAAAAGGCAAAAAAGAAGCTATAAATTAAAGGGTATATTTGTCATTTTCTTTACATTTAGTTTTTGTTTAAAAAAGAAGAAGGAAAGAAAAAACAATATTTTAGGAGAGATGGCCGAAAATTTTGGAGAGTGGATTGTTGACGAGTGTTGAGGGGTGTGGCTGCCTTGTGTGGGTAATGTGGCACAAGGGAGAGTAAATAACAATAATAAAAAGAATAAATGAGGGTTTGTAACAAAGATGGAGTTCAATCCTAGTGAGTTAAATATAATTACCTTGTAATTAAGGGTAATTATCTTGTAAGTCGATCTCAATCCTAAGTGAGATATGGACTCTTGTCTATGACGATAGTCCTTTAACTTGTATGGGTGAGAGTGGCCCGTATCGCCGACTCAATATGCCTACCATCTTGGGGACTTGTTCAAGTAGGAAACTGGAAACATAGCTACACAAGATGAAGTTCACTCCTTCCCGCCTTTAGGATAAGTAGATGAATTGCTCTTTTAAGTGTTGATTTCGAGTCTTGAACAATGATGTCTTACCCTCTCACTAGCCTGAGAGGGATTTAGTGTATAGGTGGACTATAAACTGATTGTTCCGTAGAGGGGTCAGTGGTACTTAAAGAATAAGAGGTAATTATAGGGGTAAAATGGTAATTTTGACCTAGTTGTAATTACGAGCAATTCATGAACGGTTGACTTACTAATAACGGTTATATTCATGGACACATAAATATATCTACAGTACGAAGAGTGCAAATGTGGATCTTTAGTGGAGTGACCCACAGTTAATGAATGTTGATTAATTTAATTAAAGAGATTAATTAATTAATTTTGAATCATTTGAGCTTCTAATCTGTAGATCCATTAGATCTCCTGCTAGCTCACTAAGGCTAAAACAAGGATTAATTAGGTTTGGATCAAATTTGAATTGTTCAAATTATATAAGGGAAAGTGCATTAATTGTATTTGATACAATTAATATAATATAAAGTTAATTTTGAATTAGATTCAAAATTAAACTTTATAATATAGGAGTATTAATGTTTGAATGAGATTCAAATATTAAATCAATATTAATAAGATTCATATAATAAGATAATTAAATGTTAATTGTATTAATATAAGAGAAATTACTATAAACAGAAAAAATATCAAACTATTTACAAATATAACAAAATTTTACTGTCTATCAACAATAGACCACAATAGAATTATATCACTTGAGCAATAGACTTCTATTGTAGTCAATCACTCAAGCGATAGAATTCTATCGATGTATATCGCTGATAGATAGTAAAATTTTTCTATACTTGTAAATAGTTTGATTAATTTTTTTTATATTTAAAAACAGTCCTTAATATAATCTATATAGTTACATATATTATAAAGTTAATTTTAAATTAAATTCAAAATTAAACTATATAATATGAGAGAGTAGTATATTTCAATAAGATTCAAATATTAATAATGTGAATGAGATTCATATTAAAACTATAGGTTAAAATTTAATATGAATGAGATTCATATTTAAACTATAGGTTATGAGAAGGAAACACATTTAAATATGATTCAAATGTAATATCAATTATATGATATTTAATTAATTAGATTAATTAATATTTATTTATTTAATTAAAGTTAAATTAAATTAACTTTGGTTAAATTTTAACTCCCCATGGTTAAGGGAAGTGAAATGTGAGTTGGAGGGAAGTTAATTAACTCCCCCCTGTCAATTTTTTTTTAGTGAATAACGTATTTGGACAGAGGGGTTCTAGTTTTTTAACTCATTCTCTTTTTCACTCTCTCATTCTCTTAGTTCTCAACTTACAGAAAAAAATAGGTTTTCTTGAATTTGCTTTCTTCTTCCTTGAGATTCCAAAAAGGGTTCCCACATAACCCGATCCTTGCCAGAGAATAGCGGAGAAGACTCTTTGGTGGTATTCTATTTGAAACTGAAGTAAATTTGTTGAGATTGTGATCACAGCGTGGACTAGGAAAAGAATTGAAGTGGTTGTCTTCAAAGGTATTTTCTTTTCCCCTAAATTCTTTTATAAAGAGCATGCTGTAAAATTATGTTTATTCTATCTTCTCTGTTTTTTCTATAAATTCCAAATCGAATTTCAATGGCACAAGGCATTCACGTGTTTCTGCATTGGGATTCAATCCCTTCAGGAACAATCCTTTTCTGAGCGCTCCACATTTAGTCCGAGGAAATGCTTTAGTTCTCCAAGCTCTTTCATTTCAAACCGGATTAGTAGATTCTGCTTTATTTGTAGAACTTCTTCTATGTGGTCTCCTGTTATGATTAAATCATCCACATAGACTAATATGATTGTGACATTTGAGTCTTGAGCTTTGACAAATAAGTTGAAATCAGCTAGAGCTACTACAAAGCCACTTTCAACTAGAAATTTTGCAAATTTTCCATACCAGGCTCTTGGTGCTTGCTTCAAACCATATAAAGCCTTTCTTAGCTTGCAGACGTAGTCATGATGAACTTCCACCTCAAATCCTTTTGGTTGCTCCATATATATTTCTCAATCTAGCTCTCCATTTAAGAAGGCGTTCTTAACATCTATTTGTCATAGCTTCCATCCCTTACTAGCAGCAAGTGCTAATAAGACTCGAATAGTGGTGAGCTTTGCTACAGAACTTAATGTCTCATTATAGTCTAGGCCATACTGTTGAGAAAACCCTCGAGCCACTAGTCGAGCTTTGTATCTCTCTATAGTCCCATCTGCTCGAGTTTTAATTTTGTAAACCTATTTGCACGATATGGGTTTAACATCTATAGGCTTCGGCACCAAGTCCTATGTTCGATTTCTTCTTAATGCGTCCACTTCTTCTTCCATGGTCTTTCTCCATTGGATGTTTTGTGACACTTCTTCGTATGTTGTTGTCTCTCCAAATGTTGCTAATGTTGCATTCACATATCTGGAATTTGATTTTCTTAGTCTGGTTGAGCTCCGTAATTATGGCCCTTGATTATGAACTTCACCTTGTTAAGGACTTTGTGTTCTTAATTGCTCTTCTTTGTTTTCGTCGTTTTTTTCTTCTCCTTCCATTGAAACCTATTGCACTTGACTTATCTCTTCTTCTGGTCCTTCTTTGAAAGACTTCTCATCTTTGGGTACTTTTCTGATTCAGATGTGCACCATGCTTTACCGTATTTATTATGTTTATTTTTTCTCTATTTTTTCATGAATTGACAATTAAAAACACGAGTGATTTCACGCTTCCACTGAGATTCAATCCCCTTTAAGACTTGGTCATGTTAGCTAAAGTAAATTGAAGATAATGATAAACAAGTCTATGCTTAAGGGGCTGACTCAACTTGATATAAGAGAAGACATGGTATGTACTGGTTGCCAATATGGGAAGGCACACCAACTACCATTCAAGGAGTCCAAATTCAGAGTAAAGCAACCATTTGAGCTGGTGCATTCTGACGTATTTGGTCCTGTCAAGCAATTTTCAATCAGCAATATATGCTACGTGGTGACCTTTATCGATGACTTCTCCAGGTATGTTTGGGTATTCTTTATGAGAAAAGTTTGAAACAATTATAAAGTTTAAAGAATTCAAAGAACGAGTTGAAGGAGAATTAGGAAAAAGAATTCAATGCCTACGTACAGATAACATGGGAGAATATATATCTAATCAATTCTCCAAGTACTTTAAGATACCTCAACAATTGCCGTGTCCAAACACTCCACTACAAAATAGAGTGACAGAAAGGAAAATAGACATCTTGCAGAAGTATGTCGTAGCATGTTACATGTAAATATTGTGCCAGGAAGATTTTGGACTAAGTGCATGAGAACAACAACCCATGTGGTTAACAGACTTTCCCAACAGAGGCTTGGGTTCAAGTAGCCTTATGAAAGGTTTCTGACTATCAAGCCAACAATTGGACACTTTCGAGTCTTTGATTGTGTGTGTTATGTGTTTATACCAGATCATCTAAGAAGGAAGTTTGACAAGAAAACAATCAGATGCATCTTTGTTGGATATGACAACCAAAGGAAAGGGTGGAGGTGCATTAATCCTATTAGTGGACGATGTTATACATCAAGAAATGTGAGAAAAAAAGAAGAAAAGGAAAGAAACTCTTACCCTTGGAGTTTTCTTTTCTTTCAATAAGAGTTTCTCCAACATCATGATCACCAAAAACACATAGCAACAGTATGATTGCTTGGACACAACCACGAGGAAAACTCACTATCCTATGGGATAATTGGGTTTTGGAAGTGTGGTCTCCCAAGGTATGGTAGGGAAGAGAAGAGGGATTGTGAGAGTATTACAGAGAACTATTTCTTCTGTATAAATTATTTGTATCTTTTTTTTTTTTGCAAAAAACTTCCAGGACATTAAAAACAATCTGTGAGAAGAAGATGGTGAGGGAGTTGTAACTCCCTAGTCGGGAGTTATCCATTTAATTTAAAAAGCTATTTTATTAAATCAAAATTTAATAAAATTAATTAAATTAACAGATATATATAGGAAAATTTTTACAAATATAAAAAATGTCAAATTATTTACAGAAAATAACAAAAAAATAAAAATAAAAATATTGATAGTTATTGATAGACTTCTATTAGCATATATCAGTGATAGACTTCTATCATTTCTATCACTGATATATCTTGATAGACTTTTATCAGTGTCTATCACAACTATCTAAAAATTTTACTATTTTGTGTAAATAGTTTCTCTTGTTTTTCTATTTTTTGAAATTCTTCACACACACACACACATATATATATATATATATAAAATTAGTTAACAATTAACTAATTATTCTTACATAACCTATAGTTTAATATGATTCTTATTCATATTATTCATATTTGAATCTTATCCAAATATTTCCTCACACATATTATAAAGTTTTATTTTGTATCTCATACAGAATTAACTTTATATTATAATGTATCATTATACATTATTTAATCGTATCTAATGCAATTAATTCCCTTAATATTAATTTGAACAATTCAAATTAAACCAAAACATCTTACCGTCATCTTATCCTATATGAGCTAGCGAGTGGACCTAATGGACATATTAGATTGAAGCTCCAATGATACGAGATTAAATTAATTAAACTTTTTAATTAATTAATCAACATTCATTAACTACCGGCCACTCCATTAAAGACAGATAGCTGCATTCTTCGCTCTGTAGATATATTCTATGTCCACAGATATAATCAATCGACGACAAGTCGACCTTTCACAAATTGCTTGTAACTACAGTTGGGTCAAATTACTGTTTTACCCATGTGTTACCTCTAACTCCTTAAACACAAATGATCCCTCTAATGAACAATTTAGTCATAGTCCAACTATGAACTAGACCCCTCTCTAGCTAGTGAGAGGGTGAGACGCCTCATTGTTCAAGACCCAACATCAGTTCTTAAGGGAACAATTCATAAGATGTGAATTTCTTCTTGTACAATTGAGTTCCCAGTACCTGCTCGGACAAATCCCCAAAGTGGTAGGTTTATTAAGTCGGTGAACCTGATCACTCTTACCTATACAAATCAAAGGATTGCCCACATAGGCAGGAGTTCTTAGGATTAAGATCGAGTCACCTATGATCATCCTAGTGAAATGTAAGTCTCATCAAACAACGGTGTTAATACGAGAGACTAATCATTTCGCGGTCTAGTCTTATACATGTCTCACATGTATAGGATACCCCCACTCACATGTTTCCACATGAACATTTAAGATCTAAACGTTTGTGACACTTTACAACACTTGTAACAATCACAAAGTGGGTCGTATCCATAGTGTTACCAGGATAAGGTACCCAGCCTTATCCATCTACTACAGACCGTTATAGGCTATCACTTAAACACGGTCCACTTGTATGTCTCTACATACGTGTTTAATTTACAATGAATAACCTAAGATCTTAGGTTATTGGTTTTGAATTAATGCAACTAAAAGTTAAATAAAATAACTATTATTTTATTAAATAAATAATTCGTTTGTATAATACTAGTTCACAAGTGACAAAACTACGAGATTTAGGACATTAACCCTAACATTATTCACGTAGGCGGCCTCTGCTGACATGACGTAAATGGAGTCCATCCTTCGCCCTTCCATCAACGACGTACCATTGACTTTGAGATTATGGTACACCTTAACATCGTCAAGTCCAAACACGACGAAGTTACCTACTGATGTCAATTGAGATACTGACACCAAATTCTTCTTCAATCTAGGAACATAAAATACATTCTCCAGCTCCACTTGATTGGAATTGGAACAAAGCATTATCATAGTTTTGCCAACATGGGCTATTGGCAACTGCGAGTTGTTTGTAGTTACAACAACTCGACTTCCTTTGTACTTTGATGTGTTTAGTAGCTTCCTCTTATCTCCTGTCATATGGTTAGAGCAGTCTGAATCAACAACTCGTTCTCCTCCGCATTAGATGTGGACTAAGGGTTGGGATCTGGTGCTGCAAAACATGCCTTAGCATCCCACTCTTCTTCACTAATGCTCTCAGTCTGGGAGGTGACTACATTGCTTTTTGCTGTCTTTTTCTTTCGACGACAATCTCTGGCATAATGACCTACCTTTCTACAATTATAACATTCACCATTTTTTCTATGTTCGTGATTTCGATAAGTTTACTAGCTCCCCCTACTTGAGAGCGTTTTAGAGTTTCTTCATCTCCTTTTGATCCTACTTTCTTTTGATATTTTGATTGACCTTTTCTTTGGCCACTAAAGAGTGCTTCTTCATTATTGCTCTTTATTGTGACCTACGACATTTGCTTAGTCATTGCTTCTTAATTGGCAAGCATATTTTCTAGATCAATCAAAGAAGGTTGAACTACCCAATCTTGAATAGCAGCAGTGAAGCTTCTATATTTAGGTTTAAGTTCATGAATAATAATTCTCCTCATCCTCGATTCTAAAATAGCGGAAGTAGGATCTAATTAAGAGATTTCACGACATAGAGTTCTTACCTTGGTAAAGTATTGGTTGATAGTCATCTCTCTTTGAGCAACAGATAAAAGCTCGTTCTCTAGAAACTGCAATCTTGCATCATTTTTCTTTGAGAAAAGTGAGGCAAACATGTCCCATGCTACCTTCGGTGTCTCTGCTATACTAATGTGCTCCAACATTTCTTTATCAACTATATTTTTAATTGCAAACATGGTCATACTTGCCTTGATATTCCATTTCTTCAAAGCAGTAGTATCCTTAGGTGGATTGACGGTAGTGTCTCCCACAACATCCCACAAGTCTTACCCTTGGAGATACGACTTCATGCATGTAGACCATGTTTTGTAGTTCTGAGTGTTGAGCTTTTTCATTCCTCCAATAACTTGAAGGTCTCCCATCATCTTGTAGTGATGAATGCACTCCACGAGTAGCTGTGTCCTAGACAACAAGCTTAACAGTCCCAGACTGTACTCAATCTTCAGAAGCTCCACCACAACAAGCTATGTTAGATTGGCTCTGATACCACTTGTTGAAGAAATTATCATAAAAGGAAGAGAGACAATCTCCTAGAAAGAAAGAAACTTTTATTATGAATATACAAGGAAAAGAGACAATCTCTTGGAAAGAAAGAAATTGGCATATATATTAGAAATTAATATATGTTGTTTTTTTCAAATTGTTTTTCTTGGAAATGAAAAATTTCGGATGGTGAAGTAAGCAAAACTCACATCAATTCAATTTTGAGGTGAAATGATATGAAAATTCAATGGAAAAAGTTTGAATGAGGTTAGAAATTAATATTTGTTATTTTTCAAATAGTTTTTTCTTGAAAATGAAAAACTCACATCAATTTAAGTTTGAAGTGAAATGATGTGAAAATTCAATGAAAGAATGAGGTTAAAAATAAATATAAGTCTTGGATTGAAAATTGAAAAAAATTTAAAATTGGAAAAGATAACACATTAGAAAATGTTGATATTGAGAAAAAAAATGACATATGAAGATTTTCCCACGATATCTCCGTGAAATGTCCATGATAAGTTGTCGAAATATCTGCGATATATCCACTAAATATCCACGATATATCGACGATATATCCACGATTGTCATGATCTGCAAACGAAATATCCTTGAAACGATATATCTCTGATATATCACCAATATCGACGATTTTTTGGGAAAAAAGAACTCCCTCCCTCCCTTCATAATCTCTATCGAATATATCAATTTATGGGTATATTAGCGATATCGCCGATATAGCGCAGTTTTTCAACCCTTGGTAATCAATCACCATCACATCTCTTATTCAAAACCCATTTATCTGTAATTAGAAATTTCCATATACTCTTTCTTGATTTTTCTTTCTCACATTGTGTATATATAGAGAAGATTTTCTCAACTTCAGGATCAATAAAAAATCACAGTTATCTCAATTCATATTTCATTGTCAAGAGTTGAAAATGTTTTGTATTGGACGCACAATAGCCCCTAACCGGGCTTATGAAGAAAAATAACATCAGACAGTTGAGCTCTACAAGTCACAACACATCATATATAAGTTCAGTTGATATATTGCATCAATAACAACCACCTACTCTTCTTCACTCCTATGATAAACATGGTCTATTATGACAGGTTACATGAAGCTAGGTGAAAGACTACAATTCAAACATAAACCAAACTGAAAATTTGAGAATTGGAGAAAGTAAACAAATAGCAAGTAAGAATTGTTAATTAGTAATCAAATAAAAAATTTCTCACGTAGTAAAAAGTTGAGTAAAAAAAATGGAAGGCGTCGCGCCCTTCAATGTCACCTCACCGCTGGAAGTTACTTCTCCTGTTGTTCGAAGTTGTCTTGCTGTACCGTCCAAATCTCATCATCGTGTTGTCAGAAAAGCACCGCCTCAATGTGCCGCCACTGTCTGAAGTCGCCTCACCTCGCTGTTGCTGTCCGTCCGTCCAAGTCCACTTGTGGCGCGAGAGAGAAGATGGGTGCGATGGGAATAGAAGAGGAGGCTTCTAAGATTTTTTTTTCTCTATTAAGGCCAATTTAGTATTTCACTTGTTCATTTGTCCTATAACTCTTTTCAAAAACTAGCCCAAAACTCTTTAATCCCCGAAATTTTGTCCTATTTTCGGCAATTTCCTTTTTTTTTTTTTTATAATTTAATAATTAATCCCCTAAGAATGAAGAAAGTGATGTCTAATAATAATAAAAGAAGAACCCTTGAGGATGGGCGAACGAAGATCGTAAGCAAAGTTACATTGCGAATTGGGCAGTCTCATGGCCTCCCACCATCTTCACACTGCGACTGCTAGTGCCTCGCATATTTGTAGAAATTTGTTGGGTTTCATTTTCACCTCCAAATTGCCTAATCCTCTTCGTTTCTCCTCTTCTTCTTCTTCGTCTTCTTTGAGGATACAGTCTCTTGGTCATCATTCTTTTCCGTCTTTCTCTCTTCTGCTATCCCCGAAGGTATGCCAGTTTCTGCTAGTTCATACTTCTATTTCTTAATTGATTCTAGTATTTACCAAGTAACTTAGTTTCATACAATTAGGAGGCTCATTAATGGCGGGGTGATATAGTGTAGATGTGAAATGAGCGAAGTATATTCTGGTAGCAAGTGTAGTTGGAGAAATCACTTACGAGCAGAATGTGGAAGATGGCTATCATTGCAATAACTTTTAATTGTGATCATAGCCTCTAATTTTAGCGTTTGCTTTTATTCAAAGCATTATACAACTTTTGCCTCTTATTTTCTGATGCAGTTTTGACTTTTGTTAAGGAATTTTCTCTGTTTCTCAGGGTTACTGTAGTTCATCCGGAAGTATAAATGCTCCCAATACCGTAGATAGCAATGCAACTTATCATAGTAGTTCTGCATCTTCTAGAAGCCAGCAAATGCTGCAATTCCAAGATTCATTATCGAATTCACTTTCGTACAAAGAAGAAACTGGAATTGATAATCCTTCAGATGCTAGAGTTATGCTCATTGATGGCACATCAGTCATTTATAGAGCATACTACAAGCTTTTGGGTATGTTAGACTTGTCAGTCAGAATGTTTTAGTTTGACTTAGTTTGTTATTTTAACTTATATTTTCAATTCGTATTTTCACTGGAAATGGTTTATATGCCTAGAGGATAATTGGTAACAGGAAAATGGTCCAAATAAATCCGTTTGTAAAGATAAGTAGATATTAAATTCTAACCATTTTTACTTTTTGATTAGAAACACGAACAAACTTCATTAATAGAAAAGAAGATACAAAAATGGAGACGAGATATCTCTGAATGCCAAGGGGATTACAAGAAGGATTCTCAATTGGCATCAAATTAGAATTACAGAAATGAGGGAGCAAAGAACACCATGTTGATGAAACAATCTAATTTGCTCCCTATATTCATCATGAGAGGATTTGCTGCCTTGAAAAGTCCTCTTGTTACCCATAAAAGGACTACCACTGAATTGAACCACAACGCTCTAGCTTTGCCCCCAAAAAAGAAGTCCCATAAATGAGGTGAAAAAAACAGCCTCTGAACACCCAACTTAAATTAAAAACTTGATAAAGACTAGACCAACCAAAAGCAACATACGTTTTTGCAATATTTACTTCATTGATTTTATTTCTTTGTTCGGATTTTTGTTTTGGGAGCAGCAAAGCTTCATCATGGATACTTATCGCATGCGGATGGCAATGGAGATTGGGTGCTAACAATATTTACTGCCTTGTCACTTGTAAGAAACATTCTTATTAGGATCTCGTTTTAAAATGTCATTTTACCTGTCATTTTTCCAACGATAATATAAATTCTTCTTATAGTGACTCAAAACCCTGATGCTATTGTTCTTGTTATCCTCATATTCGTTGTTGTTTGCTATGAAGTAGTTTTTGTTAAAATATTACAATAAAATATTGGACTATTAATTTATGTCACTCCTAGTTTCTTATTAAAATAAAGAAATTTTGAGGCCGTTTCGGCCACCAACTAGAAGTTGATGGAGTGGGTTATCATGTTTGGGACACCAAATATAATAGTGGTGTATATAACTATTTATAACCTACAATTAAGTATAGTAAATACTATTTCAAAACCCTCTTTGCTATAGTATTTACTATTTGCTCAATATTTACTATTTTTCACCCATTCTCTCTTTTCTTCTTTACTACAATGTTTGCTATTTTCTACCCAAACAAAAATAGTTTAAATCTCAAACACAAACTATTATAACTCGGACTATATCTACCTATAAGATCATATCAAAGGTACTTGCGGAAAGATTGAAAAAGGTAATGCCTAGCATCATCTCTAATTCTCAAAGTGCTTTTATTGGAGGAAGACAAATTTTCGATCCTGTTTTAATAGCTAATGAAGCTGTTGAAGATTATAGAGCAAAAAAGAAGAAATGATGGATTTTAAAACTAGATCTCGAGAAGGCTTTTGATTGGGGGTGGATTGGAGTTTTCTAGATCGGATCCTCAATCTTTTGGGCTTTCATCCAAAATGGATTGAGTGGATTAATGGGTGTATTCAACATCTGGAATTTTCCGTGTACATCAATGGAAGGCCAAGAGGTCGCATTCAAGCTTCAAGGGGAATTAGACAAGGTGATCCATTATCACCTTTTATTTTTCTAATCATTAGTGAAGTGCTCAATGTCTTGGTTAATAGAGCTCACGATAGTTGACTATATGAAGGGTTCTTGGTTGGAAAAGACAAAGTACATTTGTCTATTTTGCAATTCGCAGATGACACTCTCCTTTTTTGCATAAATGATGATGCTATGTTGGATATTCTCACTCAAACAGTAGGATTTTTTGAATGGTGTTCAGGGCAGCAAGTAAACTGGGAAAAGTCAGCATTATATGGTGTTAATATTGATGAGGAATTGGTGCTGTCAACTGCTAAAAGACTGAACTGTAAAGCTGGAAATCTGCCCTTCATTTATCTTGGCCTTCCTCTTGGTGGATACCCAAAACAACACTCTTTTTGGCAGCCTGTTATTGACAAAATCCATCTTAAGCTCGATAGATGGAAAATATATAATCTTTCCAGAGGCGGCCGATTAACTTTGTGTAATGCTGTTTTGGCCAATCTTCCCACTTATTATATATCTATATTTCAAATGCCTTGCTCGGTAATATTGGAGTTGGAGAGAATTCTATGCAAATTTTTTTGGGAAGGTCGTAAAGGCAGTAAGTTGAGCCATCTAGTAAAATGGGAGTTAGCTTCTAAAGCTGTAAATGATTGAGGTATTGGGATTGGCAATCTGAAAAACAGAAATACAGCCTTGTTATTCAAATGGAATTGGAGGTCTTTTAAGGAAAATGATTCTTTATGGTGTAGAATTGTAAAAAGCATTCACGGTGTAGATTTACATCTTTGGCATACATCAGGAAAGTTTGGTTTAAGCCTTAAAAGCCCTTGGATCAGCATTTCAAAAACTTGGAGCAAATTCGGCTCTCTTGCTAAATTCAAGTTGGGAAATGGAAGGCAGATTTTCTTTTGGGCAGATCCTTGGTGTGCAGAAACTCCTTTCAAAGATTGCTTTCCAAAGCTTTTTAGAATTGCCCCTTATCCAAAAGGCAGTGTTAACGATCATTGGGATTTGGCTACCGATTCTTGGAACTTATTTCTTCGCAGGCAGCTTAAAGATGAGGAAATTTGTGAAGTGCACCAGCTTCTTAGTATAATTGAAGATCGCAGAATCTCTTCCTCACAAGACTCGAGACTGTGGTCATTGGATACTTCAGGAAGGTACTCTGTGAAATCTTTGTCAAAATATTTAATTGCTTCTTCTCCAATTGATAAGGTGTGTTTTAAAGCTCTTTGGAAATCAAAGAGCCCCAAAAGAGTTAATATTTTGACTTGGATTCTACTTTATGGATCTCTAAACTGCTCTTCTACATTGCAACATAAGCTCCAAAACAAATGTTTGTCACCTTCAATCTGCCTTCTATGTTCAGCTAATGGGGAAGACATACAACATTTACTTTTCGATTGTCCTTTTTACGTAATTGCTGGCAGAAATTATTTGAATGCTTCAATGTGAATTGGGTTCTCGGGAATTCAGCAAGAGAAAACTTATTGCAACTATTGGCCGGTCCTCATTTATCATCTAGAGCTCAACTTCTTTGGTCTAATGCTATTAAAGCTTTGATTTCTGAGATTTGGTTCGAGCATAATCAGCGTGTTTTTCATGATACATCCAAAGATTGGCCGGATAGATGGAGTTCAACCCGTCTTTTAGCATCTTCTTGGAGTTCACAATCCAAGCTTTTTGAAGATTACTCTATTCAAGACATTTGTCTGAATTGGAAGACTTTTATTTTCTCTATGTAACCAAGTTACTTATTATGTTTGTACTTTTTGATTTCTAGATGTCGTGTATTTCTTGCATTTGGAATAGGATACGATGAGGGTGCTAAAGGGGTGTCAACCTAGTTGAGATGTCTGGGTGCACTTACTGATCCTTAATACTTTTTTGGATATTTAGTTTCATTGTAATCAAGCTTTTGCTCTTTTCATTATATCAATGAAAAGTTCCATTTTCGTTTCAAAAAACAAAATATTATAACCCGGACTATAATAGTCTGCACCCCAAACACTAACTATTATAATCCATTGACTATTATAACCCATTGACTATTATAACCCATTGACTATAATAACCACTGACTATAATAACCAACTCAGTGCCCCAAACGCCCCCTTTAATACAATTAAACTTGTGGCATTGATATGCTGTAATTTCTGTCTTATTTTTATTGAGAAGGAAGGAGTTTCTTAAATAAAAGAAATACCATTACAAATAAGGAAATAAAAAATACCAAATGTAATACAATAAATACAAAGAATATATTAACACGAAAGGAAATAATCAACACTCCCCCTCAAGCTGATTTGAAGATATCATTCACTGCTAGCTTGTCAATCAAATTGTTGAATTTCAACTTTGGAAGACTAGAAGGGGTGGAAAAGGAATGTACCCTTGACAAGTACTGACGTGAGAGTAGGGGGACCACCATGTTAGTGCGGTTAGTATATGTGAAGACAGGGAATGTTAGCTAGCTTTATGTTATTTTTGTTGTTTGTTTTTGTGCATAGAGAGGAGGGAGAGTTTACCAGCCTCTCGAATAGGCTGGGATGTTTGCATTGCTTTTGGGATTGACTTCCTCTGTTTATCAATACAAGTAAGGAGATACCTTACAACATGCTCCTCTCTTAACCCCTTATTCTAAGAACCCTCATCGTCTATCCCTTCTAGCTACTTGATCCTCACCAAACTTCTTGCTTTTAATCATTATATCTCCAAAGACCTGATTCCAAGCTTTCAAAACTTTCTTTAGTGATCGGAGTTTTCCCATGATTTTGATACCTTCCCATTTTCTGGAAAATTGGTGAGCCACCAAGAACAGAAGGATGACTTAAAAATGAGTGATGGGAGAGCCACATATTTTCAAACCTTAAAAGGACAGGGTCCCTATTTTTGCTCCCATGAATCCAGGCAAATCGGCCAATGACCTGATGTGACTATATGACGTAGGGATTGCCTAGCACTAAAGAAAATATCCATCGAACCTTTAGACAACAAGAATCTGGCCAGTCTACTACATACCACCCTCAAATGGCAGTTCTATCTTCTCCAAAGTGCAACAATTTATTTCGGTGGATTTCCTCCTTCCTTCACCAATTTAACTAAAAGAGGGTAGCTCCATGGATGTCCTCTGCTGTTTAACTCGTCGAGGAACCTGATATTTACTCAAAAGAAGTGTAGAAAGTGTCTCACAAAAAACCTTCCGACCATTGCATGCAATACCTTTTGGGACAACCATCGAGGGGTTCCAAACAATAATACAACATGTACCTTTTTGATTGAACACTAGCTGAACCCATATTAAACATTCTATCTGATATCTATTACAAAAGAACTTCTCTGTTTTCGATCTCACGGTGATGAAAGAAAAACAATTACAGAAGAACTATTATAGAATTAGATATCTATTATTAAATATCTATTACAGAAGAACTTCTCTTAGTTTGACCTCCTTTCTCTAGTGAGGTTTTTGTGGGCTTATTTTTTGTATACCCTTGTATTATTTCATTTTCTCTCAATGAAAGTAGTTGTTTCTATATATAAAAAATCCCTTATCCACATGAATATCCCCAAAATTCATCTTTGGTACCTTCCCGCCTACAGTGTTGTTCAATTTGCACCCTCGTCCATTCATCTTACAGGTTGAACATGAATCTTTTCCTTTCAATCTTCACTGAACATGTATACCCCTAGCCAGCCATAACCTCTTCTCGCCAACTCTCATTCTTCAGTCCACTAACACATTATGACAGAGATAAAGAGAAGAGAGAGTGTCAATCCAGAAAGTGTTTTCAACCCAAGGTTAGTATTGACTAAAGTCTTTTGTAATTATAGTGTTATTGTACATCCTGCACTTGTGGTTCTTGATGTCTTACTCGATCGTTTTTTGTTTCTTAGCAAAAGAAAATGGGTGGTATTACCAATTTTGAAAGACAGATATATTTTTTATGAATCTATGATACAGATTAAAGATGATATATCTATTATATGTCTTTTCTGAAAGAATTTGTGATTTTTCTGCAAGTAAAGTTAAAGTTTTCTGTTTAGTTTAGTGGTTGATATGCTTAGTCATTATTATTATTCTCTTGCAGATTGTTGATGTTCTGGAGTTTATGCCTTCTCATGTGGCGGTAGATTTTCTTTTTCCCTCAACACCCTCTTTAATTATGTTATTGCAAACATTTACCAGTTACCTTGATTCTTCCAATCAAAGTTTGTTTGGTCTTTGAGATTTGACTTTTGAGTTCGGTTTTCATTTCAATCATAGTTTTAAAAAATTTGGGTTTCATCAATCCTTCACTTTTGGTTTTTACTTCTAATTATCTAGCTTTTTTTGGCTAAAAAATGAGAGAGGATAGGTATGGTTGGTGGGGAGGGAGAAATAAGGGAGGTGACAGGGCTTGAAGAGAGAATATTTTTAAGTAATTTTTGGTCACATCAACAAAATTAAATTATAAAATAGCTGATTATTGTAAGAAAATATTCACAAAAGCCATGGCATATTTTTTATCAAGGTAACTAACAAATATTTAACATCAGGTACCAAAATGGAGCATATTGAAACCTAAATGGCAAAAACGTAAGATTTTGAAACCTAGAGACAAACTCTAACCGTAGGGATCAAAAGCGTATTTATCCCAATAATCTGTTAGTTAGACTTATAAGTGAGTGATGACTCATTTGATTTGTTGATAATTAGGCAGGCAAGTGTATGTAGAATCCTTCATCCATCTTTAAGTACTCATCTTCTATTTCTAACCAGCCCTTTATGTGGTTTGGTGTTTAGCTTGTGCCTCTCATAATTATTGTCTTAACTATGGATGCAATAGCAAAATTCATGTATATATCTCAATGTTGTACAGGTTGTGTTCGACCATGATGGTAAGATATAGGATTCAAAAATTGTCACATTACTGATTTCTACAAGAACACGTATGTGCTTGTATTCCATTACTTTTCTTGGATATGCAAATTTCATAATTATCTACTTGCATGTACTTCACCTGGTGTTTTAGGCACATTGAAGCGTTTCATTGAGATTCACGTTTAGCTCTTATGGCCCATATGTAGTTGAGTTCGTTATTTATTCCATTCATATGTTAAGGGGGAGATGAAAAAGGTGCATACCGATCAAAAGCTTTTTTCTATTAGTAGAACAGGAGCAAGGAAGGTTGTTTTGAAGAGAATGGGGGGTTCGACTTTCATACGCTTGCTTGATTTTAATGTATTAGTTCTTTGTTAAGTTTTTAAGTATGTCATTTGTTATGGTTTGTAGAATCTTTATATTTTTCTGCTTTTTGCATTTTACTCCGTTTGGAGTTTGTATCCCTTGAACAATAGTCTCTTTTTCATCTTTTCATTGAGATGCGTCTCTTGTTAAAAAAAAAAACCAAAAAAAGAAAAAAAGAATGGGGGTTTACATAGGGTAAGGTTTGGAGATAGGGTTAGGCACATTGGCTTGGCTTTGGGATTGCTTGGTCTTGACCTCTAAGTTGGAAAATTCGATTGGTTTTTGGTGGAGAAGAAGATTGGAGACCTTGGTTAATTTTTTTTTTCCGAACTGCTAGCACATGCCAAAGACAGGCTTAGTTTGGTTACTACGAAAACATTGAGAGGGAAGAAAACCTCAATGTTTATCCTAGCGGGTAATGGGAGGAGAGGTTGGTCTTCTTTGTTGAATACGTTTTTAAGAGCTTTTACCTTAGTTGTCGAGCTTTGTTCCGACTCAAGGCAACTCTTGAATCATTTGGACATAAAAGCATCCTTTGCATAAGTGGCGAGGGGGCAAGGGAGTTCGAACATCCTCCATATGTTTCCCTTGGTTAAATCCCTGATTGACTAAGAGCCTTTGAATGTTCATCGACAGTCATTGTGGAGAAGTTGAACAGTAGGGTGGCGTAGTTTGATGTAAAAGATTTGTTGGCAAAGAAAGCAAAGGTTAATTTCATTTTGAAGCCTTTTTGTGATAATTTGGCAGTAAGCTTGTGTGAAGTAGTAAGGAGGCTAAAGTGGTTGTTAGTGAAGGAAAACAGGGTTCTCAGATGACTTTTGTGATTTATAGTTGGGGATTTAAAATTGTTGGCTGAGGGGCGCAAGAAAAAATTTACAGGGGATGGGTGTTGGTTCTAGATGTCCCTCCTTTCCTTGGAAGAATCAGAGTTGCTCTTGAGTTACTGGTTGGTGTGGTAGACTTGCAGATAAGGGAGAAGTCTTGGACAAAGAGTCATGGATAGAGTCTATTTCGTTCAAGGTGCGAGGGAACGTGTTAGGTACTTAACCACCTTGAAGAACCACACACCAAAAGCCAACTATTGAGGTAGGAGAGCCAAGTCACTTAAGTACCACATTGGTCATCCCATTCTAACCAATGTGGGACAAAGGTAGCCCATACTACCTTGGTTCCTAACAATACCCCATCCCAAAAAGCCGACATCCCCGCGGTTACTCCGATGATACTTCACTTGGCAACACCCGGTTAGAATCCTTCGCCGGTTCCACTTCGGAAAGTCAACAACCGGCTCTGATACCATTGTTAGGTACTTAAGCACCTTGGAGAACCACACCCTAAAAGCCAGCTATTGAGGTGGGAGAGCCAAGCCACTTAAGTACCACTTTGGTCATCCCATTCTAACCAATGTGGGATAAAGGTAGCCCATACTACCTTGGTTCCTAATAGAATGTTAATGGTTTCATACATTTGGTTCTGATCCCATTTTTACTAATTAGGATTAGGATTAGTTTTCTTGATTAATTAAGATTAGGATTAGTTTGTTTTTCAATTCTCTATAAATGTAGAAATTGTCTTCTTGTATTAATAATTTTTGATTTATAATAAAGACTTTGATTTTATTCTTGGAGATTTTTCTCTTTTTATCCTTTAGGCTACATCAATTTGGTATCAGAGTAGCCGCCTGGGCCAACTTTAACTGTCGCCGATGGAAGACTGGGAACTCTTGGTGACATCGATCACACGAGGGAGTGTTGTAAGTTGTGCTCGTTGCTGAACAACGCACTTCTAATTAGGGGAAACCTTTAAATTTTAGGAAAAAAAGAAGAGACTGAAGGTTTTTTTTCTTCAAGATTTTGCAAGAATGGACTATTACTGATCAAGAAAAATGCCCAAGAAGAAATACAACTGTTGGTATAGGCCAGAAAGACAAATTTACTCCTTAAAATAGTGCTGAAATTTTGACTCAAGTGATTCGAAAGAGGAATTTCAATGTCACAACGTCGCTCATGCTTGATTTTATCAAAGAACAACAATAAGAGGAAATGGCGTTTGTAAGTCTGTAATTATAGTCCTGCCAATGGTAACTGTGAAGATGATTTCTTACCCTTGGAGTTGGGGAGTGTCGACGTGATTTTGGGACTCCAGTGGTTACATACTATGGGGTATATAGGAGTCGATTGCCAACATTGACGATGGCGTTCACAACGAGGGAGAACCAAGTGATGCTGAAGGGTGACTCATCTTTGACTAAAGTAGAAGTGTCTCTGAAAATGCTAACAAAACGTGGGAGGAAGATGATCAAGGTGGTGCAAAAACTAAATGATTTTTGAAGAATCTTGGAGAAGAACTTTTATTGAATATGAATTGTGTTGAAAATAATAAAAATGTTCCCTTTAAATAGACCCAAAAAGATAGGGTGAGTTCACACCTAACTACCTAACTAATTAACTAATCCTAACCTCCTTTAAATAGACCCAAAGGAGAAGGGTGGTTTTACACGCATAGCTCTGAAATTCCTAAATAACCCTTCAGTTCTGGATTACATCACAAGGATTCTTAATTGAAATCTAGGATTTATAGATTGATGAGCCCAGAGATTATAAAGGGGAGGAAACAGGGGATGTTTTCCTAGAAGTGGACAGTGATACACGTAGACTGATAGAAGAATTCAAGGTGATTTTTCAAATGCCCACCAAGTTACCTCCAAAGCGAAATGTAGATCATTGAATCACCTTGAAGGAAGGACAAGATCCCATAAATGTAAGGCCTTATAAGTGTGCACGTGTTCATAAAAAGGAGATTGAAAGATTAGTCAGAGATATACTTGTGTCCAGAAAGAGGAGATTGAAAGATTAGTCAAAGATATGCTTGCGTTCGGATTTATTAGGCCGAGCAACAGTCCTTTCTCAAGCCTTGTTCTGTTAGTCAAGAAGAAAGACGACGGTGGAGATTTTGTGTGGATCATAGACGTCTGAATAGTGCTACCATTCTAGATAAGTTCCCAATGCCTGTGATAGGGGAACTTCTTGACGAACTTCATGGATCCACGGTTTATTCGAAGCTCGACCTGTGATTCGGGTACCACCATATCAGAATGAAGGAAGAAGATGTGCCTAAAACGACTTTTTGACCGCATGAAGGTCACTATGAATTCTTGGTGATGCCGTTTAGGTTGACCAACGTATCGACAACATTTCAGTAGTTGATGAACCATATATGTCACCCCTGCTGAGAAGATGTGTGCTGTATTTTTTGTTGATATCCTAGGACACTGAAGATGTGTTCCAATGGAACACTGAAGCAGAGCAGGCCTTCAAATACCTAGAAAAGGTTACGATTTCTCTTCCCGTGTTAGCATTACTTGATTTTGACTTACAATTCATTATTGAAGCAGACGCTTCAAGAACCGGGTTGGGTGCTTCCCTCATGCAAAATCATTGGCCAATTGCATACTTTAGTTAGACCTCATCTGAAAGAGCTCAAGCCAAATTCATGTATGAATGAGAGCTGATGGCTGTAGTTTTGGCAGTCCAGAAATGGAGACTTTATTTGCTGGGGCGTCTATTTACAGTGATATTAGATCAACAGGCTTTGAAGTAATTATTGGAGCAACGAGAAGTCCAACCGGATTTCGAAAGATGGCTAACCAAGCTTTTGGGATATGACTTTGAGATGCTTTACCAAGCTTCTGATGTATTGTCAAGGATGCCTCCTACGACTGAGCTAAATATGTTCACCATGTATTCCATAGTAGATGTGGAACTCATCCAACAAGAAGTTGAGAAAGACCCAACCTTACAGAAGATCATCCAAGAGCTGCAACAAGACCCTTATAGTATACCCAAGTATTCGCTGAAGCAGGGCAAGTTGTTTTACAAGGACATGTTACTGATCTCTCTTTCCTCTGTTTTGATGCCTACTCTGTTACATACATTCCATGATTTGGTCAAGGGTGGACATTTTGAATTTTTGAGGACTTACAAGGACATGAGTGGTGAATTTTTTTAGATTTGGATGAAGAAAGATGTGAAAGCATATATTGAAAAATGCTTTGCGTGCTAAAAGAATAAGAGTGAGGCGTTACCCATTTTCGGCCAAGCAAGTAATAGTTGAATTTATACATGAGATAGTAAGATTACATGGGTGTCCTCGATCGATTGTGTTTGATCGAGACAAGATTTTTGTGAGTCATTTTTGGCGTAAGTTGTTTGCAATCCATGGGACTCGATTGAGAAAAAGTATGGCATTCCATCCCCAAACGGATGGTCAAATAGAGATTGTCAACAAGTGATTGGAAACTTGCTTGAGGTGCTTTTGTAATGAGCAGCCAAAGAGATGGGGGCAATGGTTACAGTGGGCTGAATTTTTGTACAATACCAATTATCATATATCATTCAGCCCAATACCAATTATCATATATCGATCAACACAACCTCTTTTAATATTGTGTATGGAAGACAGACACTACCGATTATCCCGCGTGGGGACCGGAAGGGAAGACAACTAATAGCACCCTTGAACAACAGTTGATTGGGAGTGATCTGACTTTGTTGCGGCTGAAAAATCAATTGGTGTTAGTGTAGAATCGAATGTGTAAATTTGCTAACAGGAAACACTGAGAGGTGGAATTTGCGGTGGGGGATTTAGTCTTTCTCAAGATCAAGCCTTATAGATAGAAATAAGTAGCCAAGAAGAGATGTGAGAAGCTGTCTCCTTGATTTTTTGGGCCTTATGAAGTGGTCGAAAGAATTGGCTCAGTGGCATATCATTTGATGCTTCCAGCAACAACATCTATACATTATGTTTTTCATGTTTCTCAATTGAAGAAGATCGTGGGAGTTGATGCTGTAGTTCAAGTTGATCCCCCAATGTTGTTCGATGAATTCAAGTGGACAACCGAACCTGATCAAATTTTGGGAGTGCGTTGGAAGGTCGAGGAAGGGCACCAAGAATGGATGGTTAGATGGGCTAAGCAACAAGATAGTGTAGCCACTTGGGAGTCAGTTGACCTCATGAGGAATTAGTTTTCCAATGGTCACCTTGAGGACAAGGTGAATTTTCAGATGCGGGTAACGTGAGATCTCCCATTATGAAGGTGTATGAAAGAAAGAAGGGCAAGAAGGGAATTTGACAAGCAGAAAGTTAGGGGAGACTAGCTGAAGGAATATAGTACGTGTGGGAACTAGCTGAAGGGTTCTTGTAGGGTTTTGGGATTCAATGTGGAGGTGGGAATGTTTTGGGAGTGAGAGCTCATCGAAGGAGAGGCGACTCTCTCAAACACCCGACTGTTTTTATATATATATATATATGTATGTATATATTTTTTGAAACGGAAACAAGACTATTCATTGATATAATGAAAGAGTCTAAAGCTCAAAGTACATGAGAGGAAACAAAATAGAAACATCGAACTTGCCAATACAAGCTAGAATCAATTCCATCATAAAGATTAAATTTGGAATAAAAATTAAGAACATTCCAATTGAACACATATCTCAAGATGAACACAAAATTCTAGATGCCTTTAACTCAATCAAGCCCAAAACAAATAAAAGAAAATCTTCCACCGCAACAACTCTCAAGAATTGAACTTGAAACTACTGAAGTTTCTTTGTTCTCTTGTTATTTTCCTTGCTTTAGTATTTGCTATGTTCTTTGGATATTTTAGCTTGTTGATTGTTGAACTCTTGTGTTCCTTCTTGATATATAATCGTAGAACACAGGGAGGCTGATATCCCCTATTTTGGTGGTGTTTGGGTGTCCTTTTGGAAGTGTTGTGTGTTTTCATGTGTGTAGGAAGTTTGGATACCTAACACAGGGACAACTCATAAACTCCCTCTTACGATCTATGTTGTCAGGAGTTTCTCGATCTTCTAAATTGATGTAGCTTAAAGGATAAAAAGGAGAGTTATCCAAGAATAAAAAATCGAAGTCTTTATTATGAATCAAAAGTTGTTAATTCCTCTATTATTTATAAAGAATTAGAAAGCATGACCTTGATAAAGGGCTAAGAGGTCATGGGCTCAATTCATGGTGGCCATCTAACTAGGATTTAATATCATACGAGTTTCCTTGACACCAAAATATTGTAGGGTCAGGCGGGTTGTCCCGTGAGATTGTCGAGGTGCCGTAAGTTGGCCCAGACACTCATGGATATAAAAAAATGGAAAGCAAACTAATCCCAATCCCAATAAACTAAAGACACTAATCCCAATCCTAATAAAACAAAGAAACTAGGAAACCAATCCTAATCCTAATCAATTAAGGATTTGACCACGATACCCTAATTTACTCTAATCCTACTACATCATGGCATTTTGCATTAGATAGCCTTTGCTCCATAAAAAGTTACGAGGAATAAATTTCATACCCGGATTCTTTTGATATAAGTGTTTTTTTCTTTAAAGGAAACAACTCTTTTCATTGAAATAATGAAAGAGACTGATGCTCAAAGTACAATAATAGAAACGATATTCAATTTAAATTTACCTTCACCCATCAGCTTAAGCTTTTGGGTCAAACGGTGATTTAACATGATATCAGAGCAGGAGGTCTTGTGTTAAAACCCCTATAATATGATTTTCTCTCCAATTAATATTGATTTCCACTTGTTGGGTCTTCTATATATTTCAAGCCCACAAGTTAGGGGGAGTGTTAAAGTTGTTGATGTAATATTAAATTTACTTTTACCCATCAACTTAAGCTTTTGGGTCAATCGGTGATTTAACAGTAAGGTTGTAAGGTTGTAAACACCTGATAGTTTCCTCTACAAATTTTCTGCAAGATAGTCAAGCTGTTGACCATCGAGAATTTTCTTTTTCCTCTTTCATTCTTTAATTGTAATTCAATGCTGACAGAAAAAGTAGGCGGAGGTGCTTTAGTTGTTTTTGGTTGGCTAGCTATTGTTATATCATTTCTTTAAATCTAGGCTGTCAAATTGTACTTTGGATGTTGGATAAAATGAAGTGACTGAATAAAAAAAGAGTTGAATAATTCAGAAATATGACTCAGTGCCATCGTATTTTGATCGATACCCCAAGCTTTTTTTCTTTGATTGGGTAAGTAGAACTACATTTGGAGTTTTCTCAATTCTAGTTTTCCATAGTTTACATTATTTTCTTTTTCTCAAAAATTAGAAATTGTATTATTCAGTTGAACTTCACTCTAGAATTTCATATTGGGGACTTCTAGAGAAATTAGTTGGTACTTATAAGTGATTTTTATCTAATTTCAAGACTGGGTTTGTGCACTTTGATGAAATACCAATGAGTACTTGGCGATTTTATACTCCCTGTTGTAGAGTTCAATTGGTATCCGTCTATCAAAATGGGAGTTTCTTGGGATCTAGTGTCAATTCCCTTCCCAATTGTGGTGGGTAGGTCATTGAGGAATTTCAAAGTTGCTTGAATGATCTAATCCTTTTGGTAAAAACAAACCTTTTCTTTCAGGACACCCATATGGTCATACTTGTATTTCATCCAATGAAAATTTCATGGCAAAAGGTATGCTCTTCATCTTTGAGTGATAGAGTTGATAGTGATATATTTTTTTTTCTCTTTTAAACTAAGAGTAAAATGATATGACATGTTAAAATTAAGGAAATTATATTTGTTGGTTTCACTTTTTAATCTAGATGACTTTTTTTTATTAATATTTGTTCGTTTGTTCCTTTATTCTTTGAGCATTAGACTCATTTCATTAATTCAATAAGATAGTCTTGTTTCCATTAAAAAAAATGTAGATGACTTTTATCTGAATCCTATTCTAATTGCAAGTATTTTGGTTTGTATAATTGATGTAAGTAGAAAGGGGTTAAATTGGGTAATTGGATAAAAGTATAGGTTAATTCCCTTTTTACCCCTCACTTGTATTAAAACTCTATAAATAGGAGTCTTCCCTCCATGTATGGACAATTAATGAATAAGATTTTCCTTCAAGAATTCTCCAAGAATCGTTGTCTACATCAAATTGGTATCAGAGTGCCTTCATGAAAGGGCCTGATGGTGATCAAGAACACCAACAAGAATCTGAATTTTCCTACCTTAGATGCGGAACCATCATCTTTCTCCCCTCAATCCGTCAACCGACAATTAACTCTTGTAGAAACTTCTCGAAGAAAGTTGAATGTGAAATTGCTTGAAGTTCAAACCAGTATGGCTGGAATCATGACCACAAATTTACGCATCCAACAAGCTGTAGAAAATCTTACTCAAAAAGTAAGAAAGATTCCAAACGTTTCAGCTCCAAATAATGTCATCCCTATCCAAGAACAACACCATAACCTTCCGCGCAATCAAGAACAACATGACAATTCAATCCGCGACCAAGAATGTGGGAATTTTCATCAAGATCTTCACAGGCGTGATCAACAAAATTGTCAAGATAATCATAGACAACCAATTTAACCTCCAAGAAGACTAGAAATTCATAACCAAGAAAATCCAAGAATGCAAGAAATTGCTAAAAGTCCACCAAGACCCTTCATTCAAAGAAATCAACCAGGTATGAACAATTATTTTCTAGTTTTTGAACAACACCATCCTCCTTATAGACCTTTTCTTCAAAATGTGGTTGGGTTTGATTCTGAAACATCAAAAGAAGAAGTTGGTTGGCAAGGTTTTTCTTTGTTTTCATATGAAAATCATGAGCAACAACACCGATTCAAGAATGTCAAAAAATGGGTTCAAGAATCATGTTGTTGTCCTTCAAGAACATCAAGGCAACCCACATCGAGTCCAAAATCGAGTGGCCATGTTGCAAGAACATCAAGATAGGATTACAAATCTTAATGTTTTAGGTTCTTATTTGACTATGTTCCCAATAGAACCAATTTTGACTATTGTTGCCTGTCTCAATGTGAGAGACCCTTCTCTAAGGCTATTTAAGAAGGATGTTGTAGAGACTGCAAAATCCCAATTTTCACAAAATCATAGTGATCACCTTGTCATTATCCGAGCCTATGGGGGACAGAAAGAAGTTGAGAAGAACTTTGGTGGAAATGACATCTATTGGAAGAACATTCTTTCTGTATGATCAGTGAATGCTATTGATTCACTAAGGAAGAAGTTCTTTTCTTTGCTTAATATTGGCTTGGTCAACAGGTATTTGAACACCTACAACGCTTGGAGTCTTGACGAACTTGATGAAAATTTTATGTTTGGCAGTTTTTTTCATAATATTTTTGTTCAAGAGGTAGGAGGTTGGTTTGGCCATACTTCGTTGTACAAGTTTATTTTATTTCTTAATTGCTCGAGTTTTGGCTTTTTTAAGAACTATTTACAGAATTTATTTTGTTGTCATCCCCAACATGCAATTCCATGTTCTTATATTATAACATGCTTTTTGAAAAGGAAACTTGTGATCTCGAGATCTCAAAAGATTCTTTAAGTATTGCTGAAGCGTTGCCTTCTTATTCTCTTTGGGTTAAAAAAGACCAAGAAGTGGTGAAATAACTTTCTGCGAGGTAATGGTTGTTTCTACTTGTTTACTCACAACAATTGAAAGGAGATTAAAGATGCTTTGGAAGATCATTGTAAGGACTCTGTTTTGATGCATGTCCTGATTAATCCCTTTGTGTCAGATAAGACTAATAAATTTTCTTGTTTCTTGTTTGAAAAGAAAATAAAAAAGACTCCTTCAAGGCTCTTGAATTTGAAGGAAATGAAGACTATGGTGATTTTCATTTGCTTATTGAAAAGTGGCCTCGACTTTAATAAATTTTATTGAAGGTTATGTTTGGTGATCACATGATCGAACCTCACTTTGGTCTAAACCAGTATCAAGAAATTGAATGGGTAAAAATGATATTAGCTCTCAAGTTGAAGAGGGGTATGCTAGTGATAAATTAACAATCATTGCCATTCCCATGATTGAAGACGAAAGTTCTAAGGAGATGGTTTCTAAAGAGAACCGACAAGTGTTAGACAAGTATTGCAATGTCATGCCTATTATCCTACCAAAGAGTCTACCACTACGTAGATGAATATATCATGTGACTGAATTGTTGCCAGGGGGCCGGGCAAAACCGCTAGGAAAGAATGCGTACTGCATGGCTCCTCCAAAGTTATGTGAACTTTGGAAACAGCTTGATGAATTACAAAATGCTAGGTTTCTCTAGCTAAAAAACTAAGATAATAAAGACCTGAATGTACTATGTATGTATAATTTTATTTGATTTTTTTATTTTCAACAAGAAATAGACATTTTATTAATATATAAAGATAGAAAATTTTTCAAAAATATGATTTCCCAGAGGGAGCGAAGAGAACAAAACACTGAAACAAAGAACAAAACTTCAAATGTTACAAGGGAAGAAAATATCCCAAGGACCAAATTATAAAGGCCATAGTGTCATGGGATTCTTGGTTGATGAACCTCCATTCCTGCTCAAACTTAGCAATTGAATGTGTAGTTGACTTCTGATCTTTGGCATGCTCTTAATTGATCTCTTTGTATGGAGTCCTCTCCATTTCAATAACAATTGCAACAAATCCCTCCCAGGTCGTCCTACTCGGAATGTTCTTTCAACAAATTTTTTTCAACCTTTTCAGCTTGATTCTTCATCGTGACAACCGGTTGCAACTCTTTGTTCTTCGTTGGAATTAGGGTAGTAAGGTTTCAAGTTACTGATGTGGATGATTGGGTGAATTGTCATCTGGGATGGTAATGAACTCGATAGAATGTCTTGCCCACTTTCTGTTTGTGTAACGACCTGACTTTTCTAAGATTACTAGCATGGCCATTACTACATGCATGCAAATTTCAAACAAAACTCTTTGACCAATTTAACTTGAAAAGAAACATATTTATTAAAATAAATAACATTAACAAAATAAATGTTCAAAATAACACAAAACCTTTGCTCGGGGTCCCCCTTGAAACATTAATGAAAAGGAATTACAAGATTTAGGGAAAGAAAATGCTGTAACTCAAAAGTTCTAACTAGAAACATTCATAACATTCAAAATCCATGACTTAATGTGGAAGCAAACAACACTTGTCCCATGACTTCGTCCCGGATCTCCTCGTCAGGTGCCCGATACATTCTTGCCTTTACCTAGAAAAAATATTCTAAGAAAGGGTGAGTATATAGAATACTGAGTAAGTAACCTCACTACTGGAGTCAGACTATACAATCACATACAATGAATGTCTTATAACTAGTGGGACCTGCGTACTATAACTTAACATGGATGGCCATCTAAGTGAACAATTTGACCCATCCTATCGTAGGTGAGATGTATTCAACTTATCATACATAGTTTGTGGACACGTAGGAACACTGTCATAGGTGGTGAACGATAGGAACACAATCATACATCGGTAGTGAACTCGTAGGAACACAATCATACATAGGTAGTGGACTCGTAGGAACATAGCCACAGGTAGTAAACCCATAGGAACAGAACCATATATAGGTAGTGAACCTGTAGGAACACAGTCCTAGGTAGTGATCCTGTGGGAACACAATCTTACATAGGATGTACATCGCCATTGATAGGAGGGTTAACTGTCACTAATTTATCTAGCATGGGTCATACAATCAATGGGTCCCATAACAAAATCATATCATAATAGCTCATAGAATTCAACATGCTCATAAAGATCTTTTTGTTCATGAAAACATAGCAAAACATTTCAACATTTTCTTAACATACTTTTAAGACTTATTTGGCAAAACAATATTCTTTTAGCTAGGGTGCCTGGCCCGAAGGCGTTCTAGTTGTAGTGTCACTTACCTTAATATAACCCAAGCAAATCAAACTCCCTCGCTTACGAAAGTCCTCGGACCAATCCCTAACCATGAATAATCATTAGATGCTGGTCCCAAACATAATTCATTCTTGAAGGGTCCTTAAAATACTTACCCAACTGCTTCTTGATCCAAAACCACCTTCAACCTTCTAACAAAACCTTGAAGCTAAACCGATCAACAGATTTAGAATTAGGACCCCAAATTCCAACAACTACCATGGAAATAAAAGTGTTTTGGAGATTCAATACTTACCAAAAAGTGGCTGTAACCTCTTCAAACCTGCTGTACAGCGGTCCACAGCACTCTGGAACTCCAATCTAAAATCTAAAATACTATGGGTATCAATAAATTGAAGCCAGAAGTCCATGGGTATTCAAGATACACCATGAAACCCTTTAAAAATACCACAATCTTATCCAAAAACCAAGATTCCGGCAAGACGCGGTGACTTCCGACGATGGGGTTTGTCTACTGGCAGTCAATAGGGGTTTGGGCAGTGCGGCGGAGGTGATATTGGTGGCGAAGACGGTGGCTAGTGCTGCTGGACAGAAACACAATGAGAGAGAGAGAGAGAGTTGTGAGAGAGAGAATGGAAGAGAGAAGAAGAGCGCTTATTGGCGGACCGGGTGAGCGAGGAGATTAGCGGCGACCGGCGAACGGATGGTCGAGCGGCTGAGCGATGGACGCTGTGAAGGATGAAGCCGGCTGGGGGTCTCCTCCTTTCGTCTTCGTGAATATAAGGGTTGAGAAGAGAACCTAAGGCTGCATGCGGCTCCTTTTAAAAATCTAGCTTGCTCCTCTTTTTCCCATACACATAATATATACAAAAAACCTCCAAACTTAGCCCTAGATTTGACTTGCCAAAGTCAATATTATATATCTATATATCGATACATATATTTCTTTCTTTTCCTTCTTAAATTCTCAATTCTCCCACATATTTCCCAAGCTAAATTAAATACATATTATCTTCTCATGATTAACTTAATTTTGGCTCCAACCCAAAATACCTTAAATTTGGGATGTCACAGTTTGGTGCTCATTGACTCTTCATACTTTTGCACTAGTTGTTGTCATTGGTCTCCTTTTCGTTGAAAGTGTTGCTGCTTGAGCCACAAATTGATTAGCACTTGGAGCCTTGTTTGAAACTCTTGTGGTCGACGTTTCATGTTCAACCATTTCTTCACACACTTTGACACTTTCTCAAGGTGAGCTCAAGTTTATTTCTGATGCTTATTTCCACTCTTTGGTAAAATTGTAAGCATTTGGGTCTTCCTCACACAATGGTGATCCACAACATGTGGCATAGTCTGGCCTATGACTTTGAAGGATATTTTCAATTGGAGTTGTGTAGTTTGAACAATTTGGTTCAGAAAGTTCGTGTGAATCATCAATCTTTGTCGCTCCCCATACTTTCCAAAACACCCCTAGAGCTTGACCATATTTTTGAAGAACAATTTTGCATTTATCTTAGTCGAGGACATCTTCATTGTTGTGATCAAAGTTGCATATTTGAAGAATTTATCAACAATCATATGTGTTTCTTGATGGCTTTGCAGACAGTTCCATTGAACTTACTGGCTTTTAGGTGTACTGATGTGCACAGAGTCATATGTTCACTCTTTCGACCGAGGGCATCGACAACTTTGTTAGTTTGATTGGGCTTATGCTCGAATTGAAAATTGAATTCAACGGGGTATTTTTGCATTGAGTTTGCTTTGATGCCATCAGTTGGTTGAATCAATGACATATGAAGCAGAGGCATATCAAGCTATTCTCAGTCTTAACTAGAATCTTGGTCCCTAGTAGATATCGTCTCTCGACCCTTAGCCAGTGGACCACTACTAACATCTCTTTCTCAAAGACGACATACCTTCTCTCAACATCATTCCATTTCTTACTTTCATACGTGATGTGATATTTGTCTTAAAGGAGGATGCCACCTAAGACGAAATCTGATTCATCTCTCTCCACTTCAAAAGGTTTGGTCAGATCGAAAATCCCAGGCATTGGTTATCAAAAACCCCAAAAGTGGCTTGACATTCTAGAATCAAACTCTAATTACTGTTTTTCTTCAGCATCTCAGTCAAGCACCCCACCCATTTTGAACATCCCTCAATGAAATAGGCAGTAGTAATTTGATAATCTAGGAAAGAGTGCAATTCTGTGATGCAATTCAACACCTTCCTCCTATCTTGGACGAGTTTAATCTTTCAATATTTCGTACCAATATGTCCATATTCGATTGGGTGACCGAGAAAGTTGCTCACTCTTATGCAAAGTACCATTTCTCTCTTTTCACGTATAACTATTTTCTCAGCTTCTCAAAGATGAGTTATAGTTGAGTATGACATTCTTTTATTGTCAAGATATAGACCACTATGTCATCCATGTAGACCAACACTTGCTAAGTTACTCATGGAAGGCTTGGTTCATTATTGTGAATAAGGTGGCCAATGCATTTTTAAGGCCAAAAAGCATGAAAAGAAACTCAAAGGCCCTATACTGGGTGATACGCGTTGTCTTGCACTCGTCTGCTACAACATGCAATTCATCGTAACTCGATCTGATGTCGAGGTTCAAGAAATACTTTGCCCCATAAAGTTGGTCTAATAAATCATTGATGATGTGCAAAGGGCATTTGTTGCAAACACTGAGCTTGTTTAGAGTATGGTAGCCTATGCGTGGGCCAAAACTTCTATTCTTTTTCCTTTGGAGAGGACTCGGGCTTCATTAGGAGCGTTTGCCTGCTGGATGAACCTAACATTCATTAATTTATTGAGTTGTTTCTGAGTTAGCTAACCCAAGAAGGGCCATGCGATACATGCTCATCGTGGGCAGTTTCTTCCTTGGCAAAAATTCTATCATGATCGATCTGTGTATGTGGAGGTACAATCTCTGCCAGGCTATCAAGCATGCACCGTATTCTCTTTTTACACTCGTTGAATCTCTTCAAGGCGATTCTGGAGAACTCTCATCTTTGATCATGGGAATGGCTGTGAATGTTTGTTTTTGTGAGCAAGACCTTATGTCTTCTCAATTCAATATGAGTTGGGTCTTCAGAGAAGATTCATTATTTAATGGTCTTCAATCATCATGTGTTCAGATATGCCCATCAGCCAAATTATTATGGTTTAATGCTACCAAGGCGATTGTTTCATATATTTAGTTGGCAAGAAATAAAAGGATTTTTTAAGAGAGGTATACAGTTTGGTTGGATTGGTTTGAGCTCACCAAGATAGTCGATGGTGTTCTATGTCTAAACTCTTTGATGATCGTTCTTCTAGTGACTTTATATTAATAATTGGAGGGCTTTCTTGTAGGATTTCAAAATTCTTGGGCTGCTTTGTTTTTTGTATTTATTTCTCTGCATTTTACATTTGTGCATTATTTTTATTTTTTAGTTTACACTTTGTAGTCTTTGAATTCTGGCACTCTCTTATAGCTTGAGCTTGGGAAGGTTTTATAAGCTTTCACATAAGAAATTCTATGTAAGTGATAGCTCTGTTTCATGTTCATGACACGAAAAATTTGATGGAAAATATATTTTTTTAATTATTTAAGAAACCATATTTACATTTAAACGTACTTGTATCAATCGTCTGTTCACTTCAATCTACTTATCAACGAAGTTGCATTATCTTCTGTCTCTATGTAGGATCCACTTTTCGTCATACACGTTACCCTGCATACAAGAGTAACAGGCCACCTACACCTGATACCATTGTCCAGGGGCTCCAGTACTTGAAGGCATCCATAAAGTCCATGTCTGTTAAGGTGATTGAGGTAATAAATTATTGGAATTTCTACTATTTATGAATACTCGGGTATAGTATTGATTGTATTTGGTCTTTATTGTCTTAATTATTTTCCATATTTGTAGTGGGTCTTTTCCATATTTGTCATAGCTATTTCTCCAACATAAGAAAACCCTAAATTGCACATTGTACACAACTAAAATATTTCTTAGTTAGCCTCTCAAAATTAAGATAAATACGTGATTTTTTCTTAGGTTCTTATTAGACTTGTTATATCTTTGTTATTAGGAATATTTCTTAGTTAGCCTCTCAAAATTAAGATAAATACGTGATTTTTTCTCAGGTTCTTATTAGGAATATTTTATTTTGCAAATATCTTTGTTATATTTTCTTTTGGTGGTCATTTCTACGCTTTCCTTCTTTGGTCACTCTTGTACACTTGTATATATATATTTCTTTAATGAATGGAATAAAGTATTCTGATTCTCTCAAACCTAAGAGTTTTACATGGTATTAGAGCTCAAGAAAATTAGGGTTTTGTGAACCTTAGGGTTTGGGAATTTAAAACCCTTTTGTGATACATTTAGGGTTTTGTGGAGGGGTGGGTTTTCTTATACTTTTGTCCACCGCTGTCGTCCTCAGTTTGTTCGACGCCATCAGCCGCCGCCACCGTTGCTGGAGAATTTTTTCATCGTTATTTTTTCGACACTGCCCAGTCAAACGTGGAGCCCAGCCGCCGATCTATAGAACCCCAAAGTTCTGTGTCCATTGGACCAACGCGTGAGGCTCACGCGCCGTCGGAATCCTCGACCAGCCCATCCATGCGCCCGCACTTGTAGGCGCGTGCGCCGCTCGTTTCCGTTCGTCTTCTGGGGGTGCATTCGGGGTTGTTCATCTCTTTGGTGGTGTGTTTGTTTGGGCCATATACTTACTGTTTGTGGTTCATTAAAGGAGAAGTCTCTTTGGTAAATTAGGGTTTGCTTCAACACAACTCTCCTTTAAATTTTAATCTGTTTTTATATCTGGTTTTTGAGGTAATGGCTGACAAGAAACCAGTAGTCATGTCTGAGATGATTCCTATGGTGTCAAAAGTAACTGAACACAAGTTGAATAGATCAAATTACTATTCATGGAGATCAAATGTTGGCCGTTTTATTAGGAGTATTGAGATGGATGATCATATCACGAAAGAGCCACCGGCTGATGCTACTAAAAAGACTTGGTGGCGGGACGATTCAATAATGCTTCGACAAATAAAAAATTCCATTGACCGTGAAATCATTGAGTTAGTAATTCACTGCAACTCAATCAAGGAATTACTGAAATATTTCGATTTTCTTTATTCTGGGAAAGAGAACATTAATAGAGTGTTTGATATTTGTAAGACTCTATATTAACCTGATCAAGGAGAAAAGTCCCTTACAAGTTACTTTATGGAGGTTAAATACATGTGCGGAGTTCAATGCCTTGATGCCAATTAGCACTGGTCCAAAAGTTCTGATGGCTCAACATGAAAAGTTGTTTATCATGAGTTTCTTAGTTGGTCTTGCACCTAAATATGAGATGGCAAAAGATCAAGTTTTGTCAAGCTCAAACATCTCATCGTTGGAAGAAGCTTATACTCGAATACTGCGTACAGAGAAGCCATAAGCTGTTATGTCATCTAATTCTAACAGTGCTTTGATTGGGCACACAAATGACTATAGATGTAATTAGGGGGTTGGATCAAATAACTCCAAAGGTTATCCCAATAGCCAACGATCAAATTCAGGAATGTTGTTTGCTATTATTGTCGTAAACCTAACCATACGAAACGAGACTGCAGAAAATTGTTGAAGAAGGGTCAAAGGGTGCCATTTGCACATGTCGCTTCTACTTTTGATAGTCTTGACAAGTCAATTACGATTTTTGCAGAGGAGTTTGCTAAATTTCAACAGTATCAGGAGTCATTGACGGCACCATCTTCTACTCCCATTACTGCCATCACAGAGATAGGTAACATCTCTAAATGCCTTCTTTCCTCCACTTCGAAGTGGGTCATTGACTCTGGCGCTACAGACCATATGACAGGTAACCCCAGTTTATTCTCTAACCTTTGTACATCTACCTCTTCAGCTAATGTCATTATAGCTGATGGAACCTCCACTTCTGTTTTAGGATCGGGAACCACCCATCTTACTAAATTAATTTCTTTGTCTTCAGTTTTAAATTTACTACAATTCTCTTTTAATTTGATTTCGGTCAGTAAACTCACTCATGATCTTCATTGTTGTGTCTCTTTTTTTCTTGGTTATTGCTTATTTCAGGATCTTACGATGAAGAAGACTATTGGTAAAGGGTGTGAATGTGGAGGTCTTTACATCTTTGAACCACAAATACCTACAACCATCACATGCTCTAGTGTGTCGTCTCCCTTTGAAGAACATTGTCGTTTGGGTCATCCGTCTATCTCTGTGTTGAAGAGTCTTCGTCCCCAATTTCAAAATTTGTCTTCTGTAGATTGTGAGTCATGTCAGTTTGCTAAATTTCATCGTTTGAGTTTGTATCCTCGAGTTAATAAACGAGCCAATGCTCTATTTGAATTAAATCCATTCGGATGTTTGGGGTCCATGTCCTATTGAGTCCAAAGGAGGGTTTCCGTATTTTGTTACATTTGTCGATGACTATTCTCATGTAACGTGGTTATATTTAATGAAAAATCGTTATGAGTTACTTTCTCACTTTCGTAACTTTCATGCTAAAATTTGAATTCAGTTTAATGGTACTCTTAAAATCTTAGGGAGCGATAATGCTAAAGAATATTTCTCTCATGTACTTAAGTCTTATTTAGATGCCCATGACATTCTTCATCAATCTTCTTGTGTCGATACTCCATCTCAAAATGGGGTTACAGAACGAAAGAATTGTTATCTTCTTGAAACAGCCAGAGCCTTAATGTTCAGATGCATGTTCCAAAATGTTTTTGGGCTGATGCTGTTTCCACAACCTGTTTATTAATAAATTGCATGCCCTCTTCCATTCTTAAGGGTGCGATACCCTTTCGTACTTTATGCCCCAACCAAAATTTGTTTCCCATTCCACCCAAAATATTTGGTTGTACCTTCTTTGTTCGAGATGTTCGGCCTCAACATACCAAGCTGGACCCAAAGTCCTTAAAATGTACTTTCCTTGGTTATTCCTATGTTCAGAAGGGGTATCGGTGTTATTGTCCTAGTCTAAATAAATATCTTGTCTCCCCTGATGTCACGTTCTTTGAACATTCCTTCTACTTTTCCTCTCCTTCTTTCTCTTCGAATAAGAGTCAGAGGACGATTTCCTTGTCTACACAATTGTTTTTCCTTCTGAACCTCTTCCTGATTCATCTCTACCTGTCTACCTCTATTCATCCACCCGTCACTAAGGTCTATAATCGACGACAACCTCCTTCAGTTCCATGCTCTGTACCAGAGGCTTCTTCGTCTCCTCCAGTTCCATGCCCAGTACCAGAGTCTTCTTCGTTATTGGATATGGAAACGAGTGATGATCTTCCTATTGCTCTTCGTAAAGGTAAACGTCAGTGCGCTCATCCTATTTCCTCTTTTGTTTCTTATAACCATTTTTTGTCTTCTATATGTTCATTCATTGCATCCTTAGAGTCTGTATCCATCCCTAAAACTGTTCATGAAGCTTTGTCCCATCTTGGTTGGTGTGCCGCAATGGTAGAGAAGATGATTGCCTTAGATAACAATGGTACTTGGGATTTAGTTTCTCTCCCTGCAGGTAAGAAGACTATCAGTTGCAAATGGGTGTTTGCAGTTAAAGTCAATCCGGATGGTTCGGTTGCTCAGATAAAAGCATGCCTTGTAGTGAAAGGCTACTCACAAACTTATGGCGTTGACTATGCTGATACTTTTTCTCCAGTCGCAAAGATGACATCTGTGAGGTTGTTTATTTCAATAGCTTCAATCAATCATTGGCCTTAACATCAGCTTGATATTAAAAATGCATTCCTTCATGGTGATCTTCAAGAAGAGGTGTATATGGAGCAACCACCAGGGTTTGTTGCTTAGGGGGAGAATGGAAAGGTGTGTCGCCTTCGTAAATCTTTGTATGGATTAAAACAGAGTCCACGGGCTTGGTTTGACAAATTTAGTCAGGTGATTGAAAGCTTTGGAATGCGGAAGAGCACGTCAGATCATTCAGTCTTTTTTAAGAGATCTGAGAGTGGTGTCATCTTTTTAGTCGTATATGTTGATGATATTGTGATTATGATGCTTTAGGTATCTAGTCCTTAAAGACCTTTCTCCATAGTCAATTCCATACAAAAGATTTGGGCATGTTGAAATACTTTTTAGGAATTGAGGTAACAAGAAGCAAGAAATGGATATTATTATCACAGAGAAAATATGTACTTGACTTATTGACTGAAACAGGGAAGCTAGGGGCTAAGCCATGTAGTACCCCAATGATGCCAACTTACATCTCACAAAAGATGGAGAATTGCTAAAAGATCCTAAAAGATATAGGAGGTTAGTGGGAAAACTTAATTACCTTACAGTGACCCGTCCCGACATAGCTTATTCAGTGAGTATTGTGAGCCAGTATATGTCATGCCCTACAGTTGATCATTAGGCTGCATTGGAACATATTATGTGTTATCTGAAGGCTGCTTCCGGGTGTGGTTTATTATATAGGGATTATGGTCATATTAATATTGGATGTTTCTCAGACGCCGATTGAGCAGGATCTAAAGAAGACAGAAGATCAACTTTAGGATATTGTGTTTTTGTTGGTGGTAATTTGATTTCTTGGAAGAGTAAGAAGCAAAATGTGGTGTCACGTTCAAGTGCGGAATCAGAATATGGAGCAATGGCACAGTTTGTGTGAATTGATTTGGATATATCAACTTCTTGCTGGGTTGAGATTTGAAATCACAACACCGACAAAATTGTGGTGTGATAATCAAGCAGCGGTTCACATTGCGTCTAATCTAGTATTCCATGAGAGGACTAAACATATTGAAGTTGCTTGCCATTTTGTACGTGAGAAAATTCAACAAGGTTTGATATTTACGGGATATGTGAAGACTAGAGAACAATTAGGAGATATCATCACGAAAGCTGAAATGGAACACGTATAGATTATTTATGTAACAAGTTGGGCATGATTAACATATATGCTCCAACTTGGGTGGGAGTGTTATAGTTCTAATATTATGAATATTTTATTTTGCAAATATCTTTGTTATATTTTCCTTTGGTGGTCATTTCTACCCTTTCCTTCTTTGGTCACTCTTGTATACTTGTATATATATATTTCTTTAGCGAATAGAATAAAGTAGTCTGATTCTCTCAAACATAAGAGTTTTACAAGACTACTTCCAGATTTCTAGAGAGGAGGGAGAAAGAGATTAGAGAGAAAAAATAATTTATTTTTTGGTCAAATTGCAAATTTGGTCCTTATGGTTTAGAGAAAGTTAGATTTTAATCCCTATGGTTTATAATAAGAATTTAGTCCCTATGATTTGATAAAAACTTTATAAATAGTCCCTACTGTAGGGATTATTTATGAAAGTTTTATCAAACTATGGGGACTATTTACGAAGTTTTATCGAACCATAGGGGATAAATGCTAACTTTTAAAACCATAGGGACTAAACTCTTACTTTTTCTAAACCGTAGGTACCAAATTTATAAATTTACCTTATTTTTTTCTTAGGTTTTTATTAGACTACTTCCAGATTTTTATTTTACAGATTTTCCCTGCTTTGCTTTTGCATTTAAGTTTTTTTCTAGCAGCTTGAGGAAATTTGTGTATTTTTTCCCTACAATCTGTACAATTGATTACCTGTACTACTTATCATCTTCTAGAATTAGTCGTATTTTTTGTTTGTTTTATTATTTAGCATAGTGTTCTCTGATTTTTGACTTTTATTAGACTCAATGATAGGTACCTGGAGTTGAAGCTGATGATGTAATTGGCACATTGGCTTTGAGAAGTGTTGCTGCTGGGTGTAAGGTGATACACTCAAAATATATTTCAGAATGACATAGGGATCCTTTTGAAATATATTTTTCATGCTTGTCAAAATTGTACACTGTTATGTTGGTATTTAATCATCCACTACTTGACCTTGTTGAGTGTCAAACAGGTTCGCATAGTCTCCCCTGACAAAGACTTCTTCCAGATTCTATCTCCTTCATTACGTCTTTTACGGATAGCTCCACGTGGGTTTGAGTAAGAACATATGGATTACTTGCTTATTCATTAAAAATGAACTCCACTAATTTTATTAAAGAAATAGTTTTTTCCTTATAAATTTGCAGTCATTTTCTCTATGGACTCTGAGGGTAGAATAGTTATATGTGATACTGGTATGTCACTAATGTTGCTCTCCTTATCGTATTTGAGGGATTGGCATATGATTGTTGTCCAAAACAGAACACCTGTCTATGAGGGTAGGTGCATGGTCTTCAATAGTGGTTGCCTGGTTGGGTAATTGAAAGAGAATGCTTAGAGAGGGGCGAATGGTTATATAGATAGAGAAGAGGCTCCGAGAGGGGATGCTTAGAGAGAGTGAGGATGTTTAAATGATATAATACCAAACGAAACCTACTGAAAGTGTAATATCTTCCCCCCGGGGGGGGGGGGGGGGGGGGTGGGTGGGTGGGTGGTGGGGGTTCCCTCAGTTTAGATTCAATTTCTCTATTTAATTTATGGTACTTTCAACTTCAACATTTACTGAACTCTCTGCCCATTTCTAGGATGGTTTCTTTTGGGTTGGAGGATTTTGCTGAAAAATATGGAGTTCTGGAACCTTCTCAGTTTGTTGATGTGATGTCTTTAGTTGGTGACAAATCTGATAATATTCCAGGTGATTTATGAATCTCTTTCTAAAAACCTCCATAAATTTGTTTTGCACCAATATCAACGCAATTTCAACTTTGATGCGCTAGAATTTGTTTTTTTTTTTTTTTTGAAACTTAAAGAACACTTTCCATTGATGAAATGAAAAGATACTAATGCTCGAACTACAGTATGGTAAAGCTATGAAGAAAACATAAATCCAATAAGACTAGGGATCAGCAGGCGCACCCAGATATCTGAACTAGGTTGACACACCCATAACTCCCTCATCACACCCCAAAAGAGAAATCTACTAAAAATGTATTACAAGATGACAATTGTCAATAATACAAGAATAAGATCCAAACTAGACCAAAACAATGTCGTGTCAATCGAAGACAATTAAGAATAAATAATCGCATTCCAATTTAAGCTAATGTCTTGAATCGGTAATCTGTAAATAATCTGGATAAAAAACACCACAGGAAGCTTTGACTCGTGCAACCTCATAGTGCTCCGACCAAGGAAGGGCCTTGTTCTGAAAAACTTCTTTGGTTCCTTTCAAACCAAATTTCTGAGAGGATCGCTTTGACTCCATTTACCCAAAGAAGGTGAGGAATGGCTTTAAAACAAGGCCCCACTAAAATCTGCATGACATTCTCCTTGAAAGAATTATACCAAACCCACTTCACATTAAAGAGAGAAATTTTCTCCAAAATTCTTGGAGAAACAGCAATCGAAGAAAAGATGTTGGCAGTCTTCTCCACTTTCCATGCACGGAGGACACATTGAAGGTAATAGTGAATGTCCAGGAAAGTTTGAGCAGTTAAGAGGTCCAAATGACATCACCCAAATTGTAATATTTACTCTTTTAGGACAGCTTGATTTCCACAAGGCTTTAAACAACTTTGTATCCATGGATGAAGATGCAGCCAACTTCTTGGAAAGTGATTTAACCGAAAACTGCCGAGAATTTTCCAAGCTCCAAACTCTTCTGTCTGGACAATCAACAACTTTTTGACCTTTTAATGCTTTCAATAAGTTCTGAAATTCCAGCACCTCATCATCCTTCAACAATGTTCTAAAATTGATGGACCAAGATCGGGTAGACAAATCCCAATAATCAGAAACTGCTTCATTAGTGATTAAAGTAATACGAGCCAGCCTTGGGAACAACTCAGATAGTGAAGATGAATGCAATCATGTGTGATTCCAAAAAGAAATTCTTGAACCACTTCCCAATTTTAAATGTAGCAAGCTTTTCAACTTGCAACCTACACTTGGTGTTCATTGAACCCGTTTGGGCTGTACAATGAATTGGAGTACTTTTCCATGCTTCGGGTCTAATCCACAGGACAATATTTACGCTAGGGGCAAAAATAATAATTGTAACTGAGATGTTTATCGTTACCAACATAAACATGCGGAATTTGGAAAATTTATCACAAAAAACTAAGGCCCTGTAAGAGAATGTTATTACTTTGATTTTGTTTATTAGGAGTTTTCTAGAATCAGAATTGAAGCCTATTGGTGCTGATTCCTAAAAGCTGTCAAGAGTCGGAATAGGATCCAAACATGCTATAATTACTAGAACTTCGCTTTGTAGATTATTTTCTTTTATGTTAAATATATTCGTTGTATTTATTGTATTATATTTGCTAATTTTGTATTTTCTTTATTTGTATTGAGTGTTTCTTTTATTTAAGGAGCCCGTTCCTTTTCAAAGAAAATAAGATAGAAATTATTAATTTTCAACATGGTATCAGAGTAGAAAACCCAAATTTTATAAGAAACTCTAAAATTAATCTAACCCTATAACTAACTGTTGTCGCTGCCCCTGCCCGTCGCAGCCACATTGCTTAGCCACCGTCAAGTTGTCGTTAGTCATTTGTGTTTCCGACGGTCGTGTATGTGCATCGTAGTTCGCTTCTTCAGTTTGTGCACCGTAGATTGTGTTCGTGCTTGACTCCTTGAGTTTCTTAATCAACATCCACTTATCTTCTCCAACCGCAGTAGTTCGCCATTTATCCTTTTTCGTTCGCTTTACTGCTGCTGTCTGCTGACCACCGTCACCAGATTTTTTGCACTTTTCTCTTTTTGTCCATTGTTTATTGTTTTTTGATTCTGATTCTCTTTATCTTCAGCAATAATGTCAGAAAATAAGTCATCTATTGCTAAAATTTCAAACAATCCAATCCAATAGTCCTAGTATCAAAATAACCACCATTCGACTTAATGTGGATAACTTTCTTCGTTGGTCTCAAAGTGTTTGAATGTATATTTGTGGACAATGAAAGATTGGTTACATTACTGGAGAAAAAAACTGTACAAGAGACAAATGACCCTTCGTTTGTCTGGTGGGATACTGAAAACTCCATGGTAAGGGCTTGGCTTGTAAATTCCATAGGATAGTGTGACTAAGATGATTTGGGAAACCAGTCACAAGTGTTCGAGTTAAACTTTAAATTGGGTGAATACGACAGGGAGATAATTCAGTTACACAATATTGTTACTCCTTAAAAAGGATTTAGCAAGAACTTGAGCTTTTGATACGTATCAATGGAAGTCAATAGAGGATCATAAGCATTATAGGAAAACTGTGGAAGATGGTCACATTTACAAATTTCTTGCAGGCTTAAATGTTGAATTTGATGAAATGTGTTGGAAACTTCATGAAAAACCTGCCAATTAGAAGAGTTCTAAGCAAGGTAAGAGGAATTCCAATCAGCATATGCCTAATGCCAATGTGGTTGACTCTAGCCCATTTAGTAAAGAGCAAATTGAACCAAATTCTGGAGCTACTAAAGATTAATTCATCATTTGGTAAACTTAGTGTTTCCTTGGCACATTTTGGATGTCCAACGATCAGATTCTCTCTCATCTTCAAAGCCATGTGCTGCAGTTATTAATGCTTCTCCTTCATTAAAAAAAATGCTTCTCCTTCATCAGCTCCCAAGGAGGATTTAATTCCTTCTTTTTCAGATTTAGCAAAGGACAGAGGAAGTTGAAAAGCCTCAAGATCTCCCTCCAAAGGTTGCGCAAATTCCCGAGAATGAAGGCACCTCAAGGGTTTTATTGGAAAATGGTTCTCTCGCATGATATTAATGATCAGTTAATAGAGTAGATTTATCAACATTTAATTCATGGCAAACAACACTAAAATCTCGTTGGAGGAAATGGAAAGGTATGATTCCCAAGCTTTTAAAACTCCTCAACATAAAATTCAAAGGCCTACCTTCATGCCTTCTTTTAAAAAGTTCTATTCTCGTAAACGTGGGTCCTCATTACTATCAAAGGGTGCCAATTTTAATTCAGATGTAATTGAAGTATGTTGCGCTCTTGCCCAAGTTCCAACATTAATTGGAAGATATCAAGATATTGGAGGCAAAAAATCTTGCTTAGCCCATACTGCTACAAGAACGATTATTCCAATTCCAAATGCAAAATTCAATTTAACGAAAGAAGTTCCATCCATTTCAAGTCCAAAAAGCCATTTGATTGAGGAAGAGTATGATGATGATTCTTTGGTAAGTGTTAGTAGTGAAGAACTGGAAATTTAGGCTCCAAATTCGACCTCAGAACAGGAAGACATTTGTTTTGGGAAAGAGGTTGCAGATCTTTTTCAAACTCCATTCAAAAAGTCACCTTAGCTGCCTTTTTGTAAGTTTTCCTTAATTAAGTCTCATCAAATTCCTTATAAGTTTTCCTCCATAACTGAAGCCTATGGTTTGAAGCTTGGTAGGGCCATTCATCACAAATCAATATAATTTTGTTTGGAGAATTGAATTCTGAAATTCATCTATTGATCCAGAAGAGGTCTTGAGGCTTTTTTCCATCTAAAGTTGGTGGTCTAGGTCAAGGTGGTTTAAAATATTTGTTTCTGTCTTTTCTTGCGGTTGGAGTTTGCTTCATGTCCCGTTCCTTTTTGGAGAAAATTGTTTCAAAGCTTACATGGAAAAGTTCTTTTCTTATGACTGCCGGTTGGATTGAGTGGTTTGTGTCTTCGGGATCGGTTGCACATCTTTGGTTTGAAGAAAAAGTCATGGGCTATTTATTTTGGAAGGCTTTGAAGTTGTAGTTTTGTGGCATTTCAGCAGCTGCTTCTTGCTCTATCATGTTCAAAGCTAGGGGTTCTTCCTATTTCTGGTAGCTGGTGTCATCTGGAAATCTTTTGTTTTCCCCTCTTTTTCATTTGTCAGCTGGTTTTATGGATCAGAAGCTTTCGTAGGTCTTTGGCAACAATATAGTCTTGAAGAATATTTCTCCTTCCATCGACCCAATAATCGTTTCTTGTGCTTGAAGTTTCAGTCAATTTTACATCTGCATTGGGTTTGTGGTGCTCCATTGGCTCGTTCATTGTGAAGTTTCAAGATTATCGTCAATGGCGGATCCAGAATTTCATGTTAGAGAAGGCACAAATGTATATAGTTAGAAGTTTAGCCTATAAACTTCTAGATTTGTGTTTATATATAGTTCTTAAATTTTAAAAAATATTTAATAAGTTTATAAATTCTCGATTTTTGTGTTTAATAGATTCTTAAAAGATTGTATTAAAAAAAGTTCTTAAAATATCAATTATGCATCTAATAGGTCTCTTACACATTTGAAAATGTTAAAAATTAAAAGTTATATTAGTCATTAAATTGAACTTTGTGCTTAATAGATACGATCAGACATTTTTTAAAAATTAATTTATCTATTAACTACAAAATTTAAAACTTAAGGTTCAATTATACACAAACTATTTTTTGTGTTATAAAGCAGTTAATTTTTAAATATTTTAAAGATCTATTAAATATAAAATTGTAGTTCATAAATTTATTACACATTTTTAGCGGCTAGAGAAAAAATTGAAAGTTTAGGAATTTATTAATAACAATTTTCAAAACTTAGGGACTAATCTTGTAATTTAACCTTCATATAAATGTAATTTTAAATGCATTGATTGTTGATATCTTAGATTAAGTAATACTAATTATAAAATTGTTATAAATCTTTGGGAAATTTTCATAGGTAGAAAAAATGTCAAACTATTTACATAAAATAACAAAAAAAAAATACTGATAGACATTGATAGACTTCTATCAGCATCTATCAGTGATAGACTTTTATCATTTCTATCATTGATAGACTTCTATCAGCGTTTATCACAACTATCTAAAAATTTTGCTATTTTGTGTAAATAGATTCCCAAATTTTTCTATTTTTAAAATTTTTCCTAAATCTTTATAGAATTATTCACCAAAATATATAAGTAAAAACCATTTAACAATTTTTGTAAAGATCCAAAAATATTTTTATATTTGTATATGTATATGAGAGAAAATTAAAATGAAATTAAGTTTTTCGAACTTATTTTAAGTGTACTAAAAATTAAAATATTACGTTGTAAAAAAAAATTAGAATGTTACATATATTTTTTAAAATAAAAAATTAAAATTAAATGTAAATATATTTGGTGAATAATTCGTTATATACATCTATACATATAATTTATAGAAAAATTAGAGGTTTAAAATCAAAATAAAAAATGCATCTATAGGAATTGGTGCCCCCCAACGCCACTGGACCATTAACTGACTAATGGTATATATTTGAATGGAATTCTATATTTACTATAACTAAATTTTTTTAATATTTAATAAAAATTAATATACATCTATGTAAAACGTCACCATTTGAGGGGAGGCACGTGCCCCCTGGCACCTTCATAGATCCGCCCTTGATTATCGTTTCTTATTGATATTCTCCTTCTATGATTTAAGTGTATTGTCTCTCCAAATTTGTTTAATTGGAGATCCTTTATTTTTCCTGTCTGTTCTTCGTTGTAATGCTTTATTTTCTTGGGTTTGTACCTTTTAGGATTTTTGGCTCTTCGCTTTCTCTCCTTGTAATTTGAGCATTAGTCTCTTTTCAATTTATCAATGAAAACTTATATTTCCTTTCAAAAGAAAAAAAATTAAGTGTATAGCAACATTTTTAAAGAATTGCAGCTATAGCAAAATCTATCTATGATAGACTCCTACCAGTGATATTGTCTATCACTAAGAGACTCCTAGAGATGAATCTAAATTTTGCTATATATGTAAATTCTTTTGTATTGTGCTATATTTGTTAATACTTTGGACCTGATTGCTATATTTGCAACTGCTCCTTAAATTTACTGTGACTTAACAGATTAGCTAAGTTTTTTATCTTGTGCTAGTTAGGATTAGGCGAAGTTTCCCAAGTAACCAAGGACTGAAAATATAGCAGTTGACTGCATTTCTATCGTTACTAGTTTACAATGTCTTCTATCGACTTGATGGTGCTTGATGTTCTTATATCGCTAAATGCAGGAGTCGATGGAATTGGAAATGTCAATGCTGTGCAACTTATCACTAGATTCGGTGAGTAGGTTTAGGAGACCAATGCCTTCCCCAGAGAATTGTAGACTACAATATATTCAATCTCATGTTTGCTTACCTTCTGTATTTTATTATTATCAGGAATAATGGTTAAGGTGGATGCCTGTCTTCTATAGCTGCCTATTCAATTCAAAGAAATAATAAATCCTATAAATCAGGAGATATTTAAAAAAAAGAAAAAAAAACAATTGTAAGTCGGGAGATAAATTTACCATCCAGATACAAGTCCTAAACTATTGAGGTTATTAATGAGTATGAATCTTCATCTCTTGCATATTTCAAATAAGCGAGAACCAGTAAGATGAATAAGAAAATATTTTGGCAATTTGATTTAAATTTCTCCTGGCATCTTTTGCTGTTTCAACTTGTAATCTTATGTTCAAGATATCCTTTTTTTTTTTTTTTTGTGTCTCTTTTTGATTTGGTGGAATAAAATATATTCATGAGAAAAATATTTAGAAGAATGGAAATGGAGGAGAAATCCTCTAACTAAAAAATATATACATATATATTTAAAACACTTCCTGTAATGGCTTTGAATAGATTTTGTATTGTGTTTGGAGCTGTGCATGTGTGTGTTTTCTATTTTAAAATTTTTGGAAGTAAAACAAAGTAACAATAAACACTTTCTGCAAAAGTAATCCAAATCTTTTTTTTTTTTTTTTACCGTTGAAGGTAAAGTTAGAACTGTATTATTTCGAAATAAAATGAGAATGCCATGGTACTCTAGTTTTGTGTTCCTTCATTATATTTCTAATCTTTATTCTTTATTCTGTTGTCTGTGGTGCCTGAAATGTGATGGTTTGTGTGTACTTATTTACAAATTCTCACTGGTCAGGCACGTTAGAAAATTTGTTGCAACATGTTGATCAAGTGGAAGATGAACGTATTAAGAAGGTATGTCTATCAGAGTACAATAACTGGCTTCTGAACCAAAATATTTATAAGAACGCTTGAATTATTTTCAGTGTATTAGAAGGGGTAAGCTTATACAGGTTAGGAATTTTATTAATTTAGTCATGTTGTTCGGTGCTAGACTTGATTGCATTCAGCCTTTTAGATGTCTGGATTGAAGTCAGACGTATAAAACAAATTGTGATAACCAATTGTGTATATAAATTCGACTAAGATTGAGAAGCAATTTTAGAAGTAAACAAGACAAAGAAGTTCTAGTAAACAAACTTATTTTTTCAAAACAAAAACAAAACTATAATCAAACGGGCTTCAGTAAGCATGTTTTGGGTAGAGAGAGAGTTTTTTCTTCTTCTTTCCAATGTAACATGTTAGATGATATAAGATTAAATTTGCCTTCACCCATTAGCTTAAGTTTTTTGGTCAATTGGCAATTTAACATGGTATCAGAGCAGGTTGGTTTAGGAGGTCCTGTTCAAACCCCTGCATTGTTGTTTCCTCCCCAATCAATATTCATTCCACTTGTTGGATCTTCTTCATATTTCAAGCCCACAAGTGAGGAGGAGTGTTATAGATGATATAAGATTAAATTTGCCTTCACCTATTAGCTTAAACTTTTGGGTCAATAGACGATTTAACATAACAAAATGAAAAGGGAATTATAAAGATGGACTTGTTTTACATTGATTTTAAAGGTTTGATTGTTCTTGGGAAAAAAATATGCATAGTTGGAAGAATATGTGAAACTAAGAAGCATGAGCGCTCGGGAATAGGGCAAAAGAATGACATGGATGTGGGCACGAGATACAAATAACTCTTTTTTATAGATATGTCATACTTCGTTATAGTTGCATTTACAAGATAATGCGAAAAGTGTGACATGTACAATACTCTAAGAACTGATCCATCAGTTCGTGCAAATACAACAAATACTTAATGTCGTTATTTTCGTTCCTTTTTCTTGTAGATGTTGGTAACAAATGCCGAACAAGCTATCTTGAGCAAGGACCTGGTAATTTCCCTTCAGTTTTATTGGGGCACTCATGTAGAAAATTATTTATTTATTTATTGCTTATACTATATTTGGTTGATATTTTGGGATTATTCTCTTTTCTTTTGAACCATCAGGACTAGTTAACCCTTCTCCTTGGTACTATTTATGGTCTTAATCAATAATCAGTATTTTGGAGACGTGTCTCGCAGGAGGGCCTTTTTGAGATGTTGGTCATGGCCCTCAACTTCTTTAATTATTTTTTTATGACTTTTTGTAAATATATTAAGAAATATGTTCCGAAAATTGTAATTTTATTTAATCCCTTGGAATGGTCGACGGGTGAGGTTAGGCAGGTGAGTGGAATTCGAAGTGAGTATGTATCCATCGTTCCTTCTTATCACATAAATGCAAAAACCTATACTTGACTTGATGTAACAATTGGCATCCACCATGTTATTTTAAATTGTTGCTTCATCCATGTTATTTATGCTGCAGGCAATCTTGCGATCTGACCTTCCAGTCTACATGGTACCATTTACCACCAGAGATCTTTTATTCAAGAAACCGGAGGTTTGTGCTATTATTAATAAGACATGGCACTCTTGATTCTATTTTCTATCCTTTATTCAAGAAACCGGAGTATTTCAAATGCTGGATGGTAATTATTCTTCTTGAGTTCCAATTTTTCTACCATTTTAAAATATAAATATCAACAATGGAAGAGTGTTTTGAACTTTTTTTTAAAGGAAATTAAAAAAAAACATCGAAGTTCAAATGTGTACGTTTACCCACCCTTTTGTCTACCTTTGTTCTATTCTCTTTTTGTGGTCATAAAAAAATGGTTATATGTTCTCTTCATAAAAGAATTTGAATATTCCCACTGAAATTCTTAGTTTTCGCGTTATTTGTACATTTTTCTTTTTGGCCTCAAATGTTAGAGGTTTGATAGAATATTGGATTATATAGAATACTTTAGAAGCAATACAACTCTAAATTGTGACTAAAATTTTTGGTTGTATAGGATAATGGGGAGAAATTCACAAGCCTCTTAACTGCGATTGGTGCATATGCAGAAGGGTTCTCAGCTGATCCAATAATCAGGAGAGTACTCTACTTATGGAAGAAGCTAGAAAAAAATTAGTTATTGGTGTCTATATGTTCAATCTGTGTGCACACTTTGTTTCATGTAAATTTGGTTTTGTTGTATAGTTGGAGATATTAGAGAGCTTAGAAATCACATTATTCTTCTTTATGAATACCCCTTTCTCCTTGTTTTTCATAGCCTTTTAGCAAAGAAAATAGGAAACGCAAGAAGTTTCAGCTTAACATGTTATGGAGTATCCCTTGCTATGAAGGACTGAACTGGCTTCTCCCGTTGATTGATTATTTGAACATTCCAACCATATGATTGGTTCTTTAGAAAATGGAGGTATTTTGTTATTAGGAGTATTTTCATATAATTAAATTTACTGTGATTCATTTGCTTTAAAGATTGATGATTTGACATCTACACTATTGAAAGATGGTTCTAACGTGGATGAGGCACATTTCATAGTTGTGCAAAAGCTTATACTGTTGATAACTTTGAATTGAATATGAGATGGATGATGTCTATATATCGTACTATTCAAAAATATCTTAGTAAAGTTGGTTTTGCAAAGTGGGATTAGGCATATTTTAGGATATAAAATGATGATTACAAATATTTGCTTGAATTTCTTGAATTTTATTTTGGAAGAGTAGTGAATTTCCTGTTGCATTACAACTTCATTCAATTTGACAATTACTTTGAAATTGGTTTTATTGAATGAAAAAATTAGCATCTTCTGTGAAGATTGTTTTGACGTTGGACTAAGGGTGAGTTCTGAGAACAACATAATCAATCAAAAAGCTTCACTGTAAGAAAATAATTTACTACTGAGAGAAATAGACAAACTGTGAATGAAGTCTATTGGTGATGGAAATTAGTTATAATGGTAACTTATCACATAGTTAACTTTTTTTTTCTCTATTTTGTTGATTATGTTTTGTTTATTCAAGTTCATCCTATTAATAACGAAGAATATAAAATTATTGATGGAGATAATTATTTTGTGGTCAACGTGGTTTCTAAATCGTGTAGTTGTGTTTGGAATTTTGAGGAGACTTCATGTGCTCATGCATGTGTTCTTCGAATTCATATGCTTTTGTATTTTACTATTATTTTCCCAGTATATTGTCATCAATTTATTAAGGTCAAGTTCATCCAAATGGAAATCATTCTTAATGGAGCTATTTAGATGTTGACGTTATTGTATTACCTCCAATTGCTAAATCTCAAGTAGGAATGGTTGTTGGTGAAGAGAAAAGCCACAAAAAGTGAAATAGTTGTCATCGAGTTGGTTACAATTGTAGGATATGTAAATTCCCATCAACTGTACAATGTTGTAATAGAAATTTAAGTGCTTTTTTTTTTTTGTTGGTGTGTGTCAGGTAAATTTTCACCAATTATACGGTAATGCAATAAAGATGGAAGTTTGTTGCGTCTATTGTTGATATTTGTCATTCTCTAAGTGTTATGCATTTTTAATCCTTAAATTCTTATAAGACAAACTCATATCTATGGTTGATATTTGTCAATCTTTAGGGGTGTTTGGCTCAATAAGTTGGAGTTGGGGGAAGTTGAGTTGTGAACTCAACTTCTTGTTTGGTCCAAGGAGTTTGTGGGTCATGACTAAAAATGTCGATTTTATGCTTTATTAGCTCCTTACACTATGAGCCGCAAAACTTTGCAACTCTCTAGATTTCACAACTTCACTCATTACTCCAAAGACCCTCTTTAAGTGTTATGCTTTTTTAGCCTTTAAACTTGTCACACCCCCTCCCAAGTTATCCTCCAAACCTAGGAGAGGATGTGAAGATGATGATTACCAATCCTCTTTTTGACACTCACCATCCACCATCTAATTATTGGACCTGATAGATAATCTTTACTTCATATTATAATAATATACACAACAGCCTCCTCGGCGCATCCATAAATTTAAGACAACACCATACAACATCAACACGATGACAAAAATCATAAATCCAACACTACCAGTGTACAATGCCCAAGCGAACGACTTATATACATATCACTATATGGAAATACAAAAGAACACCTAATCAGAGATGGCTATGCGGAAGTCTTGGTGTTGTGGCAAACGAGATTTGAGTAGGCGAGGCTCCGGGAATCCCTTAGCTACCTAGGTGGAAAAGAAAACATTTTTTTGAAAAGTTAGACATAAAGTCTAGTGAGTAACAGATAGTAGAACATTTCGTAAACATATATATATGTATATATATATATATATATATATATATATATATATATATATATCAAAATCTCTACAACTCTTTTCAATTAAACCTGTTTATCAAATAGTCCCTATCTCACAAGTGTAAAGCATTACTTAAATAAAACATGGCTTCCAAAAAAAAAAAAAAAAACATTTTCTTTCATAAAACCTCTGTAGCCTGGTATCCTACATAACCTTAGTTGGTGCGGAGAAACCTCAACGCACACAACGTCTAAAACCATAATCAAGATCGTATGTGCACATAGACCGACAATTCATGGATGCGCTAGTACCGTCTCATAAGTCCTTAGGTACTTAATCTAGGCCCCCCTGATACCTTCTCAAACAGTCCTTCAGTACCGGGCGCCTGGTTTTGATACCTTCTCAAACAGTCCTTCAGTATCAAACCATAAAATGCTGCAATCCACGACTGTCTCGATACCGTCTCATAAGTCCTTAGGTATCGTTATGCAGGTCACCTTGATACCTTCTCAACCAGTCCTTCAGTACCAAGATGCCTGACTCCGGGTACAATTTTCCTAAAACCTGCTCTATATTCCAAAGAGTTTATAAACACACATTTCTTTCAAATAGCTTTTATAACATGCTTTACATCTCAAATATTTCCAGAATGCTCATAAATCATCTTTCCTTTTCAAACATAACAGAAATCAAGTTTTCTAGTAACATTCATGCAGCAAGTAACATTTCAAATACGTAACACATTTTCTAGTAAACTCAGTTCACAAACCATATAATCCAAGTACATTCTAACTTTATCAATACAGTTCAGAAAACATGTATAATAACATTTCCAGAATAGATATTTTTCAACATCAAATATCAAGCTTTCAAACATTCTTTGTAAGAAATATTAGAAAACGTTTCTGTTACTCACAGTCTTAATTTAATTTCCCGGGTCTATAAGCTTTACCAATCTCGGTTTGACCTGAAAATTAGACCCACACCTCTATAAACGTCCCAATCGACCAAACTACTCACAAATACTTATACACAGTTCATAAGTTAACCAAAATTCCCTTTTCAACCTCAAGAATACCATTATAAGCTTAAAAAAACAATCAAAGTAGAGCCAAAGGTACTACAATTATTGAATGACTTAAATCTAGTTTAATGAGTGTGTTTTGGTCAAGGGCGGATGTGTTTGAGGGCTGTCATACACATAAAACAATAACTTCAGGCCTTGAAAATTTCTAGATTTTACCATAACTTTAAATGACCATAACTTCTTCAATTCTTAACCAAATAAAATGAAATTTATGGAAAACCCTTCATTTTACAGTGCCCTACAATTCATCTTCAGAGTATAAGATCTAAAAACGTATGGTTTCTTTAGAATTCCCCTTATATCAGTAGCTACTCGAAAATTCTGTTTTGATCCTGCTCATAATTTCCAGCATTTCAGCCATACTTCAGAAACTCATAACTTACTCAATACTCAACCAAACAGAGTTTATCAAGTGTATTGTGATGCTTCACATCAGGGTTTAGGTTGTGTTTTAATGCAAGAAGGCAAGGTAATAGCTTATGCCTCAAGACAACTGAAGAAGCACGAGTATAATTACCCTACCCATGATTTAGAGCTAGCTGCAGTAGTCTTAGCTCTCAAGATCTGGAGACATTACCTATTTGGTGAGAAGTGTCATATCTTCACTGATCATAAGAGCTTGAAGTACATTTTTTATCAAAAAGAGTTAAATATGAGACAGAGAAGATGGATGGAATTAATTAAAGACTATGATTGCACGATAGAGTATCATCCAGGAAAGGCTAACGTTGTGGCTGATGCTTTGAGTCGGAAGTCTAGGCTATCTAAGGCTTCACTGAATGCTTTTAACACATCTTTGTTGACAGAGTTGAGAAGTTCTAATGCAGTCTTGTCAGTGGGAGCACATGGAGGATTATTTGCTCATTTTCAAGTGAGACCTACTCTGATTGATGACATAATCAGAGGACAATCAGAAGATCCAGTACTCAAAAAGTTGATGGAAGAGGTGAGTCAGGGTTTGAGAACAGATTATGTGAAGAGACGTGATGGGGCACTGATGAAGTACGACAGATTATGTGTTCCTCAAGATACAACTCTAAAGAGTACAATCCTGGAAGAGGCGCATAGTTCAGCTTATACCATGCATCTTATACCATGCATCCAGGAAGCACTAAGATGTACAAAATTCTTAAAAGGTACTATTGGTGGCCAGGGATGAAACGTGAGATAGCTGATTACGTAGCTAAATGCTTGATATGTCAGCAGGTTAAGCCCGAACGTCAGAGGCCAGCGGGGCTCCTAAATCCACTTCCTATTCCAGAATGGAAATGGGAGCATGTGATGATGGATTTTCTATTTGGGTTACCACAAACTCCTAGAGGTTTTGATGGCATTTGGGTGATTGTAGATAGACTAACCAAGACAGCACGCTTTCTACCAGTCAAGGTAACCTTTACACTTGATAAACTGGCCAAATTATATATAGAAAAGATAGTTAGTCAGTATGGAGCTCCAGTGTCATTAGTATCAGACAGAGATTCCAGGTTTACTTCTAAATTCTGGCCTAGTTTACAGAACGCACTTGGAACTAAGGTACACTTCAGTACTGCCTTCCATCCTCAAACTGATGGTCAGTCCGAAAGGACCATTCAAACTTTGGAGGATATGTTACGCGCTTGTGCGTTACAGTTCAAAGGAAGTTGGGATTCAGAGCTACCTTTAATGGAATTTGCATACAATAATAGCTATCATTCTAGCATTGGAATGGCACCATATGAGGCATTGTATGGTAGACGATGCAGAACACCTGTGTGTTGGGATGAGGTAGGCGAAAGAAAGTTACTGGGACCAGAACTAGTACAGGTTACTAATGAAAATATACAGTTAATCAAGGAAACTCTGAAAACAGCTCGTGATAGACAAAAGAGCTATGCGGATAAACGGCGGCGAGACTTGGAATTTGAGGTTGGAGACAGAGTATTCCTCAAATTATCCCCTTGGAAAGGTATTCTTCGTTTTGGCAGAAAAGGAAAGTTGAGCCCGAGGTATATTGGACCTTACGAGGTTCTAGAACGTATTGGGTCAGTAGCTTATAGATTAGCTTTGCCTACAGAACTTTCAAGAATCCATGATGTATTCCATGTTTCGATGTTGAGGAAGTATATTCCTGATCCAACTCATGTGTTGGAGGCTCAACCACTTCAATTAAAGGAAAATTTATCCTATGAAGAGGAACCTGTGCAGATTCTTGACAGAAAGGAGCAAGTGCTGAGGAACAAAACTATTCCTTTAGTTAAAGTCTTGTGGAGAAATCATGATGTTGAAGAAGCAACATGGGAGAGTGAAGATCAAATGAAGAAAAGATATCCACAGCTATTTGTGGAGCTTAACCACTGAATTTCGAGGACGAAATTCTTTTAAGGGGAAGGTAATTTGTAAGCCCTCAATCTTTAATACTCTTTCCATTTTATTAAGATTAAAGGAAAAAGAACTAGGAAATAAGGATTTAATACCTAATGAAGAAAGAAAGGTTCATGGAATTATGTGTGGAAATTAAATGGATGGTGGTTAAGTGATAATTAAGGATTATTGTTGTTATTATTATTATTATTATTATTATTATTATTATTATTATTATTATTAATAAATGAGGAAGTGGGATGTGTTTTTAAAAGAAAAAGAAAAGGAAAAAAAAGAAAAAGAAAAGAAAGGAAATGGAGAAAGGGTCGGTGGTGGAATAGATAAAGGAAAGGGAACCTTGGGATTTGGTTTCTCTTCATTTTTCTTTTTCTTCAGAGGGAGAAACCACCGACTAAGCCCAACTGACCGGAGAAAGAGGGAATCAAGAGTTTTCTGGTGAGTTTTGGCCGGAGAGGAAGTAGAAAATTGGAGAAAATAACATTCTGGTCTGAAGCAGGAAGAATCTCGAGCAGTCAGTGATGTTTGGACGAATTCACGCTGTAGAGTTCGATTTTGAAGCTGAAATTTTGAGGTTAGTAAGTTAACACAATTTTCTACAACTCTTGTGAAGATTACCTGAGCTGAAAGTGGTTGGAAGTTGATGAATATTTAGATGGAAAACAGTAGACGAGAAATTTCGCGAAAAGGGGAATACCTCTGGTTTTTGAGTCGGTTTGACCTTTATAGGAAGAATTAGAAGCTGAAATTGGTAAGGATAGTTTTATAATTCAATTTCTAACAACTTTTATGAAGGATGAGGAATCTGAAAATGAATGGATATGGATAAATTTTTAGGTTGAACAGGGGGAAGCTGCAGGAATCGAGAAGGGTAATACCTACTGATTTGAGGTAATTTTCGAGTAATCTAGTGATTTTTAAGCTTTCTTTTCTTCAGATACGTTGTAGAGGATCATGAAACGAAGACTTTGATCTAAAATTTACTCTGTTTGGTTGAGTATTGAGTAAGTTATGAGTTTCTGAAGTATGACTGAAATGCTGGAAATTATGAGCAGGATCAAAACAGAATTTTCGAGTAGCTACTGATATAAGGGGAATTCTAAAGAAACCATACGTTTTTAGATCTTATACTCTGAAGATGAATTGTAGGGGACTGTAAAATGAAGGGTTTTCCATAAATTTCATTTTATTTAGTTAAGAATTGAAGAAGTTATGGTCATTTAAAGTTATGGTAAAATCTAGAAATTTTCAAGGCCTGAAGTTATTGTTTTATGTGTATGACAGCCCTCAAACACATCCGCCCTTGACCAAAACACACTCATTAAACTAGATTTAAGTCATTCAATAATTGTAGTACCTTTGGCTCTACTTTGATAATTTTTTTTTAAGCTTATAATGGTATTCTTGAGTTGAAAAGGGAATTTTGGTTAACTTATGAACTGCGTATAAGTATTTGTGAGTAGTTTGGTCGATTGGGACGTTTATAGAGGTGTGGGTCTAATTTTTAGGTCAAACCGAGACTGGTAAAGCTTATAGACCCGGGGAATCAAACTAAGACTGTGAGTAACAGAAACGTTTTCTAATATTTCTTACAAAGAATGTTTGAAAGCTTGATATTTGATGTTGAAAAATATCTATTCTGGAAATGTTATTATACATGTTTTCTGAACTGTATTGATAAACGTTAGAATGTACTTGGATTATATGGTTTGTGAACTGAGTTTACTAGAAAATGTGTTACGTATTTGAAATGTTACTTGCTGCATGAATGTTACTAGAAAACTTGATTTCTGTTATGTTTGAAAAGGAAAGATGATTTATGAGCATTCTGGAAATATTTGAGATGTAAAGCATGTTATAAAAGCTACTTGAAAGAAATGTGTGTTTGTGAACTCTTTGGAATATAGAGCAGGTTTTAGGAAAATTGTACCTGGAGTCAGGCATCTTGGTACTGAAGGACTGGTTGAGAAGGTATCAAGGTGACCTGCATAACGATACCTAAGGACTTATGAGACGGTATCGGGACAGTCGTGGATTGCAGCATTTTATGGTTTGATACTGAAGGACTGTTTGAGAAGGTATCAAAACCAGGCGATACTATCAAGTCCGTATTGCAGAGGAGGATGAACCAAAAACAACATGCGTCACAAGATATGGGGCTTTCGAGTTCCTAGTCATGCCTTTCGACCTCACCAATGCTCCTGCCACTTTCTGTAGTCTGATAAACCAATTGTTTCATGAATATCACGACAAGTTTGTGGTATTCTACCTGGACGACATCGTGGTTTATAGCCAGACCATGGAAGAACATCAAGTCCACCTACAGTTGGTTTGTGAAAAGTTGAAGCAGAGTCAACTATATGTAAAGAGGGAGAAATGCTCCTTCGCCCAACAACGTATCAACTTCCTTGGGCATATGATCGAATGTGGTCGAATTGGCATGGAAGAGGGTAAAATCTCAGCCATCTGAGATTGGAAGGTCCCAACCTCTGTAACTGAACTACGATCCTTCCTTGGGTTAGCAAATTACTACAAGCGATTCGTGGAAGGATTCTCGAGACGAGCAGGACCCCTGACTGAATTGCTAAAGAAAGATATGAAATGGGTTGGACTCCAAAGTGTGAAGACGCTTTCAATGATCTGAAGAAAGCCATGATAGAAGGCTCGGTCCTCGGGATAGCTGATGTAACAAAACCTTTCGAGGTGGAAACCGATGCATCGGATTTTGTGCTGGGGGCGTCCTCCTTCAGGATGACCACCCCGTCGCATATGAGAGTCGCAAGCTGAATGCGACCGAAAGGAGGTATGTCGCCTTTAAGAAAGAGATGTTAGTCGTGGTCCATTGTCTGAGGGCCTGGAGACAGTACCTACTAGGTGCAACGTTTGTTGTCAAAACTGACAACAGTTCGATCTACCACTTCTTCAATCAACCTAAGTTGTCATCGAAACAAGCTCAATGGCAGGAATGCCTTACTGAATTCGAATTCCATTTCAAGCATAAGATGGGTCGGGTTAATCAAGCTGCTGACGCCCTTAGCCGAAAGAGTAAACATGCGGCCCTATGCATGTTAGCTTACTTGAAAGCCAATAGTCTAAAAGGCTCAGTCCGTGAGGCCATTAGAGATCATTTGCAAAATGATCCAGCTGCTCAGGCCATAGTCCAATTGGCCAAGACGGGACAACACGATAGTTTTGGGTCGAAGAAGGCCTCTTGTTCAAGAAGGGTAATCACCTGTATGTGCCCCAAACGGGGAATTTGAGGAAGTTGTTGTTGGAAGAATGTCACAATACCCTGTGTGCAGATCACGTGGGTTGGCAAAGAACTTATGCCCTTCTTAAGCAAGATTACTACTGGCCAAACCTCCGGACGATGTTATGCAGTTTATTAAGACTTGCCTTACCTGCCAACAAGACAAGGTCGAGCGAGCAAAGATCGAGAAACTAGAGATCTTATTTATTGGATTTAAATTAATGAAACAAGAATCAAATAAAATAACTCTTTATTTTATTGATACAATAATTTATATTTATAAGAATTACAAACAACAAGAAACTAGAGATTTAGGACACCAGTCCCAACAACGGGCGCATCACAGACATTTTTTGCAAAGTAACCAAAAATCAATGTAAAAGCTCCTATAACAGGCCCAAACTGATAGAAATATACTTTAAATTCAAAGCACATATACTTATTCATTTTGCCCATTTAGAGCACAATTTGAGGACTTTTAAAATGCAAAATACCATTTTTGCTAAGAAAATATATCAAAATAAAGCCTTAAAACATACATTTCATGGCATATATCAATATGCTAAACCAATATTCCCAGTTGCACATGCATCTGAATGGAAAAAACCATCGGGATATGTAAAAAACGTAATCTTCCCACCCAAAATAGTAACTAGTGTTGGTAGGCTAAGAGACAACTAGATTCCATCTGCTGGAGAACACTATTTAACCTAAAACTGTGGTAGGTGTGGTAATCCGAGACACAACGGGGCAATGTGCAACCAACCATTATCAACTAATATACATAGTGACCAACAGAGATAGAGGTAATGAACTTGTTAATGTTCACTTATGCTTACTTGATGCTTACATTGTCTCTGCTTTTGATTTTGTTAATTTATTCAATCGTGCTGTCTTTTAAAATTGCGACAGGGCTGCGAAAAAGTCATTGGACTGGGAGCGATGTCTCTAAAATGAGATTGATTTGAAAAATGTGAAAAAAAAAGCTTCATCGTGCTAGCCAACCTCAACGGGTCAGGGATACGACAACATCAGGTTGGGTGGGTTGTTCCTAATGCGATGGAACTTAAAACCTTATTAGTATGCTATGACGTAAGCATAAGGTTTGATAGCACGTGAAATATGCTATCTTCCTTAGCTTAATTAGGGTCGTTCTCTCATTTAATATGTTTATTGTTGACTTTACACGTCTTAAGTGTATAAGAGGTAGAGCAAGGAGCCTGGTGTAAATCGGTGCTAAAACGGTCAACTTGGAGTTCAAATGCATCAAAGGAAGATGGATTGGAGCAAGGAGGTTGGCGTCACGGTGCTCACACGATGCTGCAAGCGGCGCCAATTCAAGAATTGTGTTCTCCAAGTGGCATCACGGCGCTGTCCTGTAGCGCGATGGCGCTACGTACTTTGATGCGAATGCAACAAGCGCCCACGGGGGGCAAGGCATGCAACGCTACAGGGGGCGATGCGACTTCGAGGGTAGAAGCACGATGGCCCTGCCCCCTAGTGCCACAGAGCCAGTGCATTTTTATAAAAGAAGTCGTTCTTTCCAAATTAAGGCATCTCATCGGGTTCCAGTGGGTATGCCCACTTTCTTGCACCATCTCTTAGAGAGAAGGGGAATAACGTTAATCTAATTTCTTCTACAGTGGTGTTAGGAATCACAAACGTGTTATAAATCTCAATAAAACTCTTCAAATGAGTGTGTGGGTCTTCACGAAGTGAACCTCCAAATTGCCCCGCAGTTTGGAGCATTTGAAGTATCACTGGCTTCATTTCAAAGCGCGCTCCCTGGAATGTTGGGTGCATGATTCCAGGTGAAAAGTCATATATATTCGGTGACGCGTAGTCCTGATATGGCATGTTCCTGTCATAGGCCAAAAGAAGTGGATTTGCCTATGCCAACGCGTTGTTAGCATTCTTTGCTGCGTTATTGACATTGTTGGCCGCACAGCTGGGTTTAATTGTTGATCTTCCATAACTTTCTCCTTGTTTCTTTTTCTTTGTTGCTGATGTTCTATGATTCTCTTCTTGAACGTTCTCTCGATTTCGGGGTTAAGCGAGAGCTTAGGCTTGTTGCCTCCGCCCATGCATTGTTTTGCAATGCCTTCAGCTAAGCATGTAATATGCCCTAGATCAAGCACCTGCAAGAAAAATCAAACACAAAATTAAAACACAAGTTAGCAATGGAAGTCCCTGACAACGGCGCCAAAAACTTGTTGTGTTCCTATTTTGAATGAATGATGAATTTTATGGCGTGTGTTACTCTCGTGGATTTATGAATGGTTAAATTAAATGATGTAGTGAATGCAAGTTTTCCTAATCTAAGCCCAAATGTAAGCCTAAAGAATGGTCCTGGTAAGTCCAGGGTCAAACATAGGAACTTAATACAATTGTATGTTTAATTATGAGCAAGAATTCTATGCGATGAATGATGTCAATGCGTTGAAGTGAAGTTTACTTTAAGTATAACAAAAATATATAATTACAAAGTGGCAAGAGAGATTGATGCGGTAGGAATGTATGAATGGTGATGAATGTAAATGAGAGTTTCAATCACAAATCAAGTAGGATGCGATGGAAGAAAAATCAATGTATGAATAGGGTTAAAAAGACTCCCTAGTATTTTCTTAACTAATGCATGAGATGCATTAATCAACTTCTAAAGTTAAAAGCTAACTTCTAGGCCTTTGAACCACATTTGTATTATTTCTAAGATGTATGCGTCAATTGATTTAAGTGAAGATCTTACTTCATTTCTAAAGCAATACTTCTTTATGTTTAATGTCGTCTAAGGTTTCTTTCTCTCTCAACTCTCCCTGAACCTATCTCTCAATAGATTTAAGCAAAGGATTAAGCTTACATTAAACAATAAAAACTTCTACTCATGCATAATTTTGAAAATACTAGTTCATTCTCCTTAACCCATCTGAAATTTAGCTACTCATAATGGATGGAAAAACACTCATGGAAGAATAAGAATGAATGTAACTCATATTAATATTAAGAAGTGAAGAATCTTTCAATCTCAAGAACTTAATACACAATGAGTAAAGTAAATGAAAGTGAAAAATGGCAATGTTAAGTCATCGAGGCAATCTCTTGCTCCCTTTGGCTTTGAAATGGCTGCTATCAATGTGATTGCTTCAAGGGTGATGGCAAGCTCTCACTTTTCTAAGAAAAGTTCTCACTTTGAATTCTACAGAGAAACGCTTGAGGGATGGTAATGGTGAATTCTCTCTCTCTTTTTTAGTTGATCTCTCGACCAGACTAGCCTCGTTCTTCATCTTTGGGTTGAATATTTATAGGCATAAAAAAGGAATGTTTTGAGCTTCTCTTCAATGATTTCGCTGACACCTTGCATTTAATTTCATGCTCCTGCTGTGCCAATTCTGTCGCGTCACTAATTCATTGGTTCTTCCGTGAATGTTTCAAATCAGCTACCAACTTGCTCTGTTGATTTGACTTCCACCGCCTATGCGTTTTGTTGTTTTATGTCTTTATCTCATCGTAGCATAGTGTGTTACAAAGTTGGGTGTCTTCTTCATTTTCATGCGATCACGACTGCAGCCCTATTCTTGAATTCTTCTTTACTTCATTCAAATCCTGCGATGAAACATGACAATTCTTATAATTTTCAGGATTAAAACATTTGTAAACACATGATTGCAAAGTATGATTATTTGCTAAAATTTACATCATGATAATGCAATTTCCTTCCGACTTTCTCTAATTGATTTTAATAATAAAAAAAAAGAATAACTTGTATTTCTACAAGTTATCAGCAGGCCCACCTGAGCTAACATTGAGAGAGAGCTTGCTACTCCTGACACCACTCAGCAACCTCTATGTATCACGTACCTCCGACAACAAGAATGTTTGAACTAAAGTTTGGCTTGATTTACTTACTTCTTACCTTTTATGGCCTTATAGGTGAAAACCCGCACAAACACCTCAAGGAGTTCTATATCATCTGTGACGGGATGAGGCCAAATGGGGTGAATCAAGAGCAACTGAACATGAGGGCATTCCTATTCTCCTTGAAGGACGAAGTGAAGGATTGGTTATATTACCTACCACTGAGTAGTATAACATCATGGCCAAAAATGCAAAAGCAATTTCTTGAGAAGTTCTTTCCCACCTCCTGCGCTGCTAGCATCTGTTAAGAGAATTATAATATTGTTCAGTTTGATGGAGAGACATTACACAAATACTGGAAGCGTTTCAAAAGAATCTAGACGAAATTTCCTCACCATCAGATATCATATCAGTTGTTGATCTAGTATTTCTACGAAGGCCTGTTGCATCAAGATAAGAGCAACATAAATGCTGCCGTCGGAGGTGCCCTTATAAACAGGACATCGAGTGTGGGTGAGGAAGTTGATTGCAACAATGATTGAAAACTTCTAGCAGTTTGCAACTCGTGCCTCAATGAGCGTGACATCGTCTTTAGAGGTAAGTGATCTTAAAAGTCAATTATTTGATTTGGTTGTTGTTGTACAAACTCACGTCAGTATGTCAAGTGTGCTCAAGGAATGGCCATGCATCCGACATTTGCCCACACGTCCAGCAATGGGCATTTGTAGAGGTAAACTATGCTAGTAACGAACCAAGAGGACGACAATACAATTATAATAAGGGAAAATCAAGAACTGTCTCAACCAAGCAGCTCAGGAATGGATTTAGAAGATATGGAGAAGAGCCTAGTATAGAGTACGATGTAGTTCCAGTAGGACACTATAGTTCCAAAAGGTGACTCAAACCAGCTTGGAGAGTATGATAAACCAGATTTCCCAATTAGTCATTATTGTTAATCGGCTGGAGATCCAACATGGAAAACTTCCTTCCCAGCCTGAGCCAAACGTGCGGAATGTCAGCATAATTATGACAGTGAACTGCAATGAAGTCTCCTATACTCCCGCCCCTGATCCAGTGGATGAGCCAGAGTTCATAGTCGAAGAAGGATTTGAGGAGAAACAGGATAGACCAGCTCCAACGTGGAAGCGAGGTATACGCTTTGATCCTCCATTAAATCTTAATGCTTATGTTCCTGTTGCCCCTTTCCCTAGCAGATTTGCTAAGGGAGTAGCATAAGAAAAATGAGGTGCAAGTGGTCAAATCTTCATAGAACGATGGAAGCCCTACTGCAAAGGGTAAGAAAGTGCGAGTTCAGATTGGAGAAAAGCCTAAGAGTGAAGAGAGCTCAGTCATCTCTCAGGTAACTTGCCAGCAAAATATGATGACCCAGGTACATTTTCCTTACCTTGTCTGATAGGTAAGATGAAATTTGAGCATGTGATGCTAGACTTAGGATCTGCAATTAATATCATGCTTGCATCTGTGTATTTTGAGCTTCAGTCGCATGTCCTGCATCCTACTGGCATTTGGGTTCAATTAGCAAATTATTCTTTAGTTAAACCTCTTGGAATGATAAAAGATGTTTTGGTCCGGGTTAATAGTTTCGTCTTCCCTTCAGACTTTTACATTCTTGATATTTATGGGAAAAAATCCCCCTCCAATTTATCAACCTTGTTAGGTCGCCTTTTTTTAAAGACTGTTAGAGCTTCAATTGATGTTGATAAAGGGTCCCTTTCAATTATGCATGAGGGGTGGGTTGAAAAATTTGAGAATTTTGAAACCCCTAGTGGCCAACCAACAAAGTTGGGGGTGGCAAATGGAGTGTTGGCAATCAACTCTGATCATGGATGATCAAGCCGAATACAGTCGAGCAACCGACCCTAAAATTTGTGCTTCCTGGAGGCAACCAGGTGTCAAAATTTACTTTCTTTCATAATTTAGATTTATTTTCAGTCATTTTTTAAAGTTTGATTGAGCTTAATCTTTCCAATCATTTTTGTTTGTTTTTTAGGTTTTTGAAGCTCTTTGAAGGAGAATTTTGGAAGAGGAATATGAGAAGGCCAAATCTTTCCTTCATCCCGCTATTCAGGGAAGTTTTCTGATCCCTCTTTCTTTCGTTTCTTTCACATTGGGGACGATGTGAGCTTTGAAAGTTAGGGATGGGGTATTCGGATTTGGCATATCTTTTTAATGATGATTTAGTTTGGGGTCCTTGAGCGATGTGCTCAAACTATGTTAATTGCTTGCATGTTGTTTGCTCTGTTACCTTGTTCCCGTGCAATGACTGGTCGATGATACACCCTTAGGAGTCATATTGCCATGAGACTAGATTAGAAGAAAGAGTCTAGGATTTTTAAGTTTTTTTTGAAAATTTTGTTCCATGACTCTCATGTATCTTCAAGTTCTTTACTTGTCTATGTTAACTATCACTAGCTTAGTATTGAATTATGAGACCATAGGGTTTGTTGTCACTCAAAAGGCCTTGGTGATAGGATTAGGTTCTTAAAACTTCAATTTAGTAATTTGTGTACAAGGAACAAACCAACCAAATTTCCTACAAAAAATAATATACATACAAATAAGAAGAGGTTTACTCCATTTTCTTAGAGACACAATTAACCTAGGGCAGCTATGACACCTGTAGTTCTCTCTAAACTAAAGTATTCTTGAGAAATGAGTAGCTTAGGCATCTTTAAATAAAATTGGTTCATAGTTGGATGTCTTTTACGTAGCACATATGGCAAGCAAAAAAGAAAGCAGTTTTTCTGAAAAAGGTTTCCTTTCTATTTGCTAAATGAAAAAAAAATGAAAAAAAAAATGAAAAAAAGAGAAAAAAAAAAGAGAAGAGAAAAGATGGTTGACAAGAAATAAGGTTGGTTTTTCCTTTTTGCATGATATTACCACTTTGAATATAGGAAACCTGACTCTAAATCTTTTGAGCCAAAGTAGCAGAAAATGAGGTGAGGTTTCGTAAAGCTATTTTATGCTTGCTTGTGCTTAATATAAGCTTACTACTTGTTCATGCATGAGAAAGTGTGAAATAAATTTTCAAAATTACTTTGGAATGAATAAATGTTTTTTGATAGCTTGTTTGATTGTCAGCATGATTCTAATTGACTGTTAAGGCCGGAGTAGGGAACTAGATAACTTTGCAAGCTAATTCTTTGTATGAATGTATGTTCTACCTTGCTCGAGGACGATCAAGAATTAAGTTGGGGGTGTTTGATAGCACTTGAAATATGATATCTTCCTTTTCTTAATTCGAGGTTGTTGCCTCATTTAATGCGCTTAATTTTTTACTTTACAAGTCTCGAGTGTATAAGAGGTAGAGCAAGGAGCTTGGTGCAAATCGGCACTAAAATGGTCCACTTGGAGTTCAAATGCATCAAAGAAAAATGAATTGGGACAAAAACTAGCGCTGTGACGTTGCAAGCAACACCAATTCTAGAATTGTGGTCTCCCAGTGGCGTCGCGGCGCTACATATTTTGACGCAAACCACTTGACACCGGTGCATTTTTATTAAAAAAAAAGTTGTTCTTTCCAAATTAGGGCATCACCAACCACTTGACCAACTTGGATACGAAACCTCTCTGTCATTTTGGGCATTTTCCTGTAATCTCCTTCATTTCTTCTATTAGGACTTCATTTATCATCATTCATTGATTTGAATGATGATTTTAGTCTAAAGGTAAGCTTTCTAGCTTGAGTTTGATAGTTTTCCCCCTCTTTAGTTTGTTTGTGAGACTTGTGTTCATCATTACAAATTGTTCAAACTCTCTTATTTATGGATCTTACTTTGAATTTTCTGATTATGAATGACATTTTCGTGCATTTGATTGACGCCCAATGAATGATTGTGGAATTCTATGCTTAAATTTATCCTTGATTAAGGCAATGAATCATAGGAAGCAAAAGGTTAGATTGACCTACTTTGTGTGAAATTAACCACTAATAAGTAATGCTTTGATCGACCTTGATGTAAAATTGTATTGAATGAGTTAATTAGATGTTGAAAATTAATTTATTCGTCCTAGTGATTCTCCTAAAGCTTAATGCGGTTAGTCACTTATTTAGAGCAGATTCGTCTTTTCAAATTGGCTAGTTAGATACTTAGGCAATTGATTAGAATTCTACTCAATTTGGCTAGGCTTAAGCGAGGGTTTTGATCTATAGTTCTAGGATCAAGCAAACTAATCGGGAAAACTTCAATCAAATCCAAGCTAGATCTTTTTAATCATAAATTTTACTACATTCTCCCTCTCGCTCGCTTTCACTCACATGCAATTCAATTCTGTGCAATTTAATTTGCTTTTATTTACATTTCTCGCATTTACCAAACAAACCCCTTGGTTACTGTACTATAAGTCTTTGATTAAGGAATTAGTGTGGCTCTCTGTGGTTTAACCCATAATGCACTATTCTACTCATTTTGTATAGGCATGAAAATTCCAATTGATATAGATCGTAGGGTTAACAACACCCCTATTGCTCTCTACCAAGGTAAGATTTCATTGGTTTATGGGGGGTCATTAAACATTAAGGCGCCTGTAAAAGGGTCATCTGTACAAAATATTCAAATACTTGACGGTTATTTCAGACAATTTTCCTGGCCCCTCCCCCTCGTTAGTTTGTTCCGCCGCCCTTCTCCTAGAAAAATCGCATAGATGAATGAAAATTAACCCAAAGTTTGAAAACCAATAAATTTTGGCCTTCTGCTTATGTCAGCACCATGTGAAATTGCTACTTTAACTCCAAATGCATGCTTCTTCTTCTTCTTCTTCTTTTAAAAAATCTAATATGTAGTTTTTTTTCGTTTGCTTCTTATCCTTCTTCTCACGTTCACTTCTCATCCTTCTCGTTTTTCTCTTTTTGTGCGCCATCGTTCTTTGCTATTAATCTCCACAAAAAGAATAGGTCATCAGTGTCAGTTTTTCCAAGATCGAAGACAGCAAACTGGAGGAAATGTTGGGTTTTGTGTCCTAAATAGGGATGGCAAAATTCCCTGCGGGGTCGGGTCCCCGCGGGTCCCCGACCCTAACAGGGCGGGGAATCCCCGGTTTGACCGGGTATGGGGGTCAAACCGGGGATTTTAATCGGGTCCCTTGTCGGGGATGGGGAGGGGATCCTCGCCCCGTCCCCGACCCCGCCCCGAATTTTTTTAATTGTTTATATATATATAACTCAAACTTTTTAATTTATACCTAATATATATAATAATAATAATTATTATTATTATTATTAATATAAATAAACAACTAAAACCGTAGCTTAAGCTACTGTTTTAGTTAATTTTTTTTCTAATTTTAATTTTCAAATATAATAAATTAAATTGTTTTATTAAATTTATAATAAAAAGTATTAAATACTAACTTCTTGCTTAAAATATTTCTATTTTTAATATAAATTCTAAATTCTAATTAATTTTAAATAATAAAAAGAAAAAAAGAAAAAAAATTCATAAACGGGGATTTTTCCCCGCGGGGACCCGAATCCCCGAACGGGGATTCCCGACCCCGACCCCGACTCTCCAAAATGGAGAATGGGGTAGGGATGGGGATTAAAAATCCCCACGGGGACGGGGACGGGGACGGGGAGTACTGCTGGGATTAAAACCCAAAACGCAGCGGAAACGTATCAGAACCGTATCTCAAAATTAATTTTAATAATTTTGAAATACTTTTACATTGGCAAAAAAACCTTAAAAAATCGAGGTTAAGCAAAAAAAAATTAGAGAAGAAAAACTTACGTGTCACCACCACTTGGAGACTTCCTTTTCTCTGAATCTTGAGGAAAGGTTTGTGGGAACCTTTTGGCAAAGGGAAAAAATACAGAACTCTTCTGAGAGGATTTTTTGTGGAGAGAACGCTACGAAAAGAATTTTTCTGTTTAAGCACTATATAAGGAAGCGAGAGAAAAATGGGAAACGTGTGTGTTATCCCACGTATTAAGTAACTCCCCTACGTGGGAGTTACAACTAATTTAATTAATATTAAATTAATAATTAATTAAATTAATAATTAATTAATAATTAATTAAATCTAATTTAATTAATCAATTCATTTAAATCATATTTAAATGAACATCTCTCACATAACCTATAGTTTTAATTCAATTAATTTAATTAAATCAAATTTAATTAAATTAAATAACTAATTAATTTTGCAATTAATTAATTACCAAATTAAATATCAAATATTTAATTTTAACTTGCATTTGAATCAAATTCAAATACATTTCTCTCATAACCTATAGTTTTAATGTACATCTAATGCGCATTAATTTTAACCTATAGTTTTAATATAAATCTAATTCATATTAAAATAATATTTGAACAATTTCAAATATTTAATTCTCTTACAAATTAACTTTGAATCATATCCAAAATTATATTTATATTATAAAGTTTAATTTGTAAAATAAACTTTATATTATAATGTATCATTATACATTATACTTTTCCCTTAGTAAATTTGAACTTTTCAAATTTCATCCAAGAATAAATTTCCTCAATATTCTTTACGAGCTAGGAAGGGGTCCTAATGGACCTACAGATCAGAAGCTCCAACGATATGAGATTAACGGGCTAAACTCATTAACCACATTAATCAATATTCGTTAACTGTGGGTGCACTCCACTAAAGACCCACAACTGCACTCTTCTCACTGTAGATATATTTCTGTGTCCACGGATATAGACCAATAACAGCAAGTTAGTCCTTCACAAGTGTTCGTAACACCAGCTGGGTCAAATTACCGTTATACCCCTGGGTTACTTCTAAATCCTTAAGTACCAGTGCTCCTCTAATGAACAACTTGTTTATGGTCTAACCATCAAACAGAAACCCCTCTCGGGCCAGTGAGAGGGTAGGGCCCTTTGTTCAAGTCCCGAAGACACCACTTAAGGGAACACTTATCTACTTACCCTAAAGTTGGGAAGGAGTGAAATCCATCTTGTATAATTATGTTCCCAGCTCCCCACTCAGTCTTGTCCCCAAAATGGTAGGCATATCGAGTCGGAAAACGGGCCACTCTCACCCATACAAATCAAAGGACAATCCCTCGTGAACAAGAGTTCATAATATACTCAAGATTAAGACTAAGTTGCCTAGGTCAACCTATTGAAATAGAAACCTAACCAGTCAACGGAGTTATATCTAGTGGTTACTATTTCATGGTCCAGTCTTATGCAAACTCATTGCATAGGATACCCCCACTCGCATGTCTCCTACACGAACGCGTTGGATCATTGCGTTTGTATCAAATACAAAGTGGGTCGTATCCATAGTGTTACCAGGATAAGGTACCCAGCCCTATCCTTATACTATAGACCCTTTAGGCTGTAACTTGAACATTGATCTCTATATGTCTCTACATATTGTTCAAGACTCATAAAACAGCCTAGGATGTTAGTTTATTGGATTTTAGGGTTATTAAAACAAGATAAAATAATCAATAACATTTATTGAATAATAATGAATAACCATTTATTAATGGCGGTCAAAATACAACATTTACTATCTACGAGTTTTAGGGCATAAAACCCAACAAGTACATCCCGGCCCCGCCCCGCCCCGTTGTCATCCCTAGTCCTAAACTTGTGGTCTATAATATTGTAAATAATTTATTTTTTAATAAAATAATTGTTATTTTATTATGTCTTTTAGAATTGTGTAACTCAAATCCAAGGTTATTTAGTGAAACTTAAATAGTATGTGGTTAACATACAAGTGGATCGTGTTCAAGTAATAACCTAAAGAGTCTATAGTATATGGATAAGGTTGGGTGTCTTATCCTGGTAACACTATGGATACAACCACTTTGTAATCGTTATAAACGATGTGATCCTAATCGTTCACGTGGAGACATGCGAGTGAGAGTATCTTATACAAAGAGTTTGTATAAGACTGGACCACGAAACTATTAATCTCTTTTCGTAACACTGTTGACAGAAGAGATTAACATTTCACAGGATTGAGATCTGATCATATGTAACTCGATCTCAATCCTGGGTGAGTTATGAAATCTTGCCTATGAGGGCTCGTCCTTTGATTTGTATAGGTGAAAGTGGCACGAGTCGCCACTCAATAAACCTACCATTTTGGAGACTTAACCAAGTGGGAAGCTAGGAACATAACTATACAAGACAGAATTCACTCGTTCCTGCCTTAGGGGTAAGTAGATAAATAGTTCCCTTCAGTGCTACTCCATATCTTGAACAATGGGGCCCCACCTTCTCACTTGCTCTAGAGGGACTTGGTTTATGGTTGGACCATAAACAAATTATTTATTAGAGGATCAGTAGTACTTAAAGAAAAAGAGACAATTACAAGGGTAAAACAGTAATTTGACTTAGCTGTAATTACGAACAACTCGTGAAGGATCAACTTACTTGTAATGGTTATATCCATGGACGCAACATGTTCTGCAATACATAAGAGTGCAGTTATGGGTCTATAGTGGTTTGCCCCATAGTTAATGATTATTGGTTAATTTAATTAGAGTTTAATTAATTAACCTCATATCATTAGAGTTTATAACCTGTAGGTCCATTAGGTCCCTTGTTAGCTCACAACGGATTAACAAGGGCCAACAGTTTTGAAAGAATTTGAAATGTTCAAATTGATTAAGGAATTTATGTTAATTGTATTTGATACAATTAATATAAGGTATATTGATACATTGTAATATAAAGTTTGTTTTGAATGAGATTCAAAATTAAACTATATAATATGAGAGGTTTAATATATTTGAATAATATTCAAATAATAAATAATGTGAATGAAATTTATATTAAAACTATGGTTATGAGAGAAAAGTGTATTTGAATATGATTCAAATATACATTAATTAATTTTAAAAAAAAATATACACTTTATTAAATATGTGATATTGAATTAAATCAATTAATTAAATTATTTATTAATTAAATTATTAATTAATTAATTAATTATTATCTACCTTAATTTAAATCAAAGATAACTCTTCTCCATTGCAAGTGAATGTGGGAGTGGACGAGGGGAGTTAACTCCCCCCCCCCCCCTCTCTCTTTAAATGGAGATTCTGCATTTTAAAGAGGTTGTGTTTTTTTTCTTGATATCACTCTCTCTCAAGCTCTCTCACAATCTCTATCTTATTCTTGCTGAGAATAGCCTGAAAGATCTTTTGGAGGCATTTCTGTACGTGAAGAGTGAGGAGAAGTTGATGCAACGGTAGATCAGTTTGTGAAAGAGGATATTTGAAGAAAGTTGTGTTCTTCAAAGATCCTTTTTTCCGATAAATTTCATGCTTAACCTATGAAAACTATATTTTGAATGTACTAAATCAATAAAAGCGACCGCTCGTTTCGCAACAGGATTTGATCCCTTCAAAAAAAGGAAGAAAAGAGAGAAGGATAATCGATAAGAGAGAAAGAGAAATAAGAAGAGAGAAGGGAAATTGACATTTTTGGACCCTTTTGAATTTTAATTTAGAAAACAGAACCCTTTTGGGAAAACAAATTTTTTTAAACCCTTTATTTTATTGTCAAACTTTTCAAAACTTTTCCTTATTTCTTCATTTTCCCTCCCCAACAGTAGAAATTCTTCACATCCCTTTCAATTTTTCTTCAATTCTTCCTTAACTTTTTTACTAGATTTCATCAAGTTTCATTAAGTTTTGGTTTTCTTCAACGAATTTGACCGATTTGATTCAAATTTGACCGTCTATTAGACTGTTTTTTAGGGCATACGACATGGTCTTGTACCCAGTCGAGCTGCTGACTGGGAACGAGGAAGGGAGGGAGGGTCGGGGCTGGGAAGGAGAGGAGAGGGGCCAGTTTTTGCCCTGGTACTTACCCAGTCCGAGTATGGAACAGGTAAGATAGGGGTGGGTACTTACTCGGTTCAGGTATGGACCGAGAAGGGGAGAGGCTGGTTTTTGTCATGGTACTTACCCGGTCCGAGTATGGACCGGGAAGGGGAGGGGCTGGTTTTTGCCCTGGTACTTACCCGGTCTGGGTGTGGACCGAGTAGAATTAGGGTGGGCACTTACTCGGTCCAGGTATGGACTTGGAAGGGGAGGGGCTAATTTTTGCCCTAGTACTTGTCCAATCCGGGTATGGACCAGGTAGAATTGGAGAGGGTTCAGATATGGATCGGGTAGGATTGAATCTCGGGCGAGATTGGTCTCTCTCCCACTACAATTACTCGAAATTTTTGCATCTCTCATTCTATTGGTTGGCTTTCTTTAACTTCCCTTCCAATTAGATTATTGTTGGTCTTTGTAACAAGTGAGAGAGTCACAAGAAGAAAATTAATTATATGAAGGCAAGAAGAGTATGAAGATTAGGAAGAAAAAAATAAAAATGAAAAAGAATATACAGAAGAGTAGGAGGAGAAGAAGAAGAAGAAAAGAAAAAAAATGAAAAATTATTGTTCGAAGAAGAAAAAAAAACTTAGGAAAGATCAAGAAGAAAAAAAGTTTAAATTATGAAAATGCACCTTCATTTTACACTAAAGAGAGCTTGTTGTTGCATGAAGTATGTGTCATCCATGAATGCCAAGTGACCATCTTTCCTCTTTTCCGAAAATATCTCTCCTCCATGCAGAAGGACATGTACAAAACTACTTCAAATGAAATAAAATATAAACAAATCAAAGCCTTCAAATAGCCACCAAATCTATTTGTTATAAAAGAAATACAAATCAAATATTGAAGGTACTTGTTTTGACTTCAAAAGAAAAGAAACGATGGTAGTGCCCAGTTATGCCTCAGCCGGGTACTAAACCGGGCATAAAAACAAATAATACATCCCTAATTCCTTAGCCCAGTTTGTTTCCCACCTCTTTAAAATATGTCAGGTCTTTTCCCCCTCTTAAATATATGAAGCCTGACCGAGCTTCATAAAAAAATTCTTTTTCTTTTTTATCGATACAAATAAATTATCGATAATTAGAACTTCATTTTCTTTTTTATCGATACAAACGAGTGGACGAATTCTAACACATTTAATTGGTGAATTGTGAAGAGAGCTTTGAGTTGTAGAAAAAATTTGGTGAATCGTGATAATTTTGAGGCTATATTTGTTTTCCTAACACATTTAATTGGTGATTGTATGTAGTTAAAAAGGGTTGTTTATCACTATACTTACCCCTTAGATGTGTTCCATCCACAATTAAAATGCGACTAATGTCTTCAAACTTCGACTTTACTAATCGCAGTTTTAAATGATTCTTAGATAAGAATAATTTTTTAATTTAGTTTGTTGATAATTAAGTAGGATTATATTAAAAATATAGATGAATTAAAGGGGTGGATAAAAGAATAATTATATTAAACATGTAAAAAAAGAAGACATTACCTAGTGAGAAACCCGGTTCGGGGTGCACCGGTGAAGCCTTGGGCGGGTAAAATACATACATGGCCAAATTATATCCATAAATTATAGTACCCGATCGTGGCCCGGTCCTAATGTATGAAGTCCGATCAGGCGTCTAACGAAATTCTACCCGTGTTTTATGTGTTTGTATTTTTTTTATTTGCAATTATTATAACATCTCTCTCACCGAACAAGATTTATCAGAAATAAAAAAATAAAATAAAAAGGACTAGTAATACAATCATAGCTAATCCAAATTAATATATATATATATATATATATATATATATATATATATATATATATATATATATATATTTTGAATGAAGAAAATACATAACTTTGGGAGTTATGTAGGGAGAGATATGAGTTGTAGAGAGTTGTGAGAATTTTGAGAGTATAATTTTTTTTTTTTTTACTTACCCATTTAATTGGTTGTTGTGTGTAGTTAAAAGGGTTGTTGGATGTAATAAGTTTGGATGACTTAGAAAAATTGATTTCTAAATTTTGTGGGTCAAATAATTAATTTGTTAGGAAAACAATTAATTTTGTGAGTAAAATAATTAATTTGTTAAAAAAACAATTAATTTTGTGGGTAAAATAATTAATTTAGTTGTTGAACTAAATATAATGAAGTTATTAAGTAGTGGGAGAGCAAAAGAGTAATTATACATATAAAGTTTTACCATGCTTACATCATTTTCATCATCAACGAGTCCAAAAAAACTTATTCTTAAAAAAGGGTCCATTTTTCAAAAAATAATGTGGGAAGATGTCATTTTTGTCAATTTTCCAAGAGAGAAACTAAAAACTAGAAGGGAAATTAGGAAAAATAGGACAAAAAATAGGGAGAAAAAGAAAATTGAGACAACTTTTTAAAAAGTGACTTTTAGGACAAATTGGATATGTCCTTTAGTTAAAAAAAAGCCCTAAAATGTTGAGAAAAAGTTGGAAGTTTTCACCGTGGACCAACAAAGGAAAAGTTGGAGACGCGATTCCTTCCTTCGACTGGAGGAGACTTCGACGGCCACTTCGACAGCGACTTCGACGGCCACCAAAGTGAAGTTCGACAGAAATAGTGAGTTGGACTGTGAACGATTTGGACGTGGACTATGAACGAGGGACTGTGAATGATTCGGAATCTAAACACCAACAATTCAACCATTGTAAGTATTATTTGCATTTTTGTTGTAGTTTCTTGGATGTTGAGTTTGTTGGGTTTCTATTTTGTTGATTTTTTATGTTGCTTTGTTTTGTGTATTGATTTTGTCGTATATTGGCTGAGTTAGGATTATTTTGTTGTATAATCCAAATTTTTAGTGATCGGCTGGTTTACATATTCAACTTCTTGTGAAGTTTGTGATTCGAAACTCATTTTTTAGCTGTCATAAGTGGTTTAGAGTGGGTATGATAGCTTTTTAGATATCCCTTTACCTACTGTTTTTCATCTCGCAACATCTCGCAACATTCACCACACTTTAAAATATGCATTCAAACTCATATTTTAAGTTGTTTTAGGTGTTTTAGGGTGGATACGCTTACTGTTTTAGGAGTCCTTTAGCTACTGTTTTCCTTCTCGCAACATCTCGCACCATCTTGCAACAACCTCCACACTTGAAAATATGCATTCAAACTCATATTTTAAGATGTTTTAGGTATTTTAGGTGTTTTAGGGTGAGTACACTGACTGTTTTAGGAGTTCTTTAGATACTGTTTTTCATCTTGCAACATCTCGCAACATCTTGCAACATTCACCACACGTGAAACTATGCATTCCAACTCATATTTTAAGTTGTTTTAAGATGTTTTAGGTGTTTTAGGGTGGGTATGCTTACTGTTTTAAGAGTCCTTTAGCTACTGTTTTTCATCTCGCATCTCGTACCATCTCGCAACATTCACCACACTTGAAAATATGCATTCAAACTCATATTTTAAGTTGTTTTAAGATGTTTTAGGTATTTTAGGGTGAGTATGCTCACTGTTTTAGGAGTCCTTTAGCTACTATTTTTCATATCACAACATCTCGCACCAACTCGCAACATTCACCACACTTGAAAATATGTATTCAAACTCATATTTTAAGTTGTTTTAAGATGTTTTATGTGTTTTAGGGTGGGTATGCTCACTATTTTATGAGTCCTTTAGCTACTGTTTTTCATCTTGCAACATCTCGCACCATCTTGCAACAACCTCCACACTTGAAACTATGCTTCGAAAATCATTTTTGTATGTGTTTATTATTTATAATATCGTTTTATATTCATAACTTATTAATTCATTATTTTGATTTAGGAACCAATATCCATGACATCAACATCAACAAATCCCATGCAACAGGCAATTCTCTGGGTTCTTTCAATATAGCATTCACGGACTCTACTATATTTGTTGTCATCAAACTATAACGTCTACCTAGACAATGGAAACATACCCACTGTGATATTCCAACCTCTTCTAAATATCTCCCTACACCATTATCAAATGCCTGAATACTACCCCAATCTCTTTGAAAGCTTGATTCCCAATATGCCCTTGATGCACCATAAAACAAGTTGTCTATTGTTTTATTATTGAACTTAGCATTCAAATTTTGTCTCAAATGTTGCACACAAAGACCATGGAATGCCGATGGAAACACAGAAGCAATACACTTACAGAAGCTTGAATTTCGATCTGTCACAAAACCTAGACCCTGGACTTCACCTATTGCACATTTTAACTTTTCTAAAAACCATGTTATGGAAGCATTAGTTTCTCTATCAACAATTCTGAAGGCTAGAGGATAAATTTGATTATTACCATCTAAGCAAGTGGAAACTATCAATTGACCTCGATATTTGTTTTTTAGAAAAGTTCCATCCATAACTATAACACGTCTTATGCAATTTAAAAATTCTCGAACACATGGACCAATAGCCATAAAAAGATATTTGAAGAAACACCCATCTTCAAGTTCAATGTGGTAAATTGTACCTGGATTTGCAAGCTTTAGTGCTTCACCATACCAACTCAATAAATTGTATGACTCTTCAGGGGACCCTTGTACTAGTTCGTATGCAACTTCTCTGGCACGCCATGCTTTTTCATAACTCATATTTATTCCATAGTCTTGCCTCATGTCTTCTATGATGTCACGTGGTTTGTACTGACGACTGACACCTTTGAATTTGGACTTTATTAGTTCTCCAACTACCCAAGCTTTTGCTTGCCTGTGGTCACGATTCAGAATATCAAGAGAGTGCGAATGAACATTTACATACTTTGAAATCTTGAATATGTGTGAACCCTCCAATTTGACGGCTCACAATCTCCATTTACAATTCTCATCAATACATTTCACATACACCACCATTTTCGTTGACTTCTTTACTGAAATCTGAAATTTCTTTTTCATTGCTATAATACTTAACCTCATGGATAATTCTCTTTTACGAGAAAAAAATTGTCCTACTTCCAACTCATCATTTGTAGAGCTTTCTTCCGACCAAACATTTTTTTCATGTATGTTTTTCGCCTAGTTGACCCATAATTAACTTTACCTTTTCCTTTACCATCTTCTCTTGAAGTACTTCTCTGTTGTGGGATGTCATAGGATTCACTATTCATCTCAGCTGACTCCCATGCAAAATTATCTTCTTTTGAATCATATTATTCCCACCTAGTGGTCCCTATCGTGTCATCGTGCAAGCCTTCATTTAATGCATCCATTGCAACTGGAACATTTAAGTTCTGAACTTGATTGCTCCCATAAATTGAATTGTAATAGTGATGGAAACCTTTCTTACTTTCAACATGTAAATTGCCAGTTTCGCCACTGTTCCTAGGTTCAAATGAGATGTACAGAGGGACTTTCATAGGATTTTCGCTAAGAATGTAAAAGTTCAGATCATCGTCATTGCTTAACTCAAGTGGAGAGGCTTCATTTTCAACTTTTATCTCATATATGCATCTTATTTTCATATCGAACTCCGTAAGATTAATTTTTGCGAGAGCATAGAGTTTGACCACTAAATCTATGTATATTATTTCCTTACTTACAACAATACCTTTTAATAGACCTCCTTCATATTTTCTTCTTCTATCATCCCACGCTCCACCGTAACGAACCAAAATCCGAATATGCGTCATCCGTAAGTTATCGAAGAGTTTTTAATATTCCTGCTCCAAAAAAATTTACAAATCAGATCAATCAAATAAAAAAAACATAGAAACCTCCAAACAAATACAAAGAAGAAAATGAGAAAAAAAAAAACAAAAATCAGTAAACAACTAAAATATCAAGGTTTAAGGTTCTTTACAATGGAGTTTGAGTAAGAATGAGGCTGCTGCGATGAGGAGATGGATGACAGTCGTGCGAGGGAGGAATGGAAGGAGCAAGAGGTAGAATGAAATGACAAACCTTGCAGAAGGAGAAGAAATCGTTAGGTTGGAAGCAAAATGCTACTGGAATGGAAGAAATCGTGAGGTTTAGGAATGGAAAGAGTAAACTGTTGCGGCTGAATTTGTGGAAGAAATCGTGTAACTGCTGCTGCTGGAAGAAACCATGAAGATATGTTGAAGAAATCGTGAGGATGGAAGAAATGGTGAGCTTTTTTAGGCTAAGGGCAAATTGGACATTTCTAAAAGTCTATTTTTTTTAAAAAAAAATTGTCCCAATTTTCTTTCTCTCTTTATTTTTTTTTTGTCTTATTTTTTCTAATTTCCCAAACTAGAAGTTAAGTGTTTGTATTTGAGAGTTCAAAAAGTCAGTAAAAATTAAGTAGTGAGCATGGAGCATTGAGCGGTATGATTTGAGTATTTATGGCGAGGTGCACGATTGGTACTCAAGGTCGAATCAATAAATTGCTTATGCTTGTGGAAGACCATTTTTCATTTCTCCCTGCAAAGGGCCACACGTAAAAAGAAAAAAAAAAAAATAGAAAAACCCCCTCCCTCCTCCCTCACGTTTTCTCCTTCTCCGGCCACCTTCTTCATCTCCGGCGTTCTCCTTCTCCAACGGTGACAGACCCAGGCGAACCCACGTCGTCTTCTTGCTCCACCCGACCATTCGACACCCATGCGGCAACGGTTTCGGCAGCGGCGGTGCGAGCTCTTCAACGAACAGGAGGGTGGCCCACGCACGAACGAGGCTCCCACCTTCGACGGCGTCTGCACTCACGAGCAGCAGCAACTTCGATTTCCGGAGAATTCCGGCGTTTGCCTTGCCTGCTAGCCTGTGAGGAGTTCGAGTCCAGCCTTCTCCCTCTCTTCTGGCGAGTCTCGACGCTCCAGCGGACTCAGATTTGAACACCCACGCAGTTTCAACATTGTTCCAGCGGCGGTTCCCTAATTTCTACAAGATTCGTCACTAGCCCATCCTCCATCGACTTCAAGGCTTCAAAATCTACTGGTTCAAGCGTATTTGAACACCAACCAGCAAGTGTTGGATGCTGTTTGGCGGCTTTCCGAAGGTACTAGTTCGCTCTAAACTCATTTCATACCCTTTTTAAGTGTTGTAGTTTAGCTTATAACCTTGAGAGTCGGTTTATAACTTCGGATTGTTAGCAGACTCGTTCGAACACTTTTCAGCAAGCACCAAAATTCGTTTTGTGAATTTCAGGTAATAAAGCCCTGTTAAGAGCAATTTAGATTGGTCTCTAACTCTTGGAATTCTCTTTCTGTCGAACTCTTGGAACTCTCTTTCTGTAGTTCAGCCTTGATTCAGAGTTTTCAAATTAAAAGCTAAGGTTGTTTTGGGTAAGAAAATATCTCCTGAACACTCTTTCAGTTTCCAATAAGTACTTAAAAGTTAGAACTCAAGTTTGACCTCTAAGTGTTGTCTTTATTGTTTATGAACCATTAGAATTGTTTTAGGAGCACTAGGCAAGTAGAATTCGACATGTTGGGTCTGTGTGTTATGTGTTTGGATGTTGTGTTTTTTATTTACATTATAATTATGATTTAAATATTCGATATCTTCAATCTGTGATCTAAGCATTATGTAATGTTGTGGTGGTGATCTAATGACTAGCATTTTGTGGAGGTGTTATGCGATCTTGTGATTATGAGCATGTTTATTTGTTGAGATGCGCGAATAACTTTATGCTTAATGTCGAGAGCATGTTGTTGATAGAGCATGATTTAGAACCATGTTGTAGGACCCATGCATTTTGGTGAGACTGTGTGAGAAACAGGTAGGAAAGTCTCATGCAATTATAAAGGAAAGTTGGGTGAATATTAGTGTGTCTTGAGTTGAGCAATGAAGAAGCTCCAATATGCCATGCATAGTTTGAAAACAATTACTGAAAGTGCTTCCCAAGACCTCCTTGAATACAACCGCTTGCTAGCAGAGCTCAAGCGTTCAAGTCGCTACTTCGACTCTTTGCAACTCTTCACTCAAATCCATTCATCGCATTGCTTCAATATAAAGCCTGACCACTACAATCTCTCCACTACACTTGCTGTTTGTGCCAACTTTCGCGACATTGCCTTCGGGTCTCAACTCCATGGTTATGCTGTTCGATCTGGGCTCAAATTCTACCCTCATGTTGCAAATACCATTCTTTCGCTTTATGCCAAAACAGAGGATTTTGTGTCTTTGAAAAGGGGTTTCCAAGAGATTGAGAAACCAGATGTTTATTCTTGGACTACACTGTTGTCAGCTTGTACAAAATTGGGTCATGTTGAATATGCAGATGAGATGTTTGATACAATGCCAAAGGGTAATGTTGCATGTTGGAATGCTATGATAACTGGGAGTGCAGAAAGTGGACATGATTGGATTGCCATGAACACCTTTTATGAAATGCACAAAATGGGCGTTAAGCCAGATAATTACTCTTTTGCTTGTATCTTGAGTTTGTGTACCAAGGAAATTAAAGATTTGGGAAGACAAGTGCATTCTTTGGTGATTAAAGCTGGATATCTTAGCAAAACTTCTGTGATTAATGCTTTGATTACTATGTATTTCAGTATTGAGAACCTCGAAGATGCCTATGAGGTTTTTGAGGGAACTGAAGCTGAGGTTCATGATCAGATTACTTATAATGTAATGATAGACGGCCTGGTCTGCATAAGAAGGAATGAGGAGGCCTTGATTATGTTCAAAGATATGAAAAGGGCATGTCTAAGTCCTACTGAGCTCACCTTTGTGAGCATTATGAGCTCATGTTCATTTATACGGGTTGGCCAACAAGTGCACTCCCAAGCCATTAAGCTAGGGTTTGAATCTTTTACTTTAGTAGGAAATTCAACCATAACCATGTACTCTTCTTGTGGGGAGTTTCAAGCAGCAAATACAGTTTTCCAGACGCTAAGAAAGAAAGATCTCATCTCATGGAATGCCATAATCTCGAGCTATGTCCAAGGGAATTTTGGCAAATCAGCTGTTCTTGCTTTTCTACAAATGCAGAGGACTGGAATTGGGCCAGATGAGTTTACGTTTGGAAGCTTATTAGGAGTTTCAGAGTTCATGGAGATAGTGGAAATGGCTCACGCCTTTGTATATAAAAATGGGTTGATCCTCGTAATCGAAATTTTAAATGCATTAGTTTCTGCATACGCGAGGTGTAGGAAGATAACACAGTCTCATCAAGTATTTAGTGAAATCAATTCAAAAAATTTAATCTCTTGGAACACTGTCATTTATGGATTTCTGTTAAATGGGCTTCCATTGCAAGCATTGGGGCATTTTTCTAAGCTTATAATGTCAAAGCTCAAGCCAAGCACATTTACACTCAGCATTGTCCTGAGCATTTGTGCCAACATTTCAACCTTGGACATTGGAAAACAAATTCATGGTTACATTCTCAGATCGGGGAATTTCTCAGAAACTTCTATATGTAATGGCCTTATTACAATGTATTCTAAATGTGGGGTGTTAGATTGTTCTTTGAGAATTTTTAATGTCATGATTGAAAGGGATATTGTATCATGGAATTCTGTAATATCTGCTTATGCACAACATGGGCAGGGGAAGGAAGCTGTGGATTGTTTCAAGGCTATGCAAGACATGTCCTCAATTATGCCTGATCAAGCCACATTCACTACTATTCTTTCAGCTTGCAGCCATGCAGGATTAGTTGACGAAGCCTGTCAGATTTTGGATACAATGTTGATAGATTATCATGTTGTTCCTAGTGTGGATCAATTATCTTGCATTGTCGACCTTATAGGTCGTTCGGGGTATATTGATCAAGCTGAAAGTGTAATAGAAAGTGCACAATATGGAGACCATACACACGTTTGGTGGGCATTGTTTAGCGCCTGTGCAGCACATGAAAACTTAAGGTTGGGAAGAATTGTTGCGAGAATCCTTCTAGAGAAAGAACGTGAGAATCCATCTGTGTATGTGGTTCTGTCAAATATATATGCCAGTGCTGGGTGTTGGGAAGAAGCAGCCAATGTGAGGGAATTGATTAAGAAAACTGGTTCACTGAAACAACCAGGCTGCAGTTGGATCAGGTAATTGTATTGTGCATTACTAAATTCTTTTACGAAGTTTTGATCCTTCGTTCGGATGGTTTATACTTATACATAATGTTTGTATGGTGAATTATGGATTCAATTGTGATAGAAGATCGAATTTCCATGCTGATTTATTTCACAACAATTAATTACAACAAAGGTAAAAAAAACATAAGAAAACACGTTTCAAGAGGGTGGGTGGGTGGGGGGGGAGGTTAACTGTAGATTTTAAAATCTTGCAGTATGCTTGCTCATCAAAATGTTTAACATTCAAATTTTCATATTTTTATGGGTGAATTCTCTGTCTTGAGTTCAGCTAAAAGTCGAGGAAAGATCACGATCTAATTGACTAGAAATAGGGAAGTGCATTCAGCATGGAGTTCGTAGAGATCATGTCTGATAATCGAGTGCCATTAATTTGTCGTGGATACTTGTGCAATCATTGAGTGGTTGGAAACCTATGAAGAGGATTATCACACACAAGGTACGTTACATATTCCCTATCTTTGCTTCTACACAAACTCAAATCTAACTTAACCATTAGAGTGTGTAAGCACCATAGTGATTCTTGTCTTTGTACGCATTAGCTCCTTCATCCTTTCATTTGAGATAACACTATGTAGCGATTTAGCTATGCTATTCTCCTAGCTATATATATATTCGTGCATTAACATGTGATGTCATTTGAGGTAACGAAATTGTTATCTAACCTGTGAGTGAGGGTGTTAGAGAATCCTTAATCAGAATTTCTAATTCCATTGCTTGGCCAAGCCTAGCAGGAACAGATAAACATGGCTTGAAGACTCGTGCAACAAGAGGAGTCGAGCCCATGACCACTTGTTCTAGTTTTGTATCATCCCATGCAGAGAATCTTGAGCCTGATCCCACAATGGCCATACTATTCTTGAAATTTACTGTTTTTTTTTTGGATAAGAGATAATTTTGGAAATATTTGAAGATATCTAAAGGTACAAAAGAGTCCAATCATAGGGTATAGAAAAGATGTTTCCAATTTGCAATAAGGAAAGAAAAACTATGGCTTTTCATAGCCAGTACATATTTACACCAAAAAAGAAAAAGTATTTAAGATGACAAAATCAATAATGTCCTTTGAAGTCTTATATTTCTCTTGGAAGATTCTAGCATTTCTCATCAAACCGCAGAAATAATACAATTCTTAAAATTTATTGTTGGGTCTCCAATTCTCCATTTCGTTAAACGAAATGTTGGTTTCTAGATGAGCACTTGTCAAGTGTTGAAGATAAAAGCAAATAAGAAAGTCGAGGAAGGCATTTGAAGATGTTTACTTAAAGAGCTAGAAAGTAAAAAATAGAAAAAAAAAAAATCCACGAGAAGAAAGCCTTAGACTTGGTATTCTTGGTATTCTTGGTCTGTCATCTAGAAAACCAGGTGAGAAAATTCTTTATTTGACTCCTCCTCTTTACTTATTGCTTTATACTTAACAAAATTTTCATTATTTTAGGGGGACAGATGGGTTTGGTAAAAGATTCAAACAAGGAACTTGTGGAAATTTTTTTAAATCATGCCAAAATTTTTGGGAGCTTTGTCTTCATTTCTCGACCTCTTGCTTCTAAAGGATGCCCTCCCTCAACTGGATGCTGGTTTAGCCAAGTATGTTGATCCCATATCCAACAATGTAAAATTCATTCTTTATTCTTCTTTTTATGTCATATGATCTCTTTAACATTATTTTACTTCTAGATTCTAAACTTAAAATTCAAAAGAAATTAAAGTAATGATGATATTAAAAACGAAAAGTTGATTTCTAGCTAGGCACTTGACAATCTAGTTTCTTTAATACTATTAGTTCATTTAGACAAAATAATGGTTATATGTGAGAGTTTTAAGTTAACCAATCTTATATCAATATAAATCAGTTACGTATGTTGTGAAATCTGGTAGGGGGAAGGGAACTGCTTGCTGTGGGGACCATTGTGAGGGAGGGAAGGTTGTTGGCGTTGTTTGATAGGGATGGGAGGTATTTAGGGAGAATGGATGATGTAATAGGATTAAAATAAATTGGGTAAATTCATATTAATCTTGGTTCAATTCTTGACTAAATCCTTTTTAGTTTCCTTTTAGGATTCTATTTTGCGTTTAATTGTCTCTCTTGTATTCTACAACTTTCGTTCATTAATAAAATTCTCTCTTTGGTCTACACCAAATTGGTATCAAAGCTTCAAGAAACTTAGACCTGATGGCGGGAAAAGGCCTACCAATGGCAATAACCTTATGAAAACTTGCAAAGAAAAAGCAAACCACTGCCCTATCACCAAAGACAACGACTCGACGCTTGTTGTCAGATGAAAGTTCTACCGATGGTATTTATCAGTTACTCGAATACATGTCATTGAACTTGGATCAATTAGAAAGAAGAAACAATCTTGATTTACCGTTGCCACAAGTCGAAGAAAATAGAACCGAAGTCTAAAATTGACGGTATTTCAACCAACAACCTCAACAACCACCAAGAAACCTTCAAAAATTGCTTATAATCGCTCAAGAAAAATCAAGACTCCAGGTTTATCAACGAAGATATCGACAACAGTTCAAACAGATAAGTAAAGAAGAGAAGAAATCAAAAACGAAACATCAGTTGAAGAAGACAAGTCGAAAAAAGAAGGCGGAACATGCAAGGAAGAATTGCGTTGAAAGAAGAAAAAATCAATGTGATTGACGCGAAGGTTATCCGATTTGAACTGGATGAGGAGGAACAATCGATAAAAAATTTGGAAACTATAGATGGAGGTGTTGAAGACGAAGGCGCTGCAGATACAGAAGAGAAAGATACTCATGGGCAACTTGATTCGAAGAAATTTGAAAATCTTAATGCAGTTTGTCTGGAATTGAAAATTTTGGGGTACCCAGGTGAAATCGGCGATGGAAGATTTTCTTTTTGATCATCCTTTGTTACATGCATGTTTTTTCTTTTTTTAGTTTCTTCATAATTTCTTCTTTTGGGTTTTTACTTCTTTTTTTTCTCTATCAACATTAATCTGATTATTTTTGGTTCATTTTTTTTTGGGTCTATCAAAAACGTTGATATGATTATTCTTGGTTCATTCTTGTGCGTTCTCTGACCGTAATAATGTGTCGTAACTGTTTATTTTTATCAATAGTAGTCTATCAGTATTCTTTACTAGGGTGGTTCAATGATTATCATTGATTATTTGACTAGAGTTTAAAAAAAAAAAAAAAAAATTCATCAACTGTTATCATTGATTATTTTTGGTTCAAAGCATGTTGATGATAGACAGTTTGAAATCACTAATAGAAGTTTAATTGATAGAAGTTGATCATTAATGCTTCTACCACTAATAGTCTATAGTGGTAGAAGCATCAATGATATAAGTGATAGAAGTATATCAATGATATTTTATTACTAGTAGACATCTATCACACACTTATTACGATTTCTCATTTTCTTTATCAATCACTGTGCAGAATAGTGAAGACGTGAAGAACAACGACAAGGAAGAAGAAGAAGAAGCTTACGACAATATTCAAGAAGAAATAGACGATCACAGTGAAGAAATTGCAAAAGCAAAAACCCAAAATGGGCTATAGAGATCAGGAAGAAAATCGACGAGTGATAATTCTTGTTTAATTTCTTCTAATTAGAACAACACTCAAATCATTTAGATAATTCTTCTCCAACAAACTCAAAACCAATTACACAAGAATGTATAAAACTCCCATACGATGTAATATTTAGGAGCAAGGGAACAATAAAACAAAACCATATATTGAATCTTTGAATATTTAATTAATATTCTATATTAATTTAGATATTAACAATCACAAAATTGATTAGATACAGTTAGAGATAATTAGGGACAAAAACAAAAAGAAGAATAAATAAGTGAAGTTGCAAAAAACAGAAAATACATATAGTGTATGATCCTAGAAATGATGAGTTTTAAGAAAGTTTTGCCAAAGCCTTTTGATAATGTTCAGACTTGAGTTTTTCCAACTTGCTAGAGAGTTTGGCCTGCTTGTATTCATATTCACTTCTACAAATTTCCACTTCCCCATATTTCCTCTTCAAATCTCTAACTCTTTCACTATCCATCAAATCTATGTCCACTCCTTCCTTGTAAAGAAACTCAACAAATTCTTTGTTCATGAAATCATTCGACAAATCAAAATTCATTCCCACCGTTAATATCATCGGACATAACGATACATTTTCATCACCATTCCATGCCTTTCTACTTTTCTTCTTCTTCCTTTCCTTCTTCGAATGCTCCTTTTCTTCTTCTTCTTCGTTCCCACGCTCCTCCTCCATAACTCTTGCTCTTAAAATATTTCAAAAAACAAATAAGAAAAATTTGTCACGTAGCAAATTATTATTGAATAAGTGTAGCCTTAGATACTTCTAATTATTATATTTTTTTGTATTATTATTACTATTATTTTGTTTGAAGAGTCTCTGAGTCAAATGAGTACAGGTTTAAAATGGAAGAAAAAAAAAAAAAAAAAAAAGAAAAGAAAAAGAGAAAGGAAGAATGAAAGAAAAAACAAAGCATTAGATACCTGAGTGGCTGTACGTTTTGTGTTTGTTCCGCCAAAATTCAAAGTGATCAGAAGACTACTCAAAGGCAAAGGGAAGGGAAAACACACTATTTTCTGTTTTGTTTTTGACCTAAATTCCATTCATTAATCAACGGAATTTAAAATTATATGTTTTAATTAGGAAAATATTTTCATCATAATTAATTAGGGGCCAAAAAGATTCATCGTACGAATATATTACATTCATATTGAAATCTTTCCCTTTTTTAATTTTTTTCTTTTTTTAAGGAAAAGCAACTTCATTTACGCCTCAGATTTGGACAACTTTCCTTTACAGCAAGATTAGAAACCCATGGCTTATTCTATTGAGTGCCTTGCCACCTCTATTCGTAGGTGTCAAAGAAACTCTAGAGATTTCTAATTAATAACCTAGGAAATAGATTTCTAGAAAATTACATAATTTTTACCTCTTCCTAGAACCCTTGCATATTAAGGAGATGGTTGTAACTTAACAATCAGATTTAAAGTATTAACATATATAGCAACATTTTAAAAAAATTGTAAATATAGCAAAGTCTATTAGCAATAGACTTTGCTATATTTACAATTTTTTTAAAATGTTGCTATACACTTAGTTATTATTCCTAAAATTATTACTCATTACAATTATCCTTTAAAAAGTTACATTAAAGAGCTTGAAGAATTAATTCAAAGTTTCAAATTACAATTTTAACATGTAAATTATTATTATATAAAGTTTTTAAACACTTAATTTAGTTCTTAGAATTTGGCTTAAAATTCAAACAAAGGTGAGAAAAACAAGCATAATTTGTTTTCAAGATCAAAATACAAAATGGTGATCAACATGGCCTTAGTTTTAAGAAAAAATATTAATACAAAATTTGTGTGAGATTAACACGTTGAAATTGTAAAGGAACATTTTATCAAAATTTTCCATACTAGTTCCATTTATTGTTTGCCACATCAACATGCTTTTAAAAATAGTGTAAGGTCTACCAAAAAATTTCTAGTACTATTCATTATTTGACGCATCACTAAAATAATTTATTAATTTATCATTTATTTAGTTCGTGAACCCCTTAAATGCTACATTTGTGGCAAGCAATAATGATGGAGACAATTTTCTATAATACCATAGTATTAGAAATTTTCTCAAGGTCTACTAAGATATATGAAGATAAATTCTTAATGTGAACAAAGAGAATATAATATCTCGTGTAATATTAAATATTTTTCTCATAGCTAGCTCATTGATTACTAACAAATAGACCTTTAATACAATTTTTTGTGGCTTCCTTGGGACATGTTAAGCCAAATTATTTTACCTTTAATTTGTTCAAGAAAAGGCAAGTAAAGCAAGATCTTGTTCTAGTGCGGAATCAGAATTACATATATTGGATATGATGATTCTAAGTTTGAAAATCATGAGAGAAAAAAAAGAATTAAGAATATAGCAATTAAATATCCAAAATAAAAATAACATTCCCATAGTAGATGAAGATAAAAAAAAAAAAAAAAAAAGATATAAGGAAATAGATAAGTAGTAATGTGTTAATAGTATGGAATAATCATAAGGAAGAAAGCCATCGTTTGCAAATAGCATATCTAAAATTGATGAATTTGAGATCAATTTCAGCCTCCTTGAAACGGAAGTGAGCAGAAGTAAGCTTTTTTTGGAGCCAAGTTTTGTGGATTTGTTGTAGAGAAGATTGATCCAAATAATCTTTGTCAAACCCATGTTTCGCCAAAAATGCATCAAACCACACCATATACAACTCTTCATTCTTTTCTTCTAAATCAACCTCTTTTGCTTCTTCATCACCTTCATCAACATCAACATCAACATCAACATCAACCTTATTCTCATTATCATTATTAATCATATAATTATCAACATCAACATTATTCCTTCTTATCGACCATTGGAAAAGACTTGGAGCTTTGGAGTTCAAATCTGCATATTCTTCATCAGATTGGTATGAATCAGGAACCATTAGCATTTCAAGCTTACCCACTTCCTCCATCTATCAAATATATCTTCAAAACCAAAACCCTAAATGAACAACAAAACTTTAAATATATGGATCAATCGCCAACATGCAAGAACATAACTCAACTTATATATAAACTGTTTGAAGTTCGATCTTCCACTCCATATTTGTTAAAAAAAAAAAAAAAAAAAAAAAAAAAAGCTAAAAATTTATGTATGCATGGTTGTAGTTGTACCTGTGGTCGGAGTCGGAGACGTTGCCGGCGGCGAGTGGGAGTGGAACTGAAGCTGTGTTTGAAAGAGGAGGAAGTGGTTTAGTAGGGTTTCATTTTGTCCTCGCTTTCTTACCTCAAAACTTATACATAAATGGTAGGAAATTACCACAAATATAAAATACTTTTCAAAAATGGCCATAAATCTTTTCAAAAATTTCACCCCAAAATCACGATTCTTCCTTACGTTTTTTCCTTCTATTTTATGATAGGAAAGAGAATTAATATTTATGGAAAGAGATAATCATGCATCTCTCTTATAATTTTTTCTTTAAAAAAAAAAAAATTGTCACGAGTCTAGCATTGATTGAATAACTGGAGTAGACATTATAGTGTAGTTCGGAATGCACTCAAGTAATTTTCTACGAATTTAATCTTCTAGAATTTTGGTTTTTCAAATTTCTCATATCCTTACCTTGCTTAATCTTACTTTCCATTTTTAAGATCCACATTATCATTTTAAATTTTTTATCTTATATATATTTCCATATCATAAATTCAATAATTGACGTTCTTTGCCCTCAAGTTGCTCAGATTTTTGCTAGAATATGTAGGGGACAACAACCCTCCAACTTTTCTCCACACTCTGTCTTTAAATTAATATTTCCAATTACAACGATCTTGGATAACTCTACCGTTCCTCATCCTCACTAGACCACGATGTCCTGATATGAAAGATGTGAATAAACTCTTGTTTGAAGCTATTTATGGAAGTTGCACTGTCAATTGTCCATTGAGATGTGAGTGGCTACTATTTTTTGTGTAACTCTCAACACAAGCGTAGACATCACTAATTATTTCTTCGTCAGTTTCAACTAGATTTATTGTTTCTTCTTTAGTTTTAGCCCTGTTTAACTCGTATTTTCTTTTCTAATCCTCTTCTAATTTCTACACTGATTTTGGAAGTGGCTTTTCTTGCTAGAATTGATAGCCAAGACCCAAGACCGTCGAAGGTCTTAGCTCTAAAATAATTTTCCGTTCCTACTAAGCCTGTGACAGCGGTAGTACGGGTCGAACCTCAAGAAACCATTCAAATTCTCTAATTAAATCCTTAGAGTTTCAAGGTAACCGAAGGGGAGTTTGTTGGTTTTGTTTGTAAACGAACAAAAACTAAATTACATAAACTAAGATTTCAATCAAAATGAAATAAGAGAATTGCAAACGAATGTAGAGAAAGTTTCTTATGAATGAGAGTTCCTAGCTTGGATCATGTTGAAGTTCCTTCTCACTATGAAAATTTGATCATTGAACCATCCAACCGATTCAATTTGTATCTCAAGCTTAGCCTAATTAACTAGAGATGCAAATTAATTATCCACAATTTTGTTGGGAAAAATGGTATACAACTTGGAATTACCCAAAACTACCTTAAAACTTGAAATTTGCATTCCAATAATTAGACATATCTAATAATTCCTAACTTATGAAATGATCAAATTGAACCACTTAGTCATATAAAATCTAGCACCTACAAACAAACAGCTACACAACGTAACTAGCAAAATCCTAGAGTTGCATTCACATGTGGTTAAGTTAACAACATCAACAAAAAGTAATATTATTGAACCAGAATCACGTGATAATCATATGCTATTCAATCAAAATTGTAAATAATTAACAACTTTTATATATTATGATAAAGTTGATAATGTTAAACAAAAGTACTAATAACAAAAGTTTGTATAATTTTTACAAAAAACAAAAAAAACTATATACAACAAGTGTTGTCACAAGTAAATTGCAACAAGTTTTACCACTAACCCAACAAATACTTAGAAAGAGTTCGAAACATTCTAAAATCAATTCCAAACTATAGACAAAGAGTTTTCAAAGGTTATAAATTAATTTACAACATTTAGAAAAAAGTTAAAAAGTGTTTACCCAAAACTACAAACAAAATAGTTCTAAAGGTTAGAAGCTATAATATAACACTTAAACGAGTTTAAAAGTTTTTAAATAAAAATATTTTTTTCTAGGCAATTTAAATAAGTCATAATTCAAGCTTTTTATATAAAAAAAATCAAATGACATGTTAAAAGAAACATACATTACTTATTTCTTTAAACTCCACAATGCAAGTGCAGTTAAAAAAGAAAAGTGATGTTCCATATTTCATAAGAAACATCTATATCATACATATACATTTGTAATTTAAAAAAAAATTGAATTACATTTTTTACCTAAGACAAATAGATGATTTTTTTTTTAAACATGCATTCTCAATTTTGAACATAACACTATTAATATTTTCTATGTCACGTTTAAGAATAGTGACACACACAAATTCTATAAACCATATATCATATATGCATAATAAATCATAACCTATATTTTGTCATAAGATATCATAAAAATTCTTAAACCCTCTGATGTTTTTTTATCCATGTATGTGCATACTTCACTCATATAAAAGTATACAGTAATTTTGTTGTTCGTATGAAACAAGAGTACTTTGACATTAGTTATATGTAGAAAATTGTGAAATATATATATGTGAAGTTTTTAAGTTGACAGCTCAATAAAGTGTTGAAAAGTTGCAAAATTATGTGTAATTGAATAATTGAACAAAAAGTTAAGCAAACAAAAATAATAATCAGAAACCAAACTTCTTTTGGTTACAAAAAGTTGCATCAATTTTAAGTTAATAACTAACTATGCACTCTTAACACAAATTTCATAACTCGAACTAAACAACTTTCTTCTCCAATTAAATACATGTTTTCTAACTTATTATCGGGGCTTTGGAAAATATTTAGGTTAAAAGTGTGCTTTTTCTTATAAACATATTTTTATTTAGGGAGAATTGTAAAAACCACCCTGAACTATGAGGTTGGTTACAATTCAATTTGATCAATTACCCCTTCTACTTTCATAATGGTTACCATTAGGCCCTTTTATTAAACTAAAATTTATTTGTGGATATTTGTGGTGTTTGCAATCTTCCCTTTTTATTTATCATAAAGAAAAAATGGCAAAGGTAAGCAATCGCCGTCCCTCAACGTCTTGAAACTGCAGTAACGAGTTGCTTGGTAGCTGAAAGCCATAGCCAAATGACTTCCAGGTTCTCTAACCGATCAACTTTCTTCCTCTCTTCTATTCAAGTTTTGAATGTTTGCTTATTTCCCTCTATGTTTTTCGTTTTTTTTTTCCTTTTCTTGTTATAATCAGGCGATTGAGAGCTTTCAAGCGATGGATGACATCCCAAGGCATACAATGCAGCGATGCTCTCCAATTCACGGATAGCTGCGATAATGGAATCGCCGTCAAAGCCTTGTGCGATTTGCGGGAAGGCGATGTTGTTGCAAACATTCCTAAACTTGCTTGCCTCACCGTCAAGACTAGCAGTGTCTGTTCCATCATAGAAGAAGCCGGTTTGGGTGGCTATTTGGGGCTTTCGGTCGCCCTCATGTATGAGAGAAGTTTAGGGGAGAACTCTAATTGGGCTGGCTATCTCCAGCTTCTCCCGGATGAAGAGTGCTTACCCTTGCTTTGGTCTCTGGAAGATGTGGACCAGTTTCTTTGTGGAACTGAGCTACACAAGGTAAGTCCATTTCCTTTTTCTCGGCTTCTTTTGGGTGTTCTGTCTGTTAGGAAGTAAAATGTATGGAGTTATTAATATTAAAGGAATTAGTTTTGTTGATATTAAAGGAATTAGTTTTGTTGAAATGTGTAAACTGTGTATTGCAACTCTCTGAAGTGACTACTGACTAGGTTGGTTACTCATTTGTTCAACCAAAGAGAATATCATTTCTTATTGTGGAAGTTATTGGGGGTATCTCAGCCATTTACCTGCACCAACCGATTTTTCTCTCATCTGCCCCCCTCTCTTATAAGACAATTGCTAACATTTTCAACAAATTTGATTTAAGTAATGAAATGATTCACACTTCTCTACCCTCTAAAGCAGTTTATCCTCTTTTTGACACTCGGAGAAAGGAGCTGCCATCTGTAAAGGAACTTCTAGAGATCAATTTTGATGTTATTGAGGAGTCTTGTGCATGTCTCTTAGTAGCAGATCCTCAGTCGATAGACAAATCACACCTGTTGCCTCATGGTATAAATTTCAGCCAATCAGAGATCAAATATTCCTTTTGTTAAAGGGTTTCTAGCCATAATCATTCACCCCTAAAGGACAATCTTTCTATTTACGACATGGAGAATTGATGGTTAGTGTAAGTAGTGAGGAACTTTTGTGGGTTCTCAGGCACTATTAGAATATGTTAACGATAATTTAGAGGTTTACTTGGTAGATGGCTTTGACACATTATTTCAAAATGGTGAAAATGATCAAGTAGATAAATCACCTATTATTCCTCACAAATTTTCTTATTTGATTGAAAAATGTGGTTTGCAGCTGAAATTAATACCACATCGTTCTTCATTAGTTAAAGCCTAGCTGGGTAGTTTTCCAAGGTTGGAACTAATATTGTGGAATTCTCGTGATCTTGATAGAAGTGTTTTAAAATGCCCACCCAAGTGCGCCTAAGCCCTAGGCGAAAGTTTGAAGGTGAGGTGCACATCAGGCGCACGTCTTATGGGAAGCCCTAAGGTCTAAAGCCCCAAGCCTTGGGGCTTTTTCATTATTCTTAAAAATATAATAATAATTAGGGTATTCCTTTTTTATTAACTAAAAAAATAAAATAAATTTGACTAAAGCCTAAATGCAAAATTCCTTGTGTTCAGGATTTTTCTTCTATATATTCTCGCTTCAACTACACTTTCTCTTTTTTATGTAGTACTTTTACATATAGTGCGTCTCACAAAAAAAGGCCTTGCGCCTTGCACTTAAGCCCTAGAAGACTATTGTGTTTTATTCGCCCTGAGCTTTAAAAAGTATTGCTTGAGACTTAGCTGTACTGTTTTTATTTAGAGAAGTTATGTTTTCTATCGCAGTTTTCAAGCTTTGAAGTGGCAGCTAAATAGCGGTTGGTTTTCTCTGAAATTAGAAGTTTCAATTTTCTCGTTTTATTCAAGAGAACTACCTCCCATTTTGGTTTTGTCTTCGTCCTCTGAAATGCACTTCGTGTTACTTGGTTTAGCTCTATTTGCAGGCTTTTGATTTTTCCAACATATGCAAGGATTATTTTCCTTGGTTGCTCATTCGTCTTTTGTTGGCATTGGAATTCAAATTTTTGTGATCTATAGCAATGAGATATTTTTCGGTTGTTGGTTTGTTAGGATATTAAGGGTTTGCTTATTTGAAGTTTTTTCATTGTATCTCAGTATTATTTTCCTTTGGTTTGCTTTGTCTCTCTCCTCTCTTGAGGGATATCGTATCTTTGAGCATTAGTCTCTTTCATTTTTTCAATGAAAAATTTTGTTTTCTGTAAAAGAAAAATGTCATGAGATTGTTTCTTGTGTATTTCTTGTGGTCTAGTTCTTTCAATCAGTTATCATGCTTTAGGTTGAAAGGGGTTGTGTAGCTCTATTTCTTTCATTTCATTGTTCCTGGTCATTATTTGGCCGAATAGTCATTGCATCCATTCTCTCAGTCATAGCCTTGAACATTTGGTGAAGTTCAAGCTGGTTGTTTCTCAATTCTTCCATGGATTCCCCATTATTTGTCAGGTGAGAATTTTGGCTTCATAGATGGATTGAGCTATGTCAACACTGGAAGTCATGGGAGACTTAGGTCTTTCTGCTATTAGGTCTCTTTGTCGAGGTCACTTTAATTGCAAATCTATGTAACACACAACTTAATTCTTGAATCAAATCTTTATAGACTAATACCTTAATTGCAATCTAAGGACCTCTAAATAAAGATAGCAGTGAGGATATTATGGACTCTCGGCACAAGTAGATTTTGTTGTGAAGACGGTTTTGATACCTTGTTTCAGGATGGTGAAAATGTTCAAGCAGAAAAGTCACTCCATAATTCTTGCCAAATTCTCTACTTTGATAGGAAAATGTGGTTTGCAGTTGAAATCAATTCCATCTTGTTCTCCTTCGGTTAAAGTCTAGCTAGGTGGTTTGGTCCAGGGCTAGAACTAATATTATGGGATTCTCTTGATCTTGAGACTAAGCTTTACTGTGTTGCTTTAAAGAAGTTGCAATATTTTTCCTAGTAGTTTGCAAGCTTGGAAGTGACAGTTTAGAAGTTGGTTTGTTTTGTGGTTTGGAGCTCTCACTTTTGGTCTTTAAGAACTATTTTCCTCGTTTGTTCGCTGGTCTTTAGTTGGCATTGGCTTTAAAGTTTTTGTGATATATGGCTTTGTGTTTCTTTTTTGGTGTTGGTTTATTAGGTTTTAAGAGCTTGCTTTTTAGGTATTTTCTTTTCATTATAATGGTATTGTCTACTCAAGTTTTTCTTAGTTTCTCTCATCTCTTGAAGGTTAATGTATCTTTGAGCATTAGTCTCGATGTTAAATAAAGGCTAAAAACTAGCTTTTAACCCAAGGTAAATATGTTTGACTCAGGAGCAAGCTTAAGAGACCTGCTGTAAAAAATAAAAGCACACAGTCTATCCAACTTAAACATAAGGATTAACCCATCGTATCTATTAAAACAGGGGGAACAAGCCAAAAGCCAAAAACAGATTAGCTACCCTAGCCATGTCAGTAACCTAACCCCTGTACTGCACCACCATTCTTGTCGTCAATTTCCACATTATTAACTAGGGAGATATTCTGATTCATAAGAGAATTTCAACAATCAAGTTCTCGATTCTTAAGGCTAAGCGAATGTTATGAAAGAAGCTTTCAATATTCTATTCCTTTGTGGCAGTCATGGTCAAGGCTGAAGGGTGACAACTATATCTTTCGTAAGGGTATTATTAGCTGGAGAGAGAGCGATGTATATGAAATGATTCAAAAGTCCCAATTGCTTTTATACAAATTAAATTTGATATAAAAGAATCTGTTGAACATTCCACCCAGAATGGTTTAATTAGTGAAAGAAAATACTTAATGTCATATGGGTTTGTTTTCAATTCCTTCCTTGAAATATTCTTGTTCACTATTTTATTATTTTTAGTAAATGAAGTTTTCATAATGCAATGATGCAGTGACTGTGAAGTGGTAATCTATGTAGATGATTTTTCTTACACTTGTAGGCAGACGGTGAAAGAAGACAAGACTCTTATGTATGAGGACTGGAAAGAGAATATCCTGCCTCTTATGGCGTCTGCACCTTTGATGTTCAGTCCAGAGTTTTTTGGAGTCGAACAATATTTTTCTGCAAGGAGCCTCATTTCTTCTAGATCTTTTGATATTGATGACTTTCATGGGTTTGGGATGGTCCCTTTGGCAGATCTGTAAGTTAACCCATCTTCTATATTGTTATCAATATATATACTTCCTTACAATTTTCAGTTCTGTGCATTGCTTACGTAGGGCCACTAGAGTGAGGGAGAGGTACTTGACTTCTCAAAAGTCTGGCCAAATGGTAACTACTTTTTCTAAACTAAGTAGTTATCAAAGAAAGTTGCTTGAGTCCTATTATAGAACTTGATGGGAAACGAGTCCTATTATAGGACTTGATGGGAAACGAGTCCTATAATTGGACTCGAGCAACTCTCTTTGATGCTAGCACGGACACTCTTAAAATGGCCAAGTGTTGGTGTCGGACACCGACATGCTCCCAACACATGTCGGACACACAAAATAACGTGTCTTATTATTTTATTGTCATTTTTTCATTTTCCGATTCGCTAGGACACACTGCTGATTTTTCTTTTTTATTATTTTTTTAAAAAGCAATGGATTTGTCAGCCCATTGATGCAATAGGAATAAAATAGAATTTGCACATGGGTGATACTTATGATTCAGTTTCAATTAATAGTATTTTTGTAAAAAAATTTAATTAGAGAACTTTTCGTTTATAAAATGAGAACAGACTAATCCTCAAAAGATATAAACTCCAGAGTGAAATAAAAGGCTAATTAAAAGCAATAAAAATATCATAATACAACAGAAAAATAAAAATATTCCAATTAAAGCATATATCCTAAAAAGAAGATCCGTCACAGAATTTGAAAAGAGAACACTAAGAAAAAGTCTTAAGCCTTAAGACGAGCTGAGCGAAAACAATCTAACCTGCTTCTTGTTGTGGAAGAGCCTTACCTGCTTAAACAGCAATAAACCACGATAATTTTGATTTTGGAGCCAAGAGTGGCTCGAGGATCAATTGGAGAAACTTGATTTTGAAAGATAAAAAGTTTTGATTTCTCAATCTGTCAATTCAATGAAATCCAGGTTTAACCACAAGACGAATGCTGAGGATGTACACTTTACCTTGGTGTCTTCTGACCACGAGTCTGATAATAGTACTTCTTACCTAAATGATGTACATCCATATGACGATGAGTCCAAATGCTGGAATTCTCCTCTGGATAATGTAGGACTAGATTCTCTTGTAACCGAGGCAAACAATGCTGATGATACTGACTCAGACTCTTCTGATCTCGGAGGTGATCCTACGACACTTGAGATGATTATGGTGAAGAATGTCAAAGCTGGCAATGAGGTTACAATTCAGTCTTTCAATGTTTTTATTTCCCTTCATATACAGATGTAGCCAGAATTAGATCTTGTTGACCTCTGTGGTTGGCATAAAACCCTGTTCACTGAGGGTGTTTGGAATAACTTTTTCTTTTCTTCTGATGCACATTAGGTGTTCAATACGTATGGGTCTTTGGGAAATGCTGCTTTGCTTCACAGATACGGATTTACGGAGGCAAATAACCCATACAATATTGTGAACATTGATTTGGAGCTGGTTATTGATTGGTGTTCATCTCGATTTTCCAGGCGATACAGTAGAGCAAGAGTATCATTATGGAGAAAGTTGGTGTATTGTGGTTCTGATAATGAAAACATTGAATATTTTGAGATATCATACGATGGGGAACCACAAACTGAACTACTGATATTAATATACATGATGTTACTATTAGAGGATGCATTTAATCACTTTGATCTAACTACATCAGTAACTGGGAATTTTGATGGTGTTATGTTGTATGAAAAAGGAAAGAGCATGTGGATTGAAGATTCAAAAATCAGGAAGGACGTTTTGCTGACCAAAGATGTTTGTAGAGCTCTCGTGTCGCTTGCAGATATGCGTGAAACTTTATATGGTTCGAGTTGTTTAGAAAAAGACCTTGAGACGGTATGTGGCATACAAGACAGGAAGTTATATCACTCTTCGATGCTGCGTGAAAGCGAGAGGACAATACTAAAGAAACTCAGATCTTATGCTGCTGTGGCTGGTCAGTTATCAACTAGTGAAAGGCGATCGTCTTTAAGGAAGAACACTTGAACAAGTAATTTCTTAATTTATCAGCTCATTCATCTCCATATTTCACTCACAATTACTTTGTTTTTGTCACTTAAATCATTGTACTTGTCACAATCAATCTCTTCTTGGATCTCTGAGTTTATTCCAAATTTTGTTATTGGTGATGCTAATTTATGGGAGTTGTTAACATTAAGCCATGTAGCTTGTGTAGTAGCTACCCCTACTTTCAAAAGACAGAAGACTTCTTTTTTAATACCTTCCAGAAATATCTAAACACTTATTCATTGATTTTTTGTTTTGAAGAAGAAAAATGCTGTTTTTCTCAACACCCCTAACCTCTTTTTTAATAAAGAAAAATGTCTGGTAACTATTTGTTTGTTTGTTTTTAATGAAAGAATTTTAAATGAAAATTAGTTTTAAAATTAAATTTGCAAAGTTTTACGTTGATTTTCACTTTTAGATATTTGGAAACAAGAAATAGAAAGAATAAAGCTCATGTTTCTAAAAAAATTGAGACAAGAAAGAGGAGAGGAGCGTTACCAAAACCTGCCATAAAAATTCTTTTAATGAGAGTCCTACAAATTAATTGGTATTCTTAAATTTCAAAACTCATGTTTCTTCATTAGATGATGTTAGGGTGATATTGTGAACTTTGGAACAAATTTCAGTTAGACTTTAAAATGTTGTTTTCCTTTGAACATAGAAAAGTTAGAAACACTTATGTTTGTGAAGTTTTATGGAAGTAGCAATGTAATCCTTGAAGTCTTGAACTTTAATTACTAATAATTTGTTCCCTTTACTTTTAAATTTGTAAAAGTTTAGTTTGACACTTTAATAAGTAACAATTTAGTCTTTGTACTTTACAATTTGTAACGATTTAGTCTTAGTTTAGATTTAATTATGTTTCTTAGATATAGATCGATAGTTAATTAGGAATCGCTTCTATTTAAACTATAAAAATTGAATCATGACTTAATAAAAAGTTTAAATACTAATTTAGTTCTTATACTTTTGGTTTTGGTTCATTTTGGTCCTTGTACTTTCAAATTATTCATTTTGGTCTCTATACTTTCAACTTTAGTTTATTTTGGTCTCTATACTTTAAAAATACTTATTTTAGTCTTTGTACTTTTAACTTTGGTTCATTTTTTTTTTCCTTATTTTCATTTTTAAAGGATAAAAATAGTCACTTTTTTTAAAGTTCAAGAAGCAAAATGAACCAAAGTTGAAAGTACAAAGACCAAAATGAATATTTTTAAAGTATAGTGACCAAAATGAACCAAAGTTGAAAGTATAGGGATCAAAATGATCATTTTAAACATAAAGGGATCAAAATGAACAAAAACGAAAAGTACAAGGACCAAAGTAGTATTTAAATCTTAATTAAATTGACGCATAATTTTAGTAAGATTTTTCACTGTAAGGACTAAAAATGTTACAAATTTTAAAATACATAGACTAAATTGTTACTTCTTAATGTCTAAGGGCTAAATCATTCTCAACTAAAATTTAAGAACTAAACTATTACTTTTTTGAAAATTTAGGGCCAGAAAGTGTTTTTTAACCAACTTTGAAACTATTTAAAAATTTTAAGAAAGGGATTTTATTTATTTATTTGTAAAATTTACGGATATAAATTGATGATATTAAAAACTCATACCAATTTACTATTTGAAATAAGTAATAAAGTGACAACTCAATAAAGAAAGACATTCAAATGCTCGATCAATAAGTAGGTCCCACATAAGGGTTAAAGAGACACCAAATAGCATACAACATATTCCACATTGTCATGCCTCTCATATGCACAAATGCTAATTTCATGCACACCCATCCCCTAATGAAGCTTTAACAAGCTCCCTCAAACCACTATTAAGTTCTCTTAAACACTATTAAATAAATAAATAACTTTTTAGACTTATTTTTTGGAAATGCATTGACTTTTGATCATTCATACCAAGTCTTGATCATTTATACACAAGGTCTCGAGTTATGGATCGACCATTGACCATTGTAAGCTCGAGATCTCAAAGACAGAATCATCATCTCGATCCTTGACCATTTATATGCAAGACTTTGATACTTCTCTTATCCAAATATTAGCATGTATGGACCATCAACTGTTTACACTTAAGGCCTCAACAACCAATATCGATATATTAACCGTTGACAACTTTACCTACGACCTTGATATTCATCTACATTCCTTGCAACGTCCTACCCTCCAATTAAAGTTCAATTTATTTTTCCCACAACTTTTGGATTTTATTTTCATTTAAATTGTTGAATCATGGTCAATTTAGTCTTACCGAGCTCTTTCAATTCTTTAAGTTAAAGTGTTGTGAGAAATATGTGCTTAAAAAGGGTTGAATTTCAAGGCTTAACCGAAAATTTTAGGGTTAGGTCAGGAAAAAAATTAATTAACCTTATCTAGAGCTTGAGATGTTACATTCCTTCACTTTGATACAAACTCTCAAACATTTATACATGATGCCCTGATATTCTCTTTACTTTTTCTTTACTACAAACCCTAAGTTTCTCCAACTCCTTTTAAACTATCCAATCTCGTAATACCCATGTACTTACATCCTAAATATGCTCTATAGGTCATGCTTTGAATTCATCAACCCGTGAACACACTTTTAAAATTCAAAATATCAAAACATGGTTAAGCATCACAAAAGTATAACTCAGAACACATAATGGGTTCAATATAGCATTCAATGTTTGATCATCACAAAAGCATAGCTCAACATGCTAAACATATAATCAGTTCAATATAATATTAAATTAAGTACCATATATGAAACAAGTCAAACAAAGCATGTAGCATACAAAACATACAACTTACGAACTCAACAAGTGATAACTACTTACAGCACGATCTAAATTGTTGGGTCTTGAAACAATTTTTTTTCCCCTTAAGAAATCAAGTTTTCATGAGAAAAGATGAAAGAATATGCTAGCATTAAAATAAAATAAAAATAATAAAAAACCCTTAAACAATAAGAGTCCAAAAAAATTTAGAACGGGTGTCTGATCCAAGGAACAAAATCAAGATCATAATTACAAGCATAGTTGCTGAGATCCAAAGGGAGGCATCAAACTTGGCCACCTCTCAAACTTCCTCACCATCAAACTTGCCATCTCTCAACCTCTCCAAGAATTGTGCTCTCTTTAGCATTACATTGTTGCAACTTTTGATTTTAGACCTTTTGATCCTTCACACTTTATGCACTTTATACTAGTTAAACTATATGTATTTTGACAACTGGACTAAAAGCATTTTTACTTCGGTGTATCCAACAAAATATGATGGTAATAAAGAAAATATGTGGTAATTACAAGAAATATCTCGTCTACTTCTCTAGAAGATACTCTCAGTACTGCAATTCCAAGGGTTGTCATTTGACAGCTTGTTTCTCATTGAATTCTTTATTTAATAATGAGCTCTTAAACTTATTCTTTAACAGATAAATATTGTAGCTTGTATTCATATATATGAAAAGAGAATTATTTCAAAAAAGAATAAAAAGAATTTGTCACATGACCATTTTTAATTAAACAATTTGATGAGATGAACAAAGATAGGTGTTGCTCGAAATGTACCTAAATATTTTTTTTTGCAGTCATTAGCAACATTATACTCGAGTCTTACTATTATTATTATTGACTTTTTTTTTTTTTTTGGGTTTTCATGAAAGATAAAATAAACCATTATTTCAGTCAAAGATAAATGTTTAAAATATACGACCATGCCTTCCAAAGGAGCTGCTCCATCTTAATGTAAACAAATTTGCATGTTGAAGCTTTTTGAAAGCAAGTCTTTTATAAAAGTATAATTTAAATTAGTTATTTGTAATAATATTTTTCAAAATTGCATTGTTTTAATTCATAACCGTGCGAGTTAAACCGCAATATTTGTGAAATAAATTGTACATTAATTATAATATCTAAAAGAGTTTGAAAAGTAAGTTGATCAAAATTTCTTCCTGTCTTTTTTTTCTGGATATGATTACAAACAGAATATCCAGATGGGAATTCAAAAACGAAGAATCATCTACTGGGATCCAATTCCAGAAGGAATTCAGAGCTCAATCGAGATCAACTGTTTATGATAACAAAAACAAGTTAATTTCACAAATTAAAATGAGAATGAAAGTATTTACCAAGCAGCTTAGGTGGCAAAAGAAAGCCCAAGAGAAATTAGTCACATCTCCATAGATGAAGGTCTTGCAGAGGCTTTTGACTTCTTCTCTTTCCTTTTCTTGCTCCCATTTTTATTCGTATTCTTTTTCTTTGGTTCCTCAATTGGTTGTGTGCCCTCTAAATGTAGTTGAATAGCTTTCAATGGGTCTGCCTGAAATACAGGGTGATTAAGAACAGTACCCATTTGCTTTCTCTCCTTCAATCTGATCAAATGAACCCATCATTACAATACATAAATAAGGATAAATTGTTAAACATGTCCAAATAATGGTAACAATCAACTTACATAAACTTTAGCCTAGACTTGCAATTTAGTTTTAACTCGGCTGAGGAAGGTTTTTGTTTAGGCGCCTCCAATCCAGGAAGAAACTCTGACAGAGTAGAAAGATCAAAAGCCTTCAAGTCCCTTTTACGTCTTCGATGGTTTTTCTTCTGTTACACATAATCAATTGTAGCAGAATACTAAAAGAGTAAATAAGAACATCTAGGATTACGCTTTAAGACTAACAGAACCCAATCATCCATCTAAGATATATGTTAAAATTGGAATGATTTTATTTTTCATGCTTAATTATATGCTTTCCATTTTTCTTGGTTTCTTGTACTTTGAGCATTAGTCTTTTCACATTATTTGAAAGAAAGGCCAAGAATAAGAACATTGATCCATTGAGCCAATCAAAATGCTCCCATTCGAACTAGAGCCAACTCCTAAGCTCCTCGTTAATTGACAATCACTTCACAATACTGAAGCAATTATTTTCAGATGTTCAGATTTAAAAGTAAAGTAGAAAGATTGAAGCACTCCATGCCAAAATTTTCATTGTAGAGGAAAATTCGAGGGTATTCCATGATCAATTTATAACCTTGCAACGTTTGGTTATAAGAAAACTAGGGCTAATTTTGACACAAATTATTAGATGGCACCAACTATAATGGATACATGATCTCTTTGCTGAACCTAATGTTTATTGTGCTTATCACCATGTGCCGTACCATTGAGATTTCAAGAAAATTATATCTACAAATCTACAAACAGTTTAACAGATAAAAACGAGAAACAGAAAATTGTTTGAGAACTATTCACATAATAAAAATGGAAGAGTATTAAAAGCCATCGATAACAAAAATGAAAATAAATAATAACAAAACTGAATAGCCATCACTAATGAAAAAATATAACGCTATGTGCAAAGTAATAGAATGAATAATTTTACCTTAGTAATAGTTTTTTGAGCATTTAAGGTAGCAATAGTTTCTCCAACTCCTGCATGTAGCCAGATTTAACGTTTAATTGTTTATGGTATCATAAACAATAAAATGGTATTGAAATATAACTTGATTTGCTATTCTGAAAGGTGACCTTCCATTTATTCGGAAATCAAAAAATCAACTGAAAACATATTCATATTTACTTTGCAGAAGTAGTAAACAAGTTGTAGGGTGACAACTGACAACTGAAGTAAAATTAGGGTTGTATTCGTTTCATAACCTGCACTAGATGGCCAATTTTGTTCTACATCTTTTGCAATTTGCAAAATATTAGCAGGATGCTATCAATATGTTTTGTCATTTGTTTATTATTTCTGTATTCAAACAATGTTTCTTTCAAATATCACCTGAGATTTTTTTTTTCACTTCATAAGTGAAGCTCAAGTCATTCCAAAGCAAATAGTGTCAATAAGATTAAAGGTTTCTGAAACAAAGACGGTGAAGCAATTTATGGAGCGAACACAATCAAGTCAATGTCAGAAATCCAAACTCACTCTCATAAAACTGGACCTTCTTTTCAAATTTGCGTTCAGCTTTAGATTTCAAATCCGACCTTCATAGACAACAGGCAAGAAAACTTAGGATTGACAAAAATGTAATAAGAAGCTACACATAAGAGACAATAACTCAAAGCATGCAGCCTTACCGAGAGACTGGTTTTCCCATAATGACAACTTGCGAGTTTTCTGATTACTTGAATTAAAAAAAGGAATTTGCTCACCGTCGCTCAAATAGAGAACTTCTGTGCTTACATCGCAAAATAGGAAGAGAACAAAAAACATTAAAATTTTAACGAAAAACCCAGAGTTCGAGTTTCACTTGGTCGTTTGCAAACTAAAGGCATACCTGATCTTGAGCACTCAGTCTTGAAGGAAATCGGCAACCTCAACTCCCTTATAGATGAAAAGGGCAAGATGTGGCGATGAAATAGGGTATGAGAAAATCTGCAAGATATTGGACCTGAAGGTGTAAACTGTGTGTTAGGTATCCAAACACAGAAAAATATATGAAAAACAACTAAAGATAACTACATTGCAATGAAGAAATAACAATTTCAATAGCCTTTCAAGAGGGCCGTCTTTCTCCCACAATCAACCCACTATGGACTAACCTACCAAAATATGGCCTTCCTTCCTACAAAACCTAACTCCTGATCATAACCAAACTACCTCTACCTAATTACCATTATACCCTTACTCTACTACTATTCCAAAAATACCACAATTAGTACCCTCAAACATACCTTGTCCTCAAGGTGTGGGCTATATAGCAACAATTATGATTTACAAGCACAATCAAATTACCCATACCCAAAACCAACTTAAGCATCAAATTTATGCAAACCCAAAACTAAGTGGGCTAGCTAAGGCTAAGCCCACACTGTGCTTGCTGCCTTAGACCAAGTACTGGCCCACTCATGAATACAAAAGTTCTCCTTCCCGACAATTTTATCGATATAATGGTGTACTTATCTATTTTTTCATATTGGCCCTATTTCGCCCACACCCAATTAATGGATTTCTTCTAGAACGTAACCCAGTCATGACTCATGCCCAATGAAATCTTCCCTTCCTGTGTCGCTTAGCTTCACACTGCCGCCAATTGTCTTCTTTGCAAATTTCAGCATATGAAACTTCTTTGCCACCCCACCAACGACTATTGGCAAGTTTGTCTTATGTCGTTTCTTCCCACACTAGTCACCTTGCCATTCTAGCCGATCGGAGTCTGTTCTCTCCATTGCAGCAAAATGTCCTCAACAACCTATAGGAAAAGGATCTTCTTCATCCTCCTGTTGGTAAGTTCCCCCACATTTGACCTCCTCTTCTTCATCCACCCGTTGATGACTGTTCACAAGTGTTTTCTCCGTCAATTTTTTGTCTACCTGTCACTACACCTTTACATCGGTATTTTGTCTCTCGTTCACCACTTCTACCTCCACTCACGAACTTTTTCCTATCTCAGAGTTTGAACACTCTTCTTCCGCTCGTCTCGTCGCCTTTCCCTCCTTGTGTCCATCAATGAGTTCTCTCTTTCTGCTTGCCTCATTGCTTTTCCAAATATGTGCCCACCAGTGATTCCTCTTTCCTCCTCTCTCGCCTCGTTGATTGATTTTCCCTCAAGTAAGACCAACATCGTCTTGCCACTCTTCAACCCCGCTTGTGATCTAATAGTATCTAAACAATTTTGTTGCTCTTCTTTGATTTAATTTGGTTTTCCTTGCTCTCTATCCTTTTCGTTGTTTCAATCCATCAACATTTCTCAAGCTAACTTCTCTCAACATTTCTCTATAGAACTCAATGTTCGACCCTTCACCATTTAACCCAAGGCCACAACAATTGACAACATATTGACCCTTGACCACTCAACACAAGGCTGCAACACTTGCCTTAAGACTCATCACCCAGACCTTTGACCATCTAACCTAAGATCTCAATGGTCCTCTTTATCCAATATTGGTGTGTCGACCACTCACCATCTAACTCAACACCTCGACACCCAATAGTGACATTACAACCCTCGACCATTTAACCTGAAGCTTTGATACTTATTTACTTGCCTTAAAACAATACCAACCCTCAACCATTTAACTAGAGGCCATGATATTCTATTGTTTTCTTTAGCGCATTGACCCTTGACCATTTAACCCATGAACTCGATGCTCCTCTTTGTCCAATGTATTGGCTTATCGACCCTTAACAATTTAACTCGAGATTCTGACATTCACTTACTTTCCTTCATCACAACTCAAGGACCCCTTCCCACTAAATAGGCTCACAGCAATCCAGACACGCACAACCTAAAACATGCGTTCTAGACTATACTTTATTATCACATTTACACAACACACTCACAAACTAAAAGAAGTTACTTTTCTAGACAAACTCAACAAATCAGTATGTTCATCAATACAATACACTTGACAACTCATCATGCTCAACGTCCAAAATCAGCTCAAAACTCATCCTAAAACACTACCGTTCATAAAAGTATGCATATTATAATCAAATAAGTAAAACACGAAGCATGTTAACACCCAACAAACAAATCCAACAAGTAGAAGATGTCCTAAACTACTACTAAACTATTCAATTACCCCTGAAACAATAAGAACAAGATTCTAAGATTATAACTTCGTTGAAAACCTTAGCAGAAGCCAAAATGGTGTTCAGAAGGAAACAACCTTAAACTTTAATTCAAAACTCCGAATTCAACCTTAATTCAAAAATCCGAATCAATCCCAAACAAGCTAAGAGTGCCAAAGGGTTAGAGACCTATTCACAACAATTAAATCAAGTATGAAAGGAACTAAAGCACGCTAGTACCTACTGAACGCTGCAGAACAGCCTTAGACCTTGCTGTCTACTAGTGTTTGAATAGGGAGTAAGTAACGGTAACCTAAAGTCCGTGGGAGTGGTTCAGAGCCAAACCTTGTCCGAATGAGGAAAAATAGCTGTAAACTGCCGAAATCGCGTGGGTCACGTTGGTTTACTGCTGCCGCCGTGTGGTCGTTGGAATAAGAAAGAAGAAACCGCCGTTTGTACACGGAGGCGTCTCCGGGAACCGCCACGAGTCAGGTTCTTGGATAGAAGCGTCACTGTTGCCGCAACTGGTGACGTTGCAGAGTTCCGCAGCTGCTCGCCGGAGAATAAACCTCGCGCGTTTGTCGTGGGTCGCAGGCGCCGCTGCACGCTGAAGAGGGAGTGTGTGGCAGCCTTACAACGCCGTTGGTGGCTCGTAAGAGGCGTCGCGTGGGTCGCCGAGTAGGAAGGCTGAAGGTGGGAGGGCGCTGCGGTTGATTGAAACAAAACGAGGGGCTGATACACTAAAAAAGGGGAACGAGTTAATTGGGCAAAGTAACCCTGATTGCCTAGAGCTGTAGCGTCATGCCCTAGATTCAAACCCAGATTCAGAATCTGACAAGATGGCCCCGACATTCTTCCATTACCACCTAGAGCTGTAGCGCGGATGGCCTAGTGTTGTAGCGCCATGTCCGAGATTCAGACTAAGATTCAGAATATGACAAGATGGCCCCGACATTCTTCCATTACCACATATAGCTGTAGCGCGATGGCCTAGTGCTGTAGCATCGTGCCTTGAATTCGGACCAAGATTCAGAATTCGACAAGATAGCCCCGACATTCTTCTATGACTTGGTAACGTTATCTTTGTTAACATAATTTTTTTAAATTGTTTAGCTACTAAACCTAAGTATTTTGATATAGAAATGCATACATTTAATCTTTTTTTATAGAAAAATCAAGCTGAAAATAGCAAATAATTAATAGATGACATTTTTTAGCTTAGTTGTGAAAAAATAGTTGAAGTTGGCGGGATACATTTTAATTTTTGTGTATTTTTGGAGAAAATTCGTTGAAGCAAAATTGTTGCAGCATTTAAATAGATTGCTACAACAATTGGAAACAGTAGAATCAATTTTTATCGGGTATCCTTCGAAAGTTGGGGCTGTCATATCTTGATTCATCTTGACAAATATTAAATCAAGATAGATCCAAGGCTGGTGTGCATCTTTTCTTCAAGCTTTAGTTTTATTATTGATTGCACTGAAAATGTGCTATCTTGTCCCGCTTAATTTAAGGTTGTTCCTGGATTTTACGTGTTTATTTGATGATTTTATATGTTTCGAGCATCCGAGAGGTAGTGCTAGGTGTTAGTGACGAAATGGATCAACCAGATGAAACTTACGAAAATGCCATTCAAGGCAAAGTGTCACGTAGCGCTGTGCACGAGGCTTCAGACCTGAGAGCGCAAAATTCAGGAATTGTCGAGAGCGTTGCGGCGCCAACCCGATTTTATAAAAGGAACTTTAGTCGCCTAGGTCAAGTGAGATCGGATCCCAGCTGAATTTCTACCGTTTCTCTCTACTTATCTTCCACTTTTTTATTCTTTAATGTACCAAAACTATTCCTTGATATCCATGATGCCGATTATGGGGCTAAAGTTACGTTTTCTAGCTTAGGCGTAGGGTAGATTTCCCCGTTTTGCATACTTGTGAGGTTTTGATCCCGTTTACTGTAATTTTCTATATTGTTCTCAATTCCTTCTCGGATTTTGAATGATTATTGATTGTATTTCTACTTGAGGATATATAATTAACGGCTAGATTTTAATTTGCAATGCGTGACATGGAATTGCAAGTTGATTCGAGGTAGCAATAGGTTAAATTAGTTTGTCAGTTGTGAATATCGATGAACATTGATTAATTAGCCTAAGGAAGAATTATTCTGAATAACTAATTAGGCTTTTCCTATTAGTAATTCATCTTAGCAAATTCCTTAATCTTAATGCAGTTAATCAAGATTAAATATTATGTTTTTCATCAACTAGGCAATGTGGCTAAGTTATACAATATAGGAATCACGTGATGAATCTATGATCAAGTTTCAAAATTGGGGAATTAACTCGAATGGCTAGGCTAGGTCTTAATTATTAAATTTAATTCGCAAGTTATTTTTTGCAATTTATCTTTCTTACAATCAAACAATCTCAAACCCCCCTTGGTTACTTCAAACTGCAAATCATTTAATAGAGAAATTCAACAGTTTCATATGTTCTACCCGTGCTACTCCTGATACACATTTTTAGGGGAAATGGTTTAAAAACTTATTTGGTCTGAAATTAGGCGACAAATTTTGCTCCACCAAATTGGCACCATTGCTGGAGAATCAAACAATTTCTCTATTAAAAGGTTTTTAGTTTTCTTTACCGTTCTTGATTTTTCCTTCTTTGTATGACTCGATCCTCCCAAAAATCTAGTTTGTTGTATTTTAGAGAACTAGGTAGGGGAGAGAGGCGACTCGAGAAGGAAACTAGAAAGTAACGAGCTAGAGAAGATCATATCTGTGTAGAAGGCACAACGTCTGAAGAAGAGTTTTCAGAAGAAGAAGAAGAAACAAAGGCGCAACCTGAAGAGCACACATTGAGGGACCTCTCAGCCCCGAATGTCGACCAACACCCCTTTTGCATCACTTACCCCGATACTACAGGCAATTTTGATCTTAAGTCTGGATTAATTCACTTATTACCTGTTTTCTATGGTTTGGCAGGTGAGGACCCGCACAAGCATCTAAAGAAGTTCCACATCTTGTGCGATGGCATAAGACCTCACGACATGACTGAGGAATAGATGAACCTCAAAGCGTTTCCTTTCTCACTGAAGGACGATACCAAGGATTGGCTTTATTTCTTTCCAGCTGTTTCTGTGACTACTTGAAGGGATATGAAGAAACAATTCTTGTAGAAATTCTTTCCAACCTCGAGAGCTGCACGTATCAGGAAGGAGATTTATGACATCATGCAGATTAGTGTGGAGACCTTGCATGAATACTGGGAGCGCTTCAAACATTTGTGTGCCAGCTTCCCCAACCACTAAATTTTTTATGCACAACTCATTCAATACTTTTATGAAGGGCTTGCCCCTAGTGACAGAAGTACCATAACACAGCTAGTGGTGGTGCATTAGTGAGCAAAACACCAACAGAGGCCAGGCAACTCATCTACACCATGGCGGAGAAACAACAGTTTGGGATGCGAGCTCCCAAAAATATCACGTCAACACAAGAGGTAAGTGAACTCAGAGTTGAACTTGCTGAATTATCTTCTCTTGTGAAATAGGCTTTTTCTGCAAAGGCACAATTCCAGGAGCCCGTTGTTGAGGTGAACTACACTGGAAACCAGTAGGGCGGTGGGTCATACAATTACAACCACTGGGTCATACAATTACAACCATTGTTGATTCTTCATTAAGGTCAATGTAATTTACTTGACTCAAATTAGGCATCAACAGTTGGCGTCGTTTGTGGGGAAGAGTATTCTCCTGCTAATGAGAAAAGAGAAGAACTCACTAAACTTCCAAAGATGAGTCGGAGGTTTAAAGACATGAATCTGGATGAAGAAGAGTCAGAACGAGATTGCCACCATAGGGGAGTTCGAGAGATCGAAGCCCCTCAGCCTCGATCAAGAGGTTGGAGGGCAGAAGTGAGGTACGGTATTCTAGAGGCCAAGGTAGATGGGATTGGGCAGAACATGGTCCAATTGCTAAAGGTTATTACCCGACAAGGTCACAAGGATAGAGAAGTTGAAGGCAAGCTCGTTAGCGATCTGGCCAAGGGAAAGGCTCCCATGGAAGAAGGTACATGAGAATCCCACCAGCATCATTCAGGATATGAAAGATGCGAGGAAAAGTAACAAAGACAAATGGAGGGAGAGATTGATCCCCAAAACTAGAAATAAGAAAACCAAACCAGAAACGGGAAAAGGAAAGCAGAATTATGGGCAAAAATTACGGATTGAAATCCGTGGTCCACAAAGTAATAGGAAGCGACGCTCGGGGTTTGGGTCGGAGCCGAGGACGAGACCAAGCTTCCAGTAGAAGGACGACAAAAGATAGGAGCATATCGGTAACGGATTTATGCAATTGGATTGAGAAAAAGCGAATTAATACAAAGACAAAGCAAGAGGTTGAGGCCGAAGTCAAGGAGGAACCATGAAAATTAGAATTGCAGATAATACAAAAGGAGATAAAGCGTTTACAGGGAGATATAAAAGGTCAAAACGAAAAGGAGAACATGAACTTAGAAGCATTGATTGAGTAGGTAGATCCACCATTCTCTGATGAAATAATGAGGGAAGAGGTTCCTCCCAAGTTTAAAGTTCCAATGGTAAAAACGTATGATGGAAGAAAAGATTTGATAGAACATCTAGACTTATACCGGTCATGAATGGAGCTACACGGGGTGCGTGATGCCATCAAATACAGAGCATTTTCTTTCACCTTAATAGGACCAGCCAAGGAGTGGTTCAGAAAATTGCCCAGAAAGTCTATAGGATCTTTCAAAGATCTAGCTAGCGCATTCGTGACCCAATTTGTTGGGGGGCAAGATTAGAAAAAGTCTACAACACATTTTTTACGATTAAACAGGTTTCTCGAGAAAATCTAAGAGAGTACATTGCACAATTTAACAATGAAGCTCTTTAAGTAGAAAGGTATACTGATTCAGTAGCTCTGCTTGCCATTGTAAATGGGCTTCGGGATAAGAAATTCCTCCGGTCTCTTAAGAAACGAGAGGCCAAATCATAAATAGAATTGATCACGAGAACACAAAAATACATGAATGCGGAAGAGCTGTTGCACTCGAAGGGGAGAACTGACGAATCATGGAGAAGATCACCACAAGCTCGGCCTCGGGACCGAGGAAGATTAGATGACATAGCACAACCCGAGGCAAAAAGGCGGAGAACAGATGAACATGACCAACAACGATATAGTGGATTACCACGGTTTGAAAAATGCACGCCCACTATTCTCCGCATAGAACAAATCCTCATGGAGATTAGACACATGAACTTGTTAAAGGAACCAAAACAAATGAAAACTGGACCACATCGCAGAGACAAACAACGTTATTGTTTCTTTCAACAGATCATAGACATTTGACGAGAGATTGTATATAACTAAAAGACAAAATAGAAACTCTAATCCGCAATGGATTCTTAGGTGAATTCATCAAGGATTCCGGTGAAGTGCAGTTGAAACCAAACTCGTCCATAGGAGAGCTAAAGTCAACCAAGAACAACATGAATGATGACGAGCAATGACAAACATTAAGAGAAGTGAGAGTAATCTTTGGAGGATCCGCAGGGAGAGATTCTGGTGAAAAAGGGAAGGGTCAAGGCCGAGGCGGGGGCTGAGGCTGAGGTCAGAGCTGAGACTAGGCAATGAAAGCAACAATGGATTTGTTACAGAAAATAAAGGGGGGAAGAAAAACCGTAAGGGGAAGTGAGCCCGAGCAACACTAGGATACGCTGTTGGACTAGAGAAGAGCCAAAGCGATATGATTCATTGAGGTGACAATCCGAGTTCAAGAATGAAGTAACTCCCGCAGGTCTCCTATAATTACGAGGAACTACACACACAAGAAAGCGGAAAAGCAAAGTTAGAAAGGAAAAACATAAAAGCTCTTCCAGATAAGGAAAAAGGGAAAAATGTAGTTTACCATACTCCCTGAATCCTGTCGGAACTGCATAATTTCAGTTATTTGGACCAGGGGAGAGCCAATTCCCACTAACCCAGAACCAGTTGTTTTTTCAATTTTTTTACAGAAGAAGGATCATTTACAACAACTCCTTTGGAACTCGAGTAAAAAAAGTAGTCGTCAAAACTAGGGTTGTGACTTAAGCTATGAAAAGGCATAAATGTTGAAGCAGATAGAGGGGATCCATCACCATATTGATCTTAGAGTATAACACACAAGTAAGTAACTCCACCCGTTAGGGATGATTTGAGCAGGAGCAAGTTGAACCAACATCAAAAAGCTTTGAGGAAAGAGGCGCGGAGGAAGACGAACACCAAAAGGAAACATGGCAAGATAGAAAGCGACTTCGCAATCACGAGGAGTTGCAATACATTCACCCGGTTTGGGAACCCTCATATGAATGTCGGAAGGAATGTCATAATTAAATCTTAGATGGTCAAGTTGAGATTGGGAAACAGGAGATGGCAAATTCAAGGAACGAACTTCCTCCCCCATTGTGAAGCCCTCGGCATGAGATGTTGCTTCATGGTAGGAGAAGTCTGATTGGTCTTCATCCAAGTAATCGCCATAGTCATCAAAGGAGCTTAGGCTTATATTGCTACCACTAACCATAGAAATTAGAATTATAGAAGAGTAAAAGGAAGAGAGAACCAACCTTGTTTGAAGAAAGAAGATGGACAAGTGAAGAAGAAATGGTGAAGGTGGCTTTATTTAAAGGAAGTTTAGAAGTGATCCCCAAAAATTCAAATTTTGAGAGCAACAAAATCAAGGAGTTAAAAATTGGGTTTTATTTAAAAAAACAAAAAAGATGCTCGGCGAGGATGGTAAAATTCAACCTTTAAAAGATTGATGCATGACCAAAACTAGCACAAGGAAGGTAAAGTTGGTGTAAGAAGAAAGGAATCAACAAAAGGTGATGGAGACCAAGCAATTCATAGGCTTGGTATTAGGGCCAAGGGTGACAAGATTTGTCATTTTTGGTGGAAAGAGGCAATGCATGGTCAAATCAAGTGAGGAAGGTAGATAGAAAAGAAAAAGAAAGGGAAGGAGTTATCAAAAAGAAGATGTTGACCGAGCATTGCTCGACCTCGGTATCCAGGCTGATCACTTCCCCAAAAAATGTTGTTTTGGGAACATAATGTGATCAAGTTTGATAAAGAGAGCTGAAGTCGACAATAGAAGAAGAAGTCATGAAAAAGAGAGGGAGAGCAAGCTTCACATGTCCTTGGCACGGAGATTGAGGGTGTCAGAGAGTTGTCATATCATTAGATCAAGAAAGGAAAAAAGTGATGTGATCAAAAGATGCAATAAATAATGAAAAGGACTAAAGCATGGCTTTGGCCTCGGTACCAAGACGGAGGGTGGCGGAGGAATTTCATCAGAACTGGCAAAGGGAGGACATCAAATGAACAAGTTGAAGAAACCAAACGATCACAACTGAGAACAAGGAAAGATAAACCAACAAAAAAGGACAAAGCTACGAGATGGCAGATGATTGACAAAGCTACAATAGAGAAAAAGCAAGTTACATGGAAATTTAATATGAAAAGCAACAACTCATTCGAGGAATTAATGGGTGAAGTAACCATAACTCCGCCCTCAGGGTAGGGAAGGATACCAGGAAGCTGGTTAGGCTGTAACAAGCTTGGTCAGATAATATTCCATGTTCGTTCATGACTCGGGGTCCACCTTGGGTCAAGATAGCAATAACTAGTTGTCGGACCCATCCAGTGGTGGGCTCGACATGACTTAGCGCATAACTTCATCATGAGGCGGAGAAGCGCATTGAGAAATCACCCTGGCCTCAAAAGAGTCAAACTTGATAGGCCCAACACCCCCTAAAGAAAGTATGAGATACATCTTGCGACGAGGTAGCATGGCGATAAAAGAGGAGATTGCACTCCCAAGATAACGACTTAGATTTAAAACCCATGAGACTTGGCTTAAAACCACAAACCCTAACTTGGGAGTGGGGGTTAATGTTATGGGTAATTTTGGATGAAGGGCAAAAGCGACATAACAACACAAAGGAAAGGGCTAAAGAAGAAACAAGAAAGTGGGTCGGGATAATACTGGGTGGAGAGTTTATATAGCACACTTCTCTAAACCTTATGTGAAAAAACGTAAATAAAGCGTAAATAATATAAAATGCCAAATACGAATTCATCTTAGGTTTCAGATTCGTTGGTCATTCGGAGAGCCACATAAGAGATTCAAGACATTCCAATATTAACAATGATCTAATGTTATAGATTCAGTTAAACATACAATCTATCAAATTGAACATTTAACTAAGCATGCATTGGTGGCCAACCAACGTAGAAGAAAGTTGATAAATGTTTTAAATGCATGTTTTTAGGGTATATATTTTGGCACTTTTCATTGGTGAAAATTGTTTGTTCCATGTTATTTACCCCTCTAATGAAGGGAATTGAATTCCTGCGAAAGCATGAGATCGCCTTGCAATTTGTTTTTCAGTTTTTAAAGAAACAAAATCAGCAAAGAGGATAGAAAAATAATGGATAAACATTATAGGAAGCATGCTTTAAAAGAAGAAACAAAGGGATAAATAAAAAAACCTTTGTTGAATCCCGAACTCTTCACGTTTTTCCTCTCCGTCTTCTCACGAACCTTTTTTCAATGAATAAGGGACACCACCGTAAGTGCAACCTTGTTAATTCTTTAGGAATCCAAGGGTAGAAGAGTGATCTCTATCACCTTGGAAGAGGAAGAATAATAGAGAGTGATGAAGAGAATAAATTTTGAGAGGAAATTCTAGATTGGAGGCTAGGGTTTTTCACAATCAATCATCCATCTTCTAAATTGACCATAAAAAGATATTTATATGGAGAAAAGTTTACCCTTTCTCCAAGTCTTTCCTAACTTACCCTTAAGCCCAATTAATTAAATAACATTTAGGAAAATTACCATAAACAGAAAAAATATCAAACTATTTATAAATATAGAAAAATTTCACTATCTATCGTGGTCTATCACTGATAGATAGTGAAATTTTGCTATATTTGTAAATAGTTTGACTCATTTTTTTTATATTTGAAAAGAACCCTAACATTTATTCAATTAATTAACTTACCAATTAAATAAGAAAAATTTTCATAGATAGAAAAAATGTCAAACTATATACAGAAAATAGCAAAAAAAAAAACACTGATAGACATTGATAGACTTCTATCAGCATCTATCAGTGATAGACTTCTATAATTTCTATCACTGATAGACCCTGATAGACTTCTATCCGTGTATATCACAACTATCTGAAAATTATGTTATTTTGTGTAAATAGTTTCCCTTATTTTTCTATTTTTAAAAATCCCCCATTAAATCCAATTTAATATATATATATATATATATATATATATATATATATATATATATATATAATTAACAAATAAACATCACATGTTTATTTGCCTTCACTCTCAAAATTAATTAATTAAATCTTCATGAATCTAATTCATAAGAATTTAATATTTGAATCTTATTCAAATATTTCTCTCTTAATTATAGATCACATCTATAATTAACCATATCATATTAATCTCATTAATACGCTATTCCATCAATTGACTTGAACAATTTAAATCATTATTTTATCTATCCTTTAGTGAGCTAACAAGGGGACCTTATGGACCTACATATTAGAAGCTCCAATGATATGAGATTAATTAATTAAACTTTTTAATTAAATCAATCCCTCTTCATTAACTACCGATCACTCCACTAAAGATCGATAGCTGCACTCTTCGCACTGTAGATATATTTCTGTGTCCACGAATATAACCAATCAACGGTGAGTTGGCCCTTCACAAAACGCTCATAACTATAGCTGGGTCAAACCATCGTTTTACCCCTGTAGTTACCTTTAACTCCGTAAGTACCAGTGATTCCTCTAATGAACAACCAGTTTATAGTCCAACTATAGACTAACACCTCTCAGGCCAGTGAGAGGCTTAGGCCTCAATGTTCAAGACCTAGAATCAACTATTAAGGGAGCAATTTATCTATTTTTCCTAAGGACGGGAAAGAGTGAATTTCATCTTGTGTAGTTGTGTTCTCAGCACCCTACTCGAACAGATCCCTAAAATAGAAGGCCTGTTGAGTTGGCTAACAAGGTCACTCTCATTCATGCAAATCAAAGGATTGCCCTCATAAACAGAAGTTTACAACTCACTCAGGATTAAGGTCAAGTCACCTATGGTCATTCTAGTGAAATGTAAGTTTCTTCCTAGTAACGGTGTTATATATAGAGAGACTATTCATTTCATAGTTTGGTCTTATATAAACTCTTTGTATAGAATACCCCCGCTCGCTCTCCACATGAACGATCAGGGATCTGATTATTTGTAGCACTTTACAACAATTGTAACATCTACAAAGCGGGTTGCATTTGTAGTGTCACCAGAATAAGATACCCAACCTTATCCATCTACTACAAACCATTTAGGTTATCACTTAAAAATGATCCACATGTATGTCTCCACATACATGTTTAAGTTTCATAAAATAACCTTGGATCTTAGTTTATTGAATTTAATTAGTGCAGTCTAAAACGTCAATAAAATACCTCTTATTTTATTAGAAATGTGACTTGTATTAATAAACTACAAGACATATGAGATTTAGGACATCAATTCCAACATCTAATTGGTCTAAATTAGATTAAATGTCTAAGTATAGGTCCTTTAAGCTGTCTAAATTGCATTTTTACTATTTTAGGTTGATTTTATGAGCTTTAATAGTTGATTTTGATTGTTTTGCAGATTTTTGCCTTAATGCACCGACATCGTCTGGGTGATGCGGTCACATCGAAACCCTAATTTTCCAGAATGACATCCAATCATTCATGGTTGCTACTTGGTCTACAACCATTTTTGAATGCCGAAAATGCCTGGTAAACATTCAGAGCCCCATTTTCGGTCATCCTTCAACAACCATGGGTCTATAAAAGGGATGGGAAGCTTCCTTCTTCAACAATCAGCAATCCTAAGTAGAGATCGTTTGTAGAGAGAGGATTCTTCCTTGAGAAAGGAGCATCTGTCCTAGGAAGTCTTAGAAAGTGTGAGATTGATTCAAATGAGTCATTTTCTATATTTTTCAGCATTACTTTATTTTATTTCTTGTACTTTTCCATTTTCTTATTTCTTTATTCTTTGAAGGTTGATATTGTAACCATGTCTTTCGAATTAATGAAATTGATTCATTCTTGCTTAGTTATGAGCTAAATTTCTAAAGGGTTCAGTCACTTGGAGACTCTAAGATCTTATGGCTTGAGTAAATGCTATCTCATCTTGTCACTTTGACTCTTTCATTTCCTTTGTTGAGTTTAAGGTTAATTTGCTAAGTTAAATTGGCCACTTAATTTAACATGTCGAGTAGGTTAAAATACAAACATATTTCACAATAGAATATAAGACTAATAACCTTGAAATAGGAATGTTATGTATGCTTAGAGATAAAATACACAATAGGATACAGAAATTGCATGGAAATAATTTAAGATTCAGCTAGCTATAGAAGATATAGGTCTAGCTACTTAGACTCCTAAATGAACTGGATACGAGATCGAATATGAGACGTTTTCTTGTTCATGTTTAGTCACTGTTGACCTGATGCGGTTGCAATGCCTAGGGCATAAATCCCTTTTGGTTGAAACTAGACTGAACCCCTATTTATTAACTATTGTTTACCAACCACCACTCATTTTACTTGGTTACCATTGGTTTCATTGTTTGCATTGTTTTAATAAAATCTAAATACATCTAGTCTCATGGGATATGATACTTAGAATACTCCCAAATTTTATTATTTATTGATAGTGCATGCTTGCAGTTAAACCACTCTTATTTACATTTTTATCATTCATACACATCTAATCGATCAACAGTATTATAACATTAAAAACCAATAAGTTCTACAATATCCATAAAAGTTCTGAGCAATACTCAAAACCATGAACAAGTTCATCAGCACTCTAGAACAAACAAGTCTAGCCACTCATTGTTGTCTAAAACATACTTTCATATATTTAACAACCATACAAAGAAGAGAAAGTAAAAAGACAAAGGGAAAATTGTAGGATCATATGGCAAAACTAGGGGGGTGAATAGGGTTGCTTTCAAAAATTAAAACTTTTTCAATAAATTTTAAACCAAATTAAAGTAATTTAAATTAATGAAATAATTAGGGACACAAATAAATAAATTACAAAAATTTAAAAGTAAAGAGAAAGAAATGACACCGGTGATTTTTATAGTCATTCGAAATCCGTGTTCCACTCCTCAAGACTTCTTCTTAGGTATTTTTACTGTATGGATTCTATTATGGGTGAGAACCAAATCGATTTACCACTCTTTTTACGCGTTCAAGAGTCAAACCACTTCCGATTCTTTTTCAACATGGTTAAGATCAAACCACGACAAATCCTTTTTATTTTTGGGGTTTAGGATTAAACCATACTACGCTCAGACCCAAGGTGGACCCACACCTTATTACAAATTTTCAATAAAAATTGTGTAATTGTAAACCCACAAAAAGAGAACATTCTTAAAAGTGTAGATAAACAATTTTAGGCACTCAAAATGATCTCTCTCAAAATAAACTCTTTCTCACAAAAGCAAAGTTATGAAAACATTGAAGCCTTGAAAGAATGAAGAACAAGGGAGAATTTGAGAGAAGTTTAAAAAAAAATGATTAGGAGATGGAAGTTATTGCAATTGTATAATGATTAATTTTTGAAGGAGAAGATTGTTGGAATTTAAAGAGAATTTTGACCTAAAAATAATACTAAAGTAGGATTTGAAAATGGCCATTGGATGAGGATTTAAAATAATGAAAGGTGGAGATTAAATGGTAAAAGAAGGAAAGTATTTTATAAAGATGATGATGATGATGATGCTGATGATGATAATAATAGTAATAATAAATTAATGTTTTTTTAGAAAAAGGAAATTAGTCGTTGGAAGGAATTTTTTTAATTCCTAATTAAAGAACAATTCTTTTAGTTTTTTTTTTAAATTTTAGAAAGGAATATTTGTATAATGCCACGTGTTACAATTTGAGTCGTCCAATTGATTTGATTCACCACGTGTGTACTATCTCTTCAGCCCATATTGTCATGTGATTGGTTCATGTGTGTCACGTTATCACCACATATGATTTTTCTTTAAAATCTTCTTTTGGTCACAACTTCTTCGTTTGATGTCCAATTTGAACGATTTAAAATGCATTGGAATCGTCTCTCCATGCTCTATTCTATGGACACTTTATAACACTAAAATCACAAGTAAATAAACGTTTGTTATCACCAAAATATATGGTTTTGAGCTTTGATTAGAGATACATTGGGGACAATGTATTCTTTTAGGTTGGGGGTGGTTGGTTTGCATGTCTGGCAAGTCCTTGAGCACCTAAGCTCGAACTTTGTGGCTGAGTTTGAATGATATGTTAATTGTGCTGCGTGTAATGTGATGATGACGTTCTGCGATAGACTTTAGATAATCTCTATTCACTTTGTTTTTTAATCATGAGCATGTATGCATGATTTTAGGCAAGATTTTTTAATTCCCTTATATTTTTTAGCACATAACCATCTTATTTATGGTCTTGAATGCTTAAGATTGGATTCTTTGGTCCATATGCTTGTTGTCACCCCAAAAAGCCTAAGTGATAGTTTTAAGTAATTGAAGCTCAACTTAGTAATATATGCTTAGATTTTTGCCAAACACTTGTTGTAAAGTAAAAACCTATTGTAAATTAAATAAAATAATGTTGTAAAAGTAAAGCATGTTGTATAGTAAAAGAAAGTTTGTATTGTCACACTCCCTCCTAAATTACCCTCTGAACCCAAGAGAGGATGTGAGGACAGCAAATGTCAAAAGATTACCCTCTTGATTGTATTTTTCTTTAATTTGCATTAGGAAGTGTCCCAAGAGTTGGGTTGAATTTAAATTTATGTTTGCTGGTTATGTTATAGTCTAGTTGATACATATTGTTAAGTTATGTATAAGGTTCAACAAGAAAAGGTGAACAGTAGATGTCACAAGAGCGTTGACATTTGTTGTTCTCACATCTTCTCTTGGGTTCAGAGGGTAATCCGGCAGGGGGTGTGACAAGTATGTTATTTTTTTAAAAGGATTACTCTTTTTTTTAGAGGTATGATTAACCTGAGGCGACTATGACACCCATAGTTTCCCTATGTGCTAAAGTATCCTTGACGAATGAGTAAGCTTCGGTGCCTTTTAAGGAGATGTTGCTCGTAGTTGGATGTCTTTCACGTAACCCGTGTGGACAAGCCAAAATGAAGGTGACGTGTCTAAACAAGGTTTCCCATTTTGTGTAAACTTAAAACAAAAAAAAAAAAAAAAAAGAGAAAAAAGACAATAAAAAGTCTAGTTCCCTTAAATGTTTCATTGTCATTTTGAGTATAGGAAGCTTGATTCTTGATCCTTTGAGCCAGAGTAAGGAAAAAATGAGCTGAGGGTTGAATAAAATATTCCCGAGTTTGTAAAGACCTAGATAGGATTGGCTAAGCACACACACATGTAAGGGTAAGAACTAGTTTTAAATTTTCCTATTGATTTATGCACTTGAATGATTCTAGCTTTGTGAATATTGTTGTTATCTTTAGCCTTGATATTAGAGTCACTCATTTATAGTGTCACATTGTTATTTTATTTTAGCCTTTCTCGAGGATGAGCAAGATCTAGGTTGAGGCTGTTTGTTAGCTCTTGAAAAGAGCTATTTTAGTGCCTCTAATCTGTTGGACCGGTATGGCAACCCTAGAGGGGGGTGAATAGGGTTTTATTAAGCTAATTAAAACTTTTTACTAATGTGGGCCCAATTAAACAAATTAATACACTTTATACTAACAAGTAATTTAAACAAGAATTTCATGCAAATAAATTCAATCCAAAATTAACCAAGAAAATAAAACTAATACTTTTAAGCACCCTATTTAATTCTAATAATAAGATTGGTAAATGATATGCAAATTTAAGGACTACCAATCAAAGTAAACAAATATGACCAATTAATTTCAAGGAATAAATATTGCAATTAATTTCATACAATAAAATATAATAACAAAATAATTGCAAAAATAAATAGGAGAGGGATAGAGAAATTAACACCGGGAATTTTTATAGTGGTTCGGTCAAACTCGACCTACATCCACTTTCCCAAGCACCTCTTGGGATTTTGAATAAAGATCTACCGACTCTTTCCACGGATTAGAGCCCAACCGCTACACTGCTCTTTTTGCGAGTTCAAGAGCAAACTCAATCCTTTCCACGGATTAGGATCAAACCGTTACAACCACTCTTTTTCCGGAATCAAGAGCAACCCTTACAAAAGTTTGGAAAAATTAAAGAACACACTTAAGCAACTCTCTAAATAGAGTGGATTTACAAATTTTGAGCTCACAACAAATCAATCCTCACTATACATAAATTTCTCTCAAGAATAAGATGAAAAGAATAAAATTGAAGCTTGGAGAGAGAGCAACAATGGAAGCTTAATGAATTATGGAGGATTGTAAAAAGATGTGAAATTGTTGTTTTGATTTTGGAGAATATGAAGTGTTTAAAAAGAGAGAAAAGTTGTTGGAAACTACATTAAATTTGGACCATTAGATGTTGGTAAAAGAAAATTGAATGGTTGAGATTTAAACTCAACTAGCCGTTAGACACACATATAAAATAATATAAAATTCATTTTCTTTTAAAGGCAACTAGCCGTTAGACACAAACATATAATAATATTAAATTTATTTTCTTTTTAAAACCATTCTTTTTAAAATCAAAAAAAATCAAAAGCTCCATGTGTCACTTATCTATTTCTCCATTTGTATCCTCTAGTAGGTCCACTTTGATGATTTGGCTGCCACGTCATCGACATCGGGTATTTTTCCGTTAAGCTTGTTCCAGTCATATCTTCTTCGTTTGAACTCCGATTTGAGTGATTCAAATTGCGTTGGAACCGTTGTTCCAAGCTCTACACAATGGACACTTCAAAACACTCAAATTGTTAATAAATAAAAGCAGGTTTGTTATCATCAAAACATTAATTAATTAATTAATTAAAATTAATTAATTTGAGATTAAGGGCCAAAAAGCCAACAATCTTCCCCTTTTTGATGATGACAAACAACTCAAGAAAAATGAAATTCAAAGAGATGTATGATGTAAAATATAAAGTTAAATCATACTTCATTCAATAACAATAAAGATATTCAATAATAACATGCTTTCATTTTTCTTATTACCTCTCCCCCTTTTGGAATCAATCAAAAAGAACAATTAAGAAAAATAAACAAACACATGAAAGTTCTTCTTAAAACATGAACACATAATTTTTCTTTTCTTCTCCTATCAACATGCCTTCTAAAAATAATCAACAACATTATAGATTCAAGAGGCATCATATAAACTTTAGTACCAATTTCAGAAATTTCTCCCCCTTTTGAAATCAATTAAACACTCCCCCTTAATTAGGGACAAATAAACATTTAGCACTTAATCCAAATTTGATGGTAGAAATACAAAACAAATTTTCAAACAAAATTTTACTCCAAAGAAAAATACTCCCCCTAAAAGGATAAATAATAATATGCATAAGAGGGATACACAACAATAAAGGAATAACTCCCCCTAAAATCAAGCATTCTCCTTCTAATAAGAAATATCAATAAAAACCAAGGAAATGAAATCATTCTAGTAAAAATCAAGTAATTGAGATACCAAGATATCAAATATGATAAAATGAGCATCAATAGTTGAAAAAAAAAAACCATGATATCAAATAATAGCAAGGTAACGTTAGTCAATTCAATGTTAGCTCAAGAGAGAACATTATCAATCAAATATAAGCATGGTGCAACATAAGCAAGAATTATACCAATTTTGAACAAAATGCTAACGGAGATAAACAAAGAAATCAATTCTATAAATACTCCCCCTAAGGAAAAGAAATTAACAACTTTCAAAACAACATGCTCAATGATCAATTCTTCTCAACATGAGACAAACAACATACATCAAAATAATTTTTATAAAAGATATCAATAGAAATGCTTATTTAAAAAATTCAATTAGACATATAAAGTTACCAAATAAGCCCATTTTCTTTTCTTAGATTCAAGCAAGCCATACTAGTTGCTCCAATTGAATTATCTTCTCATTTGAAGTCCAAGCAACAATTGCTTCTTGAATCACACCTACAAATAAAACTCAACCAAAACATTTTGGTACCCATTTCTTGGGTCCTTCATTGTTCATTGTTAGTACGTAAATATTTTGGAACCCATTTTAAATTAGTTCCAACATTACTAGAATTTATTTTTGGTAAATAACAAGTATTGAATTTATGTCCAATTTTGCCACAAGAATAACATACAGGATTAGGCAAAAAATTCTTTTTAACAAAATGATTTTGCACCTTATTTCTAATCAAGAACTTATTTCTAGAAGCATTTTTCAATTTAAAACAATTTGGTCTAATATGACCTTTAACTCCACAAAAATGGCATATAGGCACAAATTTTGATTTCATATGCATGTCTCTAGCATTTACATGATTATGCACATGTTTAGTACTATTCATGCAATTAGTTTTGGCATGCAAATGTTTAAGCATAAGCTTTGATTTTTCAAACATATTTCTAGCCTTTTCATGCTTATTCACAAAATTCACATTATGAGCACATTTTGATCTAGCATGAGATTGATTAGGCACAAGATTTGATTTTCCATAAAAATGTTTAACTTTTCCATGTTTTGGCACAAATTTAGTTTCAACAAAATTAGACACATTGGGCATAACATCTTTGGACATACAAGGGGTGACTTTAACAAAAACAGTTTTAGAACTAGATGAATTATTTTTATCAATATAGCCTAGTCCCTTTTTGTCATTACAAGATTTACCCATGTCAATAATCTTATCCAATTTTTGTGCACCCATAGTCAATTTCTTAATAGTCTCTTTTGCAAGTTCAAGCTCTTTTGTAGCAAGCAATTCTTTTTCTTTAAGCAAATGCAAAATATCATTTTTCTCATGACTATCACATTCAAGAAATTTAATCTTATCAACAAAAGAGACTTTCTCTTGTTCTAATGCTATATTGTTAGTTTCCAAATCAATAATTCTATTTTTCAAACTAACAATTTTATCATTTAATTCCAAAGAACAAGATTTAAATTTCTCATTTTCATTCCTCAAATCATTTAATTCAACATTCACTTCACATTATAAAGATTTGAGATCATCGTTCTCTTTTTCAAGAAAAACAATTCTATCATTCAAGATATTTTTCTCATCACAACAAGAATCATGCAACAATACATTATTAGCTCCATTTTTCAAACATGCATTTTCATCTATCAAAGTTTTATTCTTAATAATCAAGACTTTATACTTCTTTGATAATTTCAAATATTTAGAGCTAACTTTTTCAAGATCACTTTGCATGCTATCAACTGCATCATATAGATCATCATAGGTTGGGGATTTTTGGATTACCTCATCCTCATCGCTTTCACTATCGGAATGAGTCATTAAGCACAAGAGAGCTCCATCACATTTCTCCATTTTCACTTCATGGATTTTTGCTTGATTTTGAGAATTATAATTCTCCTTCACATCAAATAAATCATTAGTAGTACAAGGAGAATTTTCTACACTATACAAATTATCAAGAAAATTCCAAATATCATATGCATATTCAAAATGTAAAATTTTGTCACATATTTTTCTATCCAATGCACAATATATGATGTTTATGGCTTTAGCATTAAAAATAAGCAACTCATTACTCAATTTCAATTTTGACAAATCATGCTCACCAACATACAAAATGTTAAAATCAATAGCAAGCATAAATGTTTTCATTTTATTTCTCCAAACATCATAATTTCTAATACCATCAAAGAATGGAGGTCTATCAATAGATTGATCTTCTAAAGTTGCCATAACTCTAGCAATTAAGCTTTTAAATAAAATTTCAAAATATTAATAAGATACACTTGAGTACCAAAATAATATTTGAAAATTAATTTTATCAAAGAGCTCTTTAATACCAATTGTTGGAGTAGATAACTCAACCAATAGGTACCAAATGAAAAAGCTTTTGATAAAAATTATGATTAAAAACAAGAGCGACCTTGCTCTGATACCAATTGTTGGACCGGTATGGCAACCCTATAGGGGGGTGAATAGGGTTTTATTAAGCTAATTAAAACTTTTTACTAATGTGGGCCCAATTAAACAAATTAATACACTTTATACTAACAAGTAATTTAAACAAGAATTTCATGCAAATAAATTCAATCCAAAATTAACCAAGAAAATAAAACTAATACTTTTAAGCACCCTATTTAATTCTAATAATAAGGTTGGTAAATGATATGCAAATTTAAGGACTACCAATCAAAGTAAACAAATATGACCAATTAATTTCAAGGAATAAATATTGCAATTAATTTCATACAATAAAATATAATAACAAAATAATTGCAAAAATAAATAGGAGAGGGATAGAGAAATTAACACCGGGAATTTTTATAGTGGTTCGGTCAAACTCGACCTACATCCACTTTCCCAAGCACCTCTTGGGATTTTGAATAAGGATCTACAGACTCTTTCCACGGATTAGAGCCCAACCGCTACACTGCTCTTTTTGCGAGTTCAAGAGCAAACTCAATCCTTTCCACGGATTAGGATCAAACCGTTACAACCACTCTTTTTTCGGGATCATGAGCAACCCTTACAAAAGTTTGGAAAAATTAAAGAACACACTTAAGCAACTCTCTAAATAGAGTGGATTTACAAATTTTGAGCTCACAACAAATCAATCCTCACTATACATAAATTTCTCTCAAGAATAAGATGAAAATAATAAAATTGAAGCTTGGAGAGAGAGCAACAATGGAAGCTTAATGAATTATGGAGGATTGTAAAAAGATGTGAAATTGTTGTTTTGATTTTGGAGAATATGAAGTGTTTAAAAAGAGAGAAAAGTTGTTGGAAACTACAGTAAATTTGGACCATTAGATGTTGGTAAAAGAAAATTGAATGGTTGAGATTTAAACTCAACTAGCCGTTAGACACACATATAAAATAATATAAAATTCATTTTCTTTTAAAGGCAACTAGCCGTTAGACACAAACATATAATAATATTAAATTTATTTTCTTTTTAAAACCATTCTTTTTAAAATCAACAAAAATCAAAAGCTCCATGTGTCACTTATCTATTTCTCCATTTGTATCCTCTAGTAGGTCCACTTTGATGATTTGGCTGCCACGTCATCGACATCGGGTATTTTTTCGTTAAGCTTGTTCCAGCCATATCTTCTTTGTTTCAACTCCGATTTGAGTGATTCAAATTGCGTTGGAACCATTGTTCCAAGCTCTACACAATGGACACTTCAAAACACTCAAATTGTTAATAAATAAAAGCAGATTTGTTATCATCAAAACATTAATTAATTAATTAATTAAAATTAATTAATTTGAGATTAAGGGCCAAAAAGCCAACATAATCATATTTTTCTAAAAGTAAATTCGATTCTATAAAATTTCTTTTCTTTCAAAAATAATTTTTCTTTAAAACGTTTTCTTTTCTCCATTTTTTAAAAAATAAATAAACTAATCAAAATTGATCTTCCGCAAAAATTCTTTCCTTTAAAAATTACAAATAATTTTGTGAAATACTTTTTATAAAGGGAAATTTTTACAAATAGAAAAAATGTCAAATTATTTACATAAAATAGCAAAAAAAAACACGGATAGACATTGATAGACTTCTATCAGCGTCTATTAGTGATAGAATTCTATAATTTCTATCACTGATAGACCCTAATAGACTTCTATCAGCGCCTATCACAACTATCTAAATATTTTGCTATTTTGTGTAAATAGTTTTCCTTATTTTTTTATTTTTAAAAGTTCCCCTTTTATAAATGTTTAAATAATTAAACCAAATCTTTTAAAAACTTTCCTATGACGGAGATTAGGAGGTCAAGATGTTGATTTTCTTAATATTCTTGAGGTAAAGAATTTATTTTGGGATGCCAAATTAAATTCAAATAAATTTTCTAATGGCCTTTGGCCACTCATAATTATTGTTCATTATTGGTAATAATAATGATCAATAAAATACGAGACATTTAAAAATCAAAACAAAAATTAATTTTTCCTTATAAAAAGGTCTCTCTTTAATAACACGAGAAAAATAAAAATTCGTTTTTCGAACTAGTGTTATGGGGTGCTAATACCTTCTCCATGCACAAAAGACCCCCGAACCCTTTATCTTTTCTTTGCATACCAATTTGGCATACTTTTGGGTGCACAGTCACACCCTCTAAATTAAGACTAGTGACGACTCCATTTTCCTCCTCTTGGGAACAACATCGGCCGCTCCGCGTCGCAAACCTATAGCGACACATGGTAAAGTGATTGTGATATGATTATGGATTGTCAAATGTCTGAAAACATGTATTTGTTGCATATGTGGACTGGTTGTAGAACATTGTTTAGAAGTGTGGGATAGTTGTTATGCATTATGGCGAGTTTGTGAGATAAAGAAGTTAGTGAATCTTGTGAGCTTGGCAAGGGAAGTTAGATGAATATCATTTGCCTCGAGGTCAAAATGGTCGAGGGGTGGTATGGCACTATTGAATTAAAAGTAACATCGAGACATGTGGTGAAAATGATCAAGGGTCGATGTGCAGTTGAGACCTTAAGTAAAAATGGTCAAGGTCGGTGAGCAATCGAGACCTTGGGTAAAAATGGTCAAGGATTGATGTGCAGTTGGAGCCTTGGGTGGAAATGGCCAAGGGTCAACATATAGTTTGATGACCTTGGGTGAAAATGGTCAAGGGTCAAACATTGAGTACTATAGAGAAGCGTTGAGGCCTTGGATAAAAATGGTCAAGGATCAACATAACTCAAAGGAGTTAGTTTTAGCAAATTTGATGTGAATATATGTGATGATGAGCTCATTGGGTTGAATAAAGTGAGAGAGCATTACATATTGTGTTGACATCTATGTTAGCATGCTATATCTGTTTGTATCTCTCATGTATACAAATCATGTATTATTGTTGTATATGTTGTTTGATGATTCTTTAAGTGTGAGCCATTTACCAGTACAAGTGTGTACTAACCTCCCCCCTCCCCCCAACAGATTTTGTAGGTATTGATGGGTATTGCAACTTTGGTGATGCTAAGGATGGAGCCTGAGAAAGACTTACTATTAGACACATTTCATTGCTTTGTCCCCTACTTTATGAGTTGTTTCATTTTGAAAATTTGGGATTTTGAAACTTTGTTTTAGATACAAGTTGGTTTCAATTGTCTTTGAATTGAGAACTTTTAATAGGTTGTAGTCGGTTTATTATATTTAAATTTCACATTAGTTTAAGTTTGTTTAGTTTCGGTAAGTTCTGTTGAATCTAATTTATAAGTCGATATTTTGAGTATTAGTGTTCTTGAAACTCTAATAGTTTTATTGAGAAGAAGTTTATTGTTAAATATCATTGAGAGTGTGTTTCTATGAACAGATCAAAGTAAAATTTTGGTTTATTGTGGTGGCGTCGTTATGCTGCCGAAATTTTTCTAAAACAAAAGAGATAACAAAGATAGTTGTATGTAAATTTTCTTTAAAAAAAAATTAGTAAATGAAGATTAAATTTTAGTAATGGTCCTTAGTTTAGTGTTGAAATTTGTAGGTCGTTACGTCTTATCTATGGCATTTTATTATCCCATAAATCTGACTTGCTCATTGCTAATGAACCTCTGAGACCTTCGCTAGCTCTTCTTATGTTGAGCTACAAGTTGTTCCAAGGTCATCATGTGCCTGACATAGCCCCTCCATCTACAACAGACAATGAGTATGCTCCTATTGTCCATGGTCAATCTCCATTTGGTCGTCGCATTATCCAATCTTTGTCTTTGGAGGCTCGTGATCTTGGTGTTCTTATCAACGTGTGTCTGACCATAAGGCTAGAGTTGAGATGTTTTTGCAAATGATGGGGTTGGCTGCTTCTGGTGCTGGAGCTGCAAGTACTAATTCAGGGGTGGGTGCTACTCAGACTGCTTAATATTGTTCTCTTGTTGGACTAGTTTGTTTGTTTTTTTTTTTTTTTTAAAAGAAATGGGGATACTTGTTTGGTAACTGTTATTGGTTTGTTATGGTTGCTTTTTTATGGTCTTGGTGCTAAACAATTTGGGTTTGTCACTAGACAGTTTTACTTTAATCTTTTGTGTGCAAACAAGTCTAATTGTGCTTGTATTGGCTCTAGATTAATTGTTATATCCTTGAAAAAAAAAAGTCAGAGGGGGAGTTTGTTGGAGTTCTGGATTGACTATACTTTGTTTTAAGAATAGTTGGGGTGTTGTTGCTCCGATTTGAAGGCTGTCTTAGAAAATGTCTTACAGAATATTTTTAGGAATGCTGATCCTGCCAGATAATTTTTTCCTTATTTTGAATATCTTGTGCCTTTTCTATCTCTGGATATTTTCCTTTCTTAGGCCATGTTGATATTGTTTGGGGCTAATTTCCTTTTTTTTCCATTGCGAGTATTTAAGAGCAAGTTATTGTCTTGCTAGGGCTATCATTTTGAATTGAGAAAATTACATTTTGTTTCGTATTGTGGCCGAACTGCGTGTTCTATGTTACTGTCCTTAAGGGAAGCGTAACGAAGACTGTGTTGAAACATATTGTATTCTATGTCTTGAAGTTTGATCCGATCTTGAGAAGATCTTACTGTCCTTCGGGGGAGCCTCAAGCCATATTGCTTGAGAAGGGATTCTCATTCTTAGGAGGATTCTAAGGCATCATTCATAGAAAAGGAGTTCTCAAACTTAGGGAGAGCCTAAGTAAGTCAATTGAAGTGGTCTTCATTTGCTAGTAGAAAGATAATAGCTTTGGTGAGAAGTTGTCTCACACTTAGGGGGATCCTAAGGTAAGTTGATAGGGAGTCTCACACTTAAGGGGGGAGCCTCAGTGACCGTTCACTAATACTCATAACCTTAGAGGAAGCCTAAGTTCTTTTGAGAAGGAGTCTCACATCTAGGGGGAGCCTAAGTGATCATTTGCAAGTTAGGCTTTACGTGTGTCACTGTAATTGTCATAAGTTTACAGATAAGTACAACGTTGTAAATGCTTATCTGTAAATGCTTAGCTTTTCATATTAGTGGAATTATCTTTTCCAGGCACATTGCTTCTCAGACGTAGGTGGTATATCATCAAATTGGGTTACCAAACTTATGTGTCTCATTTTGTTTGGTTTACTTTCATACTTTGCTTGTTGTCTCAGTGATTGCTAGGGCACTCTAAAGTACACGTGGGTTCTGTGTAAAGGACCACCTTAATTTCACATCATAGCTAGTTTTCTATTATTAAAAATTAAAATGTATCAAACACTATTTTTACTAATATTCCAAAAGTACAACTACCCACAATTATTTAAAAAACGACCGTAATCCCAAGTAGTAGTAGATATGGTTGAATCAATTAAGCCTACGGCAGTTACGGCGAACTTGGCCTCTATAACCTTCTTTAACATCAAGTAAGCCCATTTTGATGATGGCTTGTTGAAAGTCCATGAAGAACAGGGCTTGGTTGAAGGCGTAGGCAGTGACAATGCTCCTCGTACGAGGACTAGCGAACAATGTTTGGTCTGAAAACAGAACTCCGGCGCCTCTCGACAGAGCGTTGTAATAGACGTTGTCGAAGCTGTCGGGTGTGGCGTCGAATGTTTGGAGTGCATTGTCGCCATTGCTGCAAGTTCTTGACAGTGCTCTTCCGAAGTTTGGACTCAGAAGAGGGTCATTGCCGTCCAATCTCCCTTTGAATGATATGCATCTTGCCACTCCTAATGTATGCGCCCCTATGTACATACATTTTTTTCAAAAATCACAAGGAATTAGTAATATAACTTTAATTAAGTTTAGATGCTAAATTTAATTTCGAAACAATTCCTAAGTTTCAAAATGTCATACATTTAGTTGTTTGGTCCACTAACTTCTTAAGTTGATGTAAACAACTCAACTTCAATAATAAATAGTATAATATCTTCTTTAGCTTCAATTTTCCAAAATATCATTCATACTTCATATGTTGATTGATTAACTCCTAGATTTTTTTTTTCTTTTGAAAAATATCAATTTATACACTTAAACAATTTAAATCATGGATTTTTGTAACTATATCAATTTACACTCTCTATTATGTTGTTTCATTTTGAGAAAATCTGATCATGTGAAAATTTTAATACATTAAGGTTAAAAAACACTATTGATCCCTAAACTTTCATGAAAGTAACAACTTAGTGCCTGAACTTTGATTTGTAACGATTTAGTCCTTGTATTTTCTATTTTGTAACAATTTAGTCCCTGAACTTTAGTATGTAACAACTTAGTCCTTGTACTTACAAATTTGTGACAATTTAGTCCCTAATGTAAAAAAATTCATCAAAATTAGATGTCAATTTTTATTAGTTTATGATGTAGACTTGTATTTTATAAAAATATTGAGTCTCTAATTAGGTTATCAGTTTATTTATGTAATAAATCTCATTAAATATTTAACCTAATTTCTACAATAGGGACTAAATCGTTAAAAATTTTAAAGTACAATGATTAAATTGTTACATAGTAAAGTTCAGGGACTAAATTGTTACAAAAATGAAAATACAGGGATTAAATCGTTACAAACCAAAGTTCAGGAACTAAATTGTTACTTTCATAAAAGTTTAGCGACCAAAAGTAATTTTTAATCTTGTGTTAATTAAGCTCCTAAATTTTCATAAATTAATCATTTTAGGTTATTTAGTAGTTTTTTTTCTTTAAAAATCATCCATGCATTTGTTCTAATAATTTATTTTGGTAAAATTGACATTTAATTCTACACACATTTGAAAATCAAAACATGGATAATTTTCAAAAGTAACACTGAAATGTCTAAATTGATAGATTTATGAAAATTTGTAAAGTTTAATTGTCTAAAATAATAAGTTTTACACTATATTGATCAAACAAAAAGATTTAAATTGATATAATTTTTAATTTTTTAATTAATACAATACCCTTTGTCCTTCTTTATAATATGTAGGTTGGAAATCAAACTTCAAATATCAAAATTGATAGTACAAATTCATGTCTAGCTGTGCTGAACGTTAAAAATGAAAATTGAAAATTATAAAAAATAATTTAATTACCAGAAAGTGCGACCATTTGTTGAACGGTAAAGCCGCGTTGAGCGAAAGTATTAATAAGCTGAGATGCATTTAAGAAAGGAGAAGGCAAATTGACAGTGTCTTCGATTCTTGATCTGCTTCCGTCTTTCCTTCCCTTCGGTATCTCATAAAACGGACCCCCGGCCTGTTCACACAGCTCACACATCATACTAATTTTATCCGCGTTTCTTTAATTCATTTAACTATTTTTTTTAATTATAATTAATTTAGAAGAATTTTTAAAAATAGAAAAATAAGAAAAACTATTTACACATAATAGCAAAATTTTTAGATAATTGTGATAGATATTGATAGAAGTCTATCAGTGTCTATTAGTGATTAAAATGATATAAGTCTATCACTGGTAGATGCTGATAGAAGTCTATTAATGTCTATCAGTGTTTTTTTTTACTATTTTCTGTAAATAGTTTGACATTTTTTCTATTTGTGAAAAATTTTCATTAATTTAAAAGTGAGCATTAATAAAAATTTGAAATAATATATATATATATTTTTTTGTAAAGTTAATGTAACATTTTGAAATGCAAGAATTAAAAGTTAAAAACTTACCCAAAAGACTGCATCTCTAGCAGCCATAGCGATAATGTCAGCACAAGAAACAACACCAGGACATTGGTTCTCAAGTTGCTCCTTAATCTCATCAATAACCTCGTAACCTCGTAAACTAAGGTTGGCAGGAGAGTCTTTTTCCGCTGTGTTGTCTCGTGTTGAATCAATCAATATCGATCCATCACATCCCTATGCATATCCAAGACATTTTGCATTTCATCATCTTCCATATTATCTAGGTTAAAATACTATTTCGGTCTCTATACTTTGAAGTTTATTTAATTTTAATTCATATACTTTCAATTGTCCAATTTTAGTCCTCATACGTTCAATAAATTATAAATTTAGTCTCCATTATATTGTTAGTTTATTGTTGCTTTTTAAAAACTTTTTGTTATATTGATTAGCATTTTTTTACTACAAAGTTTAAAAATATACTCACATATTGTATTTTTATTGAAAGTACGGATACTAAAATTAGATAATAAAAAATATAGGGACTAAAATTGAATAAAATTCAGAGTATTGATATCAAAATGATATTTTAACCTATTATCTATTATTGTATATATCACTATATTCATATTTGGCTTATAATTATTAATATATATGTAGTTTATGACTTAACTAATTAAGCTTATTGTGTGTGTGTGTCTATATATATAACTTTAAACTTCGGAGGTTGTATTAATTAAAATTTTGAACTAATAATTATATCAATTTGAAATATTTTTACCTTACATAAGTGTATCAATTTATACTCTCCTCCATTACCTTCCGTTTGGATTAAATCATGTGAAACTTATAATTTTATCAATTAAACTCCTAAATTTTCATAAGCGAATCACTTTGAACTTTCAGTGAGGATTATCATTGAAAATCATCCATGCATCAATTTTAATAGCCCATTTTGTTAATCCTATATCTGAAGAAGTCTACAGAGGTGTAAAAATTGACGCATTGACGATTTTCAAAGGTACTCTTAATATATAAGGTCTAAATTGATCCACTTATGACAATTTAAGAGTTTAATTGAAAGAATTAAATGTCTCACACGATATTTTTAGAACGAAAGGTGAAAGAACATAAGTTGATCAAGATTTCAATTAATTCAATTATTACTTAAAGGTTTTAATCCATACGATACACAAAATTTAGAGTTATAAATTGATATTTTTTAAAAAAAGAATCACAATAATATTTTTTGTACAAATTTATATGATATACATCATGATTTTTGTAGAAATATATAGCCGTCGATATGTCTGTAAATCTTGATAACCATAATAACAATATATCGAGATCAATATTTTTATCTTTGATCACGAGAAACACGAGACAGAGAAAAAGATGATAATTACCTCAACGAAACAATCATGAAAATGCATTCGAATGAGAGAAGCAGCCAAAGTAGGATCATTTTGAAGAGCTCTATTGACAATGTTCTTGACAATGGGATCCACAAAGGGGCAACTCATCAAGTAATACCCCATACTCAACCCATTTACATTTACTACCAACAACAACATAATACTAACTAAACTCATCCATTTTGATATTGACATTATTGGCATGATCATATTGAAAGATAATAGAAGGGTGGTTAAAGAAGAGTTGTGTTTGGACTTTGTGTATTTATACACAATATATGGGAGAGTGTATAGTTTCAATTGATTGACGGACACATTAAAGAGAGTGGCTTCTATCACATTCTCCACTTAAAACAAAGCCATGATAATAAATAATGATAATTATACCAACTTGGTTGACATGTACTGTGTGTTCATTGCATGTTGCCTTTTAAAACCTAACACCAACATAATTCAATCAAATCTGGATTCCAATTCATATAAATAATTGAACTCACCATGCCAATCTTTACAAATATTTAATCATTTATTCAAATGCTATATCTTCTAATGTGACTTAATTAGTAGCCAACTTATCTTATCTTTTATTTTTTTATTTTTAACTGGTTGATTAAAATCTCTCACTACTACGACAGGAACAAGAAAAAAAAGGCAAGAATTTAAGTAAAAAAAAAACTCTAAAACCGGATAAAATAGTAAGACTTAATTAATTATAATTTTTTTAATTAATTTTTGCCATTTTTTTTTTATCAATATTAAAATTAATTTTAAAATTTTACTCGATAATTCTTTATAGGAAAATTATTATAAACAAAAAAAGTATCAAACTATTTACAAATATAGAAAAATTTTATTGTCTACTAGCGATAGACCGGGATAGAATTATATTGCTTGAAAGAGATAGAAGTCTATTGTTTTCTATCGCGGTCTATCGTTGATAGACAGTGAAATTTTTCTATATTTATAAATAGTTTGGCTCAGTTTTCTATATTTGAAAACCACCCTTCTTTATAATTATTTAAAATTAATTAATACAAATTAAAACTAAGAGGGAGTATTTTGTGAAATTGAGTTTAAAAATATAAATTTTGAAAGCTAGGGACCAAATTGAAATCAAACTAAAAACTTAGCTGGAACATTTTCAAAGCTATGAACTAAATTGAAATCAAACTCAAAACTTAAGGATTAAAATGTAACATTTTAAAATTTAAAGACCGAGGGAAACTAAATCTAAAACTTATAGAACAAAAATGTGTTTAATTTTCCTTATAATTTATCTTTTTATCTTACAATTTTATCCCATTTTGCTGAGAAATTTCTTTGAAACCATATTGCTTTTACTTACTTGCTTACGAAATTTGTTTGTGAGAACTATGATCATCAAGTAAGAGTTGTGTGTTTGAAATCAGTATCCATGCACACACACAAGATTATAAAATTAAACGATCATTTCAGGAAACAAAAATCCATTAATAAAATATAAAGAAAAACATGATACCACAAGAAATTTCTAGCTGGTGCAAATAAAATCCCATTTTCTATTGGTACCATTCTTAAATTTTAGATGATTTTAAAAGAGTAAAGTTACAAGGACTTATGTTCAAAAGGGACAACGTCATACTATTGTGGAGGGTCGTCGACTGTCCTTAGCTTTAACATATTCTTCAAACATAGTTTTTAGATAATCTGACCGAGAGTTGAATATATTTCAAATGTTCCTCAATAATACAATTGGTTGAAGCGAAAACGGAAAAAAAATAAGACACACAATGGTGTTTGAGGCAGGTTTTTCATTGATATGTCAACATTTCTATCGACATTAAAAACAATGAATCAAGATATAACATGACACCACAAGAAATTTTTTAAGGTTGTAAGATCTCGAAACGTCATTCTTGCTTGTCTTGAATTCTTCTAAGAGTGAACCCACAAACCAACACGGGTCTATTGCTCAAAGCTAAGCATGCTTAACTGTAAAGTTCTTATGATTGAGCCACCGAAAAGGAAAGTGCATCTTGTTGGTATAGGTAGTAACTTTCGATACTTTTAAGCATTTCTTAACTATACTTTCATGTCTTTAGAATTCTTTTCTTTCGGATGTAATCTCGGTTCATTCATGTCTTCTTTCTAAATTTAGATCGTTACAATAGATATCATTTTGTAACCTAAATTTTATCTCAAAATCAATGGATAGGATGATTGGAAGGTGGGAAAGTGGGTATTGTATTTGATGTGAAGCAAAGTGAAAAAGGTGGGTATGTAATGGTTGGAGAAAGAGCTGTGTCGCATTTGAAAAAGAAAAGAAAATGATGGTTTTAGTCAAAATGAGAGAGTGGGAGAGTGTGTCTTATCCTCAGCTGGCTTCCATATTCCCTAATAATATATAATTATTTTTATTTTTCTAAACTTTTGTGTTCCTCATTTTTCAACGTCTAAGTGCTTTTCACACGGCTTTTCCTCTTCGATCCGCTTTCTTAGTGGCGTGGCAGTTGAATTCTTTTTTTCTTTCTTTTAGGTTTTTTAAACACAATTGAAGGCCCTATCCTTATGATGTTCTATATGCGTGTTTGTTTTCTCCTACTGTCTCTCGTGCATCATTAATGAAGGTTTAAAGTAGCAAATACGAACACGAATACAAGAAAGACTGTCAAATGAAAAAGCGAAGAAGAGCGCAAGTGTAAGAAAATGATAGCGAGAAAAAGCACAAACACTAGAAAAAGAAGAAGAGTTCTGGCATATTAGAGCACTATTGTACGATTGATCTTAATTTCACACTCGCTAAAATTGTAAGGGTAGTGTGGATAATCAACACGTTCTTATGACATGTTTGAGATTGACTCCAAAATGGTTAAAATCAATTTTGTCGTTTTTAAAATTACTATAAAACATATTTTTAATGATTCAAAACTAATTCCGATGAAATGAGAATTATATTTAAAAGTATCAAATTAAATGCTAAATTAATTTCGAGTAATTAAAAGTGTGTTTTGGAGTGACTTTGAACAGGATAAACTTTAAAATTACTCCCAAATATGCTTATATATTTTGATGATGGCAAAGGAGTCGTACTTCATTTCTAAAATCCAAAATTAAGGTCATCCATTGAAAGGTAAAAAATATATATATATATGAAACTTGTTTTTTTGGATTTATAGTTTTATCAAGTATCAGGGTGTTTTATTGAATTTTATTACACGAGTTATATTTCCAGTTTGAGCTGATTTAATCCACGGTGAAAAATGTTATTTTTATTAAAAAAAATTATTATAAATAGAAAAAATATCAAACTATTTACAAATGTAGAAAAATTTCACTGTCTATCAATGCTATACTTCTTGAGTGATCTATCGCTGATAGACAGTAAATTTTTTCTACATTTGTAAATAGTTTGACTCATTTTTCTATATTTAAAAATAACATTTTTATTAATTAACATTATTTTAAAAAATAAAAATTTTAAAACTGCTTTTATTTATTTAGATAATTAAGAAATAATTTGTCAATCTAAAAGTACTTCAAATCGCTTTAATCTCTCTTAAAGCCTCACTTTTATTATTTAACCTTAATTGGAAATGGGAAAGAATATAATAAACAACTATATATGTCATGTTATATGAAAAGCTCCCATGGTTTTCAATTTTGTATCTCATTTCCAATATTAGTAACTTGTTGGTAGTAGAATATACATTCACAACCAACAAGTTATTGATACAAAGTTGCATCTTCTCGAGAAGAACATCATCACTAGAAATCAAGCGAATATTCAAACTTAGTGGTGTTGATAGTGTGGCAGAGCCAATAATATTAGAACGAGTCAGTTGATCAAAAGCATATTTTACTTGAGATAAATAGTATCCATTAGAGCGGGGTGAAACTTCAAGGCCAAAGAAATAATTGACTGGTCTCAAATCTTTTATCTCAAAGTGTTTCCCGAGGTAGCATTGCAAGTCAGATATCACCACCTGAAAATAACCATATCATCAACGTAGAGTAAGAGAAGAACAATATCCTGAGGAATATGACATATAAAAAGTATTGTTTTGTGGGGACTAGAAGTAAACCCAAGTTGGGTGATAGTTAAACTGAATGTGGCAAACCAGGCTCGTGGAGTGTGTTTCTGAGCATATAAGGTGCGCCGAAGAAGATACATTTTCTTAGGAGGAGAAGTACTAGGTGGTGGTTTGATATACACCTATTCAGATAGAGTATCATTAAGAAATGCTTTTTTAGCGTCCATCTAAAGAATGGGCCACTGTTTGGCAACTACAACAGTCAAAAGGCTACAAACAAATGTCATTCTGATAGCTAGAGCAAATGTCTCTTCATAATCAATATCATATTCTTGAGAATATCATTTTGCAACAAGACATGTGTTATATTGTTCAACAGATACATTAAAATATATTTTAATCTTAATCCATTTACACTCAATGGGTTGTTTTCCAGAGGGTAGATTGACGTAATCCCATGTATGAGTCTTTTCTAAAGCTTGTAACACAACATTTATTATTTTCTGTCAAAGAGGATTAGTACCCGCCTTGTAATAAGACGAATGTTCAATTAGCAACATAATAGTGGAAAATAATGATAGTCTTGGAGATCATGAGGAGTTTCTCTCACCCGAGTGGAGCGATGAACTGAGGGCGTGTGCAAGTTTAGGCCGAATATTAGAGACAAATGTCGAATTTGGGAGAGCAGAGATAAGAGCAAGCATCAGAGACAAATGTCAAATTTGGGAGAGTAGATTGATCAAGCTCGGAAATATGCAGAGGGTCGAGAGATGGAGCTAAATCGTTGGAAGTCAATATTGAGTCTGGGACAACAGAGTCAGGGACTAGGTGATCAGACTCAGGGGATTGACGGAAGGTCAAACAAGGTAAATAAATCACTATAAATATCAATGAATAAAGGTTGGGGACCAGTGAGAGAAGAATGAAATGAAGAGAGAATAAAGAACATACTATATTCCCAAAAGGTAACATGGCGAGAAATGTGCAATCATTTCGAGATAGGATCTCAACAATGAAACCCTTATGTTCAATGCTACAACCTAGAAAGTAGCATAGGCGAGCACGTGGTTCAAGTTTGATTTCCTCATGAGGTTGAAGGAGGACCAAGCAAGCACAACCAAACACTTTGAGATGGGAGGATGGAGGGGGAGTACCATATAGACATTCAAAATGAGAAATATTCTGAAGAACAAAGGATGGGAGACGATTGATGACATAGATAGAGGTGAGAGTAGCCTCACTTTAAAACTTCTCAGGACAAGATGCAGAGAGAAGTTGGACACGAACAAAAATTAAAATATGGCGATGCATACATTTGACTAATCCATCTTGTTTAGAGGTGTGTGGACATGAGCGTTTAACAATGGTGCCATGTTGGGTGAGAAACGAGAGAAGACTTGAATCCTTATACTCCATAGCATTGTCTGTACGAAGAATTTGAATGGTTCAAGAAAATTGAGTTTAGACTATATTAGCAAAAGCAATGTAGACTTGCGATGAGGCAGATCGATTTTTCAAGAAATAAATCCAAGTAAAACAAAAGTAGTTGGTGGATCAAAGGTTGTTGATGTCTTCAATCAATCAAATAAAATTTATATATCAATCCTTGAACTTCTACTACTAGATAGTATAGTAGCAAGACCGAGTCGATTCGCAGGGAAGCACTGAGGTTAAGTTTTGAACAAGTTAAATTCCTAGCTGAATCGGTAAATTGGGGGGGGGGGGGAGGGGGTTGGTACGATTCGAGAAGTAAATACGGAAAAATGAAATACGGAATGTAAAGTGCAAGAAAAGTACAAGAAATCTAGAGTAGGTTTTACAAATATCCCCAATTTCTTGCTTGATCATTGAATTCATGCAATTTACTTTCTATCTTTGCCTATGCTTAGCCAACACGTTCAGTAGTGCTAAATGGAAGTCCAAAACAACTTATCAACCAACATATCCTAGATGTAGTGCATGCCAAATACATTAGTTAACCACATTAAGATCTAGAGAAAACGCCAAGACAAATGACAAGTAGGTAATGCCTAACTAGCCACTTGGTATGATATTCATCTAGTTAAACAAACAACGCTAATTGATAGGATACCACACATTCCACAAGTTTGACTTAACTTTGTTACGAATTGATTAAGAGCATTAACGATTATGAATTATATCTTAATCTATAATGATTGATCATTCAATTTTGACTAGTTTGTCAGACAATCTTAAAGAAACACAACCATGAATATGATCACAAGATTAAAATTCATAAACAAAATAGAAATATCCAGAGTTTAGCACAAGTCTCATAAGATTACAATTGAAAAAAAAAATCTAAAACTAGGAATTAGAGATCCTTACCTTCCTATCGAGATGAGGAAGCTAAAGTCTGCCATCATTCTATTGAGATTTATGCCCTAAAACCTCGTAGTTAATTAGTTATTTGACAAATAGTTAATCATTTTTAATATGAATAATGAATTATTCATTACGGTAAAAATCTAAGGTTATTTCATGAGACTTGAACAGTATATAGTGGACGTACATGTGGATCATGTTTAAGTAATAACTTAAAAGGTCTATAGTATATGGATAAGGTTGGATGTCTTATCCTGATAACACTATGGATACGACCCACTTTGTAATTGTTACAAAAGTTGTGATCCAAATCGTTCGTGTGGAGACATGCGAGTGGGGGTGTCCTATACAATGAGTTTGTATAAGATCAAACTACTGCGAAATTACTAATATCTCTTTGTAACATCGTTGAATGACGAGATTAATATCTCATAGGATAATCATATGTAACTCGATCTCAATCCTGAGTAAGTTATGAACTCATGCATGTGAGACTTGTCCTTTGATTTGTACAAGTAAGAGTAGCCCAAGTCGCCGACTCAATAAACCTATCATTTTGGGGACGAGATCGAGTGAGGAGCTGGGAACATAAATACACAAGATGAACTTCATTCCTTCTCACCTTTAAGGTAAGTAGATGAGTAGTTCCTTTAAGGGTTGATTTAAGTCTTGAATAAAGGGCACTCACCCTCTCATTGGCCCTAGAGGGACTTAGTTTATAGTAGGACCATAAACAGATTGTTCATTAGAGGGATCAGTGGTACTTAAGGAGTAAAAGATAATTATAGGGGTAAAACGGTAATTTGACCCAGCTATAATTACGAACAATTCGTGAAGGATCAACTTACTTGTAATGGTTAAATCCATGGATACAACATGTTTTACAGTGTTAAGAGTGCAGCTATGGGTCTTTAGTGGAGTGTGCTATAGTTAATGAATGTTGGTTAATTAAGAGTTGAATTAATTAACATCGAATCATTGGAGCTTATAATCTGTAGGTTCATTAGGTCCCCCTGTTACCTCACAATGTAAAAGTAAGGACCGATAGTTTTAAAAGAATTTGAAATTTTCAAATTGATTAAGAGAATATACATTAATTGTATATGATACAATTAACGTAATGTATATAGATACAATATAATATAAAGTTAATTTTGAATAGGATTCAAAATTAAACTATATAACTAAAGGAGATTTATTATATTTGAAAATGATTCAAATATTAAATTGTAGGGTTGTTTTCAAATATAGAAAATTGAGTCAAACTATTTATAAATATAGAAAAATTTTACAGTCTATCACTGATAGAATGCGATAGAATTCTATCGCAATCTATCACTGATAGACAGTGAAATATTTCTATATTTGTAAATAGTTTGATATTTTTTCTATTTAGAGTAATTTTCCTAAATTGTATTTGAATAAGATTCGTGTTAAAATAATATGAATGAGATTCATATTAAAACTATAGATTATGAGAGAGATATTTGAATAAGATTCAAATATTTAATTAAACATTAGATATTTAATTTTGTAAATAATTAATTATTTAATTAATAAATTTAAGTTAGTTATTAATTAATTTAATTTAATTAATTTGTTTAATTTAATTTTTAGAAAATTGGGTGGTTATTCCCAATTCACAAAGAAGTTTTTCTCTAAAATGGGGTTGGTTACTTCCTGCCGTTGGTGGCTTCTTAAGAAAATCTCTCTCTTCTCATCTCTCTCAAAAAAAAAAAAAAATCCAGAGAAAATGGTTCTCTGTAGAAGCTCTCCATAACAATTCCATGTCTTTCCAAAAGAGGTTCCCACAAATCGATCCTTACCAAGAGAATAGCAGGGAAGACAGCTCTATGGAGGTGTCTCTGTTGATGTACATGGTGATTTGTTCGTTGAGGAAAAAGAAATCTTGGAGAAGGAACTGTTGGAAATTGGAGAAAGGTTCTTCAAAGGTAAATTTCTTCTTCCCCGTAGAAATTATTTCATGCTTAACTTACTACATATTGATGTATGTTTCTTCTTTTATGTGTTGTAATTTTAAAACAAAATCAAAGCAAAACGATCACTCGCTTCCGCTACATGATTCGATCCCTTCACATTCAACTCAATTACAAAGAAAAAACTAATACTGTAGATGGATAGAATGGTAAAAAGAACGAGAAAACTAGTGGTTATTCGCCCAAAACGACCACCCCGTTCAAAAGTTATGACCTAGTTACCAAACTGTGGAGATTATAGCAGCGCGATAGTGCTACAACGCTACTTAAATTTTCATAATTCTGTATTATGGCGCCATGGCGCTAGGCCCTAGAATTAAAATCGTCATTTTCACTCCTGTGTTACCCAATTGCTCCGTGAGCTCCAAATGATCCCTTTTTAGCTCAATTTTCATCCTGACAATCGAATATACCTCTTAGATGTTCTAAACCTATGAAATCATCAATTAAACACATTAAACCTAAGAACGAACCCAAATTACGCTGAGTGAGATAGTGCATATTTTGTAGTGTTGGAGATGGAAGAAGATGTTGGGGTTCCCATCATACAAGGATGCCCATTCCTAGCCACCGGTAGGTGAAAGATCCATTTGTTGTCGCTTGCAAATGACCAATCAAAAATATTTATATTACCGAACTGTACTCCTACTACTACGATGGTGTAGCAATAGTGGCAAGTATGGGTCGATCCGCAGGGAAGTGCAAAGTTTGTTTCGTTAGGTTAATTCTCTAGTTATAGTGGTAAGTGGGGGATTGTGTGTGACATTGAGATAAAGTGCGAAAAAATAAAGGATAAGTGGGCAAAAGTAATCTAGGGTAGAAAATTCTAGTTCTATGAGCAAGAAAGGGTTCCTATGCAGTTTTTTATCATTGACTTCTCTTAATTGAACATACATTTGATTTATGTTTGTTTAACTACTCGCTTGGCCTAACTAAACTCATTGACACTACATGCACCCAACTTGTTGGATTAAATGAAGCAACCACCCTAATTATTAAATAAAGTCTAAGCCCTAATTAAACTAAATGTTTTAGTCCTATTGGGTTTGATAGCGGCTATTTCGAACTAACACATTTACATTAAGATTAAGGGTTCCATTGTTTGATTAATCAACTAGAGTAGCCCAATTAATTAACCAATTTATCTTTGAACTTAGATTAAGCATACATTCTAAGGTCTATGGTTAGCCTATATTCCTTAGCATACATGATTCTAGAGGGATTGAATCCCAAAGCGGAAGCGATTGATCACTTTGTCTTTGATTTGAGATTGGAGATTCAAAGAAAATTTTTACAGAGAACAATTAGGTTAAACATACCATAAGGGTATCAAGAAAAAATATCTTTGAAGAACACCACCAAAAAGGGCTTCATTGCTATATCTCAAGGGTGGATTTAGAAGGGTGGAATTCTGAAACTTTTGACATGGAGTTTTCATAGAGAGAAAAACTATAGAGAGTAAAATGGAGAGAGTCGACCCTTTACAAATTGCTCGTCCTCTCGGGCCCAGCAACCAACACGGGTCCTTTCAGCATGCTTTGTCCTCACTCACATGCATCCTAGGAAAATCCCCAGGAGGTCACCCAACATAGGATTGCTCCAAGCTAAGCACGCTTAACTGAATAGCACGCTTAACTGTGGAGTTCTTATGATTGAGCTACAGAAAAGAAAGGTGCACCTTGTTGGTATAGGTAGTAACTTTCATTTTTTTTAAGCCTTTCTTAATCATGCTTTCATGTCCTCAGGATCCCTCTCATTCGGATGTGATCTCGGTTCATTCATGTCCCCCTCCAGAACTCGGGTCGTTACATGCCCACCAGCTTCCGCTTGGTTCGTCCCCGAGCCACACCTTACTGGGAGAGGTTCCGCTCTGATACCATCTGTAACGCCCCAGGCCCAGGATTCGGACCAAGATTCGGAATCCGGATTCGGCAACTGATGGCCCCAGCATTCCCCTGCGTCCGAAATTCGAAGTAGGCGAATTAAAGGTGTTCTGAGGTTTGGAAAGAAGGGGAAGTTAAGTCCTCGTTTTATTGGGCCTTTTGAGGATTTGGAGTGAGTTGGCCCTGTGGCGTACCGGTTAGCGCTACTGCCGTCTTGTTCGGCTGTTCACAATGTCTTTCATGTTTCGATGTTAAGGAAGTATGTGGTGGATCCGTCTCATGTGGTAGATTTTGAACCGTTGCAGTTGAAAGAGAACTTGAGCTATGAGGAGAGGCCGATCCAAATTCTAGCTAAGGAGGTGAAAGTCTTGCGCAATAAGGAGATAACGTTAGTACAAGTGTTGTGGCAGAGGCATCAATTCAAAGAAGCGACATGGGAGTGAGAAGATGAGATGAGAACACAGTACCCAGAACTTTTCCACGATTAACACTTTCGAGGACGAAAGTTTCTTTTAGGGGGAAAGAGTGTAACATCCCACAATTTTTCTTCAATTGTTTGATCATTAATTATTTGAGGTTAATTGTAATTGGCTTGACATTTTGGATTTAAGAGTTAATTAGAGAATTTGATTTGGAATTGAATGTTAATTGGAGAATATGGTGAATTTTGGGAGAAGAAAAAGGAATAATATCGTTATTTGGAAGTATTATAAAGTATATTTCAGATAAGTATATATTTATTTATTACTATAAATATATTCATAATTATATATTTATAATTATATATATATTTAAATTAATATATAATTATCTAACCTAGGTTTGCGTGCGTCTCATTGGAAAATAAGAGAGTCTTCTTCCTCACGCGTCCCTTTCCCCACGTCTTCACTGTGCATCGTCCGGCAGTGCAGCCTCACGCCGCGCCGCTGCCCGATTTTCGCTGATCACCGCCGCGCCGCCGCGCTGCCGCTCAGTGTCGCCGCTGCGTCGTTTCTCGCCGTTTCTGTTGGGGAGACTGCAGTGGGTTCGTGTTCGGTTCAGAGGAAGGAGACTAGTGGCCACTATGGGTTAACTGGATTGTGCGGAGATATTTACTGTCTATTTCTGGTAAGTGATTCTACTGCTGGTCTGGCGTTTAGGCCATAGCTTCACAGTATTATTTGGCCATTGGCATATAAATCACAGCTTCACAGTATTATTTGGCCATCGGCATATAAATCACAGCTTTACAATATTATTTGGCCATTGGCATATAAATCACAGCTTTACAGTATTATTATTTGGCCATCGACATATAAATCACAGCTTTACAATATTATTTGGCCATTGGCATATAAATCACAGCTTTACAGTATTATTATTTGGCCATCGGCATATAAATCACAGGTTTACAATATTATTTGGCCATTGGCATATAAATCACAACTTTACAGTATTATTTGGCTATTGTCATATAAATCACAGCTTCACAATATTATTTGGCCATTGGCATATCAATCAGTATTATTTGGCTATTGGCATATAAATCACAGCTTTAGCTTTATTTGGCTATTGGTTATTGGCATTATTTGGTTATTGGCATATAAATCACAGCTTCACAGTATTATTTGGTTATTGGCATATAAATCACAGCTTCACAGTATTATTTGGCTATTGTCATGTTTATTTATCATACTACTGGCATGTATGATTTGTCTGAATTGTCAGGCTGTTGAGAATTTACTAATTGTGTATGCGTATGTATAAGTGAACCTGATGCCAATGCCCGTTGTTCCATGCTATATTATGTGAATCATCAGGTTCACCTCCAGTTTCGATGGTGTGCCATCAGGCCACTAGACATGCGTGGACTGACGGGTTCACCTCCATGTTCACTGGTGTGGGTCATCAGGCTCACACCACAGCATTGACAGCGTGCCCTCAGGTCGCTAGGCATGGTAACGGGGCAGTTGGCCTATACGTCTAGAAATCCCAGCAGTGGGATTACTTACTGAGTATTTTTATACTCACTCTTTCTTATGTTACAACTTTCAGGTAAAGGCAAGCTTATGTTACAACTTTCAGGTAAAGGCAAGGACAGACAGGAAGAATCCGTGACCGTGCCATTGGGACCAGTCAATGCTTCCGCTCATATTTTTATGTTTTCATGTTTTTAAATCCCAATCTGAATGTTTAAATTAGAAATTTTGGTTATGCATTCTTAGAGGTTTTATGCAAAGCTCACAGTTCTGGTTTTATAATTTTTTTTAGGGGTACCCCGATTTAATATTTTTAATTATTTAAATTTAGTGAAGTTATTTATTTTATAAATTTCTTTTATTTTAGTCAAATATACGAAAGGTGTCGTTTTGAAATGTATGCATGCATGAAGTAACGACTTCTAAAAAGTCGGGTCGTTACATAAACTCCATCTTGTGTAGCTATGTTCCTAGCTGTCTACTCGAACAAGTCCCCAAAATGGTAGGCATATTGAGTCAGCGACTTAGGCCACTCTCACCCATACAAATCAAAGGACTGCCTTCATAGATAGGAGTTCATAACTCACTCAGGATTGAGATCGAGTTATTTATGGTCATCCTATGAAATATTAGTCTCTACAATTAACGGTGTTATAATGTGAGAATAATCATTTCGTGGTCCGGTTTTGTACAAACTCTTTGTACAGGATACCCCCACTCGCATGTCTTCACATGAACGATTTGGATCAAATCATTTGTAACACTTTACAACTCATGTAACAATTACAAAGTGGGTCGTATCTGTAATGTTACCAAAATAAGACTCCAATCTTATTCATATACTGCAGACCTTTTAGGTTATAACTTGAATAAGGTCCACTTGTATGTCTACTTCATACTATTCAAGCTACATATAATAACTTAGGATCTTTTGTTTATTGAATTGAGTAAAACCGATCTAAAGATCAAATAAATTACATCCTATTTTATTAAATAAATAAATAAATCATTATGTGCACTTTACAAAGTTACGGGACCTCATGAGATTTAGAGCATAATCCCAACAGATTCAACATTTCTACTTGTGATTTTAGCTAGACGAACAAAGAAAGAACGTGCAAACCACAAATCTCAGCTAAGACATACATTCATGGGTAGGAGCGTCAATCCATACATAAATATATATCAAAATTAAAGAAGATTCACATAAATATAAATCTAATGCATTAAGTTCAAATAAAAGAGGTCTCACAAAGCTACATAGGTTCCTTGCTCCCAAAAACTAGAAAAACTCACTTACCTCGACAACCCATATAGATGAAGAAGAGAGGGAGCACCTAATCGATGATTACAGAAGAAAAAAAATATTGTAGATGGATAGAGGATGAAAAAACAAAGAAAAAAAATGGTCATACGCCCCAAACGACCACCCAGATAAAAAGTTATGAGGAAAATACGAAGAGTAGTTTTTTTATAATCGCAGAGTAGTGAGCCGACGCTTCTAGTTTTAGCGTTGTGTTGGCGCCACAGTTCAACCTCCTTGGGGAATTTTGTCCTTTTCGTTGCTTTGAAGCCTCGGGTGCTTGATAAATCTCTCAATAGCTCAATTTTAACCCTGAACAGGTCGTAAGGCTATTTATTATAGACCCTGAACAGGTCGTAAGGCTATTTATTATTTATTTATGGATGATTATAGAAGTATTCAAATTTTATTTTAAGGAAATAAATGTCTTTTCTAAATTTTTTTTTTTTATGTAATGCATATTTGCAACAAATATATTTTTTTATTATATAAGAATAGAATAAAATACATATGTGAAAGAAATTTCTTTTTTACAAAAGGTTGTTTAAAAGAAAACATATTAACATCAAATCTTGGCATCCCAAGACTATTATTTCTCACCTCTAGAATCCAAGTATCGGCATCCCGAGTATTCATGATTCCGTCATTGGAAAGTTTTAACAATAATTTGTTCAAATATATATATAATACAAATATTAGAAATTGAAACAATTACATTATTAACAATATATCTTACATAATGTACGAGGGTAATCATTGACGATGAAATTTAAAATTCAAAGTTGTAAGGTAAAGTCAATCAACTAAATAAAACTCTAAAACATATTTCATGGAATTTACACTTTACAAGCAACTCAAAATATATACATGATGAACAAATAGATTAGTCTATATGAGACACAAATAAAATTAGTCTACATATGATGCACAAATGAAATTGACCTAGAATAATATCGCTAAAAATGTACAAACAAATATATAATTAAAAAAAGTCCTATTTTGAAATAGGTAAAACTCACCATTTTCAATGATTAACGATTGTGAATGCTTCTTTTTGAAGTGCGGGAAAGAAAAGAAAAAAAATGCGGAGAGAAGTTAGGTTGAGTGATTGTTGGAGGAGAAAAAGAAAAAAACTTGGAAAATAAATAAAATCAAAAGGGACAAGGAGAGAAAACGTGAGAGGAAGAAATTGAAAGAACCACAAAAATCTTTTTTGGTTTTTTTAGCGTACGTATTGTGTGTGAGAAAGATGAAAAATCTTTTGAGAGAAAAACAAAAGTACAAAAAAAAAAGTATGTACGTGAGTGAGCGAGAAAAAGAAAAATGGCTAAGGTTTCTCTACTGTGTTGTGTCTATAAAAAATGTGTGCCAAAAACCTCCAATTTATAGAATTGTCAAACCCTTCTTGATTAGGAAAAAATAAATCAAATCAAATTTAAAAGGAAGAAAAATAATACATTTAATTTGAAAAGTTTTTTATGATTGAAAAAAATATGTGGTTTAAATATTTCTTCCCAAAAGATTTGATCATTCAACATTTTATTTTCTCTTAGTTCGAAACTCAAATAATGATGGAAATGAGTAATATTACCCTCGTGGCTTTACTTTTGGTACCACCCAAAAGGTCTCATACCAATGGAGATAATTGTCCTAACTTATATACCCATGATCACTTCCTTCCCTAACCAATGTGGGATTTTGTTCGCACTCCTAACAATCCTCCCCTCGAACAAAGTACCACATTGAGCCTCCCTTCGAACAAATCCATTCCACTCCCAACCATGAGATTTTGCCCTAAATTCCAAGGCACCTCCCATTCATCTTGGGTCACTTGCTCACCTAAGCACGAGCACGAATCACACTTGCTCTTATTACCTAGATAGAACACGAACAAGGCTCACTAAATTTCTTAGTTTATTATCTGAGGATTTCACCCACACAGCAAGGTTTAGATCAAGGCTCTAATACCAATTGATAAGGACAACGAACCTCCACATATTTCCACAATGGTATGATATTGTCCACTTTGGGCATAAACCCCTATGGCTTTGCTTTTGGTACCACCCAAAAGGTCTCATACCAATGGAGATAATTGTCCTCACTTATATACCCATGATCACTCCATTCCCTACCTAACGAACAAATCCATTCCACTCCCAACCATGAGAGTTTGCCCTAAATTCCAAGGCACCTCCCATTCATCTTGGGTCACTTGCTCACCTAAGCACGAGCACGAATCACACTTGCTCTTATTACCTAGATAGAACACGAACAAGGCTCACTAAATTTCTTAGTTTATTATTTGAGGATTTTACCCACACAGCAAGGTTTAGATCAAGGCTCTAATACCAATTGATAAGGACAACGAACCTCCACATATTTCCACAATGGTATGATATTGTCCACTTTGGGCATAAACCCCTATGGCTTTGCTTTTGGTACCACCCAAAAGGTCTCATACCAATGGAGATAATTGTCCTCACTTATATACCCATGATCACTTCATTCCCTAACCAATGTGGGATTTTGTTCGCACTCCTAACAAAAGAGATGTCAAAAAAGATTGGGAGAACCTTAATGAAGAAGCAGTTGCTATCATCAGGATGTGTTTGTCGATGAAGTTGCTAGTCTTGTAGCCAACGAGACTAATGCAGTGAAGTTGATGGAAACACTTACAAATAGGTATGAGAAATCATCTGCCAACAGTAAGATTTATCTCCTTAAGAAATATTTCAATATGCAAATGGCTGAGGATGCTTCTGTAAATTCCTATATTAATGAGGTTACCACTTTAATTAATCAGTTAAAATTTGTTAAGATAGAATTTACTGATGAGGTGTATGCTATTAAGTTGTTAATGTCTTTACCAGATAGTTGGGAGACCATGGAAACTGCAGTGTCTAATTCAATTGGAGATAACACTTTAAAGTTTTCTGGGATTTGTGATTTAATATCTGAAGAAATTCGTAAGAAGGACAGTAGTAAATAATATGCTGCAGGTTCAGCTTTAGGAGTGACTAAAGGTAAAGGCAAGTAGACTCTAAAAATGATGGGTCGAGTAGCAATCATAAGAAGTGGAAGAATAAGAATAAGAAGATAGAGTGTTTTTACTGTCGCAAGAAATGTCACTTCAAAAATCAGTGTAGGAAACTAAAAGAGGATCAGAAAAGAAAACAGATGATAAATAAGGCTGAAACTGAAGAAGAATCAGTAAATCTGGTTGAAACTGACGAAGAAATAATTGTGATGCTTGTTTCTGTGTTGAGAGTAACACAGAAAATAGTAACCACTCATCAATGGATAATTGATAGTCCAACTTCTATACACATAGCTTTAGATAGGAATCTATTCACATCTTTTACATCAGGACATCGTGGTCTAGTGAAGATGGGGAACAAAAGAGTTTCCAAGATAGTTGGAACTGGGAACATTAATTTGAAGATAGAGTTTAGAGAAAAGTTAGTACTACGAGACATCAGGTTTGTGCCTAGGATGAAGATATTGGCAAGTAGAATGATGAGGGTTACAATTGTGAGTTTGGTAGTAGTCAGTGTAAACTTAAGTTAGGATCCCAGATAATGGCAGTTGGCCACAGAGATTCCACACTGTATAGATGTCGGTTTTGCTGGGATTAAAACCCAAGCGCAGTGGAAACGTATCAGAACCGTATCCCAAAATTAATTTTAGAAATTTTGAAATACTTTTACATTGGCAAAAAAAACTTAAAAATATCTAGGTTAAGCATATAGAATACAAAAAAAAAAAAAAAGGAAAAAAAAACTTACGTGTCACCACCACTTGGAGACCTTCCTTTTCTTTGAATCTTGAGGAAAGGTTTGTGGGAACCTTTTGGCAAGGGAAGAAAAACGCAGAGAATTTTTCTTTTTTTTTGTTGAGAGAATTGTTTAGAGAGAATGAACCATTCCCATTTTTTTCTGTTAGGAGCAATATAAGGAAGCGAGAGAAAATGGGAAACGTGGGTGTTATTCCACGTATTAAGTAACTCCCCTACGTGGGAGTTACAACAATATTGACTCTTATTTAATATTAATTATATTAATTAATTAAATTAATAATTAATCATAAAATAATTAACAAATAATTAAATCTAATTTAATTAACCAATTCATTTAAATCATATTTAAATGAACATCTCTCACATAACCTATAGTTTTAATTCAATTAATTTAATTAAATCAAATTTAATTAAATTAGATTAAATTAAATAACTAATTAATTCTCCAATTAATTAATTATCAAATAAAATATCAAATATTTAATTTTAACTTGCATTTGAATCAAATTCAAATACATTTCTCTCATAACCTATAGTTTTAATGTACATCTAATGCGCATTAAGTTTAACCTATAGTTTTAATATAAATCTAATTCATATGAAAATAATATTTGAACAATTTCAAATATTTAATTCTCTTACAAATTAACTTTGAATCATATCCAAAATTATATTTATACTATAAAGTTTAATTTGTAAAATACACATTTATATTATAATGTATCATTATACATTATACTTTTCCCTTAGTAAATTTGAACTTTTCAAATTTCATCCAAGAATAAATTTCCTCAATATTCTTTACGAGCTAGGAAGGGGACCTAATGGACCTACAGATCAGAAGCTCCAACGATATGAGATTAACGGGCTAAACTCATTAACCACATTAATCAATATTCGTTAACTGTGGGTACACTCCACTAAAGACCCACAGCTGCACTCTTCTCACTGTAGATATATTTCTGTGTCCACGGATATAGACCAATAACAGCAAGTTAGTCCTTCACAAGTGTTCGTAACACCAGCTGGGTCAAATTACCATTATACCCCTAGGTTACTTCTAAATCCTTAAGTACCAGTGCTCCTCTAATGAACAGCCTGTTTATGGTCCAACCATCAAACAGAAACCCCTCTCGGGCCAGTGAGAAGGTAGGGCCCTTTGTTCAAGTCCCGGAGACACCACTTAAGGGAACACTTATCTACTTACCCTAAAGTCGGGAAGGAGTGAAATCCATCTTGTATAATTATGTTCTCAGCTCCCCACTCAGTATTGTCCCCAAAATGGTAGGCATATCGAGTCGGCAAACGGGCCACTCTCACCCATACAAATCAAAGGACAATCCCTCGTGAACAGGAGTTCATAATATACTCAAGATTAAGACTAAGTTGCCTAGGTCAACCTATTGAAATAGAAACCTAACCAGTCAACGGAGTTACATCTAGTGGTTACTATTTCGTGGTCCAATCTTATGCGAACTCATTGCATAGGATACCCCCACTCGCATGTCTCCTACACGAATGCGTTGGATTTGTATCAAATACAAAGTGGGCCGTATCCATAGTGTTACCAGGATAAGGTACCCAGCCATATCCTTATACTATAGACCCTTTAGGCTGTAACTTGAACATTGATCTCTATATGTCTCTACATATTGTTCAAGACTCATAAAACAGCCTAGGATGTTAGTTTATTGGATTTTAGGGTTATTAAAACAAGATAAAATAATCAATAACATTTATTGAATAATAATGAATAATCATTTATTAATGACGGTCAAAATACAACATTTACTATTTACGAGTTTTATGGCATAAAACCCAACATGTTTAATGTTGTCAAAGGATCAAAGAGACGGTGGTTGCCAGTTAAAGCTGTAGATGACAGGTGTAGATGTACAGTTGAGCTAGCAGCAAAGATAGCCAGTTTTGATCAATTAGATCAAGGTCCATCAGTTCAGAAAATAATTGGGAAATTCGAGAGAGAAAGATGGCTATCATGAACTCCCAGTTGTCAGACATTCGAACGGATTGATAAACTTGCCGAGGTGAATAAGGGCATCAAAGTGGAACACCAAAGCAGTTGCTAAGGTAAAAAAGAAAGTCTCCAGCTTGACAACATGTTTGAAGGAAGCAGTCAAACCATTTGCAGCATTTGTCTTCTTCAAGAACAGGTGTTCAGGATTGAAGAAGATGCCAGATATTACCACTTAGCTAAAGTGGGATTACGTGGTTGTCTTTTATATATGAGGGACAGTTCCACGTAGCTTGCTCACACCTCGGGGCAAGAACAGATGAGCTTTAGTTATTTTATGATGGTTTCCTGTTTTGTTACTTTGTTGATTTTATAGGTGTTATGTTGAACCTTGAAGTTTGCCAAGAAGATCAGAAAATATAGTTGTAGTGGGAGCATAGTCTTGGAGTTTTCCAGGATGATGTGTTTTGTTGTAGTGGGAGGCAAGATCGTCATTTTGTCTCCAAGTAAGAGAATGTTGGGATTGTGAAGACAAAACTCAACATTGGTGGAATATATATATGAGTTTGACCAAAGTCAAAATAGAAGGTAAATTAATTTTGACCAAAAGTCAAATTTGAGGAATCCATGCACGCTGAAGGAAGCAATTTGAAGAAAAGTAAGTTGGGCTTGGCCCATTTATGCACTCTTAGGTCTTTGGCAGCAACATTTAACACATATATATGTTATGATTGGAAGGGAAAGGTGCATAGATGAATTTGTTTTTGTTTTGTTTTGTTTTTTCAAGACATTTTCTACTTGCGTTTCCTTAGTGTGTGGGCAATGAAAATAAATTCCAAAATACAGAGTTGTGGTATAGAGAATCAAATAGTTCGTGTTGGGTTATTTGGAAGAAATTTTTAGCGCGAGTTTTTGAACTTTGCAATCTTCACATAGTAGAACCTGCAGTTACAGAAGACTGGACGTAGTTCCGAGTTTGTGGCGAACCAGTATATTTTTTTATGTCATTCTCCTTTTCCCTTCTCTTAATTATTTGTTATTTTATGATTGATAACCTTTTGGGCTCTAACCTGTGAGGTGAAATTTTTAGATATAATTTTGTTTTTGTATTTATATTTATATATTAGTATTAAATTCTCAATTAATGAAGAGTGATTAATTTAATTAAAGAGTTTAATTAATTAATCTCATATCATTCGAGCTTTTAATATGTAGGTCCATAAGGTCCTTTTGTTAGCTCACTAAAGGATAGATAAGAGGAATGATTAGAATTGTTCAAGTCAATTGATGGAATAACATATTAATGAGATTAATATGATATGGTTAATTATAGATGTGATCTATAATTAAGAAAGAAATATTTGAATAAGATTCAAATATTAAATTCTTATGAATTAGATTCATGAAGATTTAATTAATTAATTTTGAGATGTTAAGACAAATAACATGTGATGTTTATTTATTAATTAACCATATATATATATATATATTAAATTTGATTTAATGTATATGATTATTTAATTGGTAAGTTAATTAATTGAATAAATGTTATTTAATTAATTGGGCTTATAGGTAAATTGGGAAAGGCTCCATATAAATATTCCTTTATGGCCATTTTAGAATGTGGATGATTGATTGTGAAAAACTCTAGCCTCCAATCTAGAATTTTCTTTCAAAATTTATCCTCTCCACTACTCTATATTATTCTTCCTCCTCCAAAGTCATAGAGACCACTCTTCTACTCTTGGATTCCTATAGAATAACAAGGTTGTACTTGCAGTGGTGTCCCTTGTTCATTGAAGAAACGTTCATGAGAAGACGGATAGGAAAAATGCGAAGAGTTCGAGATTCGACAAAGGTTTGTTGATTTATCCCTTTGTTTCTTCTTTTAAAGCATGCTTCCATTTTTCTGTCTTCTTTGCTTATTTGTTTCTTTAAAAACTAAAAAACAAATTCCAATGTGACCTCATTCTTCCACGGGAATTCGATTCCCTTCAGTAGTAGGATTTGGTAAATATAAATATTTTTTATTGGTCATTTGCAAACGACGACAAATAGGCCTATCACCAAGCAGTTTTGAGCACGATCTGGGAGCGGAAGGACGAATAGACTTCTTAACTCTGGTCCGAGCAGATTGCCTAGTAGGAACTAGGGGTGATAGTCGATTCAGTTTTGTCAATTTTGGGGTCAACCAAGAACCAAACCAAACTAACTAGTTTAATAAATAAGAGATCCAAACTGATGTCCAATAAAGAACAAAATCAATGGATTGATTTTTATTTGGTTCGGTTTATTATCGGTTTAGTTTTCGATTTTAACATTTTTTTCTCTTTCAAAATTTAATTTTTATTTCCAATTTTGTTTTGAATTAGTCATTTTTACCAAAAATTGGGTCAATTTTTTTTCTTTTTTTTTTTATAGATTGAATTTGGACATTTTTATTTTTTTTCTTGATTCTTTCTAAATAAATGTCATATACTCTCCATAATAATTGATCTTTTTTCTAAACAATAAATATATATGCACCATAATAATTAAAACACTAAAAACTACCTAATATTGTTAGAGTTTATTTTTAAGAGTAAACATACCCTCGGTTTGGTTCGGTTTTGATTGGTTTTTTTTCAATCCAAAACGAGCTGAAGCATCAAAAGTCAACAAGGGTCAAAATTACCAAAATGTCCATGTGAAGAGCATCACACAGCTAGCTTTACGCCCCAATTATGTTGAAGACTCGAGAGCTTCAATTTTGTGCAAAAGCAGGGACCGTCGCGACGCTAAGCTCAGCGCAGCGCTATGCTGCAGAAACTCAGACCAACATCACGACGCTAGGTAAGAGCGTAGCGACGCTGTCGACTGGAATTAAATAACATCCTTCACTTCTTTCCTGAGAGGGAGACCCATTTTCCTTAGAAATTTTAGAGAGTTTTCATTTTCCCTTTGTATTTTCTCTCTACTTTCTTGTATCCTTTCACCAATTCGTTGAAGATTCTTCAAATGATGCAAGTCTAAGGTACTTTTCATGGGAATTTAGTAGTTGTAATTCAATCTCTTGAGAATTTCTTGTTAATCCTTGATTGAAATGCATGAATCTTGATTGATCCTTATGCTTAATTCTGGAATTTGTTTCGATTGAATTGACAACTCATGTTTAGATTCAAGTTCTTGTTAGCAAATTTATAATGCGCTAAGCATCAAAAGTATAAATAGGTTGCACGATTAGGAATTCTTTCATTCATTTAAAACATGTTTTCTTTAAATCAATGCTTGATGAACTAGTTAGGATTAATCAACGAATTGGATTAACGAAGAGGCTATCCGTTCTTTAATTCGTCCCAACTACGAAGTCTTATTCTTAATGCAAATTTCATTTGGTGTTGAAAACCGCTAAGGGATATACATGCTAAAATGGAGTTTAGAGTGAATCTTAAAGTAATTCTTAATTTACAACTTAGGACAATTAGAAATTAGACTTTAATTTGACTAGCTTATTGAGTTAGAAGGATTATAGGGCTTTAATCTCTTTTTGGTTGTGGATTCATTGCATAAATCATGCCTATTTGATTCTATGATGGAAATTGAATTCAACTCACTAAAATTCCCATTCTTGTTGAAATTGTCTCTCCAAAATATCATCAACCAAAAATATTCTAAATTCTTCGTATGACATTTTTTTCTTTTCAAATCTACAGCTTTATCGCTTTTTGAAGATTAGTTTAGTTTAGAATTAGATTCATTCTTTAGCTCCTTGTGGATTGATCCCTAACTTACCATCTATGCTATGTTCTTTAGTGTATAGTTTGCATAAGTAGGTGTTATAAATTCATTTGATCCTTTAAATGTGCTTAACGACACACGTTTTTAGCCTTTATCAAATTGACGCCGTTGCCGGGGAGCAAAATCCAATTAATCTTTTTCTTGCTAAAGTAGTCTTGTAAATTTTAAAAATCCAAAAAGCTTTTCTTTGTTTGAGTCTACTTGTTTAGCCATGGGTGATAATATGTGCTTTCAACTTGCAATGTTTGCAAGGCAAGCGGCTCAACGAAAGGAACAAGAGGTAAGAGAAATCAAAGAGCTTAAAACTCAAGTTTTTCGAACTAACCTCTCTTGTTCAAGCTTTGGTTATTAGGCGTTTAATGGTTGTCGAGACGTGCCAAGTGTGCTCACTTCAAGGTCATCAATCTGAAGCATGCCCTCGACTATAATGCGGCCCTGTGCACTATCCTTATCCCTCTTGATAGATGCCTAGCCAACCCTCCACGTCAATGCGTGCTCCTTCCTCCAGTTCAGGTAAATCCTTAAAAGAAATGGTTAATGGGATTTCTGACATCTTCTAGTTGTATCGAGTTGAGTGGAAATGAGACAACCGTCGTCGATCACGTTGAACAACTTATTACTCCAACTTTAGGCTAAGGTATGATGCTGAATTCTTTAATTCATGAGCTTACTAATTGTTCTTTTGAGTGTGAGCAGGAACCTATTGAGTCTCACCTGGAGGCCCGATACCCTCAACTTGTTGAGGTCGACCCCGTCCCTCTACTTGCCATTTTCATACCGACAGCAAAAGCTCAATCAGAACTGCCCACCATCTATACTACTGAGGCCGAATTCGTGGCAGAATTCTACCCATTTACAAGCGACGATGAAGATGCACATTATTCGCCATGTCAAGAACATGTATGTGAGGTCAAGTATGAGCCCGAACTTCATCTTGAGGAGCCTCAGGTTATAAAGTTCGAGGGTGCAAGGTCTCGCCCTCTTCCTTCCTGCAGCGTCTCTTATATTTTTTAATATTACTCTAACTTTCCTCACGAGTCCGAGTCTTTATTCTCTAAAGAGTAAGTTGAGTCTGTATCTTCAAAAGAGTCAGTCGAGTCAGTCTTTTCTTTTCCAATAATGAAAAAAATTCAAAAATATTTCTGTCTCAGGAGCCCTTGATTGCTTCAAAAGCTCGCTTCCATTGAGTGATTTCGTGGATTCAAGGAAGAAAGGGCTCGAAAAATATGAGAATTTTTTCGTGCCTTGATCCACACGGTCGAGCAACCGACTCTAAACATTTGTGCTCTCCCAGAGACAACCGGGCGTCAAAATTTTAATATGCTTTCTTTAATTCTTGTCTTTACTTGATTTTGATTTTATGATTTTTAGTTTAGTCCTTTCCAACAATTATTTTCAAATAATAGAGAGAAACTTATAATTTTCTTTGCTCTTCTACAGGAAATAAACGATGCTTCAAGTCAATAAAAGAAAAGCTCCAAAAATAAAAGATTGAGTCTCAAAGAAAAGTCTCACTCATCTTCAAAAAAAAAATAAAAAATAAAAAATAAAAGCAATCGGAGTTTTTCTGTTCCCCTTTCATTTTTGTGTCTCTGAGCTTTATTTTTCTTTAAAATAAAACCGTATGCTTTCAAATATTGAGGACAATGTTTTGTTTGAAATTTGGAGGTGGGGTTTTCTTGATTTCCATAAGGGATTTTGATCAATCTATGCATATTTATATTTCTCTTGCATGCTTATACCTATGATTCTTTTTCAATAAATGTCTTGCTATATTTGGGGTCCTTGAGCATTGTGTTCGGATAATGAATGCTTGCTTGCTTGAAATGCTCGCTTTGTTTCCTTTGGTTTGGTTTGATATAATGCATGACGATGACGCACTCTCATTATGATGAGTTTTGTAAAATTTTGTTTGAAGAATGTTAATCATGATTTAAGCCCATTTTTTTTAAAAAAAAATCTTTCTTATCTTTCATGCATTTTTTTTAAATTTTCTTTCTTATGAACTTAAGCCCTACATGCTTAGAATTATTTTATTCGGCCTAGATTTCTGTTGTCACCTTGAAAGCCCACTGTTGAAGGAGAAATTTTGGACCAATCACAAATCGCCACGTCATTTACCAAATTAATGGCGAAATTATAAAATAATTAAATTTAGGACTAATTGAATATTACATGTGTTCTAAGTTGAAATTGAAGACGAAAATTGGCAATCGCGATGGTGCCACGTGTTTCCGTCCTCATCGTTGGATCAAATTAATTATTTTTGGTTCAATTAATTATTAATGTTTGGGCTAAAATTTAATTAAGTCCAAAAATAGACTTAATTTGGTCCAAATGGCCCAAAGACCCAAATCCAATTAGTTGGGCCCAATGAGTCAGGCCCATGGACCAATCAAGCCCAAGCCCATGAAGCCCACTTGAGAACTCTATAAATAGAGAAGTTCTCTTCATTTACAGGGTTCAGAAATTTTACACTCAGAGAGCCTAGAGAGAATTCTCCCTACAATCAGAAGACTCACTAACTCCTGAAGCTGAACATACTTGAAGACTGAAGCTCCTTGGAATACATACATCCATCCAAGACTCCAACTTCAAGTGCATCCACGCGCTCCGCTTCCATACATCAAGCGTACGCATACATACATCCATCCAAGACTCCAACTTCACGTGCATCCACGCGCTCCACTTCCATACATCAAGCGTGCGCGTACATTTGAGAGAGAATCAGAAGATCAAGTACTAGAGATCGAACCACATCCGCATCAAACTTATATAAACACAAGTTCAGCTCCACGAAACACGTTTCTCAGGAAACCTCGTGCGAACAAATTGGCACGTCCAGTGGGACTATCTCTACCTCTCATCTCTCTCTCAACACTCAAATTAAGCAATGGCTTCTAAGAAAGTAGCATCCAATGCTCCTGCAGCATCCAACGCTCCTGCAGCGTCCAACGCTCCTACAGCATCCAACGCTCCTGCTGCGTCTAACATTCCTGCTGCAAGCGATGCATACACAAGACCCATTACTCGCAGTCGCTCAAAGGGGATCATGCAGGAGAAGGAACAAGGTTCTGTTGTCGCAGAGGACATCTTGAGGCGATTGACAGAATCTCCTAAAGGGGGGTTGTCATCAAGGAAAATTCTTTGTTTGATAACTTTACTCCTGCCTCTGACCGGTCCAAGAAGGAATCACACCCTGATGTAATGTCCGTCATGATGGCTCACAAAACGATCGAGGCAGCCACGACGGAATTGGAGAGGAAGATAAATTTTCTAGCGAAAGCTCTCGAGGAGCGAGATAATGAGATCGCTGCCTTGAGAGAGCAAATGCAGGCTCGAGAAACTGCTGAGTCGAGCCACACTCCCGTTGTCAAAGCAAATGACAAAGGGAAAACTCTGCTGCAGAAAAGCCAACCGCAGCACTCTACCTCCGTCGCTTCTCGGTCAGTCCGGCAGCTGCAGGACATGATCACAAATACCATCAGAACCCAGTATGGGGGATCGCCACAAAATTCTTTTATGTACACCAAGCCGTACACTAAACGAATTGACAACCTCATAATGCCTGCCAGATATCAACCACCAAAATTCCAGCAGTTCGACGGAAAGGGCAACCCTAAACAACACGTTGCTCATTTTGTTGAAACATGTGAAACTGCAGGGACTAGAGGAGATCAACTGGTTAGACAATTCGTCCGTACCTTGAAAGGAAATGCTTTCGATTGGTACACTGATCTAGAGCCAGAAGTGATTGACAGCTGGGAGCAGTTGGAAAGAGAATTCCTGAACCGCTTTTACAGCACTAGGCGGACTGTTAGCATGATGGAGTTAACAAACGCCAAGCAGCGGAAGGGAGAGCCAGTCATCGACTACATCAACCGATGGAGAGCTCTAAGCCTTGATTGCAAAGATAGACTCACTGAACTATCTTCAGTGGAGATGTGCACCCAAGGCATGCACTGGGAACTTCTCTACATCCTGCAGGAAATAAAACTTTGCACATTTGAAGAATTGGCGACTCGCACCCATGATATGGAGTTGAGCATCGCCAACAGAGGAACAAAGGACTTCCTGGTCCCAGGAGAAAAGAAGGATAAGAAGGATACAAAGGGAACCGAGAAAACTGTGAAGAGTGCCACGAAAGAATCTATGGTCGTCAATACGACCCCATTAAAATTTTCCTCTAAAGCAAGAGATTCAAGAGCTGGAAAGAAAGATTATGGAGGCGAGCGACGTCGTCTAACTTTGAAGGAGAGGCAGGAAAAGGTTTATCCATTCCCTGACTCTGATGTTGCAGATATGCTAGAGCAGCTGCTAGAGAAACAACTAATTCAACTGCCAGAATGCAAGCGGCCGGAGCAGTCAGGAAAAGTCAACGACCCCAACTACTGCAAATATCATCGGGTCGTTAGCCACCCAGTTGAAAAGTATTTCGTACTGAAGGAGCTGATTATGAGGTTAGCTCGTGAAAAGAAGATTAAGCTAGATCTGGATGAGGTGGCTCAGGCAAATCATGCTGAGGTGGCAATGCCTTCAAGCGTTCCACCATCAACACTGCTTTATGATCAAGGAGAAAATTTGATCCAATTTGGGACCTTTGAGCCTATAGTCGTTCGGTTCTAGCAAGAGATCATAATGACAGATTTTCAAGGCAAAGATGACTTTGTTGAAGATGACGACGAAGGATGGATCCTTGTGACTCGTCGAAAGAAAAGAAAGGCGAGCTCCACCAAGAAAGAGTTGCACTTCTATCAAGATTACAGAAGAGGAAGCAAGACTCAGAAAAAGAAAGCAAAGAAGAAGGTGTGAAAGTCTAAGCTTGTCAAAGAGGAGGACGAGGATTTTCCTCGACCTCGGCGACTCGTGACTCTGGAAGAATTTCTTCCAAGAAACTTCCTTAATGATCATCCAAAGGAGGTGTTAGAAGTTGTTGCATGCCATGTCGTCAGCACAGCGGAAGGCGAAGATATTCCTTCAAGCTTGTTGGAGACGACGGTAGAATCAAAAGACCTACCGTCGTTCAACATAGGTGACTTGTTGTCTCTCCCTCAGACAGCTAAGACTGCTCTTATTGATGCATTGCTAAACTCAGGTGCATCAAGTTCATCAAGTCCAAGCGTCCCAGCATTCAGGGTGCGTACATGCGCTTCTTGCTGCACATCTATAGGCTTTTCAGATGAAGACCTATTGCTGGGATCAAAATCTCATAACAGGCCCCTATTTGTCTCAGGATACATGCGAGAACAAAGGGTTGGTCGAATTCTCATTGACGATGGGTCAGCTGTCAACATTATGCCTAAATCAACTATGAAGCAATTAGGTATCTCAATGGAAGAACTAATGAATAGCAAGTTAGTGATCCAAGGCTTCAATCAAGGTGGTCAACGAGCGATCGGCATGATTCGCCTGGAACTCATTATTGGCGACCTAAAGGCCAACACATTATTTCACGTCATAGATTCGAGGACTACTTACAAGCTGTTGTTGGGACGTCCTTGGATTCATGGAAATGGAGTGATAACTTCTACACTCCATCAATGCTTCAAGTTTTATCAAGATGGCATTAAGAAGGTTGATGTAGATTCCAACCCATTCTCAGAAACTGAGTCCCACTTCGTAGACGCAAAGTTCTACTTAAAGACCGATAATGTCGGAGAAGTTACGCCCGCGGAGATTCCTCTAATAAAAGGGGAGGATAAGTCTCAGTCCAAGCCACAAATAGATGCAACAAAAGAACCAAGCGAAGGGGCCAGTACTTCTGACTCTCAAAAGAGTAAGGCATCTACTAGCTCCAAGAAGACTGAAACTTTGGAAGATGAGAAAGCTCCAAGTACTCCAATCTTGCGTTATGTTCCTTTGTCGAGACGCAAGAAAGGCGAGTCACCATTCACAGAATGCTCGAGGGGCTTGAAGGTAGGTGATGTGGAGATCTTAAAAGAAAGTTTTGTTACACCTCTTACAAAAATAACAAAACAAGAAATTCACAAACCAAAAATGGACCTGACGAAGGCGACTTTGCCTGAAAGACGAACAAAAGATGGGTTCGACCCAAAGGCTTATAAGCTGCTGGCAAAAGCAGGCTATGACTTTACAACTCACACTGAGTTCAAAAGCCTGAAGATTTATGAGCAGCCTGAACTTTCTCCGTCCCAGAAGAAGCTTTTGCAGGAAGGATATGCCATACCTGCCTCAAGGAAAGAACTTGGATATAAGTCTCTTGAGCCGGTTCGCATAACTAGAAAGGGAAAGGCAAAAGTGGCTGACAACAATCACATAACGATAAAGGAGGTTGATAACTCTAAAGAAGGGGAAAACAATGGTCAAAGAACCTCTGTCTTCGATCACATTCGACCACCTGTCGAACGTTCCTTAGTCTTTGAAAGGCTAAGTATGACAAAAACAGAAGAAGAAAGTCAGCGCCCAACGGCTAACCTCGACCGACGCTCTGCCTTTCGAAGGCTTGTCATGCCTTCTGGGGAGGAAGAAGACATTCGTCATTCTCCAGTGACGACTCGACCCTCGACATTTGAAAGATTAAGTGTGCTTACGAAGAAAAATGAGGAAGCACCTCGCGGGTCAATTTTCAACCGCCTTAAGCATGAAGGTGTCGAGAATCACTCTAACAAAAGGTCGTCTTTCAAGGAAAAGGAAAAAGAAAAGATTCGCAATGATGCTCCTAGTATATCTACAAAGAAGAGTGGAGGAAAATCCCGCACATCAATTTGGCGCCGCATTAAGCATGAGGATGCTGAGAATCATTCAAATCAAATGCCCCCTTGCGAGACAAAGGAGGGAGGAGAAATTTGTAGTAATGTTCCTTCACGAATGAAAAGAAAAATTTTCGTCACTCTCAATACAAATGAAGGCTCTTTAAAGGTGAAAAGACGTGACATTATCTTTACTAAGCCCGACAGTGAAAACTTAGAACAGGAAGAAGGCGAAACTTCATGTCATCATATCACCGTCATCGAAGAGTCGAAGAGCGAAATATCCGAAGAGGATGTGGAGGACGCCCCACTCACGCTTGAGGATTGTGGTCAATCTACAGTAGATGAACTCAAAGAAGTGAATCTCGACACAGTAGAGGAACCGCATCCAACTTTCATTAGCGCATCTCTCTCAAGTGAAGAGGAGGGCGAATATATGAGCCTACTCATCGAATAGAGGGACATCTTTGCTTGGTCATACAAAGAGATGCCAGGACTTGATCCAAAAGTAGCAGTCCATCATCTCGCAATCAAGCAAGGGTATCGACCCGTCAAACAGGCTCAACGACACTTTCGGCCAGAGCTCATTCCCCAAATTGAAGTAGAAGTCAATAAGTTGATTGAAGCAGGATTCATTCGTGAAGTCAAATATCCAACGTGGATAGCCAACATTGTTCCCGTTAGAAAGAAGAACGGACAGCTTCGCGTCTGCGTAGACTTTCGTGACTTGAATAATGCATGCCCAAAGGATGACTTTCCATTGTCTATCACGGAGATCATGGTTGACGCAACTACTGGGCATGAAGCCTTATCCTTTATGGATGGGTCGTCCGGGTATAATCAAATACGGATGGCTCTCGCGGATGAGGAAATGACTACCTTCCGCACTCCGAAGGGAATATACTGCTACAAGGTGATGCCCTTCGGATTAAAGAATGCTGGCGCTACTTATCAACGCGCCATGCAAAAAGTGTTTGATGATATGTTGCACAAACATGTTGAATGCTATGTTGACGATCTCGTGGTTAAGTCCAAGAAACAACAAGACCATCTGAGAGATTTAAAAGTTGTGTTTGACCGCTTGCGAAAATATCAGTTGAGGATGAATCCTCTCAAGTGTGCGTTCGGCGTAACCTTAGGGAAGTTTCTTGGTTTCATCGTAAGGCATCGGGGAATTGAGATAGATCAGTCCAAGATCGATGCTATTCAGAAGATGCCAAGGCCAAGAAATCTACATGAGTTGAGAAGTCTCCAGGGTCGTTTGGCTTACATACGGAGATTTATTTCCAACCTTGCTGGCCGATGTCAACTTTTTCAAAAGTTGATGAGAAAAAGAGAAAGTTTTGAGTGGGATGAGGCTTGTCAAAATGCTTTTGACAACATAAAAAAATACTTGCTTAATCCCCCTGTCCTAGGCGCTCCCTTAGCAGGCAAGCCGTTGATATTGTACATTGCCGCACAGGAAAGGTCGCTGGGGGCATTACTGGTGCAAGAAGGGGAGAAAGGGAAGGAGCGTGCTCTCTACTATCTAAGTAGGACCCTAACTGAAGCTGAAATCAATTACTCTCCTATCGAGAAAATGTGTCTTGCGCTTTTCTTTGCGATAGACAAGTTGAGGCACTACATGCAGGCTTTCACAGTCCACCTAGTTGCGAAAGCTGACCCCATTAAATATGTGTTATCCAGGCTGATCATCTCCGGGCGCCTGGCCAAATGGGCAATTCTTCTCCAGCAATACGACATTGTGTATGTGCCACGAAAGGCGATTAAAGGACAAACATTAGATGACTTCTTAGCAAATCACCAAATTCCATCATATTGGAAGTTATGCGAAGACTTGCCCGACGAGGAAGTTTTCTTGGTTGAAATTACGGAGCCTTGGACTATGTACTTTGATGGTGCAGCACGAAGGAGCGGAGCAGGGGCAGACATCGTCCTCATCTCACCTAAAAGACATATGCTGCCTTTTAGCTTTACACTTGGTGAATTATGCTCAAATAATGTCGCTAAATATCAGGCTTTAATAATTGGCCTCCAGATGGCGTTAGAAATGGGAATATCGTACATAGAAGTTTATGGCGATTCGAAGTTGATAATCAGTCAACTCTTGCTGCAGTATGATGTGAAGCATGAAGATTTAAAGCCTTACTTCACCTATGCCAGACAATTGCTGGAAAAGTTCGACAACGTAATGTTGGAGCATGTACCAAGGTCAGAAAACAAGAAGGCAGATGCTTTGGCAAACCTAGCTACTGCATTGACGATTCAAGACGATGAAACTCTAAACATATCGCTTTGCCAAAGGTGCGTTATACCATCAATTGAGGCTGAATGCGAAGAAATGAACTTGACATCAGTCTATTTAATTGACGAGGAAGACTGGCGCCAACCCATCATAGATTATCTTGAACATGGTAAACTTCCAACAGATCTCCGTCATAAAACTGAGGTGCGAAGGAGAGCAGCTCACTTCATTTACTATAAGGGGACTTTATATCGTCGTTCCCTGGAAGGGCTCTTTCTTCGATGCCTCGGAAAAGAAGAGTCAATAAGAGCGCTAGAGGAGGCGCATTCAGGCGTCTGTGGCGCACACCAATTTGGACCAAAACTTCAATTCCAGTTGAAGAGGATGGGATACTATTGGCCCAAGATGATCCAGGATTCGATGGAGTATGCGAAGAAGTGTGAAGTTTGTCAATACCATGCAAACTTCATACATCAACCACCAGAACCCCTGCATCCAACTGTGGCTTCATGGCCTTTTAAAGCTTGGGGACTTGATCTTGTTGGTCCTATAATACCCAAGTCGTCAGCAGGACATTCTTACATCTTTGCAGCGACAGATTACTTTTCAAGATGGGTTGAGGCCATTGCGCTGAGAGAAGCCAAGAAATAAAATGTGGTAGACTTTATCCGAACTCACATCATCTACCGGTATGGAATTCCCCACCGAATTGTGACGGATAATGGAAGACAATTTTCTAACAGCCTAATAGATAAATTGTGCGAAAAGTTTAAATTCAAGCAATACAAGTCGTCCATGTACAACGCAGCTGCGAATGGGCTAGCAGAAGCTTTCAACAAAACTTTATGTAACCTACTGAAGAAAATCGTCTCTAAGTCAAAGAGAGATTGGCAAGAGAAGATTGGTGAAGCGCTATGGGCTTACCGAACTACTCATCGCACTCCTACAGGAGTCACGCCATATTCTCTTGTTTATGGAGTGGAGGCTGTTCTCCCATTGGAAAGGGAAATTCCATCACTAAGGATGGCAGTTCAAGAGGGGCTAACTACAGAAGACAATGCCAAATTACGTCTTCAAGAGTTAGAGGCACTTGACAAAAAACGGCTAGAATCTCAACAGGCGTTGGAATGTTACCAAGCGCGAATATCCAAAGCCTTTGATAAGCACGTGAAGCCCCGATCATTTCAAATTGGTGATCTAGTGCTTGCTATAAGGAGACCTATCATCACAACAAGACATACAGGAAATAAGTTTACTCCTAAGTGGGATGGACCCTATATCGTCAAAGAAGTCTACACAAATGGAGCATACAAGATCGTCGATCAGGATGGATTAAGGATTGACCCAATCAATGGTAAATTCCTTAAGAAATTTTATGCATGATAAGTATGTAAAATGCTCCTTATCGCAAGAGCCTAAACTGCACGGTGCTCCTGGCCCGCATGAGCTTAAAAGGTGAACGGCCAAAGAAAATTTTTTGAACTACGTTATGACTTGATCCCTATACATTATAAAGGGTACGTAAGCAGCTTGAAGGAAACTTTAAGTTCAGTCACGTCATAAAAAAAAGTTGAATATGCCTTATTGGGGACAATGCAACAAGTCAAAGGAGTGCATCACTAAGGTTGAAGATGTCTACCTCGTTCCACCCCATTTGCGAGATCAGGTCCGGTCTGCTTGACTCTGCCTTATTTGTGAGATTAAATTCGATCTGCCTGGCTCTGCCTCACCTAAAAGATTAGCTCCGCTCCATCTCCAAATAATGATGCAACTTCACTCCTTCTCCAAAATATCGGTGCAGCTCCGTTCCACCTCTAAGTATATTGTTGCATCTTCCAACGCGTTGGTGTCTCGCAAGTTCCTCTGGGCGGCGAACGAGCTCGGATCTTATGGCAAACAAATGGCCTCAGACCCTCACAAGTTCCTCTGGGCGGCGAACGAGCTCGGATCTTATGGCAAACAAATGGCCTCAGACCCTCGCAAGTTCCTCTGGGCGGCGAACGAGCTCGGATCTTATGGCAAACAAATGGCCTCAGACCCTCGCAAGTCCCTCGAGGCGGCAAACCAGCTCAGATCTTATGGCAAATCAAATGGCCTCAGACCCTCACAAGTCCATCGGGGCGGCGAACGAGCTCGGATCTTATGGCAAATCAAATGGCCTCAGACCCTCACAAGTTCCTCTGGGCGGCAAACGAGCTTGGATCTTATGGCAAACAAATGGCCTCAGACCCTCGCAAGTCCCTCGGGGCGAACGAGCTCGGATCTTATGGCAAATCAAATGGCCTCAGACCCTTGCAAGTTCCTCTAGGCGGCGAACGAGCTCGAATCTTATGGCAAACAAATGGCCTCAGCGCCTCACAAGTCCCTCGAGGCGGCAAACGAGCTCGGATATTATGGCAAATCAAATGGCCTCAGACCTTCACAAGTCCCTCGGGGCGGCGAACGAGCTCGGATCTTATGGAAAATCAAATGGCCTCAGACCCTCACAAGTTCCTCTAGGCGGCGAACGAGCTCAGATCTTATGGAAACAAATGGCCTCAGACCCTCACAAGTCCCTCAGGGCGGCGAACGAGCTCGGATCTTATGGCAAATCAAATGGCCTCAGACCCTCGCAAGTTCCTCTGGGCGGCGAACGAGCTCGGATCTTATGGCAAACAAATGGCCTCAGACCCTCGCAAGTCCCTCGAGGCGGCAAACCAACTCGGATCTTATGACAAATCAAATGGCCTCAGACCCTCACAAGTCCATCGGGGCGGCGAACGAGCTCGGATCTTATGGCAAATCAAATGGCCTCAGACCCTCACAAGTTCCTCTGGGCGGCGAACGAGCTCGGATCTTATGGCAAACAAATGGCCTCAGACCCTCGCAACTCCCTCGGGGCGAACGAGCTCGGATCTTATGGAAAATCAAATGGCCTCAGACCCTTGCAAGTTCCTCTAGGCGGCGAACGAGCTCGGATCTTATGGCAAACAAATGGCCTCAGTGCCTCGCAAGTCCCTCGAGGCGGCAAACGAGCTCGGATATTATGGCAAATCAAATGGCCTCAGACCTTCACAAGTCCCTCGGGGAGGCGAACGAGCTCGGATCTTATGGAAAATCAAATGGCCTCAGACCCTCACAAGTTCCTCTGGGCGGCGAACGAGCTCAGATCTTATGGCAACAAATGGCCTCAGACCCTCACAAGTCCCTCGGGGCGGCGAACGAGCTCGGATCTTATGGCAAATCAAATGGCCTCAGACCCTCGCACGTTCCTTTGGGCGGCGAACGAGCTGGGATCTTATGGCAAACAAATGGCCTCAGACCCTCGCAAGTTCCTTTGGGCGGCGAACGAGCTCGGATCTTATGGCAAACAAATGGCCTCAGACCCTCGCAAGTCCCTCGGGGCGGCGAACGAGCTCGGATCTTATGAAAAATCAAATGGCCTCAGACCCTCACAAGTTCCTCTGGGCGGCGAACGAGCTCGGATCTTATGGCAAACAAATGGCCTCAGATCCTCACAGGTTCCTCTGGGCGGCGAACGAGCTCGGATCTTATGGCAAATCAAATGGCCTCAGACCCTCGCAAGTTCTGTAGAAGCTAAAGCGGCAACCTAGGCGCTCCTGAAAAAAAACAAAAGAAAAAAAAAGAAAAAAAGCCAAAGTATATTCTAAGGAAAAAATAGTTGCCTTGGAGTTTTACCTTGTTTAGGGGTGAAAATTCTATTCCAAAAGAGAAAAAACAACCTGAAAAAAAAAAACCAAAGTATATTCTAAGGAAAAAATAGTTGCCTTGGAGTTTTACCTTGTTTAGGGGGTGAAAATTCTATTCCAAAAGAGAAAAAAAAAACCTGAAAAAAAATTGTTCTCAGTTTTATACGTTATGTACAATAGCGATCATGGATAAACTAAAGCTCCAAACAAAGATCTAACTGTTCAGAATGTGGCCCTATGTGTCTTGAACAGGTGGATAAAATTTCAAGATAATCCGATGGTTGAAACTCTAGCAAACGACAATTTTCCGGAGCTGTCACTGAAATAAGAAAAAAATATTTCCCAGTTTTACATATCCTGTACAATAACGATTATGAACAAACTAAAGCTCAAAACAAAGATCTGACCGTTCCGAGTGTGGCCCTATGTCTCCCAAACAGGCTGATAAACTTTCAATATGATCCGACGGTTGGAACTCCGGCAAACGGCAATTTTCCAAGAATTGTCGCTGAGAATCCAAAATTCTATTTGTCTTCTTCATTCCCTGTTTACCTCATTAGGTCACTTGAATAATATATATATATATATATATATATATATATATATATTTAAGTTTCTCGAATTAAAATTTGGCCATATTTCAAATTTTATCCCAAATTCAAATGTCCGGATCTTGTAGATTGGATCTTAAATTGATCTCAATTTAAAATTTGGCCATATTCCAAATTTTATATTAAATTCAAATGATTAAATTGTGGATAATATCTCAAATTTATCCCAAAATAAAATTTGGTCATATCCCAAATTCTATCTCAAATTCAAATCAAACTTCGAAGTTATCCCAAATTAAATTTGGCCATATTCCAAATTTTATATCAAGTTTTAATCAAACTCATGTACTAAATTCATAGTTTGATTGACATACTGAATAGGGTCAAATTCACGAATATATACAACTTGCATTTTGACTCAACTTCATCTTTTTCGAGATTCACCCACCATATACGTGCATAAATCTCGAAAAGGGGGCATTTGTTGAAGGAGAAATTTTGGACCAATCACAAATTGCCACGTCATTTACCAAATTAATGGCAAAATTATAAAATAATTAAATTTAGGACTAATTGAATGTTAGATGTATTCTAAGTTGAAATTGAAGACGAAAATTGGCAATCGCGATGGTGCCACGTGTTTCCGTCCTCATCGTTGGATCAAATTAATTATTTTTGGTTCAATTAATTATTAATGTTTGGGCTAAAATTTAATTAAGTCCAAAAATAGACTTAATTTGGTCCAAATGGCCCAAAGACCCAAATCCAATTAGTTGGGCCCAATGGGTCAGGCCCATGGACCAATCAAGCCCAAGCCCATAAAGCCCACCTGAGAACTCTATAAATAGAGAAATTCTCTTCATTTACAGGGTTCAGAAATTTTACACTCAGAGAGCCTAGAGAGAATTCTCCCTACAATCAGAAGGCTCACTAACTCCTGAAGCTGAACATACTTGAAGACTGAAGCTCCTTGGAATACATACATCCATCCAAGACTCCAACTTCACGTGCATCCACGCGCTCCGCTTCCATACATCAAGCGTACGCGTACATACATCCATCCAAGACTCCAACTTCACATGCATCCACGTGCTCCGCTTCCATACATCAAGCGTGCGCGTACATTTGAGAGAGAATCAGAGGATCAAGTACTAGAGATCGAACCACATCCGCATCAAACTTATATAAACACAAGTTCAGCTCCACGAAACACGTTTCTCAGGAAACCTCATGCAAACACCAACGTTTAGCTTAAGAGTAACCTCTCTTGTTCCAAAGTGTAATACTAGACAAAATGGATAACAAGTCTTTGAGTGTTGACCCGAAAAAAAAAAAAAAGCAAAAAGCAAAAGCTTAAAAAAAAAGAGTTATTATAAAAAAAAAAGTTATTCTTTGCTATCTATGTCTAGATAATAGTGTGCGTGTGTGCATGGATAGAGGTGAAAAGAGCTACCCCCATTGTGATAAGTTATGACCCCGTGAAAAAAGAGTCAATTGAGTCCCTACTTTAGTTGTGTGAAAGCTAGCCCTCTAGGTAAAACATATGCCCTCTACTTTTTGTGTGAGTGAGTAAGGCACCCTTGTCTTTAGTATTGCCCTTTTTTTCAAGCTTGGTATGTATAGAGCCAATAACCGAGTCAGAGTAGGGGAAAACGAATTGAAAACTTATAAAACCATTCCAAGTTATGTAAGCTTAACCAATAAGAGTTTGAACTTTTCCATACATGAACAAACTTAGAATCATTTTTCAAAAAAATGTGTGTGCTTAATTGATTGATCATTGTTTGGATTTCATATTTGACTGCATTGCTTATCTCTTGAAATTGTTAAGAGTGGAGTATCATTCCTTTCCAATTTGAACATTAGCTTGAGCGTTTCTTAAAAGAGCATGCCTAACCAAGACTTTCTAACTCTAACTTTCTAACCTTTTACATTCTAACTTGCATACTCATAAGCATATAGCAAGTATACATTGTAAGTTGCAAATGTTGATTGTTGTTGTGTCGTAGAAAATTCACTGCCTTGAAAGCAAAATCGGCGCGACCTCGGTGCTAAATCGTCAAAGCCGGTTGCTCCCCAAGGTTAACACAACTCCCGATCGCTGACGTGCACTTGTCAGAGAACGGGTTGGAATCAATGAAAATTGCTCAGAAATTAGTGAAGAACCAAGATTAAAACATAAAATTCTTATCTCTTTTTCCTCCAAATTAGGAGTTCTCTTTTAAGGAAAAATAAAAATCACTTTTTAAAACAAAAGAAAACCGTTTTCAAATTAATTTTAAAACGGTTTTAGAATTAATTGAGACAAACAATTAATTCTTGAATTAATTAAAACGGTTTTTCGGTTATATTTTCTTTTGTTATGTTAGTCATTCTCAACATACATGAATAATTAGGAAGCAAGACAATATTTCAATAAGCATGTGCATATCATTTTTGTATGATTGATTGACTCTTTGCATAATCTTAGATTCTATTTCCTTGCTCGGGACGATCAAGCTTAAAGTTGGGGGTGATTTGATAGCGCCCTAAAAGTGCTACGTTTCATAGGTTTAATCTCCCTTAATTACTTGATTTTACTCATTAATTCTATATCTTTGTAGGACTTTGTCATCTTGAGGGTAAAAGGGTCATTTGAAGCAAAAATGAGCCCAAAACGAGCTAAGTAGCCAAGTCAACAAGGGTCAAAATTACCAAAATGCCCCTGTGAAGAGTGTCGCGCAGCTAGCTTTATGCCCCAATTACGCTGAAGACCCGAGAGCTTCAGTTTTGTGCGAAAGTAGGAGGCGATGTTAAGCGCAGCGCTCCGCTGCAGAAACTCAGACCTATATCGCGACGCTAGGCAAGAGTGTAGCGACGCTGTCGATTGGAATTAAATAACATCCTGCACTTCTTGCCCGAAAGGGAGACCCATTTTCCTTAGAAATTTCAGAGAGTTTTCATTTTCCCTTTGTATTTTCTCTCCACTTTCTTGTATCTTTTCACAAATTCATTGAAGATTCTTCAAATGATGCAAGTCTAAGGTACTTTTCATGGGAATTTAGTAGTTGTAGTTCAATTTCTTGAGAATTTCTTGTTAATCCTTGATTGAAATGCATGAATCTTGATTGATCCTTATGCTTAATTCAGGAATTTGTTTTGATTGAATTGACAACTCATGTTTAGATTCAAGTTTTTGTTAGCAAATTCATAACGCGCTAAGCATCAAAATTATGAATAGGTTGCATGATTAGGAATTCTTTCATTCCTTTAAAGCACGTTTCCTTTAAATCAATGTTTGATGAACTAGTTAGGATTAATCAATAAATTGGATTAACGAAGTGGCTATTCGTTCTTTAATTCGTCCCAACTACGAAGCCTTATTCTTAATGCAAATTCATTTGGTGTTGAAAACCGCTAAGGGATATACATGCTAAAATGAAGTTTAGAGTGGATGTTGAAGTAATTCTTGATTTACAACTTAGGACAATTAGAAATTAGACTTTAATTTGACTAGCTTAATGAGTTAGAAGGATTAGGGCTTTAATCTCTTTTTGGTTGTGGATTCATTGCATAAATTATGCCTATTTGATTCTATGATGAAAATTGAATTCAACTCACTAAATTCCCAATCTTATTTAAATTGTCTCTCCAAAATATCATAAACAAAAAATATTTTAAATTCTTTGCATGACTTTTCTTTTCTTTTCAAATCCCCCGCTTTATCACTTTTTGAAGATTAGTTTAGTTTAGAATTAGATTAATTCTTTAGCTCCTTGCGGATCGATCAATAACTTACCATCTATGCTATGTTCTTTAGTGTAGTTTTCATAAGTAGGTGTTATAAATTCATTTGATCCTTTAAATGTGCTTAACGACACACGTTTTTAGCTCTATCACTATGCACACACGAATGTGAGGGATGATGGGTTTAAATTTACTTTTGCTCACATTCTTATAATAATTGTAATTCGTTTTGTATCTGGAATTATTGAGGCTTTGAATCATCCACTTGCATATTATTTAAAATATCTATTTTTGTGTTATATTTTGTTTAGACTAGAAAAAGCTTACGTTTGTGGGTGAGATGATGGACAAAATATGCCACTTTTAGGTTTAAGTTTTAGCTATTTTTTAATGATTTTTTGTGGTTTCACGAGGCTTCAACTTAGATATAAAGAATCTAGCTAAATTCGTTCATATCTGAACACCCAACGAAAAATGGCGGCAAGATCGTGACTAGAAAGGCAAGATCGTTGCTCAAAATGTCGAGATTTTGAGCTAGAACGACGAGATCATGAGCTGAAATAACACTGGAAGTCTGAGCGCCAGAGCTGTGCTGAATGACCATGCAGCGGAATCTATGCTAAATGACCGAGCGTCACAGATTTGTGATGAACGACGAGCGGCAGATCTGTGTTGAACGGTCAGATGAGAACTGTACAGATCAAGAACTGCCGAATGTGAACCACCAGAGATGAACGAAGGGAAGTGAGAATGATTTGGAGGACTGAGAAATCGATTTCGATGTGAACGCATAATAGGCAAGCTGCGATTTGGGCTGAGAGATTGATTTCGAACGGCAGAAAATTAGGGGCACAGAATCTAAACAATATAATATACATTTTTAATTGAAAATTAATATTTTTTTTATATATTTAAGTAAAATTTTATTAAACTTATCATTTTTAAAACATCAAGTCTAGTTAGCGTAAAAAAGTTCGAAACTTTTCTATAAATCTCTACCTTTTTAACACATTTCTTGACATTTTCTCTTAAAAAAATGTCATTACTTAACGTTTTTTCAAAAAACGTCAAGTAATTAAAAGTTGCAAGTGTCAAGTAATGCAAATTTTGTAGTAGTAGTTATTTGGTTAAATTATAGGGTTTTGAGCATTTGGAGTACAACAAAAGAATTTATGAATAAAATAGAGATTTTGAGGCATAAAAGAAGATAGATTGAAGAGTTCAAAAATTGAAAAAAAGGATTTTTTTTAAGAAAAAAAACTAAGAGAAAGGAATTGAAGATTAAGAAGAAAAGGAAGATATGTGGGAGCAAAAATATTCTTACTTTAATTAGATTATTGATTCCTAATTTAATTAAATTGTGATTTCCTAATTTGGTTAGATTATGACTTCCATATATGATTATGTTATGGAGTAGCACAATATAATTATACATTTAGCAAATGATTATTGATTTGGCCGGTTTTGGCTCTAAAGGGTTAGATTTGGATTAGAACATGATATTTGCATGACTATTTATAAATTCTGAAACAACAATAAAGGATTCACTTAGTGGTCATTTAGAGGAACTTAATTCCTTGCTTGGTTTTTAAAGATCATACATGAATGTTAAGTTTTTACTCGGGTATTAGACTTATCTGAGCTCGGAAGGGTCTTTTAAATACTTTTACCTTCTCGACCTAGGATTAATTGCATGTTTGCGTTGAGTCTTTATTTGGTCATTCTATTCTTAAGTTAAATAAAAGACTTCTATTATGCAACAATTCATTCATGTGCTTGAAAGCTTAATGTTTTTAATCTTTTAATCAAAGGTTAATTGTTCTTTAGACTTAAGTTTTAACTTGTGAGCGTAGAATTTAGATTAAAATTAAATGACAAATGCATGACTGTTAGTAGATTCTTTCACGAAAGTTGAGATTTTCTAATAGAGGTTGTTGATTACTTCTAAGGGCGGGGAGTCATGAGTTCTTGTAATGACAAACAAAAAATGTCTATTTATAGTGACAGATGTGATAGATTTTGGATACTTTTAGGACTAATTAACAGAAGATTCGTAGTGCGCTACTTGTCTTTATAAATCATATATACATGTTAGGTTTTAATTCTAAGTATGAGAATTAACTGAGGTCGAGAGAGAAAGTTAGTAACAATATAATATCTTTTTGGCTTGTGTATGTTGCACGATAAAAATATTCTTTTAATTGGTTGAGTTTATTATTCTATTGTGAGGGTAGTTTTGTTCTTGGCCATTTGGGAGGAGATTTCTTTCATGGTTAGTTCAAAAGGAGGGATGGATACAAATGTGTTTGGATAAGAATTAGGATATTTTTCTCTTCTGTGTGCCTTGCTCTGATACCATAAAAAAGAATGGTAAGACAAAAAGTAGAGTAAATATAAAAATATATTGTAAAAATATTTATATATGTTATTAATGATCAATAATTATTTATATGTTATTTATCATTAGATTTATTATTGTTAATAACTATCTATAAAATAAAGATTGTATATAAGTACCATTTCGCCTAGTTTTTCTACTAGTTATTGTTTGTGTGCTTGAAAGAGCTATTATTATATACCTTATCAGTAAGGGGGGAAATGGTTTAGCGATGACGTTTAACTTTCGTTCTCAATCGTTTGAGATAGTAAACATGCTTATTTGTTATAAAGTCTATCATCAAGAGGATTAAAAAGGGTATATTATATTTGACTTTTTTTTTCTTTTAGTGGTTTTTTTGCATGCTCAACTTATTTATTTGTATGACATATTTGCAAATATGAATACCAATTTTAGTACACATTACATTTTTTTTTCATAATCTATGGAAAAATCAAGAAAATTCCATTTTAGGTCCAAGTAGCCTACATATAATTGTGAGGAAGATGGATACGTATGAAATATAATCTATATATATCATCCATTGATTCAAATATTTGAATTTCTAATAATTGATTGAGGGATTGTTCCATAGATAACAAATCTATTTATAAGAAAAAGAAGATTAGTGGTGGTTGTTCAATAATTGTGGGATAGAAAATTAAAATACTTCTCCACCAACCAAACGTGAAAAATCATTTGTGGGTCATATTTATTCGAGGAAGAAGCAGAGTACTATTTGAGGACTAATTTTCAATGCGTGGAACAATAAATACTTATACCTTGTGGCTTAATCAATCAAATTACTCAATCATAAACAATCTGATCAATATGGCTTTGAATGACACTTTCTACGTATCCCATGGATCTCCCACCCTAACCATCGACGACACCATCAAAGCAAGACATTTCTTCCAATCTTGGAAGGAGAAGGTTTTCTCCCAAAGACCTAAAGCCATTCTCTGCATTTCTGCCCATTACGACACCGCCTACCCTACGGTTAATGTCGTTTCGGGCCCCAACGACACCATCTACGACTTTTATGGCTTCCCTTCGGAAATGTACAAGGTAACCATGTAGTATATTGTATAATTAGGTAATTAATTTAATTAGATAATTAAATGAAAGTTAAATATATATAGTGAACATGTATGCAGTTAAAATATCCGGCCCCGGGAGCTCCGGCATTGGCAAAGAGGGTGAAGGAAGCTCTGACGGGGGCGGGATTCAAGCGGGTGGAGGAGGAGAAGGGGCGCGGGTTGGATCATGGAGCATGGGTGCCTTTGATGTTCATGTATCCAGAGGCAGACATTCCTGTTTGCCAACTCTCAGTACAAACATGCCAAAATGGGACACACCATTACAACATGGGGAAGGCATTGGCACCTCTTAAGGATGAAGGAGTTTTGATTTTTGGGTCGGGAAGTGCAACACACAACCTCAGAACACTCGACTTTGATGCCAAAGGACGTGCCAACGCCTCGTGGGCTATTGATTTCGATAAATGGCTTCAAGAAGCTCTCCTTCAAGGAAGGTAACTTCATTAGAATGTTTTATTTTAATTTTATATTTTGTTTAATTTTTGTGCTATATATGGTAGATATGAAGATGTGAATGAATATGAGAAGAAGGCTCCAAATCCAAAAATGGCACATCCCAATCCAGATCACTTTTTTCCTCTCCATGTTGCAATTGGGGCTGCAGGAGGACACCCAAAAGCGAAGCTAATCCACCATAGTTGGGACCTTGGCACCATGTCCTATGCCTCCTACCAGTTCACTACCCTTTAAATCACCATCTCCTATATACATCTTTCATTTCTTTTCAATTTTCTTCATCCAAAATGCTCCTCTTTATTTCTCTCACATACCATTGATTTTATTTGCTTTTTCTTTATTACAAACTCTCTTTATGAGTTTGATTTTGTTGTTAATAATAATGCAATCAAAACAATTATATTCTTCGTACCTACATCTATTCTACAATGCTTTCAAATATACTACAATAGCTATATGTGAGTGTATATTTATAGCCTCCCTCATTTTTTCTTCTTTTGCTACGACTACCGATGTCGTTCAGATATGACTCCAAAAGTTCATTTAAGTCGTGGAGATGAACTTGATCTTATTAATTTTATATTATAATTAGTGTTATAGTCTCTAATATTCGCCTTTTTATTCTCTCTAAATTTATAAACTTTGTGGTGGTTATTTGTAAAAATAGGAGTTTTTTTTTTATAAAAAAATTACTTCTTTAAATGGCACATCCAAGCTGGCAATTTGTTTGGGCTTTCTGGGTGAAATCTCGGCTGGGACAAAGATCGGGACAGACTATTATTTTGTATGTAATCTCCAAAAAGCTTACCTTATCTTTTCCAAGTCTTACCTAATCTCTTCACAGATTCTTTACCATTTTCCAATTTATATATTATTTTTTCTATTTCTTCATCGGATTGGATTTGAATGGATATTGAATTAGGGGATTTGAAAAAGGATATTAAATATAAAGAATTTGAAAACAATTACATACATAATATTTTATGGAAGATTTAGGGATATTGAAATTGAGAAGAGCCTGTGTGAATCAGAGATTGAATTGAAGATTTGAATTTGGAATAGAGAATTTAAAAAAGAATACATAATATTTAGAAAGATTATGTAAGAATTAGGAAAGACATATGTCGCAATGTCATCGGCCGACGTCTTTCCCTAAGGGTCTCTTTCGAGGTGAAAAGATTTGGAGTCGCCCCCAACCATTTTGGGTGTGATTGGTCACCCATTTTAAAATGAATAAAAATAAAAACTGTCTACTTTTCCAAAGATAGGTTCGGGGGTCGTTGAGTGTAGGGAAGGTATTAGCACCCTACAACACCCATTTGAAAACATTTTATTTTGTTATCCAAATTATTTCATTAAAAATGGTACTTATTTGTAAATAAAAAATTATTTTATTACAAAATGTTTATAAAAAAAAATTAATGAAATTAAATAAAATATGGCTAATTGAACAGTTCCCAGGTAGAGCTGTTCCCTTACGGTCAACTTAACTACCTCAGCCTAGACAGAACCATTGCAAATAGTCAATTTTATTTAAAATTCATTGTCAAGCTTTATTTTATTTTAGAAATACAATTTAGAACATGAACATTTAATTAGTACCTAAACATCAAAATAAATTTTGATAATGTCTCACTAATCATATATTCTAACTTTAAGACTAAAGTAGAGTTGTATTTTGTGAGGGAACGAATGTGTCCGTTAATATGTTATCATGTCGATATTTGAATTCTCCAATTAGAGAAAACATTTACTTCAAGAATTTGAGACATTTGACACTCTCAAATCCGTCATAGGATTAATACGATAATTAAAGAAATGTCTCATATGGATTAACTCATATTTTAGAACTAAAATATGAATCCAGCCTTATGAATGGTGTAAGCCCTTCAAAGGAAGATTGAAATTCATTTTGTAAATCAATGCGGAATCAAATTGAAATTTTATTTAGCACATTCAAATTTGAATGAAATTGAAATTCAGTTGAAAACTTTGGATTAAAACTAAGTTTAAAATCATTCGTGAAAAATTCCAATTAAAGTTGAAATTGATATGTTTTGAGAAATTCCAAATTGTAAGTGATTCAAAATTCATTTAGATTTAATTGGATTTTATTTAGAGAATTTAAATTAAACAAAGAAACATGTTGGAAATTAAATTTGAATAAAATTGAAATTCAATTGAAAACTTTGAATTAAAATAAATTTGAAATAATTCATGAGAAATTCAAATTAAAGTTAAAATTGAAATGTTTTTTTTAACTCCAAATTAGAATAATTGAAGATGCATTTAAATCAATTTTAAGGGGCTTGGCACATTTTTATTATTGGAATTCTTTTTAGAACTCCAAGTTGAAGATTAAAATTACATTTGGAAAAACTAATTGAAAATTACAAGCTAAAATCAAATTTAATTTTATTTAACAAAAAATTCTAAATTAGAAACCACATTAGAAATTATTTACAAAATTCAATTGAAACTACATTAAAAAAAATAATTAAATCTAATTAAAACTAAATCAGCACCCATTTAGAAAAATCCAACTAAGGTTAAATAACACACATCAAAATAACACACATCATATCAAGTTGGATATATTTTTAAAAAAAATGAAAAAGACTTTTGGGAAATAATCAAATAAATGCCTAAAAGAAATATACACAAATAAAGAAATAAAGTGGGCCCACTAACTTTACCTTTTCTCCTTTCACTTTCCTTTCTTTCTTCACGATTTTCCTCCTCTTCTCCTTCTTCTTCAACCTCTTCCACTATTTTTCTTTTCTTCTTTTATTTTATTTCAAGTAGATGGCTAACTCTGGATCCATTGGAAGCTCATGGGTTGAGTCTTTGTTTGCGGGAGGATTTGAACGTTAGCAGTCGTGGGATTTTGCACACTCTCCCTCTTCAATTTCCTTAATCTTTCTCCTTTTTTAATCACTTTATTAATCTCTCACCATTTTTTTAATCTCCTCCCCCATCTTTTTTCATTCTTCCCCCTATCTTTCCCTTATCATTGTGCATTCATAAGGAACTTTTGGGTTTAAAAATAGTACAACGTTTAAAAAAGACCTGACTAACCCAGGCTTCGACTTCAGCTAATTAGCAAGCTGGTTCGATTTAACCAACAGTAAAATAAAAGGACCTGACTAACCCAGTCTTCGACTTCAGCTAATTAGCAAGCTGGTTCGATTTAACCAATAGTAAAAGAAAATAAACATGGCCTAACAAGACCTGAACCTTAACAAAACAGCAAGGTTTAATTTGACATAAAATAAATGGACCTGACTTACCCAGGCTTCGACTTCAGCTAATTAGCAAGCTGGTTCGATTTAACCAACAGTAAAATAAAATACTTATGTGATTTGAGAACACGTTAGATCACATTTTCTAAGAGTAAAAATTTGAAGACTTTCATTTATGACGATTGTCTAAATGCATAAAATAAGTACAAATGCATTCATAATCAGTACTCAAGGTTGAGTAAAGGTGCTAGCTTAAGCTAAAGCATTTATGTGAGTGCAAGCTATGCGAGGTCCTACTGCTGTGATGAATTTACACTTAGGTAAATTACACATGTGAGTTAGACAACTACATTTTTCCTAATGTTACGGATGAGACATGATAGATAGAGGCTTCCTTATGTATAAAGATGCCTAATTAAGCCTAATAATGAATTATGCACTTAGCAATGTATGGGACACAAGTGCTCTATTCCTTCTGGCTTGATCAACATTTGATGTGTGATGCAACGATGTGGCTGTATAAGTCTCTTGAATACAACGTAAGTAAACAGAGACATTTTATTGACATGCTCAAATGTCTTAAATGATTATGCACTAGCAATGTATGGAAACATGTGCTCTAGTTCCTTTGACTTGGCCAATAATTTTGACTCTTGAGATGCAATGCAATAATACATATGCATAAATCTCGCAGGTGCAATTAACATGCTTAATTGATTTTAAGAAATAATTATGCGATTTGCAATGACAACATATGCTCTAATTTTTCTTAGCTTGACCAATGAAGTTAGACAACTTGCTATGATGCAGTGATGCATGTGCATGAGTGTTAGGATCTGACATTGTTGTACGCAAAATATGCAAACTACAATTGCCCAAATTTAATATGTTATGAAAATGATTTTTTTTAGAGATATTGAGCATCTTACTGGATTAAGCTACTTTGTAACAATGATCTCATAATGGATTAGAAGTTTGAGTAAGAAAATGAATTTAGTCGGGAGCAAGTGTCATTTAAACCAACAAAGGCATACCGAAACCTCTCTTTCTAAAGATGAATGTGTGAAAGAAAATCTCTTGAACAATAAGAGATTAACTGTAATTTTTAACTTTGAATTGGATATCAAAACGATCAGGTGAATTGATAAATGAAACTGAAGCAATTTTCCGAACAAATATGAGAACTAGAATTGGCTCCTCAACAGTTCATCTTATACACACATCCTTTCTTTAAGTCCACTTAAGGTATTTGATAAAAACTTCTTCTGAACTTGAGTTCTTCAGTAAAATTTTGAAAATGCGGCTCAACTTTTTCTTTGAATATGAAAATCAATGAAAATAAAAGATTCCCTTGTAAGGAAAACGCAATTCTCTCAACCATAACTTGGTCTTTAAACTTCAGTTTAGCAAAGAAGGCCTTGTCCCAATTTTGTGATGATGGCTTATCTATAAAACAATGAAGGTTTTTGCCCCAGTTTGATGATAATGACTTTGCTAGTAAAACTATGAAGGTTTTTCCAGTTTGGAGGTAACGATTTTGCTAATAAAATAAGGCCTTGCCCCAATGTAGAAATGAAGGCTTTGCTCTAAGTATGGAGTGAAGGTTTTGCCAGTTTGATGACGATGGCTTCATCAGTAAAACTATGAAAGCTCTGCCCCTATGTAGGAATGAGGGCTTTGCCCCAATTTGATGATTTGCAAAGGGGATCATTTGAATTTTCCATATGTTGTGAAAACCAGACTCTGGTCTTTGGCCTCCAACTATCTTTCTTTCTTTAGCTAAAGACAAGTCAAGCTAAAAGTTAGAGTAGAATTTCATAAAGTAATGGTCGAGATCGATACGCCGAGCTAGTGCGACTCAAGTAACTTCTTGCTCTACAGACCGCTCCAATCTTGCAATTTGACATTATGGCCTTTTCATGACTTTCTCTCTTTTTTTTTTTTACATGCATATACAACCAGCAAAATAACCCAGTCATATATGATCTTGTACAAATCGTCATTCGTAACTTCAAATGTTGTTTCATGTTACTTCTTTGTTGACACTTCTAGCTCTTCTTGTTACCAACCAAAGGACATCTCCTGAGTGGAACTTGTTGCAATAATTGAGATTTTAAGACTCGTTCTCAAGTCACTGACTCCTTAGTTCTCAAAACCCGTTATATTCAGTCTTGGACTCACTTTCCACTTGAAGAAAGAGAAAAAGACAAGGGTAGGAATGAAGAAAACAAATGGCGTCAAAATAGAAATGTGAGAGAGATTACAAGTCTTAGTTATGAAGCAATACATCGTAAGAGTTTGATACTACTTCGTTACTCTTGAAGATCTCTTGGGTTGGGTGGATAATTTGAAATTTTGATCCACATCTTATTGTGACAAGCTAGCAAAAGGCTTTCATTTAGGCAAATACAAAGATTTACCATACAATTGCATGTGGTGAGAGTTGTAGGCTTTACAGAGAATTGGTAAAATGATGGTTTTCCCTGGATTTAAATACGATGGTTGGCCCGTGCAAGGTTTTATAGTGAGTAATTTTTAGGTTCTCACCTTAAGAGGGATGTTTGCCCCAGTGTGATAATTAAAACTTTGTTTGGAAGTGTGATAGTAAGGCTTAACACACGAGAGTTATGCAGATCGAGGTAAAAATGCCTTTAAACAAGATTTTAGCTCAACAATGAAGTTCCACAAAATGGGATAATATGGTTGATATTTGACTTCTTTACTTTTATACTCAACGAGAGTGGTTAAATATATATATATATATATATATATATATATATATATATATATACTCCTTCTTCTTTGCTCCTTTAAATGAAAAAAATCATGGACACTGATAACACCTAAAATGTGCTATTGTAATGCCTCTAATCTTGTCCGTCGATTATAATTAATGTGCTTAATTATGTTATTTTGTAGGCATTGAGCAATTTAGAGATAGAATTGAGCGTTAGGAAGAAAATGGAGCTAAAACAGATTAATTTCGAGTCCTAACGAAGCATATAGGTCAAAAAGACGTGAAAAGACCAAAATGCCCCTAAAGGGTGGTGTCGAGCGCTCCACGGTGTCCTCACGATGTTAAAAATGAAAATAAGATTCTGGAAATGTCGTCGCGGCGCCGTCTCGCAATATAAAATTTGCAGCTTGATTTTTAGGTCATATCTTTTGATCCGGGTGGCCGTTTTGGGCGTATGACCACTCGTGTTTTTGTTTTTTCGTGCTCTATCTATCTACAACATTAGATTTTAAAGTTGTACCGTCCTCTTTTTGTAATCAAGTCAAATAATGTCAGAAATGTCGATTATGAGCTAAGGTAATCGTTTCTGGCTTAGGTTTTAGGATCTTTTCCCTATTTGTGAGTTTTCGAACTGAGTTTCATATTGTATTGCTGGATTCAATTATTTTTTATGAGATTATGATCATATTATCGTTTGCTTGTGAATGTATGATTATTGCTTTTCGTTAATTTACAAATCGTGACACTTGTTATATGTTAATTCGTAGGAAGCAATAAGTTAGATTGGCTTGCAAATCAATTTATATTAGTATTAATCCAATCAACTTAGAACGGAACCAACGAACATTTAACTATGTGCTTGAAAGTTGAATGTTCCATCTAACGTTCTCTAGATCTTAATTCCATTAGGATAATTCGATTATGCATGCTTCTCATCTTAATCAATTTAGACTAATTGGTTGCTTGGAACATTTTAATTAGCTTTTCTAATTAAAAATGGTTAGGTGTAAAGCAATCAATAAATTTCAGTAATGAGAATTCGATGAATAAATATCTTGAATAGGGAAATTTCGTAACAACACAGTAAATCATTTAATTGAGAAAATTTGTGTGCTCCTTGTGTTCGACCCATGCTACCACTACTACGTTTTAATGGATACGGTTAAATAATTTGGTCTGAAATTGGGCGACGAATTTCGCATGACCAGTCGCTCAAGATTCTTGTCAAGTATTTTACAATAATGATTAGAGTGAACTTCACTTCACTTTTAAAAATATTTGACATACGAAAGAAGTATGTAATTTTCATTTTATTTTCAATGAAGAAAATTTCCAAAGAAATCATTTTTTAAGCAAATGTCATGATATGAATGATGTTTGAATGCACGTGCATAATGAAATCGTGACCTTTTTTTTAAAAAAAAACACAATAGCTCAACTTTCACATATTTCTAATCTCTCAAGTATTTAGCTAAGCCATGGTTTAATATCACTCTATTGCTTGCTAGATTTTAATAAAGAATTCAAAGAAATCAACTTTATTAACAACATAAGAGAATCAAAGATCATAGTTATTTTCATAACCAAGTACACCAAACACTTTTACTTAAAATGAAAGGTAACCCCAAATTCTAGTGTTTGTCACTTGAAAAATTTAGCCAATCTGCCTTGACCAGAGTCTGCACTTTATGTTTTTGGCTAAGACAGTATTCTGTTGAGTGCCCTATAGCTCCTGCATGGTACTCCCAATGGGCGTTTGGGTCATACCATCTTGGATAGGGTGGTCGCAATGCCTCTACAGGCACTGGAGCTAATAGGTGGTTTTGGAACAAATGAGACAAAAGCTCGGTATAGGTTATTGGGATTGGATCATAGCTTTTCTCTTTCCGTTGTCTCGGTCTATTTTCTTTGTTAAATCCTCGTTGTTTTTAGAGATTCATTGAATTGTAAGCTCCTTTAAAGGCATTGACACTTGTGCAGTTGTATTTCTACCTTTAAGGTCTTCTATGCTCTTCTCCATTTCATGTAGGTTCAAGTTGTCTCGAGCTATGTTTCTATTATACTCACGTCCTTGGAAACAAATTTCTTCAGTATCTTCAAGCATTTCATTGGCAACATCTTTTTCAGGATACTCTTCTCCATTCGCTTTTGATAGCTCTACCTTATGCAATGACTATCTGACTTGATAATTTGTACTTTTTTTCAATATTATGAAGAGGATCAAGGATTTTTGCCACTTGATCTTGAATCTTGTCAATGTCTTGCCTCATTCTCATTATCTCTGAACCTGAGATAAGCACCCTAAACCTGAGATATGCATGATGAAGAAAAATGTTGTGAGTGATTTGATGACTTTTTTATGAATGTCAAAACTAATATGTGGACAAAGTCTAATCTTAGAAAGACCAATGATTTCACATTAGCTTAGTGTTATAAGATAACAAATGAATTAACTTGAAATAGGATATCTCACATGTTTACACATGTGAAATTATGTCTCCTTAAAGGTCGACAGGACAGTACTCTCAAAGATGTTATGTGTCTCCTAATATAAGTGTAAAACTCGATATTAAAATGATGATGATGCAATCACAATGCAAGCACAAAGAGATTTTTATAGAGAGTATAGACAATCATTTTTTTTTTCTAAAGACTCCCTTTTTTTTGGGAAAAAAAACCTTTACGTTAAAACTTTTTAAGACCATTAAAAATGTCTTTTTCCAAATACCCTCTTTTTGGAAAAAAAAAACATGGCATTCAAAATCTTTGTGAAAACTTTTTGGTTTTTTGAGTTTTTTTTTTAAGGCCTTTTTTTTTTTGGGAAAAACTTCTTTTTTAAAAAAAACCAAGAAAATTCTTTTTCTAAAAGTGTATCATCTTGAAAGAAAAAAATCCAAATTCAAAATCTTTTATGAAACATTTTTTTAATTTTGCTTGGTTTTTTTTAAAAGGACTATATTCTAATTAAAAAAAAGAACTCATTTTAAAATTTAAAAAGACCCTTAAAAAAGCCATTCTCTGCATTTCTGCCCATTATGACACTGCCTACTCTACGGTCAATATCGTTTCGGGCCCCAACGACACCATCTACGACTTCTATGGCTTCCCTTCGGAAATGTACAAGGTAACCATGTAGTATATTGTATAATTAGGTAATTAATTTAATTAGATAATTAAATGAAAGTTAAATATATACAGTGAGCATGTATCAGTCAAAATATCCGGGCCCGAGAGATCCGACATTGGTAAAGAGGGTGAAGGAAGCTCTGGCGGGTGGAGGAGGAGAAGGGGCGGGGGTTGGATCATGGAGCATGGGTGCCTTTGATGTTCATGTATCCAGAGGCAGACATTCCTGTTTGCCAACTCTCAGTACAAACACGCCCAAATGGGACACACCATTACAACATGGGGAAGGCTTTGGTACCTCTAAAGGATGAAGGAGTTCTTATTTTTGGCTCAGGAAGTGCAACACACAACCTCAGAACACTCGACTTTGATGCCAAAGGACGTGCCAACGCCTCGTGGGCTATTGATTTCGATAAATGGCTTCAAGAAGCTCTCCTTCAATGAAGGTAACTTCATTAGAATGTTTTTTTTTTAATTTTATATTTTGTTTAATTTTTGTGCTATATATGGTAGATATGAAGATGTGAATGAATATGAGAAGAAGGCTCCAAATCCAAAAATGGCACATCCCAATCCAGATCACTTTTTTCCTCTCCATGTTGCAATTGGGGCTGCCGGAGGACACCCAAAAGCAAAGCTAATCCACCATAGTTGGGACCTAAAGGTCCTATGCCTCCTACCAGTTCACTACCCTTTAAATCACCATCTCCTATATACATCTTTCATTTCTTTTCAATTTTCTTCATCCAAAATGCTCCTCTTTATTTCTCTCACATACCATTGATTTTATTTGCTTTTTCTTTATTACAAACTCTCTTTATGAGTTTGATTTTGTTGTTAATAATAATGAAATCAAAACAATTATATTCTTCGTACCTACGTCTATTCTACAATGCTTTCAAATATACTACAATAGCTATATGTGTGTGTATATTTATAGCCTCCCTCATTTTTTCTTCTTTTGCTACGACTACCGATGTCGTTCAGATATGACTCCAAAAGTTCATTTAAGTCGTGGAGATGAACTTGATCTTATTAATTTTATATTATAATTAGTGTTACAGTCTCTAAACTTTTTATTCTCTCTAAATTTATAAACTTTGTGGTGGTTATTTGTAAAAATAGGAGTTTTTTTTTTATAAAAAAATTACTTCTTTAAATGGCACATCCAAGCTGGCAATTTGTTTGGGCTTTCTGGGTGAAATCTCGGCTGGGACAAAGATCGGGACAGACTATTATTTTGTATGTAATCTCCAAAAAGCTTACCTTATCTTTTCCAATCTCTTCACAGATTTTTTACTATTTTTTAATTTATATACTATTTTTTTAATTTCTTCATCGATTAGATTTGAATGGATATTGGAGTAGGGGATTTGAAAAATGATATTAAATATAGAGAATTTGAAAATAATTACATACATAATATTTTACGGAAGATTTGGAGATATTGATATTGAAAAGAGCTTGTTTGAATCAGAGATTGAATTGAAGATATGAATTTGGAATAAAGGATTTAAAAAAGAATATATAATATTTAAGAATTGGGAAAGATGTACATAATAATAGTTAATTTCGGTCTTTGTCTTGGTTAGGATTCGACCAAGAAAGCCCAAAAAAATTGATAGGTTTGGATGTGCCATTAAAAATATCTCTTATTCACACAAGCTCTTTTCAATATCAATATCCCCAAATCTTCCGTAAAATATTATGTATGTAATTGTTTTCAAATTCTCTATATTTAATATCCTTTTTCAAATCCCCTACTTCAATATCCATTCAAATCTAATCCGATGAAGAAATAGAAAAAAACAATATATAAATTGGAAAATGGTAAAGAATCTGTGAAGAGATTAGGTAAGACTTGGAAAAGATAACGTAAGCTTTTGGAGATTACATACAAAATAATAGTCAGTCCCGATCTTTGTCCCACCGAGATTTCACCCAGAAAGCCCAAACAAATTGCCAGCTTGGATGTGCCATTTAAAGAAGTAATTTTTTTATTAAAAAAACTCCTATTTTTACAAATAACCTCCAACAAAGTTTATAAATTTAGAGAGAATAAAAAGATGAATATTAGAGACTGTAACACTAATTATAATATAAAATTAATAAGATCAAGTTCATCTCCACGACTTAAATGAGCTTTTGGAGTCATATCTGAACGACATCGGTAGTCGTAGCAAAAAAAGAAAAAATGAGGGAGTCTATATATATACACACACATATAGCTATTGTAGTATATTTGAAAGCATTGTAGAATAGACGTAGGTACGAAGAATATAATTGTTTTGATTTCATTATTATTAACAACAAAATCAAACTCATAAAGACAGTTTGTAATAAAGAAAAAGCAAATAAAATCAATGGTATGTGAGAGAAATAAAGAGGAGCATTTTGGATGAAGAAAATTGAAAAGAAATGAAAGATGTATATAGGAGATAGTGATTTAAAGGGTAGTGAACTGGTAGGAGGCATAGGACATGGTGCCAAGGTCCCAACTATGGTGGATTAGCTTTGCTTTTGGGTGTCCTCCGGCAGCCCCAATTGCAACATGGAGAGGAAAAAACTGATCTGGATTGGGATGTGCCATTTTTGGATTTGGAGCCTTCTTCTCATATTCATTCACATCTTCATATCTACCATATATAGCACAAAAATTAAACAAAATATAAAATTAAAAAAAAAACATTCTAATGAAGTTACCTTCATTGAAGGAGAGCTTCTTGAAGCCATTTATCGAAATCAATAGCCCACGAGGCGTTGGCACGTCCTTTGGCATCAAAGTCGAGTGTTCTGAGGTTGTGTGTTGCACTTCCTGAGCCAAAAATAAGAACTCCTTCATCCTTTAGAGGTACCAAAGCCTTCCCCATGTTGTAATGGTGTGTCCCATTTGGGCGTGTTTGTACTGAGAGTTGGCAAACAGGAATGTCTGCCTCTGGATACATGAACATCAAAGGCACCCATGCTCCATGATCCAACCCCCGCCCCTTCTCCTCCTCCACCCGCCAGAGCTTCCTTCACCCTCTTTACCAATGTCGGATCTCTCGGGCCCGGATATTTTGACTGATACATGCTCACTGTATATATTTAACTTTCATTTAATTATCTAATTAAATTAATTACCTAATTATACAATATACTACATGGTTACCTTGTACATTTCCGAAGGGAAGCCATAGAAGTCGTAGATGGTGTCGTTGAGGCCTGAAACGACATTGACCATAGGGTAGGCGGTGTCGTAATGGGCAGAAATGCAGAGGATGGCTTTAGGTCTTTGGGGGAAAACCTTCTCCTTCCAAGATTGGAAGAAATGTCTTGCTTTGATGGTGTCGTCGATGGTTAGGGTGGGAGATCCATGGGATACGTAGAAAGTGTCATTCAAAGCCATATTAATCAGATTGTTTATGATTGAGTAATTTGATTGATTAAGCCACAAGGCATGAGTATTTATTGTTCGATGCATTGGGAAATTAGACTTAAAATAGTATTGCTTCTTCCTCCCACAAATATGATCCACAAATGCTTTTTTTACTTTTGGTTGGTAGAGAAGTATTTTCATTTCTGTCCCACAATTATTGAACAACCACCACTCATCTTCTTTTTCTTATAAATAGATTTTTTATCTATGAAATAATTTCTAAATCAATTATTAGAAATTCAAATATTTGGATTAAGGGATGACAATTCAACGTATGGTAAACTTCATAACACATGCAAATTTACAATATCACTAATTGATGCGAACACCGCAAGTGCACGGGTTAAGTAATAATATAGAACGGTTAAGTCCAAGTATCGTTCCACTGAGGATCCAATTATGGTTTAATTATCTAGCTATTCTAGGGTTGAATTGATTTTATTTTAGGAATCAAATCGATTGTTTTGTTTTGTAAACCTAAAAGCATTAAAAGAAAAGCAAGTAAAGTTTGGAAAACCAAGAGTAAAAGAGCATTCTAGGATATTGAATCCATATTTAATTCATTATGCAATATCATAGTGTTTCATGGAATTGATTTCAAAACATATGCCTAAATCAAGAAATGTGATTCCGGATTAGTTTCTATAAAAAAAACAAACATTTCTCATGCAAATTAATTGATTACTAACATCTTGAAACCAAATGAAATTACATGGCATTAAGAGTAATCTTTAGCAACTTTCATTATTAACCTAACTATTTGCATGAGAGATTAACCATGATTCATTGTTATAAGTCCAATTACACATGCAATCCATCAAATTACACATCTAATCTAATATGTATTGAAGGTCAATCAACACAAAATAAGCATAATAACAATGAAAATCATAGAATTGCATTAATCCATGAAAAGTTCTACAATATTAACATAACTTCATAAATAGTTCATCAATACCCTAAAACTAAAGAGTTTAGCCACTCATAGATTTGGACAACATATTTGCATTCAAATTTAACAAAAGGAATAGAAAAGTAAGAGAGAAATAAGAGAACTCTACTATTAAAGAGTCCCTCGTTCAGGAAATCGGGACGACTCCTTTGATCAACGCCCAGGAACTCAAACGGCTGCCAAACTCTCTCGAACTCAGTCTCCCTCTTTTTGGTGGTAAATTCACCCTTTTTGCCTCTGTAATTTCGTGATTAGGGTTGCTGAAAACCTCCCTAATATATAGGAAAAGATTTCTTAAAATTTCTCCTAATTAAAAAAGGAAAGCCAGCGTTGCTACGCTGCGGAAGAGCATCGCGATGCTAGTCTAATTTATATCGCAGCGTAGGCGTTACTGTGGGATAGCGTCGCGACGCTGTTACGGCATCGCTACACTCCCGAGCAGCGTAGCTAAGCTCTTGATTATGCCAAATTTTGGTGCTCTCAGGTCTTGAGCGTAAAGAGACAGCATAGCGACGCTCTTGCTCTACGCTGCCCTTTTTTCTAGAATTTTTTAGCTATCTTTGACCAGTTTTGACTCGGTTTGATTTTTTTATTTCTGAAACTCAATTTTTATCATTTTAACCTAAAATTCACTAGCAAACACATTATATCACATAAAAAAACTCCTAAATTAGGAGCAAATAAAGCACTTTTCAAGTCAAATTCTTAGCTCCATACACCAGCTTGTAGTCCTGCGATCTCCTAAGATACTTAAGGATATTTTTAACCGTAATCCAGTGGTTAAACCCTGGATTAGACTGGTACCTACTAACTATTTCTACGACATAACAAATGTCTGGCTTAGTGCAAAGTATAGCATACATTAAGCTGCCCACAATCAGTGGCGGATCCATAATTTCATGTTAGGGGGGCACAAATGAATATAGAGTTAGAAGTTTAGCCCATAAACTTCAAGATTTCTGTTTATGTATAGTTCCTAAATTTTAAAAAAATATTTAATAGGTTCATAAATTTCGATTTTTCTATTTAATAGATTTTTAAAATATCATATTAAAGAGTTCCTAAAATATCAATATGCATCTAATAGGGCTCTTACACATTTGAATACGTTAAAAATTAAAAGTTATATTAGAATTCAACTTTGTGCTTAATAGATATGGTTAGACATTTAAAAAAAAATCAATTTATCTATTAACTACAAAATTTAAGACTTAGATTCAATTAGACACAAACAAGTGTTATAAAGAAGTTAATTTATAAATATTTTTAATATTTTTTAGATCTATTAGATATAAAATTGAAGTTCATAGATTTATTACACATTTTTAGGGGTCAGGGTTGGTTAGAATTGAAAGTTTAAGAATTTATTAATAACAATTTTCAAAACCTAGGGACTAATCTTGTAATTTTAAATGCATTGATATATGATATTTGATTAAGTAATACTAAACAAAATTATTATAAATCTTTGTAGAATTATTCACCAAAATATATAAGAAAAAATCATTCAAACAATTTTTGTAAAATAATTTTTATAAAGATCCAAAAATATTTTGTATATTCGTATGAGAGAAAATTAAAATGAAATAAGTTTTTTGAACTTGTTGCAAGTATACTAAAAATAAAAATAAAAATAAAAATTAAATGTAAATATATTTAGTGAATAATTCATTTTATGTATATGGATTGATAGAAATTAGAAATACGGAAGGTTTAAAATTTAAATTAAAAAAAAATGCATTTGGTAGGACTTAAACTCTTAACCTTCTGCATGCTACATATATTTAAAACTCTTCCACGTCACTAGGACATCTTTTGGCTATTAAGCTAAGTTTGAACAAAAATTGTATATTACGTTTAACTTGAAATTTTTAATATTTAATGAAAATCAACCTACATATATGTAAAACGTCATCATTTGAGGGGGGCACGTGCCCCCTGGCCCCTTCATAGATCTGTCATTGCCCACAACTAAGGCATAGGAAATACGTCTCATATCCTCAATTTCTTGAGGTGTCTTAGGACATTGTTCCTTAGACAAGTGAACCCCATGTCTGAAAGGTAATAAACTCTTCTTAGAGTTCTGCATTGAATATCAAGTCAACATTTTGTCATTATAAATTGTTTAAGACAGAGCCAACATTCTGTTTTTGCGATCTCTAATGATTTGGATCCCAAGAACATATTGCGCCTCTCCCAAATCTTTCATTTGGAATTGGGCTGCTAGCCATTTTTTTAACGTCAGTAAGGTATCCTACATCATTTCCAATAAGTAAGATATCATCTACGTATAGTACCAAGAAAGCTACTTTACCGTTGATGATTTTCTTGTAAACACAAGGTTCATCAACGTTTTGATCAAAACCAAAAGATTTGATCGCAGTATCAAATCTAATGTTCCAAGATCTAAGTGCTTGTTTCAACCCATAAATGGATCAATTCAGCTTGCAGACTTTTTGCTCCTGACCTTGGGCTATGAACTCTTCGGGCTGAGACATGAAAATGTTCTCTTCAAGATTGTCATTCAAAAAGGTCGTCTTGACATCTATGTGCCAAATTTTATAACCATAATATGTGGCTACGGATAACAGAATTCTTATGGACTTAAGCATAGCAACAAGGGAAAAAAGTTTCCTCATAGTCAACCTCTTCCCTTTGGGTATAACTCTTTGCTACAAGTCGAGCTTTAAAGGTCTGTACCTTAACAACTACGTCTCTCTTTCTTTTATAGATCCATTTACACCCTATGGGTTTAACCCCTTCAGATGGATCTACAAGTTCCCATACTGAATTGAAGTACATAGACTTTATTTCAAGGTCCATGGTTTTGATCTATTCGTCCTTGTCAACATCATTCATTGCCTATTTAAAAGACAATGGATCCTCAACACCGTTGTCGGGTACAACAACCTGAAATTCTGTTAAACCCAAGTAACGATAAGGTCGTAATACAACCCTCCCAATGCGTCGAGGCATTCTCAACTCTTGAGAAGGATGAGACTGATCTGAAGTGTTAGGTCCTTCATCAACTCTTGTTGAAGAACCAACTTCATCAACAACTCTTGTTGAAGAACCAGCTTCATCAACAACTCTTATTGACTCTTTAATAGCTTCATTTAATACTAATTTACTTCGTGGCTTATGATCTCTCATGTGGTCTTCTTCCAAAAATGTAGCGTTTGTCGAGACAAATACTTTATTTTCTTGTAGATCGAAGAAGAGACCATCTCTTGTTTCCTTAGGGTAACCAACAAATTGGCATAATCTTGAATGAGGTTCCAATTTCTGACGATTTGTCACTAGCACATGTGCAGGACAACCTCATATTCTGAAGTAGTGCAAATTAGATTTACGCCCCCTCCATAACTCGAAAGGTGTTTCAGAAACACTTTTCGAGGGAACATTGTTCAAGATATGAACTGCAATCTCTACTGCATACCGCCAAAACGAGCTAGGGAATTGAGCATAGCTCATCATAGAACGAACCATGTCTAACAAGGTTCTATTTCTCCTTACTGATACACCATTCTGTTGAGGTGTATCAGGCGTTGAGAGTTGGGATTGGATTCCATGTTCTATCATATAGTCTTGGAATTTTAAATTCACGTACTCTCCACCCAGATCAAATCGAATTATTTTAATTGTTTTACCTAACAGGTTTTCAACCTCAGCCTTATACTCTTTGAACTTTTCAAGGGCTTCAGACTTATGTGCCATTAGGTATATGTAACCATATCTTGAATAATCATCTATAAAAGAGATGAAGTATTTGTACCCTCCTCGAGCTTTTACATTCATTGGACCATAGAGATCCAAATGTATGAGCTTTAAAGATTTTTTGGCTCTATAGCCTTTTCCACTAAAAGGTCTTTTAGTCAATTTTCCTTCAAGACAAGATTCACATGGAGGTAATGAATCATTTTCTAACTCGTTTAGAAGTCCATTCTTTACTAATCTCCCAATCCTATCGAGATTTATTGGACCCAATATCAAGTGCCAAAGATAAATATTATTGTTACTTGGAGAAATTATTTGCCTTTTTGTTTGAGTATTAGAAGTTTTAAACATTTCATGATTTAAAAGTGCTTTTGTTTCAATTGGTTTTAACACATACAAGTTGTTTTCTAATTTAGCGGAATAAATATGTACACCATTTTTCGAAATGAACGCTTCATTGATAGAAAAATTAATTGAGTACATATTTTCGATTAAACAGGAAATAGATACTAAGTTCCTTTTTATTTTAGGAGCTATATACAAATTTTCTAAAAATGAGAATCTATTCCAAAAAAAAAAAAAAACTTGGCAACTCCCACTGCACGACCTAAAATGACATCTCCCGTTCCAACCTTGAGCGTCATCTCACCCTCCTCGAGCTATTGGAAGGAACTAGTTTCCTGTAAAGAAGAGCAAACTTGATTAGTGGCTCCTGATTCAATTATCCAGGCATGGTGGTCATTTTCCACTAAACAAGTTTCTAAGACAAGTAAATCATACTTACCTTCCTTTTCTTACTTTTTCTCGGTGAGATATTTGGGGCAATTGCGTTTCTAGTATCCATTCATATAGCAGTGGAAGCACTTGCCCTTATCAGCCTTCTTGGCCTTGGCCTTACCTTTGCCAGTAGCGGAAGCCTTCCCCTTCCCTTCTTTCTTCTTCTGAAACTTTTTAGTGCCAGAAGATGATGGAACAGACTTAGTTCCAGAGGATGAACCATTATGGAACTTCTTGGAATGAGCAACATTTGTCTCTCCTTCATTCGGTCTCTTATTTTTCATAAGAAATTGATAAGTCTGTAACTCATTCAGGACGGCAGTTATGGTATACTCTATTTTATTCATAGCCACATTGTTGCGAAATTGAAGGAAACTCGTCATAAGAGATTCCAAAATAAAGGACACCTGACTCTACTCATCAATAATCGCGTCGTTCATTTTAGTGACGTTGAAGTGAACCATCAGGTCAATAACATGTTCTCTCACTGATTCGCCTTCCTACGTGCATTGTAGATGCACTAGAGGGCCTCGTGTTGGATTTGTGTGGACAATTGCCCAAACATACCCTGCAAGGACTCCATAATCTCACGAGCAGTGAGCATGGCCTCATGTTTCTTGGTGAGAACGTCAGACAGATTCGCCAAGATATAGACTCGAGCCTTTTCATTGGCCTTTGCCCAGCAGTCGTGTGCATCCCTTATTGCTTGGGTTGTACCTCGAACGGAGACTTAAGGACATTCTTCAGTTAAGACAAACTGCAAATCATCAATAACCAGAATCGTATTCAGGTTAAATTTTCACGTAGCATAGTTTTCACCATATAATTTTTCATTTTTAAGCAAGGTGATAATAAAAGAAAACATGTTAAAAGAATAACAAACAATTGACTGTATTAGTTATCTTTGCCTTAACCCATTACAAAACATCCAATCAATTTAGCAAAACAAACAATCAAAGAACCCTAATTAAAAATTTTTATTAAGATTTTGCAACGACATTTCAAGGGTTTAGAGCAACAGCCACTGAAGGGTGATCAGCTACCCCTCCCCTAAATTGAGACAATTTCAGTTAATTACTAATTCCAGAATAACTCTTATTCCTATAATTCTTAGCTACCATTAGTTTGGTCGATGATTCATTAACTAGCTTAATGTACCCCATAAGTGTAGCCCTATCATTTTCGGATCCTAGAGGTACGCTTCAACAGGCTACCATTAAGAAAGACTATTGTTGAAGATTTACCTAAGAAACCCTGTCCATTACTAGAGTTTGTGGTGTTTCGAATCCTATGATCTAGTCCTCAGAAAGGGTGGTCGCTCCAAGACGACACGCATGCGGATCATAGGAATTTAATGATGCAACCTAATGAAAGAGACCGTAGGATACGTTGACATGTGTCCTTCTCCTTACTATAAATCATAAATGGATGACTGTTAATAGAATCTTTTACAAGAGTGGGGGTTTTCTAATAGAGGTTGTTGATTACTTCTAAGGGGAGTTTGAGTTTCTATAGCAACAGGCATGAACGGTCTACTCGTAATGACAGATGGATGAATTGGGGATACTTTTAGGAGTAATTAACAGAAGATTCGTGATGTCTTGCTTGTCTTTAGAAATCAGACAGTTATTTTAGGTTTTATCTTTAAGCAAGGGAATGAACTGAGCTCGCGAGATGAAGTTCATAACAATAGTATTTTCTTGACTAATGAATGTTGCATAATAAGAGTACTTTGTTTATTATTCCAATGCATTAAGTCACTTTCCTAAGTCAACTCTCTAATTATTGTCTCCATTTAGCTTAGAGTAGGAGTTGTTTTAATTTAACAAAAATCTTTAAAGATTAACTTTCTAGATAAATTAAGGTAGAAGTAGTTATGGTACTTAATTAAATTAATGGCCCAATCCTATGGATGATACTTAAACTCAATCATTATATTAAAACTTAACACCGTATACACTTTGATAAAAATAAAACCATATTTTTAGTTTAAAAAAAAAAACATGTTTCAAATGTGTTTTTTCTATGTGAACTATTTGTCATTTTGGAAAGGAGTAGCATTCAATTTTCTTTTTTATTTGGTTTCAAAGAGATACCATTGGTCATTTCTAAAAAGCTCCCTTATTGTTATAATATTCGTATAAACTGGTCATGAATGTTCTAGAGATAAAACTCTAATCCATCATGCTCACATCAAAAGACATGCTAGTAAACATTGGGACTAAGATGAGAGTTCGAACAAAGGAAAAACCTAATTCGGTTCCTTAATGCCAATCCAAATATATTTGTTTGGTCACATGAAGATATGTCGATATAATGGTACACCGCTTGAATAATGTTGAAGGAGATTTCAAGTCAGTGAAGCAACAGCAACAAGCATTTAACTAATACTGAAATGAGATCATAGCCAACCAAATAGAAGACTTTCTAAAAGACCAAATAATTCATTAAATTTGAACTAAACATTTATTCAGGTGATCTTGAGTTGATTTTTGACTGAAATTGTGTGAAAATGACTCTAAATAAAAAATAAATCATCTAAATTAATTCACTTATAAAAATCTAGAATTTAAATTGATATATTTATTATTTTAGAGTTGATATAACTTACTAAGTCTAGAAACATAAATTGAGATTTGTCCAAAATTATTTGGGTTCTCAAAATGAACCCACTTATTTATAAAATATAGTAAAATGTCATTGTTTATGACATTGATAGACTACTATCATCTATCTTTGTAGCTGAATGAGAAATTTCGGTTAATTACAAATTTTCACATCATCACAACAAAAGCCCAAGTCCTTCGTGAAGATTATTGATTGGATCTAGTCGAGTAATTAAAATCGTTTGAGTCCAAAGTCCAATATAAACTCAAGCCCATTGTAAAATTTTGGGCTACAGAAAAGATTGGGCCCAAAGCTCAACTTTAGCCCAAGCCTAAAAGCAATTGGGCCCAACCATCATGGATTGGTTTGTGGGTTTGATCTATGGTGGCCACCTACCTAGAATTTAATATCCTACGGGTAAGTTGGCAGCTCGCCTGTTGTAGGGTCGGGTGGGTTGTCCCGTGAGATTAGTCGAGGTGCGCGTAAGCTGGCCCGGACACTCACGGATATCAAAAAAAAAAAAAAAAAAAAAAACTGGGCCCAAGCCCATGTAAGGCCCATGGAAAACCTCTATAATATCAACAAGTCTAAAGGTCGATCACCCAGTTGGATCGATCATTTAATAAGATCAACCAACCTAAGTATTAAAGTTTACTTTTTTTTAGAGAAGCACATCAAAAGATCATTTATTAAAGACTGTACTCACTATTATAATATACTGAAATTAATACAAATAGAAAGTTCAAATTTTACGAATTAAATTTCTTAAAAAATTTCGTCGAATAACAGTCTATCACTAACAGTAAGTAACATTTTGTTATATTTAAAAATATTTCAAGCAGTTTTGTCATTTAAAACAATTGTCCAAATTATTTTGTAAAGTCAAAGTCATAGTATGAAAAAAAAAATTGTGTCATTTGAAATCTCATCGAATAATTGTCTATCACTAATAGTAAGTAACATTTTGCTATATTTAAAAATATTTCAAATAGTTTTGTCGTTTAAAATCATTATTCAAATTATTTTGTAAAGTCAAAAGTAATAGTATGAAAAAAAGAAAAAAAAAATTGCGTCAGGTGTGAGGTGGACATAATTTCCGAAGTAGGTACGCAAAGAGTTGTATTGTATCACACGTTGAGAACGCGTAATTTTCTTTATTGTGCATTGGGCCCCACCGAACCAACTACCTGTGACCTGCCCCCAAATATAAATTAAATTAAATTGCTTATTGACCCTCAAATTTCAATAAAATTCATTGAATCAAATCCCAAATACCAAATTCATCTTCATCCTCATGGCTATGAACCACACTTTCTACCTCTCCCATGGATCTCCTATGATGAGCATCGACGATAGCATCAAAGCAAGGCAGTTCTTCAAATCTTGGAAGGACTCTATTCCTCTTCAAAAACCCAAAGCTATTCTCTGTATTTCTGCTCATTACGAAACCACTTATCCCACTGTCAATGTCGTTTCCGGCCCCAACGACACCATCTACGACTTCTATGGCTTTCCTTCCCAGATGTATAAGGTAATATTATTTTCAAATTTTCTTTTTTTTTTTTTTTTTTTTTTTTTGTTTATGGAAATGGTTGGATTTATCATATTCTTTGTGTTTTTTTTTTTTTTAAAATGAAATTTCTTATCAATTATGTCACTTTTTTTTTTCTTTAATTTTCATTATTTCCTCAATTTCTTACCAAATTTTCTTTCTTTAGTTATATAAGGTTTTGTTGACTTTTCTCTTTTCTACACCTTCTTCTTATCCTCTTTCTATTGTTATTTTGTTTATGTTTATATTTATGTGTTTAACCTTTTAGTTTCTAAATTTTTATTTTATTATTAAAAAACTATTTTATCCTTCACCGATAACTATTTTTAAAAAAATTAATTGATTTGTTTTATTATAGCCCATGCTGACATTTAGTGTTCAAACAAAACAAACATGCATATGTCAAGTGCTTTTAAACTGATCAATACAAAAGCAATGAGATATATGAAACTCATAGATAGAAAATGAGATTTAAAGGAGCTGTTTCTAGGCCTCCCCTTTAATTTGTTGGTAAAATTAATCGCAATTAGCATAGACAAACAAGAATGGCTTAATTAACTTATGAAAAACAGTTAAAATATCCGGCACCGGGAGCTCCGGCGCTGGCGAAGAGAGTGAAAGAGGCTCTGATAAGGGCCGGGTTCGAGCGAGTAGACGAGGAGCGAGGACGGGGATTGGACCATGGAGCATGGGTTCCTCTAATGTTCATGTATCCAGAAGCAGACATTCCAGTTTGCCAACTTTCAGTACAAACACATTTAAATGGAAAACATCATTACAATTTGGGCAAAGCATTGGCTCCTCTTAAGGATGAAGGAATTCTCATAATTGGGTCAGGAAGTGCTACACACAACCTTAGGACACTCAACCGCAGTGGAAAGTCTTCACCCATTGCCCCATGGGCTCTCGAATTTGATAATTGGCTTAAAGATGCTCTCCTTCAAGGAAGGTATATATGCACCTAAAATTTTAGATATATATATATATATATATATATTTGGCAATTACAATAGATAACACTTCTAAGATTAATAATTAAGTGTATTTGTAAATATAGCAAAATCTATCAGTGATTGTCTATCAGCTATACAGTCTGCTACTTATAAACTCCAAGAGCTGAATTTAAATTTTGTTATATCTATTCATACTAAATTTGATTGCTATATATGCATTTGTTTGTGTTTAGGTTAAATGACAAATTCTGTCCTTATGGTTTGAAGAGAGTTAGAGATTAGTTCTTATGGCGTGATAAAACCTTCATAAATAGTCCATGTGAACTAAATTCTAGCTTTTAAGACCATAGAGATTAAATTCTAACTTTCTCCAAACTATAGGGACCAAACTTGTAATTTAACATATGTTTATTAGTTACATGAGATGAATTACCTGAAGAATGCTTTATGTTGTAGGTACGACGATGTGAACGAGTACGATAAGAAGGCTCCACATGCAAGAATGGCACATCCAAGTCCTGACCACTTTTTCCCGCTGCATGTTGCGATCGGAGCAGCGGGAGGCGACCCAAAAACTAAGCTTATCCACCATAGTTGGGACCATGGAACCATGTCCTACGCCTCCTACCAATTCACTGCCTCTTCTCCCACCCACCAATCACAATGATAACATCAACACAGCCCCTCCAACTCTCTCCTGTTTATACTTATAGGCTGTGTGTTTAAGGCTGTTCTTGTCAATTTAGTTCAAATATAGCACATGTTATTCTCTGTTTATAATATTGTGCTGTTTATATACCATGTGATTTGCTTTCCTTTGTTTAATTCTAGTACTTCTGCTGCACAGCAGTTTATGAATTCTTATATGATTTGATTAAGAATACGTAGAAGATTTCATTGTTCGTATTAGTGCATGTTGATGTAGTGATTTCAGAAAAAGAGATTTAAGTATAATTGATTTTCATATGATCATATTAATGTTTGGTTTCAAGTTCTTAAAACATTAGAAGAGTGGCTGTCCTACCGAGAGAATGGGCAGCTGAGTTACCCAACCTGAGCATTTACAAAATGAAAGTATAGTATGATTAATCTGTATAATTCTTGGGGTTCAACTGCTTTAAAATTTTAACTTCTAAATAACTTTCTTTTATCAACCAATTGTTATATAAGCCACTTCGGTCCAGTAACATTTTAAACCAAGTATCTATGTCCATTGTAAAATTAATTTTGATTTTGAATTATTATGTTTTGTTTTAAAAGTGAGTTTAGAATTATCAAATTAAATTACTAAAAAGAATATTTTCTACTATTTGAGAAATTATTTAACTAAAATGGTCAAAAATTGGTCGAATTCGGTATTTTACTAGATGAATAAAATGAGGACTAGTTTTTGTAGTGATTCTCAGTCAATCACCCCACCAAGAATCATCTCTCAACTAACTATTAAAAAATGATTTTAGATTTTTCTAAAATCAATTTCAACATTTGACAAATATAAAATATTGGAAAGAAGAGCGATTTTGGTAATGGCAAAAAAGTACTTTTGGTCATGGCAAAAATCACTCTTGTTTGGAGCTGATTATAGAGCTGTTAAAATTATTTTGTCATGTTTAAAATCATTTTAAAGCACACATTTAATGATTCAAAATATATTTAATGTTTAATTTTATATTTCTAAATGCATTTTTATACTATAAAAATAGATTTGAAATAATTTGAAAATGACAAAAGTGATTTTAATCATATATAAATTAGAAGTAAAGTCAAATCATCAAACTTTGCTGCGTCCATCATCCCATTAAATCACCTTGGGATTCTGCTTGAAACTTCCTCCTCCTTCTTTTCCTTTTATCATTAATCGATTTGTTATTTGTATATTGTGAAATATTTGAATAAACGGTTGAAAATTTAGAAACTAAATTATATCTCAAATTCCCACTTCACATGTTAGATCTAAAGTAATTGATCATAAAATTATAAATAAACAAGAGATAGGGAAAAAAGAGAACGACACCGAAAATATACTGGTTCGTTCCAAACTCGTGTCTACGCTCAGTCTTTTGCAAAGACACCCAAACTCATGCTACTACAAATCTCCCCCTAAATAATCCAACACGAACTATTTGATGCTCAACCTCTTGTCGTCCCTCCCTCAATCGGAAGCTCAACCTCGAGCTTCGGTTCTCACGACCGTCGTCTCCTTCGATTTAGGCTCACGATCTAAGATTCATAGGTCCATTTCAAGTTATTTATTACTTTGCATTTTTATTACTTTGCATTTTGCAATATTAATAAAATATTAATGTAAATCCCTTTTGTGATGTCACAACATCAAAACATACTACCACATAAGCTGAAAATATCATCACAACATCGAAAATTCACATTTTTGTTTAGGAGGTACTTACATTTCAAATTTGGGTGCACTCTTTTGACTGTTAAGTTATTTTTCATTAATATAATTATTTTTTTTTCAACCTCATAGTGACTCAAGAATAGTTGATTCTCCAAAGCCGTCACCACGGACATAGAGTCGGATATATCAAAATCACCGTTATCTAACTTCATGGTGAGTTGAATATTTTAATTTTTAATTTCTATTGTATTGTATTTGTGATTGCTCTTGATGGATAGATACATGTTGATGTGGTTGAGTTTTTGAGTAATTAATTGAATACTTGAGTTAGTTAACTTCATAGTGAGTTGCATATTTTAATTTCTATCGTAATGTATTTGTGATTGCTCTTTATGGATAGATACATGTAGATGTGGTTGAGTTTTTGAGTTAATTGAGTGCTTGAGTGTTTGGGTTTTTTATTTTATAGGTAGGTGTAAGTTGGCTGTTGTTTATTAGTTTCATTTATTTTATAGATGGACAGCGGTAGTCGAAATACAAGTGCTACCGGCAATAATGAAATGCCTCCTCCTCCTCCTCCTCCTCCTTTTCCTCCTAATACAAGCCAAACTCCTAAACATATACTACATTTACCTCCCAAGTCGAACCGAAAGAGACCTAATAAACCAATTTCTTCTGTGTGGGATCATTTCACAAAAATGGAAGAGAGTGCTAATGTAGAGCTAGGTGCAAGTGTAACTATTGTGGTAAGAATTACGCATGTGACACTAATATAGTTGTGGAACTAGCACTTTATGGAAGCACTTAAGAAATCAATGTAAAAAGTACCCATATAGAGAAGAAAAAGGACAAACCACCTTAACTCTTGTACCTTCAAATGATGGAAAAGGAGGCAATGGTTGCAACGCTAGTAATTTTATGACTACATTGTTTAGCCAACAAGCATGTCGACTAGCATGTGCTAAGATGATAATAATGAATGAGTTGTCGTTCAGATTTGTTGAGACTGAGGGTTTTAGACACTTATGTAGCATTTCGTGTCCTAAGTTTGATGTTCCTTCGAGAGCAACACAATTGCCAGAGATGTAGATCAACTTTATCTTAAAGAGAAAAAAAGTTGAAATCATTTCTAGTTAAAAACTCTGAAAGAGTTTGTTTTACTATAGACACTTGGACTTCGCTACAAATTGTGAAATACATGGTAATCACTACACATTTTATTGATCCTCGATACAAGTTTAAGTATTTGAATTATTGTCTTTCCAATATTTATGAGGATGATGTTGTTAAGGATATGGTTGAGAGTGTAGAGATGTATTTGTATTGTCTATATGACTTTTACAAATCACATAACACATCCACTCAAGGTAGTCATAGTAGATTTGATTCTCAACAATCAAACATTGTCACTATAAATGAAGATGATCATGGTGTGGATGATGAAATAATTGATCTTTGGATAACTTTTAAGCGATTGAAAGAAGAAGAAAGTTCATTGAAAGTGGAGAATGACTTGAGTTATTATTTGTCTGACAAGGATATAAAAGACAAAGATGATTTTGATATTTTGTACTGGTGAAAAATGAATGGCTACAAATATCCTATTAATTGTTTGAGATATTATGGCGATTATAATATCTACCGTGGCTTATGAATCTGCGTTTAGTACGGAAGATTCTTGACTTCTTTCGACATTCTTTGACTCCTAAAATAGTAGAGGTCTTGATATGTACGCAAAATTGGATTCGTGGAGGCTCAGTGTTATTAGATCTCCCTCCACAGCTTGAAGAGTTAGAGGCTTGTGAAAATATTGAGTCAGGTAATTAATTGAATTTTTTATTGTAGATATCTAACATGTATTATGCTCAAATAATATATATTTAGTTTTGTCAAATTTTTTTTTTAGGGATCCCATCATCCTTTATTGTTTTGAAATAATGGATTGGATTTGGAGCATATTGATGATTTTAATTGTAAATTTTTCTTCCATAACATAATTTATTATTACTTATGTTATGTATAGTCCTTTTCGTTTAATGTATTTGTATTTTTTTAGGCATTCTAGATAAAGACAAAATATGAAAACAAAATTCACTCATTGGTCATGTTGCTGTTTGGACTTTTTTGTAATGGGCTAATAGTTATTATTGAACTTGGACATTTTTGTTTCTATTTTTGAATGAATTTGAATGTAGACTTTGAATATTTTGAATGTGGACTTTGAACTTCAACATTTGAATGATTTGAATTAGTTTCTTTTGAAGTTTATAGTGAATTTATGGTTGTTGTATTCTAAGGTAAATGCTAAACAAATTTGCATAAAATGCTTGTTGTTTGATTATGAAATTTTTAATAATTAATGTAAGAGAAATTTTCACCTATAGAAAAAATGTCAAACTATTTACAGAAAATAGCAAAAAAATACTGATAGACATTGATAGACTTCTATCAGCATCTATCAGTGATAGACTTCTATCATTTATATCACTTATAGACCCTGATAGACTTATATCAGCGTCTATCACAACTATCTAAAAATTTTGCTATTTTGTGTAAATAGTTTCCCTTATTTTTCTATTTTTAAACATTTTTATTAAGTAATATATTTAGTTCATTTATATAAATATGTTATTTATTGACCAGCAAAAATCAAATTCTTCAATAGAAAGGGAAGAAAGGAAAAAAAAATTAAACATGTAAAAAAAAAAAAAAGAACAACACAACACACCTGACCCATAAATATGAGGTTGAATTGGATTGGGTTGGGTTGACCATTCGAAATGAAACTAAAGAAACTGGAGGGAATGGCAGATTTCGGGTTGGTCCAGAAAATTCCCCTAACCCCGCCAAACTCGGCCCATATACACCCCTATTCTTCACTGCCACACTAAACGACACACTGGAATTAAATAACTTCAAACTGAAGTCTTCAAATTTCGTCTATTGCATTTTCTCTCAACTGGCTAAGGCTCTGGGCCTGCAATTTTTGTTCACTTCACAACACACATATACATAATGTGTTGCTACCAAATTTCCTATCCATGGGCCAAGTTTATTCACATTGAAGAAGGAAAAGATCAGCCACATTATTTGATTCCTTTTTCACGGCCAATCCATTTTTCTTCAATTATTAAGCCACCTTTAAATTTACCAATCAAAATTATGCTTATGGGTTAAGCAAAGAAAAATGATTTAGGCCAAATTTTGGGCTTTAAAAATAAATGGAATTTTGTCTCCACTTGTCCTAACATTAATAAGACGTGGTTACAATCAATCCCTCATGCATTGAACGCTGATTGAACTAATAAAAGAAATAAAATCACCCTAGAGAGAATTTGCTTAACGATTTGTTTTTTTAAGGAAAATCCTTCTATTCGCTCATCTACCATACTCGATAGGAACTCTACTTCCCTAGACAAAGGGAGTAGGTCGAGGTCGAGCAAGCATTAAGCTTAAGTAAGTTCTTTGACTACGAGATCGGGTGTGGCCAAGAAATAAGGATGATTTTTCAATCCAGCGGGAGGAAAAGTTTTTGCATGTAATCGGGCAAATTCTTATTCCAAGGCTTACATTTGGTTTAAACCAAGGTGCTTCGAAGCAAAGACTCTCGAGCATGGCTTCCAATCAAATTTCGTTCAAACACAGGGATGAAGTGGCTTAGTGAGAAGAAGGGATGGTATGCTGAAATGGTGAGTTGCACCTACGCCTTCATTGCCTACTTTTCCAATCTTAGCTTATCATACGAGGTGTTTGGGAGACTTTACCCTACAATGTGAGGTGTTTGGGAGACTTTACCGTATAATGGCCAAGAACGTCAATTCCCAAGGCACCATGAACCCTCTTTATGAGGGGGACAAGGAGGAGTCTGCTATATTTAATCCTAGCTTAATGGACTTATGTTTCATAAACCAAAAACAAAAAATCAATTTGTTATAATGCCGCCTTGTTTGGTAGGTAACCATTTAGTTTTTTATTTTTAGTTTTTGAAAATTAAGCCTACAAATATCTTTTACACCTCTAGATTTTTTGTTTTGTTATCTACTTTCTACTCATGTTTTTTAAAACCAAGTCAAAATTTTTAAATTAAAAAAGTAGTTTTTAAAAACTTCTTTTTGTTTTTAGAATTTGGCTAAGAAATATACTCTTGTACTTAAAAAAGATGCAAATTATTGTAAGAAAATGTGAGAAAATAGACTTAATTTTAAAAAACAAAAAACAAAAAATGATGATTACCCAACAAGCCTTTAATTATTAATTTGTATTTGGGGAGTGGAATTGCATACTGCACTCTTTTTTAAGAAATTGGATCTGTAGCATCAATTAAAGTATCATTTGGAAATTTAGCAAAAACCAAAAATCATAAGAATTATAGCAAGATGCCTTTCTCACTTTTTCTATTTTCCTAAAATGCCCTCAACGATATCTACACTGTAATTAAATTTTTCCCTCCCATATTTGAGTGTCAACAAATTAGATTATAAACTATAAAATTGCCTCTATTAGTTTGAATCTTGAGATAAGATCAGATCTCTCTTTTTTTGTTTTTTCCAAATCTCACTCTTTATCTCATTGTTCCGATTTTTCCTTTCTTTTTATTGTATTTTTTTTTTTTCAAATCTTATATCATCCTAAGTTTGAACTTTAAACATACACAAAAGTATCAATTTACCCTCTTAAAATTCATTTGTATTAAACTTATAATGGTTCCAATTAAAATCAAAATCAATTATCCATCTATAGATTATAGTCTATAAAATCACGTCTTAGTTTATCAATTTTTTTTTTTCTTTTCAAATATCACTCTTTATCTCAATTTTTATGGTTTAACTTAATAATAGTATCAATTTGAACTTTAAACTTATACAAAAGTATCAATTTACACTATTTTAAAATTCATCTGTATTGAACTTATAATGGTTTCAATTAAAATCAAAATCAATCATCCATCTATTTTTTGCATGTAATGTAAAATTGTAGTTTAAAAAATATTGAAGTTTTTTTATAGTAGTTTAAAAATCATTAACAAAATATACTATTAAAGTTGATGCATGAAAGAGAATTTTAAAAGAAATCCAATATTTATGGCATCGAAATAAAAAAAGCACATCACATGACCACACATATCAAATATCAAATCAAACATCAACATCTCCACCAGAATTTGAGAGTAAGGGAGTTCATTTCAACTCATCATTTTTTTTTCTTTTTCTTTTTCTTTTTTTTTTTTTCTTTTTTTTTTCCGGTTGCGTGGTCATAAATCCCAAGTTTCGCCATCAGGTGAACATGTACAAGAATAACAAAACGAGGAAACAAATCTAATCAGAGATTTTGGCCCAACTTACATGTACACATTCACTAGGCCCTACCAAACCCCAATCTTCTACTTCTGATCCTTCTCCCTCATCCCCAACAAAAAAAAACCAAAAAAAAGAAGAAAAAAACCGAAACCAAAACTATATACAAAATGCACTTCTCAATTAACGTAGCCTAGTCTAAACAGAGTATCTGCCTCCGTTTCCCCATTAGTATTCATTGCAACGATCGAGCTTCTGCATTTATAACATACAAATTTCCCCGGGACATCATCAGAGTCTTGAATCCCTGAACATCTCGTATGCCGCCAAACGCCGCACAAGTCACAAGCTAGCATTCTCTCCCCATCGTCATCCTTTGCTCCACAACTACAATCGACTGTCCACCTTTCTACCCCTCTCTCCATTCGAAACCTGTTCAGCGCAATCTTCACTTGGCATCTTCCTCTGACACGAACCGACTCTGTTTGTCCGAACAACAGCTTGACCTGGGTAGAATCGTCTACACCCCCATGGTCGACTATCTCTTCTGCTTGAAACCTTCTGAACATCAAGTATACATCTTGGAAAGCTTTTGATGCTTCCAGCTTCAGGTCAGACATGGTAGCATTAGATGGAAGTATAACTAGTTCTGGAGGAGGTCTTGAGGAATTGTCTTTTGAGTCCTCCACGACTTCCACCTCACACAAGAGGCATATCGAAAAAGGATTCAACTTAGTCGACAGCTTCTCCGGTTTATAATCTTTCACAAACTGCTTGCAGTCTATGAGCTTTAAGGCCGAGCTCACTGCTGCTTCCCTAGTTGCCTGGGGCCCATAGTTCACCATAGAATGTGGGTGAAGCATGGCATCGTACAAAAATCTCAAGTCCAATAGAAGATTTTCTTCAGATGGGTAGCTAGAGATGGATGATTCAGTGGAATCAGAAGCTGTATTCAATGAAACACTGCCCTGTTCGAGTCTGCATAACGACAAATACACCCCCTTAAGAGACCACAAACTATGAACAACAAGTGTACTAACAATAACATGGAAAAAGATCAAAGAAGAAAGACCATTTCATTTACCTGTATTCGAAAGCACCAGACTGAGGATTGCGTTGAGCATTAACAACCATTCCATCAGATGATACTTTCCCTCCAAGATTCTTAAGGCAATAATCAAGGAGTTCAGGTGGACCTGCTTTGCACACAGCACCACGAAGGGTGCGCCAAGTGACCCAATTCGACCCAGATACTGCATGCAGCACTTTCAGCATTGCTTCCTCAACACGTGTAACATCATTTCTTGTCCACGAGCACAAGACCTTGGACTGCTGCTTCTCATCCGTTGCATCATTAATGGTTGATGATGACTTGCGAACATTATGAATTAAGCTCATCAGAAACCTGAAGAGATCTCTTACATTTACAAGCTTACGCTCTGACAGAGACTGATAATATAAAATTATATCCTGCAGGTGAGAACGGGGCTTCCGACCTTGAGATGTAAAGATTGACAAAGGTAGGCTGGAGAGGGTTTCAACGGCCATTTTGTAGGCATCAGGAGTCACAGCAAAACTACCGGCACCAAATTCATAACCCCACTCGCCATACCATGGATGACCTTTGGTGATGGCATGAAGCAGCCGGTACTCAACCCCATACTTTTTGGATACATCCATTACGCTTACCTTTCTGCCCAAAGACCGAAAACAAAAAATCAATTATTCCATGAATCCATAACAAGGAAGAATATGGCACTTTCACCATTTTCAGCACAGAAGAGAGCATACGCTGAATTTTCTTTTGGTTTTGGAACAAGGAACAATAATTCATTGATAAATAAAAAGAGAAACAGAACATAGCAACCAATGACTAAAGAGTGTAGACTAGGGAAAGAAGAAAAACAGAATTGATAGAAATAAAAGCAGAAAAAGGGAAAGACTGAAAATCACACACAGCCTATATAGAAAAGGCCCAATTTGTTACAAATGCCACTGAGAGTCAAAGCAGGAAAATGTTTAAACAATAAACACCACTAAGAACCTTTAATCTTATAAGTCCAAACTGATCCACCCAATCAAGAGACTTGATTTCAAGAACTCTTTGGTTCCTTTCCAACAAAATATTTAAGAGAATAGCTTTTGAAGCATTAATCCATAACAACTGTGCTTTGGTGGGAACAGCTGGCCCAAAAAGAATTTGGATAATATTAGATCTGGTATCCTCCCCAAAATGCAACACATATTGAAGAGAATACAGCACAGGGGTAGATTTTTTTTAAAAAAACAATGGTGTATACAAATACCAACGCAAAATATAGTGTACAACATTTCTCATTACCCTCAGATAAAATACCCCTAAAATACTCGATTATAGGCGGGCACCAATGTCAACAGAATAGAATCTTCTCACTTACATCCTTAACAACCCACTAGGAATCAATCCACTTTATGAACATGCATTGTGTGTGAGTACCTAATTTGTAAAGGAAAATTATAACAAATAATGAGATCTTTGCTTTTCTTTGGTCAGGGTGGAAAGAGCACTGAAATACCCTCCCAAAGCATAAAATTACAAACTTTAAGGTTTCACTTTGCTTTATCAATCATGCTAGTTTGTCATATTAACACAGGATTCCATTCCAACATAATAAATCAAACAAAGCTTAGAACTTAGAAGCTTACTTCACTATGATTTTTCTATAAATAGCTCAAAAGATAGCAAACAAAAACATTCGGAGATTAATAAATACACTTAATGCAAATACTTCAGTTGACAATGTGAAGCAAACTGACAAAAGCTATAAATACATTTCCAAAAGGATTCACTGTAAGGATGCCTTACCTGACTCCAAGCATTTTACAAAATCGGTCCCAAAAATCCATGATATGGCATCCAGATAAGTGCCTTGAGCCACCCTCTCTTCCATTGACCCTGAGTAGGTGCCCGTAACCATTGGAGTGGACCACCGCATGTAAAAGATGAGTATTGTTCTCTAATTGTTGGTACACCCAATCTTCCACATCATCTGTGCTTGTTACATGATTGCACGACTTGCATCTAGAAATGCATAAGGAACTCTTCAAAATCGTGAGAAAAACAAAAGCCAAAACAATGTTTAGACATAGAGAGCTATCAACATCAAATTCTGCAAGATAAGAAAAGGTTGAGATGTATGCCTGTCATTCAGCTATAACAATTTTACTTCTACACAACAAAATAAAGAAGGAACCAATTGCAAACACAAGAAAATGAATTTTGCGAAGTGTTCATTTGGCTACACTGTTTAAATGGAAAGGAAATAGATGACAGTTGTGATCACTGATCCCAGAAGTATCATTCATCTTCTGCACACATCAATGTAATATTTGACTCATAGATTAAATTTTACTTATAAATCACGTGACATAGGAGGCTAAGAATTCTGTAAATCATGAATCATCCAGCAAAAATTATATCTAAGCTCATCTGTACACGATGATGTGTCCATATCAAAGTTCAATTCTAGTCTCGAAAGCAATCACACGAACCCATTGAACTAAAAGGAAGAAAGGTAAAATAATTAAAGTAAAATCTGGATTGTTCAGTCCAGAATAAACATAAACGAGGGAAAGGGGTGTGGTTAATGAGCTCACTTGGACTCGGAGAGATGCAAGACGTCTCCACAGCACATACATGGCTTATGATAACCTCCAATGGAGCTTCCATTAGCCTTTATTATGAAATGGTACCGTTTCGCACACACAGGATGTGCACTCCACCCTAATCATTGCCATACAATTTCAAACAATTCACATCAATCATCAAACAAAACACCCTCTTGGGTGTTCTTGTACGGTAATCCATAAGGGTATCTATCATCATAACCCAAAAGTTAAAAAAATTAAAACGTATAAAAAAAATTCAAGAGAATTTGATATTCGACATGTTCTAAAGTTAAAAAGATAAACAAAATGGAGATAGGGGAAAGATAAATGAAATAATTGTTTATCCAGAAGGAAAAGAGGAACACGCAGCTACGTGTTTTGTCAACTTTTTCCGAGATGTGGGACATTGTATCCACAAACAAACAATCCTCAATTTCCATGAAAATCACTCTTCTTTTCCCATCTTCTCTCTCTGTTAAAGAAAAAGATCCCCCCACCCACCCTTCCACCACTCACTATGCAAAAGAAATACATAAATAATCTCCCCTTATAGTATAGTAATTCAAAATTAGTTACTCCATATGAATACTTAGACAGCCAAATAAAATAAATTAATTAATTAACTAAAAATCAAGAAAATGGTCAAAAGCCCCAAAAAAAATTCACAATCATGATCATTCATCACCCACTAAGACACCGTACTCCCAAAGTTTCGAATTAGCTGTCACTCAGACATTAACATAATATCCAATTTCCCTTTCCATTCCGCCACGTGTAACACATCCAACGGTCGTCCCACAAACACCCATCAAATCAAGGGCCCCACAGAAGGAAAAAAATTAATTCACCTCGAAAACTATTCCCTCATCTCAAAATCTCGAGAAATTATCGGCATCAGTCAAATTCGCGAGATTTTGAAGATCGATCGCCGGCAAGGAGAGGTAAAGAAAATGATCGGAAAAGTGAGAGAAAGGAGAGACTCACCAACAACACGGCACTGATCGCAGTAAACGGATCTGGATCTGGGGACATCCTCCTCGACGATATCGAGATAAACAACGGCAGGTTGAGAATCGGGGCCTTCGACGAGGTCACCGACGCGGAAGAGGATCTGCCATGTGAGAAGGTGAGGGAACAAGGAAGAGGGAGGGGGAAGTAGAGCATGTTTAGAGAGGAAGGTGCGAACGTTGGTCCGGAAAGGGCCGGTGAAAAGATGGTCGTGGTGGTCGGAATCATCTGGAGGAGCGGCGGCGGACATGGAGGAAGAAGGGAAGGAAAGGAAATCGTAAAGATCAGCAGTGACACGTCTCTTCATTCTCTTGAGGGGACGGGCGTTAACGACCATAGCTGAAAGGTAGGGATGAAAAAGAGGCTGAAAGGAAGGAAGAAGAGAGAAACAGACGGCGGAGATTAGGGTTAGCGTTAAGACTCAGAAATCGGGGGAAGAACTGGAAGAGCCAGCAATAGCGGTTTAGGGTTTTTTTTTTTCTTTCGGTTCGAATCTCTTTTTGGTTTTTTTTTTTTTTTTTCTTTTAAATTTTGATTTTAATGAGTGTTTTGTTTTGGGTTCATTGGTTGGTTGTACGAGAGAAATCCAATGGATTAAATTGGAAATTATTTGAAATTATTTGAAATTATTTGAGATTTGAAACAAAGAAAAAGAGAAGAGAATGAGTCGGTTTACAAAGAGAGAGAGAAAGAGAGAGTTTGCCTTTTAATGATAAAAAGAAAAAGTTATTTTGAAGATGAGTAGAGAGAAAGAGATGATTTTAACAAAAAGAAGGACCGCTCTTACTACCAGAATCCTCTACCATACTCCTTTTTTTTCCCTTTTTATTTATTTTATTCACTTTACTTTAATATTTTAATATTCTAGGGTTAACTACAAATACAAAATGAATAGATTTTGTGGTCCAATTTCAAAAATAGTCGTAATATAAAATTTCTATCTATATTTCCATTATATCTTAGAAAAATTCATAAAACACAAAAAAATAATAATAATAATAATAATAATAATAAGCATCAAATTGCCACTAATATAAATATAATATAAATAATAGACATGTTTACATATTTGAAAATAATAAATTATTTATTTACTAATTTAATTTAATTTTTATAATTTTTTCAGAAATATCCATCGAAATCGATATTTCCATTGAAATTTCCGTAAAATTAAGAACTCGATATTTTCATCGATATCGATATTTTAAAGCTCAGTTTAAAAAATAATAAGCATCATAAGTGACCTTTTAGTTTTTGAACTTTAGGTAGTAACGATTTAGTCTTTCTATTTTCGATGTTGTTACAATTTAGTAGTTAAACTTTAATGAGTAACAATTTAGTATCTCTTTCAAAATAATAATAATTTAGTTTTTATGCTTTAAAATTTATAACAATTTAATCTCTATCATAAAAATTCCTTCAAAATTATGTGTTGACTTTTATTATGTAACTATTATAAATGTAATATATAAATGTAGATATCCATAACCTATATAGGTTACAAAATATCATAAAACTCCCATTGAATTTGATATTGTAACATACCTCCCCATTGAATTCAATCTTGTAACATACACCATCTCATATCCTATAAATAGTGGTATATGTTACCTTTGTAATACACACCACAATTGAGTTCAATTGTCATTTCTACTTTCTTATTTCTCTCTACTTTACTACTTTTGTTCTTCCTTTGTTCATTGTATTGTTCTTATTTTATAATACGTTATCAGCACGACTCTACCACTTTCATTTGCAAAAGGTAGGTTAATTTTGTTTTTGCTTTTGTTTTGTGTTATGAACGTTCTATGTATACAGTGTATATGTATCAAATACATCATATATACACTGTGTATGGTTTAAACGTTGACATGTTATTTTATGCAATATTGACATATTACTTTTACAAAGTTATTATTCGATTCATATAATATTATGATTAAATTTATCTTATTCTTTAGTTTATGTTTTATCTTATTAATCATGTATGAGAATAATATATTATGTATAATATGATTGTTCATTCCCTATAAGATCTTTTATCCTTTTATTTTTCCTAAACTTATACTTATTTGTGTCCTTCATAGCATTGATCTAAATGATTATACCATTTTTATCTAAACATGTTGTTAATCATTTTATATAGATATATATGAGCATGTTGTAAAATTAATATATATATTGCAATTTGTTTATTTGAATTATCATTAACATGGGAATAAAATATGCATATCTAAATTCTCATTACTTGATAATTTAATTAAAAAGATTGATATATTGCTATGTATTATGATATGTATTATACCTTTAATTGATCATAGACATGTATATTTTAAATCACTATGTATTAATTTTGTTACATTTTGTATTATGTACAATATGGTTTACTATTATTATTATTATTTTATATATAAATATCATGTCTATAATACATATATATGTTGAGCATGTTATTTATATTGGTTAAAAAAAAAATACAACATGTAGTAATTATCTATATTGTTTAAAATGCATATTTGATATGTTTATTAAATTTCTAATATAAGTATATTTCTTTGCTATAGTTTTACCATGACAAGTCTTACCAAATTAGAGTTTTTAGCTCTTGATATCAATGGTAACAATTATTTATCATGGGTACTTGATGCTGAAATTCATTTGGATGCCATGAATCTTGGAGAAACAATTAAAGAAGGAAATACGACTTCTAGTCAAGAAAAGGCAAAAGCCTTGATTTTCCTTCGACATCATCTTCATGAGGGGCTAAAGACTGAATATCTTACAGTAAAAGATCCCTATGTTCTATGGCAAAGTTTAAAGGAAAGGTATGATCATCAAAAAACAGTAATTCTTCCTAAAGCTCGTTATGATTGGATGCACCTAAGGTTGCAAGATTTTAAATCAGTAAGTGATTATAATTCCGCACTATTTAAAATTAGTTCAAAATTGTTGTTATGCGGAGAAAAATTACTGATGAAGATATGTTAGAGAAGACATTTTCTACATTTCATGTCTCGAATATGCTCCTGCAGCAGCAATATCGAGAAAGAGGTTTTAAAAAGTATTCTGAACTTATATCATGTCTTCTTGTGGCTGAACAAAATAATGAGCTATTAATGAAAAACCATGAGTCTCGACCAACTGGAGCAACACCATTCCCTGAAGTGAATGCTATAATTTCAAATAATCATGGTCGAGGTCGTGGTCGTGGTCGTGGTCGAGGTCGTGACCGCGGTAGAGGAAGAAATAACTATTCTTTTCGTGGTAATAATTATTCAGATTTCAAGAAAATCACAAATACTGATGATCAAAGAAGAAAAACTCCACAAAATAAGAGCTTTAAAAGTGTTGAAAATCAATGCTTCCGATGTGGTATGAAGGGGCATTGGTCTCGTACCTGTCGTACGTCCAAACACTTAGTTGATCTCTATCAAGCCTCATTAAAGGAGAAAGGAAAAAATGTGGAAGCAAATTTTGCATATCAAGATGATGTATTTGACCCTTCCAACATGACGCATTTAGATGTTGCTGATTTTTTTGAGTCTCCTGAAGAGAAAATTGATGCTATTGAAGGAGTCGCAAATACTTCCTTTGATTATGATAATGTCCAAAAGTAGTTTTGTTTTAGTTTTCTCTTTCTTTTACATTTGCAAGCTAATTTTTGAATATTTATAGTAGTTTTGTCTTTAATTTTTAGATTATTGTAATCCTTTTTTTTTATAATGAAGAATCATGGACATTTCTCATATTTTGGCTGACTCAAAGATGAATAATGAAGACTTATGCTTGGCAGATAGTGCAACTACGCATACAATACTTAAAAATAGAAAATACTTTTCTAAATTGACAATGCTTGAAGCAAATGTCAATACAATATCAGGTTCTGCAAACTTGATTGAAGGTTTTGGAAAAGCAAACCTTATTTTACCTAGAGGAACAAAATTCACAATTAATAATGCTTTGTTCTCTAGTAAATCGAAAAGAAATCTATTGAGTTTCAAAGATATACGTCAAAATGGTTATCATGTTGAAACTAACAATAAAAATAATATAGAATATCTCTATATTACATCTATTGTTTCACATGGAAAACGTATATTGGAAACACTGCCTGCTTTTTCTTCTGGATTATATTATACACATATACGAGTAATTGAAACATACACAACAATGAACCTGAAGTTCATGAATCCAGATATATTCATCGTTTGGCATGATCGATTGGGTCATCCTGGATCAATAATGATGAGAAGAATTATCGAGAATTCTCATGGACATCCATTAAAGAACCAGAAGATTCTTCAATCTAATGAATTATCATGTGTTGCTTGCTCTCAAGGAAAATTAATAATTAGGCCATCACCAGCTAAAGTGGGAATTGAGTCACCTACATTTTTAGAACGAATTCATGGTGACATATGTGGACCTATTAATCCACCAAGTGGACCATTTAGATATTTCATGGTTTTAATTGACGCATCCAGTAGATGGTCACATGTGTGTTTATTATCAAGTCGAAACCTTGCATTTGCAAGATTACTTGCTCAAATAATCAAATTAAGGGCACAGTTCCCTGATTATACAATCAAAAGCATTCGACTTGATAATGCTGGTGAGTTTACATCCCAAGCATTTAATAATTATTGTATGTCAATTGGGATAAGTATTGAACATCCTGTAGCTCATGTTCATACACAAAATGGATTAGCAGAATCATTCATCAAACGTTTACAATTAATTGCTAGACCATTACTTATGAGAGCAAAACTTCCAATATCTGTATGGGGTCATGCTATTTTGCATGCAGCGTCACTTATACGCATAAGACCGACATCTTATCATAAGTACTCCCCAGTGCAATTAGCTTATGGTCAAGAGCCAAATATTTCCCATTTGCGAATTTTTGGTTGTGCAGTATATGTTCCAATTGCCCCACCACAACGTACTAAAATGGGACCTCAAAGGAGATTAGGAATATATGTCGGATTTGATTCCCCATCAATTATTAGATATCTTGAACCCCTGACGGGTGATGTATTTACTGCACGATTTGCTGATTGTCATTTTAATGAGACAACTTTTCCAACATTAGGGGGAGGAATTAAGAAGTTGGAAAATGAAATTGCCTGGAACGCATCGTTATTGTCTCATTTAGACCCTCGTACAAATCAATGCGAAATTCGAAAAATAATTCATTTACAAAACATAGCAAACAAAATGCCAGATGCTTTTACAAATGTTAAGAAAGTGACCAAGTCATATATTCCAGCTGTTAATGCTCCATCTAGAATTGAAATTCCAACTCAGCAAGTTGTTACAACTAATGAGTCAACGGTACGCCAGAAGCGTGGTAGACCAGTAGGTTCAAAAGATAAAAATCCTCGAAAAAGAAAAGTAATCAATAGTCAAAATGACTCAATTGAAAATGAGAAGATTCAAAAAGAATCTCCAGACATGACTATTGATAAAAATGTCGAAGAGACTCAAGTATATGAAGATAACAGTGAGATCTCGATAAATTATGTAATGACAGGAAAAAGATGGAATAGAACTGATGTAGCCATAGACAACATTTTCGCTTATACTGTTGCTCATGATATTATACATGAAAATGAGGATTGTGAACCTAGATCTGTTGAAGAATGTCGCCATAGAAAGGATTGGCTTAAGTGGAAAGAAGCCATCCAAGCAGAATTAAACTCACTTTCAAAACGTGAAGTTTTTGGACCTGTAGTCCATACACCTGAAGGTGTAAAACCTGTGGGATACAAATGGGTATTTGTACGTAAAAGAAATGAAAATAATGAGGTCACGAGATACAAAGCACGATTGGTTGCACAAGGATTTTCTCAAAGACCAGGCATTGATTATGAGGAAACATATTCACCTGTGGTGGACGCTATTACATTAAGATATTTAATTAGCCTGACTGTATATGAAAAGCTTAACATGCATCTTATGGATGTAGTCACAGCATATCTATATGGATCTCTGGAAAATGAAATCTATATGAAAATCCCTGAAGGATTTAAGATACCTGAATCATATAATTCAAAATCTAGAGAATTATATTCAATCAAATTACAGAGATCATTGTATGGATTAAAACAATCAGGACGGATGTGGTACAATCGTCTAAGTGAATATTTATTGAAAGAAGGTTATCAAAATAATCCAATTTGTCCATGTGTGTTTATTAAGAAATCACAATCAGGATTTGCTATTATAGCTGTATATGTTGATGATTTAAATATAATTGGAACTCCTGAAGAGCTTTCAAAGGCAATAAACTATCTCAAAAAAGAATTTGAGATGAAAGACCTTGGAAAAACAAAATTTTGCCTTGGCTTGCAAATTGAACATTTAGCTGATGGAATTTTTATTCATCAAACGACATATACAGAAAAGATTTTAAAAAGGTTTTACATGGACAAAGCACACCCATTGAACATTCCAATGGTAGTTCGATCACTAGACGTGAAAAAGGATATCTTTCGACCTCGAGAAGATAATGAAGAACTACTTGGTCCTGAAGTACCATATCTTAGTGCAATAGGTGCACTAATGTATCTTGCTAACAACACAAGACCAGATATAGCATTCTCAGTGAATTTATTAGCAAGATACAGTTCTTCTCCAACAAAAAGACATTGGAACGGAGTTAAACATGTACTCCGTTATCTTCGAGGAACGGTTGATATGGGTTTGTTTTATTCAAACAAATCAAATTTTGATCTAGTTGGTTATGCAGATGCTGGATATTTATCTGATCCACACAAAGCTAGATCTCAAACAGGTTATCTGTTTACATGTGGAGGAACTGCTATATCTTGGCGGTCTGTAAAACAGACCATTACAGCCACTTCCTCAAATCATGCAGAAATTCTTGCAATTCATGAAGCTAGTAGAGAATGTGTATGGTTGAGGTCAATGACTCATCACATTCGAGGAACATGTGGCTTGTCTTCTGGAAAATTTTTACCAACAATATTATATGAAGACAATACAGCATGTATAACCCAAATCAAAGGAGGGTATATAAAAGGAGATAGAACAAAACATATCTCACCAAAACTCTTCTACACGCATGACCTCGAAGAAAATGGCGACATTAATGTTCAACAAATTTCTTCAAAAGATAACTTGGCAGACTTATTTACAAAGGCATTACCCACATCGACATTCGAAAAGTTGGTGCACAACATTGGAATGCGACGACTCAGAGAACTCAAGTGATATATTCATGAGGGGGAGTAGAATTACTGTACTCTTTTTCCCTTGGCTATGCTTTTCCCCATAGGGTTTTTGTAGCAAGGTTTTTAATGAGGCAGGAAAGTATATAAAATAATGTACTCTTTTTCCTTCACTAGGATTTTTTTCCCATTGGGTTTTTTTCTAGTAAGGTTTTAACGAGGCATTTATTTTATATAATATGGATATCTAAGGGGGAGTATTATAAATGTAATATATAAATGTAGATATCCATAACCTATATAGGTTACAAAATATCATAAAACTCCCATTGAATTTGATATTGTAACATACCTCCCCATTGAATTCAATCTTGTAACATACACCATCTCATATCCTATAAATAGTGGTATATGTTACCTTTGTAATACACACCACAATTGAGTTCAATTGTCATTTCTACTTTCTTATTTCTCTCTACTTTACTACTTTTGATCTTCCTTTGTTCATTGTATTGTTCTTATTTTATAATAGTAACGACTTAGTATATATACTTTTAACAAAATAAAAAAAAAACAATTGATTTATATCGACCTACATGTGTAATAAATTTCATTAAATTTTAATAATATTTTTCACAATAAAAACTAAATCATCACAAATGGTAAAGTGCAAGAACTAAATTATTGTTTATTAAAGTTCAAAGATTAAATTGTTACAAATGGTAAAGTATACGTACTAAATCATTACCAACTAGAGTTTAAAGACTAAGGAGGTGTTTGGGGTGCTCAGTTGGTTATTAAAGTTGGCGATTATTATATAATGTAGGTTATAATAGTTTGTGTTTGGGGTGCAAATTATTTTAGTTTTTGGTAGGAAAAGAAAACACTATAACAAAGAAAAAAAAAAGAGAAAGATATGATGAGTAGGAAATAGTAAACACAGTAACAAAGAGAAATTTAAAATATCAATATTGTAGTTAATTATAAGTTATAGCACTTGGAAACGCCAACTATTATAACTTGAGCCCCAAACATGAAGTTGGCTATTAGCCAACTCCACCAACTTGAAGTTGGTGACCTAAACACCTAAATTGTTGTTTTAATATAGAAAGATTTAAGGAATTAGTCTACTATATAACTAATATTTCACAAACGTCTTAAAATTTAGTAATAGTCCATAACTAGATCTTAGCAATATTTTGGGCATTTCTACCCTTTTGATATTCTCTCTCATCTTTTAGTTTCGTAATATTTTAAAATTAAAAATATAATATTTCGAATTTACTATAAATTATATAAGGATTTTATTTTTTGAATTATCATTAATTGCATTATCTCTCAATAATAAATTTTTAAAATATTTAATTATTTTCTTATTAACATCATTTTCGAATTTTAACGTTTTTTTATTATTAATTAATTTCAATTGATATTATTTAATGCAACACATTTCAAATTAATGTTTCTTTCCCTTTCCCTTCCGCCCATGTCTGCATGAAAAATTTTCCTATTTAAATCTACACCATTTTATGAATTAGTTGAGGGGAGAGAGAAAGAGGGAGGGAGTAGAGAAACTATGGGATTCTAAGAGGGGAGAGAGAAAGGGAAGGGAGAAGAGAAACTAAGGAAAGAGAGAAAAAAACTAAAGAAAGAGAAAAAAAATTCAACTAATATAGAAAATAAAAACAAATAGTACAAATGGTCACCTCATTTAAAATTTGTCACTCGACATGTCATGTCACTTTTCTGTTAGTTAACTAACAGTTAAATTAATTCATGGACCATTTAGAAACATTTTCTAAACCTTAGAAACTAAAGTGTTCATTTTGAAACTTCAGGAACCAAAAGTGTTTTTTCCTTTATTGTATTATATTTTTCAAGCTGAAAAACGATCACCTCGCCATTGAAATCTCAAATATATGTCAAATATATTGGCAACGTACTGGAAAATTTAAATATATATCACATATACCACGGTTTCCTTTTTAGTGTGTTTACAAATCTATAATTAATATATATAAAAGTACAAATGAGGAAGAAACTCTTCTTGGACAATTTTATTCCTGTGATCTTTTATAATACCTAAATTAACCTTAAAAGTAAAGCCTACACATTCATTAATTACTCTCTCTCTCTTTCTTTCTCTCTCTCACCCATCCACTCACATTTCTCTCTCTTAACCTTCCTACCTCCCATCTATTTATATTTTCTTTTTTCTCTAAAATTAACTCTTCATTATCTCAACCCTTCAAATTTCTCTCGTCTCAAATCTTTTGGTATAAATATATCATTCTTCTTTTCATTCATGCTCACAAAATCACAACAAAAGGCTAGAAGATGAAAAAGAAATCACATCACTCTCTTTTAATATTTCATTTTTATTGTATCTAACTTTTTTATAGGAAAGCTTGTGTGTATTTTTTTTTCTTTACTCATTTTTTCTTTTAATAGAGATATAGATAAGAGAAATGCAAGATTCAAACGCCTCACGCACTTAAGGTAATTTCATTATTCTTCTTTCTCTTTGTTGTTCTACCAATATATATTTTTCTTATAAATGCGCTTGTGTGTATTTTTTCTTATTTCATTTTTTTAATAGGGAATGAAGATTGGAGCCACCCATAATACACTACTTCTTCAACCACAACATTAACAAATGTTCAAGGGATTCATTGTACTTTTTTAAAAAATTATTATTGGTTTTTTTTTCCATATATTTTATTTTATAATTTTAATTAAAATATACTTTGTATCCTTTTTATTTTTTTATATGATAGGTATTCTTATATTTGTTTTTTTAAATTAATAAGTGAAGAAATGTAACATAACTACCCTAATAAAATAATATTAATAAAAAAATATATAGTGTCATTGGATTAAGAAATATTATGAAGAAGTTATAACTTTTCAAATTGAAACATTAATTCATTCAATGTCCTCAACGTATCTTACATTTATATGTCCTAAAGAAGATGAATATATATACTGTTGGATCAAGAAGTTGAATATAATTTCAATAAACTTTTAATATATGAACAACTATAATGTTTAATACACACTCAATTTTTTTTAAAGAATTTTTTATTTAATTATTCATATCTCTATTAATTGGATGTTTCTGCTTGTCCACCCATTATACTTAGGGCTTTCGACATAAAAGGCCTTAAAAATAAGGGTCATTTTACGTTAATGTCTTAAACATACTATTTTTTACAAAAAAAAAAAAAAAAAAAAAAAACAAAACCTTCTTGGTTTCCTTTTTTCATTAATATCAAGTTATATTTACAAATTTGGGCTTATATATATATATATATATATATATATATGCATGGATAAAAATCCTAGCAAAGCGGAAGAATACCGAGGACCAATTTCAAATTATAATTTAGAAATTGAGAAATTATGCACTACAAAAATACAGAATAAAACCTACTGTATAATCTAGGTTAAGCATAAATTACAGAATGAAAAAAAATACCTTTTCGATAAACTTGAATATCACCAAAAGGAGGCCTCCCTAAACTCTGAATAGGTTAATGGTTGGTGGGAACTAAAAGAAAAATAACTAATTAATGAAATTAATAATTAATTAAATCTAATTTAATTAATATATTCATTTAAATCATATTTAAATAAATTTCTCTCACATGACCTATAGTTTTAATGTGCACATAATGCGCATTAATATTAACCTATAATTTTAATATAAATCTAATTCATATTAAATTAATATTTGAACTATTTCAAATATTTAATTCTCTAATGATTTAATTTAATTTTGAATCATATCCAAAATTAAATTTATAAAGTTTGATTTATAAAATAAACTTTTTATTATAATGTATCATTATACATTATACTATTTCCCTTAGTTAATTTGAACATTTCAAATTTCATTCAAAACTTAATCAACTCAATACTCTTTACGAGCTAGAAAGGGGACCTAATAGACCTACAGATCATAAGCTCCAACGATATGAGATTAATTGGCTAAACTTATTAACCACATTAATCAATATTCGTTAACTGTGGGTACACTCTACTAAAGACTCATAGCTGCACTCTTCTCACTGTAGATATATATTTTGTGTCCATGGATATAGACAAATAACAGCAAGTTAGTCCTTCATAAGTGTTCGTAACACCAGTTGGGTCAAATTACTGTTTTACCCCTGAGTTACTTCTAGATCCTTAAGTATCATTGCTCCTCTAATGAACAACCCGTTTATGGTCCAACTATTAAACAGAAACCCCTCTCGGGCCAGTGAGAGGGTAAGACCCTTTGTTCAGGTCCCGAAAACACCACTTAAGGGAACACTCATCTACTTACCCTAAAGTCGGGAAGGAGCGAAATCCATCTTGTACAATTATGTTCCCAGTTTTCCACTCGGTCTTGTCCCCAAAATGGTAGGCGTATTGAGTCGGAAAACTTACCACTCTCACCCATACAAATCAAAAGATAATCCCTCGTGAACAGGAGTTCATAATATACTCAGGATTAAGACTAAGCTGCCTAGGTCATCCTATTAAAATAGAAACCTAACTAGTTAATGGAGTTACATCTAGTGGTTACTATTACATGGTCCAGTCTTATGCAAACTCATTGCATAGAATACCCCCACTCACATGTCTCCTACACGAACGCGTTGGATCATTGCGTTTGTATCAAATACAAAGTGGGGCATATCCATAGTGTCACTAGGATAAGGTACACAACATTATCCTTATACTCTTTAGGCTATATCTTGAACATTGATCCTCATATGTTCAAGACTCATAAGACAACCTAGGATGTTAGTTTATTGGATTTTAGGGTAATACAAGATAATAGCAATATAATTAATAACACTTATTGAATAATAATTAATAACAATTTATTAATGACGATTAAAATAATATATTTACTACCTATGAGTTTTAGAGCATAAAACCCAGCTCTATATATATATATATATATATATATATAAACAAGATAAGAAATCGTTGGATATCCTCACGTGTGTATTAATGAAATTTTAAAAAATTTCCTATTTCCATTAAACTTCCATTTAAGCGTCTCTTCAATCCCCTCAATTCATACCTTTCAATCTCCCTCCCCTCTTTCAATTTCCTCTACAGTTGACGGCCAAAATCGGAAACCCAAAATCGAAGGCCAAAATCAGCTCGCAAAATCCTCTACAATCCACGGTGAAGAACGAAAACAAGCGGCTGCAAACCACGGTAAAAATCAGACACTATACAACTCCAAACGACCGAATGAAATAGAGACTCAAATCAACGGAAAAAAAAAGAGTTAATAATCCACTGAATCTCACACAAAAACAGGTATATTTTCTATTCCTTTAGGTATAGTGTACATTACTCTTTGTTCCTGGCATGTTTTGTAAAAAATTGTTCCATTCCACCCCCGATTTCACCATACAAACTAGGGTTTTGGTTGGAAATTGATATATATATATATACACACACATTAGGGTTGGGCTAAATAAACATGCAAGAGGGTTTTCGGGTAAATAAATGAAATTGGTATATAAACACTGTTCTTATACTTCGTCATTTATATGATATGAGATAATGTATATAGACAGTGTTCACCATATAGACAATGTTCTTACACTTATGATTTTTTTTTTGTCACTGAAAAATCGTGTGATTAGTCGGGTATATACCATAGGAATGAGAATAATCTTCTTCAAATTTTTTGTTATGGCGATATAGGCGATTGACTTACAAGGCGATAACCATATGAAATATGAACTACAGTTTCTATATACATTATCTCTGAAAATTTGCTAACTGTTTCAGATATATACTTTACTGAGAATATCAATTCGTAGTCTGATATAGATAATTAACTATTTAACTGAAAGAAAATAGAATATAAATTGTTGTTTATTTACACATAATACCATGATATTTGATATATACTAATATAAATATTGTACCAATTTTGTTACAGAATAGTTTATGATACAATATACATTTATTTTCTTGTTATACCTACAACAAAATGACACGAGTGAAATTACCGAGTCAAAATGCAAACAAGAGGAGAAGTGATAGGCTTTTGGCATGTCACACCCTTTCCCAGATTACCCTCTTAAACCCGAGAAATAGCATGAAATCATACATACATTCCTATTACATACATTAGTCCCTCTCCTTTAGAGGTTTTACCTTAACTTGTACGCCTGGACACCTGATAAACAGTTCACAATAGAACACCTCGACTCAATAGGCATACTACCTAATTCATATCCTGAACATGAACATATTCACGTCATGATATTACATTAGTATGACTTACTTGATACACAAAAGTATTTCCAAACCTAAGCATCACATCCTAACTATTACATGTCATACATCTCCAAAACTTATTTACTACAACCTAAGGGAGAGATCCTCTTTGCAAGGCCAGTAGATCAGACTTCTGGATTCCTTCCACTACCTAGGAAAAAAAAATATTTTAGAAAACATTAGACATAAGGTCTAGTGAGTGACAATGCTATATAACATTCTTACTAAAACAAGCTAGTTTCAACATAGAGAAATCCCTTGCATAAAACATTTCATAGATATAAACATTTACAACCATAACTCATGTGTACTTAATCCACCTGAAATCATAGCTCAATAACTATTGTAACCATCTAGAAACGTAGTTCATATAACATCAAAATCATTTGAAAACATAGTTCATAAACATCATATTATCATAAACTGTCATACGTTCTATAACATGCTTGCCTTAAATATCAGAAATCTCTTAATAACACTTCATAAACATTACATAAAGAATCATGGTATATGATCATGTAAGATTCCTGAGAAACTTAGTATAAAAATTTCCTTAGTTGAGGTGGAGCGAGTTCAACACTCTCAACGTCAGATCATCATAAATGGTCATACGTGCTCGTAGAGCTAGCATACATCGGGCTATTCTGATACGTCACTGAAGTCCCTATATATCAGGGTCCAATTTATCTCGATACCGTCGCAATGTCCTTAGGTATCGTTACATATTCATCTCGATACCGTCTCAATGTCCTTAGGTGTCATTAAACATATTCATCTCGATACCGTCTCAATGTCCTTAGGTATCGTTACACATAAACATGCTTTACTCAAATTATTTTAGCTCATGAACTCATAACACCTTATATTTAAATAAAACGTTGCTTACTAACACATAAAGAAGCATCATGCTTATTTGAAGAATTTCTAAACTTTGTTAAAAAAATGTTTAGTCACTCACAGTTTGTAGCCAACTAGCTCACAACGGCTTGTAGGCTTCTCCCAACTCTATTTATCCTGAAAATAATAAATTCTTCGTAATTAGCCCTCGACATGTCGCGACCTTTGCCATAGTCACTTGCAAGAACTAAGTTCATGATATTCATAATACCCTTAAAAAAATGTCTAAACATAGCTAAAATAACCTCAACTTTAAATGACCACAACTTCCTAAGTTCTTAACTAAATCGAGTGAAATTTATGGAAAAATCTTCATTGTAAAGTCCTCTACAACTCACCTTCAGAGTGAAAGACCTAATAACACATGGTTTGCCCAGAATCTTCCTTAGATCAGTGGCTGCTCAAGAATCACGATTTACCCCTGTTTCACTGTTTACAGAATTTCAGCCAAACTTCAAAAAAATTTTCCTTTTCTATTTTGTATTTTTTCCTTTTCTATTTTTTTTAGGTATTATATCTTTAGTAATTTGGAGTTAATGAAATAAGAAAAAGAAAAGAGGGAAAATTCTCTCCAAAAACTACATGGTATCAGAGTAACCCAAACCTAACCCTAACTTTTCCGGCGCCGTCTCCGTCTCCGTCTCCAGCGTGGTCTCCTCCTTCGGCATTAGGGCATCTCTTTGACAATTCATTGTCCCTATCTCCAGCCCAGTTTTTCGCCATTCCTCACGCTGCACTCTCAGTGATCGTCGCCGGTGTTCGCGCATCTCATCGCCGCCGCCACTTGCCGTTCACCGTCCATTCCTTTTTCTGGCGAGTTCTGTGGTGTTGCTTCGGAAGTCAAGTTGAAATCAACGTCAGGATTTTTTTTTCTTTTTTTCTCCTTTTTCGTGGGTCTGCTGTTCAGCTCTTCGTGGATTCTTGTATCAGAGTTTTTTGGGTGTATTATTCGGCACTGCTTCTCTCTTTGGTTTCCAGATTTGTTCCTTTGTGGGTTTGAAGCTTCAGATCAGCATTTTTTTGAAGTTTTTTCCTTTGTGGGTTTCATTGTAGTTTGTATTGAAGTTGTTGATTCTGACCTGTCTTTGGAAGTTTTTCTTGGTGTTTAATTTTTACCAATCATGACAAAACATGGGTTAGGAAGCAGTGGCGTTGATCACTCACCTCAATCACATGATTCCTCACCTCACATTGTGACAAATCATAAACTTCAAGGTCACAATTTTCTTCAATGGAATCAATCAGTTTTTATGTATATTTGTGGTCGGGGCAAAGATGGCCATTTAACTAGGGATACCCAGGCACCAGATATTAAGGACCAGAAATTTAGATCATGGAAAACAGATGATCATTTGGTAATGTCGTGGCTAATAAACTCTATGACTATAGAAGTTGGCGAAAACTTCCTATTGTGCAAAACAACAAAAGAGATATGGGATGCTGACCGCGATACTTATTCTAGCTCTGCAAACTCATCTGCCTTATTGAATATCGAAACTCGATTGTATGATTTACGTCAAGGAGATCTTAATGTCACTCAGTATTTTAATCTTCTTGTACGCAATTGGCAACAATTGGATATGTATGAGACATATGAATGGAAATGTTCAGACGACTTGGTTTTGTTCAAAAACATAATTGAGAAAAAAAGGATATTAAGGTTTCTGCTGGGGCTAAACAAGGAGCTAGATGATGTAAGGGGAAGAATAATGGGAGCAAAAGATCTACTATCTCTTAGAGAAGCTTTCGCAAAAGTTCGACGTGAAGAGAGTCGAAAACACTTAATGATGCCTGAGACTGGGTCTTCTGTTGGCTCAGACAGTTCAGCCATGGTAACACACAGTTCATTTCAAGATAACAAGTTCAAGAAAGGTAATCGTCCTTGGTGTGACCACTGTAAAAAGGTGGGACATGTACGAGATACTTGTTGGAAAATTCATGGCAAACCAGTAGATTGGAAACCAATAAAGAAAGTGAATACTGAAAATCACGCTCATGTTGTTACTCCTTCACATCCAACAACTTCTGCTATTTTCTCAAAGGAACAATTGGAGGTGTTACAACAAATGATTGGTCACCTCTCATTCTCGAACTCTACACCATCAACATCAGTCGAGAAACCAACTAGTAATCTTGCCTATCAAGGTACCTTTTCTTCTTGTTCTTTTGTGCAGCATAGCAAGCACAAAACATGGATCGGGGATTCAGGAGCGTCAAATCACATGACTGGTGATATTACATTATTCCACCAATTCAAATACCTACCTGGCTATTCATTAGTTCGAATATCTGATGGATCTCTTTCTAAAATAATAAGAACAGGGTCAATAAAATTGACGAATGATCTCGTTCTCTCCAACGTGCTTTTTGTTCCTAAGTTGAACTTCAATTTGATTTCAGTTAGCAAACTTACTAACGACTCAAACTGTATCTCTAACTTTTGCTCAACTTTGTGTGAATTTCAGGAGGTGGATTCGGGGAAGGTGATTGGCAGTGCTAAGCAACATGGTGGCCCCTATCTTCTTCAAGAACCTCGTTCTCCAAGTTCGGTCTTCAGTCATAGTCCTCAGTCTTGTTCTAAGTTTGTCAGTGTTGTTTCCAAGTCAGAGTCCTTGTCAATTGAAAGTCAAGTTATGTTATGGCATTTTCGTCTTGGTCATCCAAATTTCTTGTACCTTGAAAAATTGTTTCCCAATTTATTTATCAATAGAAAACCGAGCTTTTATCAATGTGAAACATGTCAATTCTCTAAACACACAAGAAATGTTTATCCCAGTGTGCCTTATCAATCTTCAAAACCTTCTCCGCTTATTCACAGTGATATTTGGGGGCCTTCTAGAGTAAAAAATATCTCAGGTGCTCGGTGGTTCCTTACCTTCATTGATGATCATACCAGAATGACTTGGACCTTTCTAATGAAGGACAAAGCTGAAACTTCAATTATTTTTCGGTCTTTTCATGCTATGATTTCCACTCAATTCGATTGTAAAATCCAAGTCCTAAGAACGGACAATGCTCGAGACTATTTCAATTCCAATCTTGGTATAGTTCACACTAGTTCATGCGTTGACACTCCTCAACAAAATAGGATTGCTGAAAGGAAAAATCGTCATCTTCTTGAGGTAGCAAGGTCTCTCATGTTTTCCCATAATGTTCCAAACCATTTTTGGGGAGAGGCCATTCTCACTGCAACCTTCCTTATCAATCGATTGCCTAGTCGTGTTCTCTCCTTTAAATCCCCTCGAGATGTCCTCCTCAAAATTCACCCTCAATTTCAGAATCTTTCCTCCACGTTACCTCTCCGTGTGTTTGGTTGTTCTGCATTTGTTCATAATCATTCTCCTCACCGGTCTAAACTTGATCCCAAATCCAGCAAATGCATTTTTCTAGGTTATGCATCCCATCAAAAGGGGTATAGATGTTATTCACCCATCACTAGAAAAATGTATACCATGTGACACATTGGAAGTTAAGTCTTTCTCCGTCACTCCAACTATTCCCATCACCACTGAAGTTTCATCTCCTACCATAAATGAGACAATTACTCGAGTCTAACCAGTCTCGTACCCCTGAAGCATTGAAAAACCGAACACCTATTGTTTATAAGAGAAGAAGAGAGGCTGCCTCACACAACCAAGAATGCCAACCACCTGAACCAGATTCATTATCACTGAATTCCACTGAAGAGGATGTTACTTATATGACACCTTTAATTGATGATTTGTCCCTACCAATTGCTCAGAGAAAAGGTGTTAGGAGTTGCACCAATCATCCTATTGAAAAATATGTTGCGTATGGGAAATTGCATCCTTCTTATCGAGCATTTGTGACTCAGTTGGATAGTATTCAAATCCCACAGACCATTCATGATGCTCTTAAAGATCCAGAATGGAAAAAGGCAGTGGATGAAGAGATTAGAGCTCTTGAAAGCAATTGAACATGGACCCTTACAAGGCTACCACATGGAAACAATCCAGTTGGTTGCAAATGGATTTTCACAGTCAAGTACAAATCTAACAGAAGTGTGGAACGATTTAAAGCCAGACTTGTCACTAAAGGCTTTACCCAATCATATGGTATAGATTACCAAGAAACCTTTGCTCCGATTGCAAAATTGAATACTGTTCGTGTTTTGTTGTCCTTAGCAGTAAATCTGGATTGGCCTCTTCACCAACTTGATGTGAAAAATGCCTTCTTAAATGGTGAGCTTGAAGAAGAAGTTTATATGCAAATTCCTCCCAGAATGGAAGATATGTCTAATGGTAATATGGTATGCAAGTTGAGAAAGTCTTTGTATGGTTTAAAACAATCTCCGCGTGCTTGGTTTGACAGATTCACCAAAGCACTAATTAAAGGTGGTTACTATCAATGTCAAGCTGATCATACCTTGTTCGTGAAATCCTCAAATGATAAAATTGCAATTTAAATTGTAAATGTAGATGATATTATCATTACAGGGAATGATTGTGAAGAGATTCTCAACCTTAAAAGGATGCTTGCAATCGAGTTTGAAATCAAAGACCTGGGAAGCTTGAGATACATTCTAGGCATGGAGGTGGCTCGCTCCAAAGATGGTATTGTAATTTCTCAAAGAAAATACATTTTGGACTTATTAAAAGAGACAGGAAATCTTGGGTGTAGACCTGCAGAAACACCTATGGATCCAAATCTAGTTTTAAACCAAAGTGAAGAAACTACTCCAGTCGACAAGGGAATGTATCAAAGACTTGTGGGTAAGTTAATTTACCTTTCACATACCAGACCAGACATTGCATACTCTGTGAGCATTGTGAGCCAGTATATGAACAACCCTAGTGAACGACATCTTGAAGTTGTGAAGAGAATTTTGAGATACTTGAAAGGCACTCTAGGTCATGAATTGTTATTCAAAAAGTCATCGAATAGATTGGTTGAACTTTATACTGACGCTAGTTGGGCTGGAGAATTAACTGATCGAAAATCTACAACTGGCTATTGCTCCTATGTTTGGGGTAACTTGGTCACTTGGAGAAGTAAAAAACAAGCCGTCGTAGCAAGTAGTGCAGAAGCTGAATATAGAGCTCTTGCTTTGGGAATTTGTGAAGGAATGTGGATTCAGAAACTGTTGACAGAACTAAAAATTGATACTCAGAACCTAGTTAAAATGTTTTGTGACAGTCAGTCAGCCATGAGTATTGCAAAGAACCCTGTGCATCATGACCGAACAAAACACATAGAGCTCGATCGTCATTTCATATTTGAGAAGGTCAACAGTAACACAGTAGAATTATCTTATGTGTCATCTCATGATCAAATTACAGACATCCTCACCAAAGCATTACCAAGGAAAACTTTTGAAGATTTCAACTCCAAGCTTGGCTTGTACTCTATATACAACCCAGCTTGAGGGGGAGTGTAGATTTATTCCTTTTTTGTGTAAAATATAGTGTTTTCCTTTCTTGTATTTTTTCATTTTCTATTTTTTTAGGTATTATATCTTTAGTAATTTGGAGTTAATGAAATAAGAAAAAGAAAAGAGGGGAAATTCTCTCCAAAAACTATAGGGTGTCATCTGCAAATTGCAAGATTGATAAGTTGATGTGGTAGGATTAGGATAAATTAGGGAATTATGGGCAAATCTTTAATTTATTATGATTAGGATTAGTTTCTTTGATTTATTAGGATTAGGATTAGTTTCTTTAATTTATTAGGATTAGGATTAGTTTATTTAATTAATTAGAATTAGGATTGGTTTGCTTTCCAATTCTCTATAAATAGAGAGATTGTCTTCTTGTATTGGCAAATTTTAATTGATTTAAATAAAATTCTCTCTTGACATTCATCATAAGTGGATCTTGTCTTTATCTACCGAAAAACCTTCAAACATGTCATTCTCATAGGTGACCATAGCACTAAGGACTTCACTTATGATAAGAAATAGGAAGGGTGAAAGGGGGTCATCTTGCCGAATTCCCCTTGAATCTCAAACACAACCATTGATCCATTCAATCCATTTAGCGTGAAAACCCAAACAAGTGAGCATCCTTTCAAGGTAGTTCCAGTCTACTCGATCAAATGCTTTCTCAAGATCCAATTTAAGAATTCTTTTTTCTGGCTCGGTAATCCTCAACAACCTCATTTGCAATCATAATTGGATCTAAAATTTGCCTTCATCCAATGAAGGCACTTTGGGTGTTGGTCTTAAATCGTCAATTTACCCAAAAGCTTAAGCTAGTGGGTAAAGACAAATTTAATTATATATTATATATCATCTAACACTCTCCCTCACTTGTGGGTTTGAATTATGGAGAATAGTCAAACAAATAGAAATAATATTAATTGGGGACGAAATAACATTGCAGGAGGTTTAAACCCAGGACATCCTGAACCAGCCTGCTCTACTACCATCTTAAATCGCTGATTTACCCACAAGCTTAAGCTAGTGGGTAAAGGCAAATTTAATTATATATCATCCGAGAGTTGGAGATTATATTTGGCATCACTTTTCTATTCTTTCAGCAAGGACTTCGGTCAAGATTTTGTGCATAGAAGTGGTGAGGCTTATTGGTCTGAAGTCTTTTACAAGGAGAGAATCCTCCTTCTTTGGGAATAGCCAAATATAATTCTCCTTTACACATGCATTCAATCTTCCATTGGAGTGAAACTGATCGAAAAAATTTCTGGAAAGTAGCTTGTAAATCTGGCCAAAATTTCAAGAACTCCACGGTGAATCTGTCTGGTCCTGAGGCTTTATTTTTCCCAAGGGCTTTTAGTGCATTTTCAATTTCCTCACTTCTAAAAGGAGCCACCAATGCCATATATTGAGGTGTTGTTACTTTTACCCAAAAGATATTTGAAGGGATGATTCTCGATCCTGTTGTTACTTTTACCCAAAAGATATTTGAAGGGATGATTCTCGATCCTCGAAGTTTTTGCCGATAGGAATCTGTGAAAGAAATTGGTGTTCTCATCACCCAGATTCAACCAATTCAGCCGACTCTTTTGGATTAAATTCCTCCCTTCCAACATGTACAAATTCAGTAAATCACCTTTTATTGCAAGTCTAATGTCCAACTCAGTGGGTGAAAGGGTCTCCTTTTCTGCTTTTCTGCTTCTTGTAAACTTGGGTAAAGGTTCCTTGCACAAACTGAACTTTTGAACCAAGTATTGAAAAAGAAGAATGAAGAACTTTTGGAGATGCGTGACGCTTTCTTGATGGACGTTTTCTTTGTGGAATCAAGGCTCGAACACAGTTGTCTTTCAGGAAGTTTGGGTTTGTTTCGTGATTAGCCAATGAGTAGGCTGAAAGTCTGGTCTTCGGACATGACTTTTGAAAAAAAGGGACTACCAAGTTGTTGCTCGTGAATTGTCTCTTCCACTTCTAATTGAGAATGATGAGGTACACCAATCGGGGGAAAAGGTTGAATAATCCGAGGAGATGAGAGATAATTTTCGACAATTGGGTCATCATAAATCTCTCTTGGTGCCTCCATGACTCTTGATCTTTCCCCTTGAAAATTGCAATTCTGATTTAAAATAGAATAGCTTGGGCATCTTTTCATTTTCTAAAGCCGACATAATAGGCTGCTTTAATGATGTAGGAGCCGTCACATTAAATTTCTCGTTGCCCGATCTTTTCTTTTCTCTCTCCAACTTTATGATCGTGGGAATTCCTTTTGCAACATCAAATGATTCTTGGAAGATTTCTACTGTGACTCTTCATCTAACATAGTTTCTTTAATACGATTAAGATCTAAGGAATTTGTAAAGTCTTCTGCTGTATAACTTTGCTTGTTGAGGAGATGGCTGCTTAAAGTGATCAAAGGCTCCTTGCTTTCAAAGTGGACTGAAAATTTTCCAAGGACTGGATCTTTCGATTGATAAATTAGCCGGAATAAATCCACATAAGTTTTCCTCAATCTTAATGACTGCTGAAGAACACTCTAAACAATCTCTACTAAACCTCCAAAATGATGACCAATAGCTTCAAAAACTGAGTTCTTCCATAATGACAATGGTAGATTCTAGATAGAAATCCAGCCTCCATAACATTTGATAAAACTTAGTAGAGAATGCAGAGTTTTGGACCAGTGTTCTATTTTCAAATGCATCTTATCATATTCTTTCCATTTATCATCTATGAGCTCATGGTTAAGCTCCGCATTGGGCCAAATAGGATTTGAACCCAAACCCTCAAGGACACTAGACAATAAAGCCAACCACTCAGACACAAATCATTTCAGGGTTAGGCTCCGCATTAATCTCAATCAAAGCCTTGTCATTAAAAAAAAAAAAAAAGGATTAAATCAAAATAGGTGCTTGGAAGAAGGCTTCAATGGTGTTCTTGATATTTAACCATGAGTAGTACTCCATAAATCTTGTTACCATGAACAATGAACTAAGATTTAAATCCAATATTTCCTTTTCCTTCCTAATCCAAAAGGAAGAAGTGGATTGATTTTCCTGGGCATTTTCAAGATCCGACTAGGTTCTGGAGTTTTTATTGGATTTAATAGCTTCAACATAAGATTTTGAATGTCGTCTGTCTCACATCTAGTAAACTAACTCTTCTCTTCTGAATTCATTTTGGGAGTGACTGTTCGACAACTTCAAACTTTCATGGATCATGATTGCAAATGAATTCCAACCCTTTTTGCCCACACTGGCCGGGATGTGAATATTTCTTCCTCCTCCCGAAGAGGGCCAAAACGCTAATTCCGCAAACCACCCTACCTTAAAGCGGTATTTCGCGAGGCGCATGATTCCTTGCTCTACTTTAGTCTTCTCAGAGAAAGCATGAATTTTGTCTCTCGAGAGTTCATGTAAGCCCCTTTCGAGCTAGTGCATCGCTTGTAAGTTGAGTGTAGCTTTTTGGTTTCTCTTCACGTCTTCCACAGAAAAGTCAAGACTTTCGTACCAAACGCAAAAGTGACAATTGTTGATGTCGCAACTTTTAATCTCCATGTCGCGTAGACATAATCCGTGTCAGAGAGAGTGAAAAAGATGGAGGTAAGAGGAGTAAAATGGTCGGAGGGGTAGAGGAGAGAGGAGAGAGCGTACTATTTCATTTTTTTAATGTGAAAAAACCTCATTTTTTCATCCCTAAAAGGATTAATAGAAACTTTGGACCGAATTTAATCTTTTAAGAAAATCTGAACATCTTTCCCAAGAGTGTGAACAAGCAAGATACCACCATGATGGAGTTAAAATTCAGTTCCACCACTTCCTTTTCCTCTCTTACCCAAAATGAAAAAACCTTAGGGATGAACTTTGGTCGTCATGTTTGATGAGTTTCAATTCTAAAAATAATTTGTGTTATGCTTTCATCGCTTCCACATAACTTCTTGAAATGCACATGTGAGCAACCAACAAATCTTGAGAATTTCCTACTGCCTTCAACTGATGAAAAGTTTCAAACTTCGAATACATCTGATTCTAAAGAGTTGAAAGGAAATCAATACCATTTCTAAGAAAACCATCCAACCTTTCTTATCGATGCCAATAGGAACTTGCACAATATTTCTTCCTCCTAAGGAAGGCCAAACAGAATGTTCAAAACGTCAAGTGTCAACCAAAAGATGATTTAAATTTAGATAATCAAATGATCCCAAAATCATCTTTAAATTTCTTCTAAAAAAAGACTAAACCGGATGATGTGGTAATTCAATTGTAGTAAATTTGAACCTACAAAGGAGAGGAGCTAAAAGAGAGAGGAACAAGTTGATTACTTCCCTTTTTTTCCGTAAAATCAAATAATTTTCACCCCAAATACTAAACCGAAAGAGGGAAAGTCACATCTGAAACAAGCATGAGAAGCCAGCCAAAACTAAGGAAGAAAAAAAGACGAACAAAGTTAGAACAAACTTCGACAATGCTACAAGATAGCGACGACGATGAAGGCTAGCAGAGAAGGAGAAGGACAAAGTACAAGAAGAATGAACAACAAGAAAATGAAATCGTGAAAGAGGAACAACAGACGATCAACGACAGAAAGGACCGGAAGCTATGTAGCTAAGTCCAATGACAACGGCAATGCGACTATTTCAGACAACAATCGTGGCTAGGGTTAGGTCAAGTGGCAATGACCAAAGTTGGGTCCATCGAGGAGAGAGCGGCGAGGATACATATCTATTTTGGAATACTTAGAAAGGTTTTAAAGCTTCCCAAGAGCGCTCTAACAACTTCAAACGCTGCATTAATAAAATGTAATTATTATCTTTCTTTTCTGAATAGGAAACGAGACTTTTCATTGATATAATGAAAAGAGACTAATGCTCAAAATACAAGAACCCTTAAAAGAGAATAGTAAAAACATAAAATCATACAGCGAGAAATTCCAACGGAAAGATAGAAGTATTCCAATTAAGACAGATCCTGAATAGAGTAATGAGCAAAGTGTTTGGATAGAATGCACCAGGAGGAAGACCTAAGACAGGCAAAACCAAAACGATCATTCCACAGAAGCATTGAATTTTGAAAGATCCTCTAACTTCTTTCCGTACAAATTTCTAATAAGATAGCTTCTACTGCATCAGACCCAAAATATTCGTTTTCAACACCAATGAGGAACCAGCAATCAGCTAAAGAATATTGCCTTAAATGAATTTAAAAACCCATTGAACATTGAACATTGAGAATAATTCCACCAGCAATGCTTAGTATAAACAAAATCAAACAGATAAAAAGTGATTTTAAACATAGTACGCACATCTACAAACCAGCTTGTAGATCCTTTGTCTAAGAAGGGTGCATTAAAAACCATCATACATTTTGCAGTCCATTTTTGTTTATTGCCTTCTGATTATTGGCAATATACACGGCTTCCGTACCATAGGAAAGAACCATAATTCTTCCATTTTAATGCCAATACTGACAGATAACATGAGAAATAATTCTAGCAAGCCATTTGATCCCACATTAATCGCTCTTAAATTTCTTTGGCAGAGCAGAGCGCATGCTTTAGAAAGTAGGTAAGATAGAAAATAAGTTCACAAACATTATTCAATTTTAGGGGCCAAGTAAATGCATATTGCAATGGGTTAATATGCAAGAAAGTTCATTAGATAAGATAATACCTCTGTTCTTCCAGGCATGATAGGCTTCCCAGCATACAATTCTGCAAGAATGCAACCAGCACTCCACAAATCTACAGAAACTCCATAGTCCATTGCACCAAGCAAAAGCTCAGGTGGCCGATACCACAAAGTTACCACACGGCTTGTAAGAGGCTGCTTTTTTCGGGAACTGAAAAAAGTTGATAGCCCAAAATCACCTATCTTTAGATTACCATTATTGTCAATCAGAAGATTTGAGCCCTTGATGTCACGGTGCAAAACTCCCTGGGAATGGCAATGTTCAAGGCCACAAAGCAGCTGTTTTATATAGCATTTTATCTGCATGTCAACACACATTGAGCATATCAGTCTAGGTTCAATCTTTTTTTAAAAGGAAACAAACTTTTCATTAATAAAACGAAAAGAGACTAATGCTCAAAATACAAAGATAATAATAAGAAGACAGAAAGCAAATCCTGGAAGACCAACCAACCATTCTTATCATGACCTAAAGGAATGTGAGTGTTAATTCTTCCACCCGAAGAATGCCAAACAGCACATTCGAGAAACCAATCTTTCGAAGATTTAAATTTGGATAGACGCATAACACCAAGATCTACTTTTTCCTTCTTGAAAAAGAAAGAATGAGGAGGAAAACCAATCATGTCCAATACACCTGACATGAGCCACCGAAGCATTGGCTTAGAAAAAAAGTCTTTTGTTGCAGCTTGAAATCCTCCAAAGTAAAACCATCTTGATCTTGCCAAATACAAAAATAGTTGTTAATACAATAACTTTTGATTTCTATCATACTTTCGAAGAATGGAGGGGATTTGAGGATGAAGAGGGTTAAGATGGCCGGAAAGATAAGGGAGGGGAAGGATAAAGGAGAGAGGAGAGAGGAGATAGGGGAGAGGAGAGAGCACTTACGTTTGCCTTGAATTCTAGCTTCCACAACAGAATTTTCAATTTCAAGTCAACAATCTTTAACTAGCAGCCAACTATTACAAAATCGAAATGGAGTATAATCCCGCCAAATTATTCTAGCTACTAATAGCAATGGAAAATGATCCGACACAAGTTTGTCTGAAACTCTTGAATTGTTAAACATCTCATCCCACTCCTTGGATATGAAGAATTTGCATACCAAAGGATTCCACGAAAAACCAACTGATTACCTTTGAACTCCACATAGATTAAAAAAGCATTAGCTCCAAGGCCCCGATTAATCCATGAAATGATCTTCATACTGAGTAAAAAAATGATCAATTTACCAACTAAGATGTATGGTGGAATGCTCTGCAAAACTGTAGACCGCAAAATTTAGAGTATAGAGGAGAATTTGGAGGGTTTTTTAGATGAAGAAGGTGGAAAAAAGTGTACAATATTAGACTGAATAGCCTCCATTTCAGCTCAACAGTGAAACAAGTCAACAAGATCTTCTCCAAAGTTCTCCTCCAAGGTTCCTCAAAGGCTAGTTCCAAAGAGTTTAGCTTGCGCTCTTCAATGCTAACATTTACATCCGAATCAACATCTGTATCATTTTGAATTGAGTGACAATGAGAGCTAACTTGCTGAGGAACACCCTGAATACGATTCTTTGAATTTGGAATAGAGAGAGAGGAAAGCCTAAAGTCTCGTGAAGTGGGAATAATCATTGAAGATTTGCGATTGGACTTAGATAAGGGCAAATCAGGGACTTGTGCTCGAGCACAGGAAACTTCAATAAGATCATAATTAGCATCAGATAACTTGGGAGCAAGGGAGGGAACACCTTTTCAAGTATAATGCAGAGGGAGAGCTTGAATAAGCTTCTTTGGAGTCTTACCAAAAGTGACATTGACCTGGGAGTCTATCTGGAACATTGGAACTAGATTTTCCCCTTCCAAGGAATTTGAAGCATCGTCTGACTTTTCCCCTTTTGTGTAATATGAATCCTTGGTTAAAAGATTTTCTTTGCATACTTGTGAAGAAGAAGAAACACTCGGCTATGATTGTTTATTTTCCCCATTTCCAACGCATTCAATTATAGGAGAAAGGGGAATTAAATTCCTTTTTAATGGAAGAGAGAGAGAACCATAACAATTGGCAACCAAAACGCTATCCCCAATAACATAATTAATATTCTCTTCATACGTCAATGGGACGCTTGAGCTATTCAAGTGAAACCCGAGGTCTTTAATTTTTCTTTTTTTTTTTTAAACAGAAACAAAAATTTTCATTGATGAAATGAAAAGAGGCTAATGCTCAATATACAATGAAACAAAAGAGCAAAAATACAAGATCATAAAATCTTAAGATCAGTAGGTGCACCTAGATATCTCAACTAGATTGACACATCTATAGCACCTTCATCACATCCCTTTACAAATGAAATCCTCTAAAGTATCTTGGGAACATGATTACATAGAGAAAATAAAAGCATTCCAATTAAGACAAATATCTTAATAAAGTAATTATCAAAGGACTTTGACTGGAAACTCCACGAAGATTAAACAAGTAGAACCAAGGCAATCTATCCAATCTGAGGGCTTATCATAAAAAACTCGAGGTCTTTAACACTACTGCACTTTAATGATTCTGGCACCAAAACAATTTCCTCATCCAAGAGACCAAAGTTATTACCTTTCTCATTCAAATTGCAACGGTTGGAGCATTGATCATAATATCTTGAGAGAATAAACCGGTTGACTCTTCACTTTCCCCTTCTTCAAAGATCTCTTCATCTTTCAACACTTGTAAAGTCCGTTCTTGATCAATGGAATTTGAAAAGTCATAATCCAGCAAACTATCTTCACTCAAATGCTTCACGTTCTGAGAATTCCAAGGGTCTATTGCTTCAAAGTAGATAGTAAAATCACCAATATTAAAATCCTTGATATCCAATGAAGCTGGGATGAAACCACAAACATTTCTTTCCACTATGATAATGGCTAAAGAACAGTCCAAACAATGAAGGGTCTGAGATGGAATACTTAACAAACCACCTAATTGCTGCCCAATTGCATCAAAAACTAAACTTTGCCAATAAGCTAATCGTAGGTTTTAATACAGATTCATCCTCCATAGCACCTAAGAAATTCTGGTTTAAAATGACCATGATTCGACCAAAAACCAATTTCAGATGCATTCTCCCAAATAACTTCAATTTACCAAAATTCAAATAAGCTAAATCCTTTTCTACTTTCAAAAGGGTTTTATCATCCATAAAACGATTGATTGAAACTTGTGACTGGAAGAAATCTTCCAGAGCCCCCTTAACTTCCTTCCAAGAATAATGAGCAAACAGTATTGAAACCACAAGCAAGGAATTTAAGTTCAAATTCAACACTTCAGATTCCTTCTTGACCCAATAGGAATTAATACTAGTGGAGGAGAGTCTTGCCTTTGGAGCATTGAAGACAGTCAATCTGCTAGGTGGAAGTAGACGAAGCACTTCAACAAAAGACCTCTCCCATCTAGATTCTGATTTTGCACCTTCAAATGATTCCTTGACTTTTGCTTTCTCGCTTGGATCCATTAGGTTTTTAACACTGTTGTTAAGCATGAAGCTAAATGTCAGCCAACCTTTCTTATTGAGTCCTAAAGGAGTATGATGGTTCTTCCTTCCTCCAATGGCAGGCCAAACGACACAATCAAGAAACAAATCTTTTTATAATTTGAGTTTAGCTAGGCGCAAGACACCATGATCCCATTTTTCCTTTCTTTGGAAGAAGTAATGCGAAGGAAAACACAGCAAGTTCTTCACTTCTTCAACTAACCACTTTAGCATTGAATCAGAATGGAGATCTTCTGATGGCCACTCAAATCTTCTATTAAGAAAACATCATCTTCTTGGCAAAAATATTTTCTATCTATGCAACAGCTTTTAACTTCAATCATAAGAGTCTTACGAGTTTCCTTGACACCCAAATGTTGTAGGGTCAAACGGGTTGTCCCAAAAAAAACAAACTTCAATCTTAAGATATGGACTAAGACACTTAAAACTCAAGGGGCTGAAGAAGTTCAATACAAAGAAAGGCAGATAGAGCTCATACTGTAGTCGCCGGAAAGGGGAAGAAAGGCCAGAGCGTTACCGGAAAGATGAGGAAGGAGTGAATGAGAAGAAGGAAGAGAGGGGAGAGGGGAGAAGAGAGCATTTCTAACCTTCCCCGTGGGTTTTCCTAGGTGCAGTCTTCTTGTATCATCATCATTGCTATACAAAATGAATTGGTGTACAACCAGTTGATTTCAAAATTTCTCTTCCTTTAAATGCAATTGGTAATAAGATTCTATACTCCTGGTAAAAATGCACCACGTATCATATGGCTTGAACAAGTACAAAACCTCACATTTTCAGGAGCAGTTGAACTATTATGAGAAGGCCCTCACCATTCTTTCCGCCAACTTTAATCCATAAAAATTATATATAAACAATGACAAAAATTTATTACTGGTATAAGCATGGGATCTAGTATGGATCCTCATACTTTAATCTCTACCGCTGAAAGTTTCACTGCCTATGAAGAAAATTAGTAATGGTAATCACATTTCAAGCCTTCATCCTTACTCGCAGGGTTTTTTCTTTTTCTTTCTTTTTTTTCTTTCCTTTTTCACACCTTAAGAAGTTGCAAGACTAAGATTTGCAGGCAGGGGCACATCAATTGTTTTTTTCTGTATCACTTAAACACAAGATAAAAATATATGTCTATAGGAATTTTGGAACTTAAATGTCACCTAAACACACTTCTTGTGAACACCATGTGCATGCAAAAATGTCAATACTTTCCAAACATAAAAGAATTCTATGCAGATGTGGAATGTTGAAGTAATTATCATCTAAGAGGAAATAACTCTTTAACTCGTTTGTTGCTTCCAATTGAGATTTCCATATATCGTTATACCATAATGATCAAAATTCTAAAGTTAACACACTAGCTGGGAAAAGTCAATCACCTGTGCTTCCGTGAACTTGATCCCTGAGGTTGATGCCAACCCTGCAAGATCATGTTCCATGTACTCAAATATGAGGTATAGACTGCCCGATACCCTTGAAGTAATAAGACCTTCAAGCTTCATGACATTGGGGTGGTCAAGCCTACGCAGGATAAGAATTTCCCTGGCCATAAAACGAACACTTTCAGGATCCATGTTAGCAAATCGCACCTTCTTCAATGCAACAATCTTGTTTGTCTCAATATCACGGGCCCTGTAAACACTGCTGTACGTTCCTTGTCCAATCTACATTCAAAATATAAAATAATCAGAACAAACTGAGTGTAAAGGCCAAGATATACATGTTAATGAAAACTAGTATTATATTAAATTCAACGTTCTTTTTAACAGCAAGAACCACCCTGGAACAATATAGGTTCAAATGTAGGAAACTAAAGAACAAAGGGAATGGGTGATAAATGTAAAGTTTTTGAGGTATCTTATTAGAGGTGGTAGTATTCAAAGTTGTTTAACTAGCTAATCAGTACATGTATCAAAACTAAATTTAGAGTATCGTGTATTGTTCACATGATTTAACTTTTTTTATAATTAATAACTAAAGTTAATCTATGTATAGTTAAAGACAATAGAAATTAAGAAAAGAAACTGAGGCCCACATTACCTCTATTTGAATTTTTTTTTATAAGAAAACAAGCTTTGATTAAGAAATATAAGAGAATGTACATGTAATGTCCCAAATTTGCAAGTGTGGTGAATTTATTTATCGAAATTTTGGAATTTGATTTTGTTTTGTTTTTTTTGGAGATCTTAGTGGTGGAGTTGGAAAAAAAAAGGGAGAAAAGAAAATAAATATATATATATTTTTAAGATAATATATATATATATTTATATAATTTTATTTAGGGTTTTGAAGTTTAAATATATAATATATATTTATATTTAAGTGTCTCTTTCTGCGTGCAACTTCAAAAAAAAAAGGGAAAAAGAAATTATTTTCCTTTCTTCTTCTTCCTCGCACCGCGGCCAGTGAGGTTTCGTTGTTGTCGGCGGTGTTTCGTTGCTGGTTCGTTGGACTCCTTCAAGGTAAGGGTTCTATTGGGTTGAATGTAACATTTGGACATTTACTGATTCGAGTTTGGTTTCGTTTGCGTTGCACTACGTGGTTGCAGAGTGAGGCTTTGAAGGGTGGCAAGTCGTTGCCAGTAGGAGCTTGAGGTTGAATTTCTAGCGTTGGGTAGGTATTGGGATTTCTGGAATTTAATTGTTGGATGTTACATGGGACCTCCTTGGTTTTAATTGTAAAATTTGAATCGATAGGGTTGAACATTTTGGGGCTCAAGGAGTTTGCATAATTGTTTACTGACTCTCTGAGGTAAGTGATTCTATTGTTGGGGCTGGCCTTCAGGCCAGATCTTAGCCCTTTATGTCAGTTTTATTATATTGTTACCGCACTGATTATCCCTGAAACTAAATTTAGCATGCATGCTTAGGTTCTCTGAGATCATGACTGGCCACTAAGATTCGATAACTATTATATGTGTATGTATGACTGAACTTCATGTTAGACGCCCATTTCGTCCCATGTTGCATATTGTGAATCGACAGGTTCACTTCCAGTTTGACGATGTACCATCAGGCCACTAGACATACGTGGACCGACGGGTTCACCTCCATGTTTGACTCGGTGGGTTATCAGGCTCACCCTTCAATTTTGACGGCGTGCCTTTAGGCCGCTAGACATGGTGACGGGGCGGGTAGGTTGCTTATGTACGGAAGAAATCCCGACAATGGCCATTACTTACTGAGTTTTTATACTCATTCCTTTCTCCTCATAAATTTCAGGTAAAGACAGAAACGGACCGGCGGGCGACAGGAAGAATCCGTGACTGGACCAAACAAGGATTAGTTAGAAGCTTCCGCATTTTATTTATTCATGTCTTTTGTCGTAGATGGGCCGTGGTAGTTCGGTCTTTGAGTCGTTTCTCTTTCTCTGATTTCATTCGTTAATTATTTTAATTTAATTATTCATGTGTTTGGATAGGGGTACCCCAATCAAGAATTTAATTTTACTTTTCGAAAATGATTTTGGAATTATTTATTTATTTATTTATCTAAATTCTTAATTGTTATCTTTCTTTTCCAAGAGATTGGGTCTCTGTTCTATATTGCTCTCTGTTAAGGGAAGTCTGTGTGTCCTAAGTCCTTGGGTGTGGTAATGTCCTATTGGAAGGTGTCAGGAGTTGGGGGTTACAGTTGGTATCAGAGCAGAACCTCTCCCAGTAAGGTGTGGCTCGGGGACGAACCAAGCGGAAACTGGTGGGCATGTAACGACCCGAGTTCAGGAGGGGGACATGAATGAGCCGAGATCACATCCGAATGAGAGGGATCCTGGGGACATGAAAGCAAGGTTAAGAAAGACTTAAAAGAATTAAAAGTTACTACCCAACAAAGTGCACTTTCCTTTTCGGTGGCTCAATCATAAGAACTCCGCAGTTAAGCGTGCTTAGCTTGGAGCAGTCCTATGTTGGGTGACCTCCTGGGAATTTTCCAAGGATGCATGTGAGTGAGGACAAAGCATGCTGAAAGGACCCATGTTGGTATGTAGAGCATGCTGAAAGGACCCATGTTGGTATGTAGGAACAACGTTCACTCTTGGAAGCATTTAAGACAGTCAAGGATGACGTAGTCGGGTCGCAGGGGAATGTCGGGGCCATCAGTTGCCGAATCCGGATTCTGAATCCTGGGCCTGGGGCGTTACAGTACAAATGCAAACAAAATGCAAACCTACCAAAAGGAGCCCCAACCCTAATTACAAGAACGGGCCCAAATCTAACAAACTAAGACCAAACTAGTAATTACAAAAAACTCAATTAGCCAACGCCCATTGAAGAATTAAGTCTAACCAATCCCAAATCTCTATTTGAATTATTAAAGGCCTGTTTGGTAGAGAATCTGGATTTTGTTTTATGTTTTCAAATTCACTGAGTTCAACAAATATGTGTTTGGCAAACAACTCGAATTCTGTTTTTGAAAACTATTCTCAGATTTTGTGATCCAAACAATGTAAATTCCTTCATTGTATCCAGGTTTTGAATTTTAAATTTTAAAATGCTTAATTATATTATATAAAGATAAAAGCATTTAGAAATACAATATGTCATGTTATAAAATCAATTCATTTTTAAAGAAATGGAATATGTATTATGTAATCTATTATAAATTATATAATATTACAAAACAATAATTATATAAATTTTCTTAACATAAATCATATTCATAATTAAATTAAAAATAGTTTTTTGTCAACTAAATATTAGTGGATAACTACAACTAGTTTTATGATTTATAAATATATGGTATCAAACACATTTTAAACAATTGTTTAAATTTTTTTGAAAGGGAAACAAGACTATTCATTGATATAATGAAAGAGTCTAACGCTCAAAGTACATTAGAGGAAACAAAATAAAAACTACAAACTTGCCAATACAAAGCCAGAACCAAACTCCATTACAAAGACAAATTCTGAAGAAAAATTAAAAACATTGCAATTGAACACATTACCCCAAGAAAGGAGGGGAGATTTGATCTTCATCCGGGGGTGAATTTCATTCATTATGAACTCAAAAGTGTAAGCCTGATTAAGAGGTCTAAAAAACTTCATAGAATTTAATGAATGACCAGCCATTCCATTTCTGCTTGAAGCAAGTAGGCAATGTGAATCTACGGTTTCTATGTTTCAATGGGATACCAATTGCTTGGATGCCTTTGTTTGAAAGCCTCGAGATGATTTGCGGAAAAAATGCTTTCTACTAAAGAACCTCTAACTTTGCAACCTTTGAGGCATCTTCCAGATGACTTTAACTCGAACAGACAAACCCGAAATAAAAGACACAACATCTTACAAGGATTAAACTCGAAATTATGAAGAGCCAACTAAGAAGAATTGACAAAATTCCAAAACCAAAAGAAGAAATCAGTTTCTTTCAACAAGTCGCCTGATAGCACCTAATCCATTCATGGTCGTTGGCTAAGATCTAACAGCAGTTACTAACTCCATTGATAAGCACATGCAGATACTGTCAAGGAAATCTTTGAATTTTGCTTGCTTTTTTGCTGCTCCAAAATCCCAAACCTCTCGAGACATCTAGCCCCGAACAAAGACATCAATAGCTGTGTAACTCAAATCCAAGACCTCCATGCTGAAGAACGAGGCTTAGAAGGATTTCTCACTCATGTGAACCAATAATATCCATAATCAGCTCCTCACTTAATAGCTTCCTGATTTATCAATGCTTCCAAAGAGATCTAACAAAATACATTCAAGATCCAATTGAATTATTGCAATGTAGAACAATACTAATTCTGGAGGTTGGTTTTTTAAGAAATTTCTCTATTATCTTTTGGATGTTTCGGTGAGACCCTTGGCATTCACAATCTTCATTTACAAAACACCTCACGAGGAGATGCTATTTTCTGAAGTTGAAAACCACACGCTGCCACTAAAGATGAAAATTTAGAGGGTATTTTAGAGGGAGATAATTGTAAATCACTTATAAGAGGTTGCTGATTTCGTATGAAAAGTGTATTCTAGACTTCCCCCAATTGACCAGGTGTGAATTCCTCTTCAGCTAAAGCTTCTTCTTGGTCAGAATCTTCACTACTCAGACTGACATTTGATTCATCATCTGATTCCTGAGTGAGATGCTTCTTGTAATCCTGAGTGAAGGTTCCTTGAACAAAAGAAACATTTGAACCAGGGATTGTAAAATTGGTGTGGGCAATAACCGGTGAAGAACATCGTTTTCTTAAGGATCTTATGCCTTGAGGTATTAAAGTCCGGGTGCAACTATCCTCCAATGAATCTGGCTTGGACAAGTGGTTTAACAATGCTTCGACTGCAGATTTATACTTCTGAAATCTGTAATTCAACGAAGAGATTGGAGAAGTTTTTGGACTCAATTCCTCAACGAAATCATCTCGAAACTCTTTATTTTCAACTTCCATTGCAGGTTGGAATCTTTGAAGATTTGAAATCAGAGGAGGGAAGGAATGTATAAGTCAAGACTGACTTGGAGGCTCTTCAACTTCAAAAGCATCTGCCAATTTTTTTTTAACCTTTGGACTTGGTGGGCTTCCTTCTTGAAAATTGCAGTCTTCATCTTCCAGCCAAAGGAGTTTTGGAGAACTTATTTTCGAGGATGAAGGTTGAAAAGGCCGAGAATAAGGAGACTTTTCAGCTTCTATTCCTTCTAATTGCAAAACTTTTTTGGTAAACCTTCTAATTGCAAAATTTGATCCTCCAATTTCTGAATTTGCTACCAAACACATATCTGAAAACATGTAATACAACTCTGTTTTAATTGAATCTATTGATTTCAAATTCTCTACCAAACATACCCTAAAATTTTATTGAAAACAAAAGCAAAGAAAATGTAATTTTGCCACAGCATAACCTATATTTATTTTTAACCTCATTCAAATTTTTTTCATTAAATTTTTACATCATTTCACCTCAAAATTTAATTGATGTATTTTTTTTCTTTTACCATCCAAAATTTACATAATTTTCACATTATTTCACTTCAAAATATTCATAAACTTTATATTATTTTGTAATTATATTTTTCCATTTCTTTTTTAAAATTATGCATTCACATCAACATTTTTTCATACATCTAAATATTGTCTTACTTTATAGAAATTTTGATTAAAAATAGTCAATTATAGACTAATTGAGCCATAATCAAAATTTCATTAACTAACCCTAACAATTTCTATCAATCGCCTTAATTTTTTTTCGAAATTTCTATATATATCAATATTTTCATCGATATTTCCATAAAATCGAATCTCGAAATTTCCACTGACATTGATATTTCGAACTTTGATTTATAGGCCTTTTCCGTGCTATATCTCCAATTTTATTAACATCACAAAAGTGATCCAAGATTCAAATCAACACATTCAATTTTGGTTTGAGATTTTGGCTTAAGTTGAAATTTTGGTTTGGTCGTAATTTTAGAAAAATCAAACTGTGACATGAAGTTAAAATAGTGTTTACATTTCAATTTTTAATCTAAAAAATATATACTATGAATTCTTATCTACAATAACCAAAGTATACATATTATATCAATTATTTTTATATTGATATTTAATATCATTATTTTTTATATAAATATTTAATATCTAATTTATTATAAGATATTTACTTTAAAATTTTAATTGCTTTAAATTGAAAATAATTTTATTGTATCTAAAATATTTTATCAAAGTTTAATGAAAAAATTTGAATAAATTCAAAATTGGTTGACATTAGAAAATAAGAAGGTTGTTTTCAAATATAGAAAATGAGCCAAAATATTTACAAATATAGAAAAATTTCACGGTTTATCAGCGATAGACTGCAATAGACTTCTATTATTAGGCGATAGACAGCGATAGAAGTTTATCGCGTTCTATCGCAATCTATCGCTGATAGACAGTGAAAATTTTCTATAATTATAAATAGTTTAATATTTTTTTCATTTATAATAATTTCCGAATTTTCTAAATTTTGTTAGAAAAGATGTCAGATTTTTAAAGAAGCTCGATTCAAAAGCTAGTAGGAGTGATTTTAAATATAAGAGTAACTTGAATAGTGACTTTACATAAATTAATAAATAATTAGATTGAAAATCTCTAATCAAAGAATTAAAAATTTGGTCGTGTTTGGTAACAATTTGGTTTCCTATTTTTAGTTCTTGAAATTAAGCCTACAAACATCTCACTCACCCTAGATTTCTTGCTTTCTTATGTATTTTTTCCTCATATTTTTAAAAATCAATTCAAATTTTGAAATTTCTTTTTAAAAAATTGTTTTTGTTTATGGAATTTGGCTAAGAATTCAACTATTGTACTTAAAAAAGATGCAAATTATTGTAAAAAAAGTGAGAAAATAAGCTTAATTTTAAAAAATAAAAAACAAAAAACAAAATGGTTACTAAATGGATTAAATATCTTAATTTAGTCTAATTTTTTTTTTCAAATCATATTTCAACCTACACTTCAAATAACTCACTTAGGTAAAAAATAATAATAAAAAAATAACTTAAATCAATAGTTCATCTAATCCAATTTAATCCAAATTACTTAACGAGAATGTAATCCAAAGTAAGCTTTTATTTAATGGAAATTAAATATATCTAAAAATGTGGGGAATTATATAAAACACAAAAATAATTTTAGAGATTGTTTGGGAGCCTGTAGTGGAATGAGTTTGGTTTTTAATGTAATTTAAAACTCATGTATTGGATTGAGCATTTTGGGATCGATTTATAATATTAGACTCATTCTATTCCAACAGTTTTTAACCAAACCCTCTTTCCCACCGTTTTCACATTTCACGATCCCAGTTCCGTCTCGTCCTCGATACTTCACGCATTCCAATAATTCTTTGATTTCCAGTAATTCTTATTACATTCCAGCCTCCCAAACAACTCCTTAGGGGGTTGTAAGAAGAATTAAAAAATAAACTGGTCACCCTTTGCGAATTAAACGCATGAAAGATTCAAAATGAGGGAAGGGATGGGACATGGAGAGGAATTTTAGGATATGGGGTGAGTATATAGTCAATGCTTTTGTCTAGTAAAACATGCCAAAACAAAGTTATCTTCCTTTGGTGATGAAGAAGGAACAAAAGAGAAACTAACCCAATTATCTAGGTCTCTCGAAAAAAAAATTATAAACGAAACACTCAGTTATGAATTGGAGAAGAGAATAGGAGGTTATTGTGAGGCATAGATGAAAATGGTGAAGGAGTTGAGAATGTTGGATTTTTTACAAAATATTAGAAGTGCAGTTGTCCCACATCGGTTATATTGAAGAATGGGGATGCGCTCCAAGCCTATAAAAGGAGTCTATGCCTCTGGTTTCAAGTCATCCCAGTTAGAAACATTTTGAGCTTAGTATGCTAACTCTAATTAAATTTTCTTTATGTATTCTCTAATTTGAGAGTGAGAAGGGGTGTGAGTAGTATAAAAGTTTTGAAAGAGTATTATTGTGTGTGATTGTAACAATTTTTTCACATAATGAAATTTTTCTGGTTTGTGGGTTTCCTCTTTTTGTGTTTCCAGTTTTATTCTTTTAATTTCTCTGTTATTTTTCTGCTTATTCCTACCGTAAAAGTTGGAGGTTTTTTCTCAACAGAGAAAGGGGACCATATGGCAAATAGAAAGAGAGACTTGGAACTGGAATAGCAACATCATATAAGGAAAATTGGGGAATTGATGGTCCGTCGCCTAAAAATTCATTTTAGTTTCAGAGATGGATTGTTTTCCTGTTGGTAAAAAAAAGATTGAAAAAAAGGTTTTTAAAACAAAAAGAAAAAATGAGTTTTTTGGGAAAAGTGAGAATCCCACATTGCTTAGTTTAGCATTAGGATCTTACTTTATTTACCATTCCCAAAGGGTACCCATGTCTTGGAAAGGGTGAGGAGATAGGCAATGGTAGGTTTGGTGGCTTCTCCACATGCGTGTCGCCGCCCGGTCGGTCGAGTGTGGCAATAAAGATAATTTATTATTATTATTATTTTATTTTTTAAAAAATAAAATTTCTTTTAGAATTTACGATCTTGCCCCCTGTTGCGTCTATCGCGTGGTCATCAGTCTTTGCGTCCATCGCACCCGTTTATTTCGCGGCGCACGTTCTGTAGCCGAGCGCTCGTCCCGCATGCGACGGTTGGACCTCGCATAGTATAAAAGCCCTGCCATCTTTAGTTGAAACAACACGAATGAAAGATACTTTTACTTTCTAATTACCGAGCAACATAGAAAGAGTGTGAGCATATCGATCGATTCTTGTGCAAGTTTTGAACTGTGAGCACCTTGGGCAGAGCCGCGAAACGTCTTAAAGAGAGCGAGCTCCGTGACTCAGCCTTCACGAGCTTTTGTTTTGCAGGTTCATCACATAGTAGGCGTCCAGCTTCATCGCATAGTAGGCGTCCAACTTTATCGCATAGTAGGCGTCCAGCACGAGTTCATCGCAGAGCAGGCGTTGAGTATTAGGCATTGACCACCAGACATTGACCATCAGGCGTTGAACGCAGAGTGCACAGTTTGCCAACAGTTTTAAGACGTTATTCCATTTGCCGCTGTATTGATGGCCCAAAACGATGTCATGGTCTCCGATCTCAACCGACTGTTCCGTTTCGAAGGAGCGAACTTCAAGTGGTGGAAACAGAAGATGATTCCTCACCGTCAAGAAGGTCGCTGATATCTGCAACACAGAAAAACTAGAAGTCCTGGAGAAAAATCCAACCGATGAGCAGATAAAGGCAGCCGCTGACTGGGAAGAAAAGGATTTTTTGTGTAAGAATTTTATATTAAATAGTTTGACTGATGATCTGTATGATTATTACAGTTCTATGAAGACAACGAAAGCTATGTGGGAGGCTCTACAAAAAAAAGTACGACACCGAGGAAGCCGGGTCGAAGAAATATGCTGTCAGCCGTTACTTGAAGTTCCAGATGACGGACGGCAAGTCTGTGGAGGCACAGTCCCATGAACTGCAGAAGATCGCTCATGAAATTATCAGCGAAGGTATGCATCTGAACGAGAAATTTCAAATTGTTGTTATTATTGGCAAACTGCCCCCTTTGTGGAAGGATTTTAAAAACACGTTGAGGCACAAGACCAAGGAATTCTCCTTGGAGAGTCTGATCACACGTCTGAGGATCGAAGAGGAGGCACGGAAGTAGGACCAGAAGGAGGAGGTAAACGCCTTGCCAAGGAAACCCGCCCCAGCCACCGTGAAACCTGACCAGAAGCAGAAAGGAACTAAAAGGAAAGGTCAGAATCGCAGACCCAGCAACCAACAGAACTAGAAGAGACAGAGACCCCCAGGAGAAACGGTACAATTCCTTGCTATAATTGTAATAAACCTGGACATATGGCTGGGAACTGTAGGAACAGGCGTCGTTCTGCTGGGCAGGCGAACTTGACAGAAGAGCCGTTAATAGCCATGATCACAGAAGTAAATGTGATCGGTGGTTCTGAGGAGTGGTGGATAGACACGGGTGCCACGCACAATGTCTGTCACGACCTTAGTCAGTTTAAAACATATACTGAAACTAAGGATAAGAATGTTCTGTTGGGGGATCACCACTCGTCAAGAGTTGCTGGAACAGGCAAGGTGGAGCTGAAGTTTACCTCCAAGAAGACACTCACTCTGAGAGATGTCCTGCACACTCCAGAGATAAGGAAGAATCTGGTCTTGGGCTATCTCCTCAACAAGGCTGGCCTCACTCAGACCATAGGGGCAGATTTGTACACATTGACTAAAAATAATATGTTTGTAGGAAAAGGATACGCAACAGATGGCATGTTTAAATTAAATGTTGAAATTAATAAAACAAATTCTTCTGCTTATATGTTGTGCTCGTTTAATGTTTGGCATGCTAGGTTCTGTCATGTTAATAATCGCATAATTAGTAACATGAGTAGGTTAGAAATGATTCCTAAGTTATCTTCAAATGAATTTGAAAAATGCGAATTTTGTAGTCAGGCTAAAATAATAAAAACCTTGCATAAATCTGTACTTAGGGAATCTGAGCCTCTAGATTTAATTCATTCTGATATCTGTGAATTTGATGGTGTTTTGACTAGAAATAGCAAACGTTATTTTATCACGTTTATAGATGATTGCTCTGATTTCACTTTTGTTTATTTGTTGAAAAATAAAAGTAATGCGTTTGATGCTTTCAAGCTTTTTGTAGTTGAAATAGAAAACCAGTATAATAGGAAGGTTAAAAGACTTCGTAGTGATAGGGGAACTGAGTATGACTCAGACAGTTTTAATAAATTCTATAATTCACCTGGAATAATACATGAAAAGAATGTGTCATACTCTCCTGAAATGAACGACGAAGCTGAAAGGAAGAATAGAACTCTAGCCGAGCTAGTAGTTGCTATTCGCCTTAATTCAGAAGCTGCGTCTTATTGGTGGGGTGAAATTCTCCTTACCGTGTGTTATGTCCTAAATAGAATTTCAAAGTCTAAAAATACAACTTAACCGTACGAAGTCCTTAAGAATAAAAGACCAAACTTTACCTATTTTAGAACGTGGGAGTGTTTAGCCTACGTTAGGTGTTGGGTTTAATGCCCTAAAACTCGTAGATAGTAAATGTTGTATTTTGATCGTCATTAATAAATGGTTATTCATTATTATTATGTTATTGATTATTTTATCTTCTTTTAATAACCCTAAAATCCAATAAACTAACATCCTAGGCTGTTTTATGAGTCTTGAACAATATGTAGAGACATATAGAGATCAATGTTCAAGTTACAGCCTAAAGGGTCTATAGTATAAGAATAGGGCTGGGTACCTTATCTTGGTAACACTATGAATACGACCCACTTTGTATTTGATACAAACGCAATGATCCAACGCGTTCGTGTAGGAGACATGCGAGTAGGGGTATCCTATGCAATGAGTTTGCATAAGACTGGACCACGAAATAGTAACCACTAGATATAACTCCGTTGACTGGTTAGGTTTCTATTTCAATAGGTTGACCTAGGCAACTTAGTCTTAATCTTGAGTATATTATGAACTCCTGTTCACGAGAGATTGTCCTTTGATTTGTATGGGTGAGAGTGACCCGTTTGCCGACTCGATATGCCTACCATTTTGGGGACAAGACTGAGTGGGGAGCTGGGAACATAATTATATAAGATGGATTTCACTCCTTCCCGACTTTAGGGTAAGTAGATAAGTGTTCCCTTAAGTGGTGTCTCCGAGACTTGAACAAAGAGCCCTACCCTCTCACTGGCCCGAGAGGAGTTTCTGTTTGATGGTTGGACCATAAACAGGTTGTTCATTAGATGAGCACTGGTACCTAAGGATTTAGAAGTAACCCAGGGGTATAACGGTAATTTGACCCAGCTAGTGTTACGAACACTTGTGAAGGACTAACTTGTTGTGATTGGTCTATATCCGTGGACACAGAAATATATCTACAGTGAGAAGAGTGCAGCTGTGGGTCTTTAGTGGAGTGTACCCACAGTTAACGAATATTGATTAATATGGTTAATGAGTTTAGCCCGTTAATCTCATATCGTTGGAGCTTCTGATCTGTAGGTCCATTAGGTCCCCTTCCTAGTTCGTAAAGAATATTGAAGAAATTTATTCTTGGATGAAATTTGAAAAGTTCAAATTTTCTAAGGGAAAAGTATAATGTATAATGATACATTATAATATAAAGTTTATTTTACAAATTAAACTTTATAGTATAAATATAATTTTGGATATGATTCAAAGTTAATTTGTAAGAGAATTAAATATTTGAAATTGTTCAAATATTTTTTTTATATGAATTAGATTTTTATTAAAACTATAGGTTGAAAGTAATGTGCATTAGATGCACATTAAAACTGTAGGTTATGAGAGAAATGTATTTGAATTTGATTCAAATGCAGGTTAAAATTAAATATTTGATATTTCATTTGGTAATTAATTAATTGGAGAATTAATTAGTTATTTAATTTAATCTAATTTAATTAAATTTGATTTAATTAAATTAATTGAATTAAAACTATAGGTTATGTGAGAGATGTTCATTTAAATATGATTTAAATGAATTGGTTAATTAAATTAGATTTAATTAATTATTAATTATTAATTTAATTACTTAATTAATATTAAATAAGATTTAATATTGTTGTAACTCCCACGTAGGGGAGTTACTTAATACGTGGGATAACACCCACGTTTCCCATTTTCTCTCGCTTCCTTATATAGTGTTTAACAGAAAAAAAAAATTGAATCGTCCGTTCTCTCTCAAAAATCCTCTCATAAAAGTTATGTGCAATTTTTTCCTTGTCAAAAAGGTTCCCACAAACATTTCCTCAACGTTCAGAGAAAATGAAGGACTCTAAGTGGTGGTGATCCAACGTAAGTTTTTTTTTCTCTAATTTTTGTATTTAATATGCTTAACCTAGATTTTTAGATTTATTTTACCAATGTAGAAGTATTTAAAAATTTTAAAATTAATTTTGAGATAGGGTTATGATATGTTTCCGCTGCGCTAGGGTTTTAATCCCAGCAATAGCAATAGGATTCCTGACCCAAAAAGGAGAAAACTTGCCATTAGGGCCTACGAGTGTGTCTTTATAGGTTATGCCTTGAATAGTAAAGCTTATAGGTTCTACGATCTTACAAACCAAGTAGTCATTGAATCGATAGATGCCAACTTCTTTGAGGATAGATTTCCCTTTAAATCTAGAAATAGTGGGGGCACGAGCTCCAGTAGTCTACCTCTAGTTAGAAGTCTTCCCTCTTCTGAGGAAGCCGTCTCTGAGCCTAGAAGGAGCAAACGGACAAGAACTGTCAAAGACTTTGGAGACGACTTCCAGACCTACAATGTAGAAGAAGATCTTAGAGACTTTAAGGAAGCTCTGTCCTCTGTAGACGCCAACTTATGGCAAGAAGCTATAAACGACGAAATGGACTCACTAGAGTCTAATAGGACTTGGCACTTAGTAGACCTACCCCAGGTTGCAAAGCCATAGGAACTCAAACCTGATGGAGCCATAGACAAGTTTAAAGCTAGGTTAGTAGCCAAGGGCTTCAGACAGAGAGAAAACATAGACTTCTTTGACACCTTTTCACCTGTCACTATAATCACTTCCATTCGTGTACTGTTTTCTCTCGCCGCTTTAAACAACCTCGTAGTACATCAGATGGATGTAAAGACTGCCTTCCTAAATGGTGATTTGGAAGAATAGATTTATATGGAGCAACCAGAAGGCTTTGTAGTCTATGGTTAGGAGAACAAAGTCTGTAAATTAGATAAATCTCTCTATGGCCTGAAACAAGCTCCTAAGCAATGGCATGAGAAATTTGATAACCTTATTCTGTCTGAAGGTTTCAAAGTCAATGAAAGTGACAAATGCATCTACTATAAGTTTGAAAATAACCTTTGCACAATCCTTTGCTTATATGTAGATGATTTGTTAATATTTGGTTCAAATTTGCACGTTATTAATAACGTAAAATCTATGTTGAGTGCAAACTTTGATATGAAAGACTTAGGAGAAGCAAGTGTAATCTTAGGCATAAAAGTCACTAGGTCGGAAAAGGGAATTTCTTGAGATCAATCTCATTATGTATAAAAGATCCTTAAGAAATACAATTACTTTGATTGTAAACCTGCATGTACTCTTTATGATCCTAGTGTAAAGTTGTTCAAGAACACTGGTGATAGTGTTAATCAATCCGAGTATGCGAGCATCATAGGCAGTCTTAGATATGCTGCTGATTGCACTAAACCGGACATAGCTTATGCGGTAGGTTTACTATGTAGGTTTACAAGCAGACCTAGTATATGGATAAGATAGCTTCCTAGGATATACAGTCTTGACATGATATCTTGAAGCGAATGATAGGTTGAACTTAGTTCTTAATGAGATCTATACTTGATGTCAAATGGAGTACCTAGCTACAGGAGTACCCCTGATAGACTCACCTATGTGAATATGGAAGTGTAGGCCACTTCCTATGGAAATTTAGGCAAATTCTCTAGAGCGTTCACTAGACTAGGATATACGTGCATGGCCTCAAAGTACGGGCTTTTCGAACTACACTATAGTAATGCTGTGTGTGAGATTTTGTCAGAAATAGAGTTCAAAACCAAGAGTTACTCTAGTAAAATCTCAAATCATCAAGACAGTAACTCTACTCGTAAAACCTGTTTTTAAAAAATTTTCAAGCGGGGGATTGTTGGTGAAAAAAAGATTAAAAGAAAGGTTTTTAAAACAAAAAGAAAAAATGAGTTTTTTTGAAAAGTGAGAATCTCACATTGCTTAGTTTAGCATTGGGATCTCACTTTATTTACCATTCCCTTTAGTGATGGGCTTGGGCCCCAAGGGGTACCCATGTCTTAGAAAGGGTGAGAAGATAGACAATGGTGGGCTTGGTGGCTTCTCCACACGCGCGCGCGCCGCCGTTGCTGTTCGTCCGGGCGGGCGAGGCGAGGCTGCAATAAAGATAATTTATTATTATTATTATTTTATTTTTTAAAAAATAAAATTTCTTTTAGAATTTACGGTCTTGCCCCTCGCCGCGTCCATCGCGTGGTCATCAGTCTTCGCGTCCATCGCGCCCGTTTATTTCGGCGCACGTGCTGTGGACAAGCGCTCACCGTGCGGCGCACGTTATGTGGCCGAGCGCTCGTCCCGCATGCGACGGTTGGACCTCGCGTTGTATAAAAGCCTGTCATCTTCAGTTGAAACAACACGAATGAAAGATACTTTTACTTTCTAATTACCGAGCAACATAGAAAGAGTGTGAGCATACCGATTGATTCTTGTGCAAGTTTCAACCGAGACAGTGTTATTCTGTGCTGTTTTATCCTAGGGACGGCGTAGCAATCAATCAGAACTGCGAGCACCTTGGGCAGAGCCGCGAAACGTCTTAAAGAGAGTGAGCTCTGCGACTCAGCCTTCACGAGCTTTTGTTTTGCAGGTTCATCACATAGTAGGCGTCCAACTTCATCGCATAGTAGGCGTCCAGCACGAGTTCATCACAGAGCAGGCGTTGAGTATTAGGCGTTTACCATCAGGCGTCGACCACCTTGCGTCATAGTGCACAGTTTGCCAACATTTCCAATCTTATTTTCATGAATGTCTTTACTTAAAAAAAAAAAAAATCCATTTTTAAGTATTGTTATATATATTTCTTTGTTATAAAATGGGAGCGAAACAATAAGAAAAATCAATAAAATAATTAGAGAGCAAAAGAAAATGGTTGTTACACGATCAACATAAATAAGATTTGTAACTTGTGAGAGAATTATGTGTAACAACTCGTATTTTTCATTATGAACATTCTCTCAAATAGTATAGAAATGATTAAACAACAATGATAACTCTCATTTATGAGGGTTTCTTAGGCTCTTTATCTAAGCTTATTGTGAAGAAATAAAGTGTTTTGTAATACAAGTCACACCAAACAAAATAAATTTAGGTAAAAATAAGTATGGAGCATGCTTTGGACCATGAACATTACATGATTTTGTTGATAATTGAGTAATTTTTTTAGGCTTTTTTTTTATGTGTTTTGAGGTTATTTTATGGAAGTTCATATTTCAAACCAAATTGCGCCGCAAAATAACCTAGAGTTGAGTCAAGAGAAAAAGAAGAAAGTTGGGAGATGTTGTAATGTGCCAGCAATGAGTCATATTTTATAAAGATTGAAGCCAAATTACACCCACAATTGTGCCAGCATTGTACCTGCAATTGGACATTTGTAGATAGATTGCGGAAATCATGACATTTGACATATTATAATTTCCAAATCTGATTTGATTGCCTAATTGCTACCAAAATTAATGGAGGACGACCTCATGGCATTAAAGGCTGATTAATAGAGCCTCAAAACTTCAGCAAAACGACAACCAAGAATCCATTATCCAAAAATTCTCTTCATATTACAATTTCTTTAGATTTAAATTTATTTTTCAGCACTTTTTACTTTTTATACTTTAATTTTCCAGCACCTTTATTTCTGTAAAAAGAGGGTCTAGGGTTTTAAATCTTTATTTCAAGTGTAAGGTATATCTCTCCTTGAAAGAGGTTGAGATATTACTAAACAAAAATCAAATCCCTATGCTTCTCTTAGTTTTCCAGCTTGGTCCACTATTTCTGTTATAATATTTTGTTTCAACTTTCTTTAATTCATAAAGTTTATTTCATTCTCATTTTCTATTCTCTTTTCTTTAATTTTGAACTAATTTTCCTCTTTCGGGATTCAAAGTATGTGGAAGCTGTTAGATTTATTTTAAATTTAATATTATCATTAATGAGGCCCATGTGCATTATCTACTAATTTATCTTTTAGACCTATTATTTTATTAGGTCAATTAAGTAAAGATAATTTCTAAATTATAAAATAAAAAAACCCTAATTAAACACCCTGATGGGAGGTGTCTATATAAAGACCCTAGGGATTGGTCCTCTTTCTGCCTCATGAAATAGTTCTTTTCTCCTCATCAAAAAACCCTAATTAAAGTTAATTCAATTACTCATGTTTACATGATACCAATGAAGGAGATGATATTATGAAACATTAAAGTTATTATCATGAATATATTAAAATTCATTATTATAAAACATTTTAAATTGCCAAAAAGTTGATGAGTATTTTTATAATAATGAATTTCAATAACTTACCTGTGGTATCAGAGTATGTTATTCTAATTAATGTTATTGTGAAAATCATTTAGTTCAAAGATCTTGGTATTTATTATTTTATACAATATTGTTTTATTGTATAATCATGAAGTTAAAACTTACAAAAGCTAGTTAATTGGCATACCTCAACTTAACTCCCAAGTATTACTCAATAGTTAGCAACATATTCTTTTATTGAATTTCATTCTTAAGAAATTTTTTTTTTATCAATTAAGTTTTCATAAAATGTTTGAGTTCAGCATCGAAAAAAATGAACAAGAACAATTTTCACAAAAGAAGTAGAGGTAAAGTACCTAGACATAGAACTCGACTTTGCCCTAGACATAGGGTAAAAGCCTATAAAATCATTTCAAGTGTGTTTTTCACTATCTAAGTGCCAAAGCAACCATACACATATGTGGTTTTTTCCTTAACCTTCTACAATCCTTGAAAAAGGATCAAAATGGAGATAACTTGGATTTATGTTGCTGAACAAGTATGCGAATAGGTTTGAATGCATCCTGAGCATATGAGACCCATCACGCTGCACTTAAAAGAGTTATCAGTTGCGAGTGCATAGAGAGTTAAATGTCAAGATTACTTTCACCTAATTAGGCAACATTGTGGGCAGAATTTCATGTGGGCAGAAGCTTTAATATGGATCTCCTTTTTTTTAGGAGAAGTTGGGTCTTTAAGATAGGATTTCTTGAAATGGTTGTATATATGAATTGTTCGACACTATATATAGACAAAATCCTTGGAAAGTGGATGTGTAACGGGGTATTACGGAGACTTCTTCCCATGTCAGAATTCATGGTACGTCATTCCAATCTTTATGTCAAACTCCAACTCTCCTCCATTATAATCTTTTTCACTTTCATTTCAAACACCAACAAAACAAATCCAAACACGAAGCATAAATCACCTTCAATTTATAAATGCATAATATTACAATGGGTGCAAAACAAAAAGAAAGAATGTTTTTTTTAAAAAAATAAATAAATAAATAACCCAATCCATACCTGACCGGTAAAAAACCAAAATGCATCATCCTTGGTCTCGCGTACGCCCTAAACATCTCAGGATAGGCCTGACCGAGCCACCACCGGTTAAACACCCGCAAACCTAAAAATTGTCCCATACTTAATATATGAAGCCCAACCGGGTTTCATAATAAATTTCAATTTTTTTAGAAAAAACAAGTATACAGGACATATATTGCAAAAAAAAAAAAAAAGATAGCATTTGCAAATCTAGCAATGATTTTTTAAAATTGCAAATATAGCATAACATTTGAATCTGATTTTCGTTCTTTTTATTATTCCAATTTTACCTGTATTTGTGTATTAGCGGGTATATCTGATATATTTTATATTTGGAATATTAGTAAATTGATATATTTCATTTCTGGTATATCAGTCAACTGATTTTTTTTTTTAAAGTATCATTTATGCAACTAATATACCATTATTTTAATTATGTCATGGTGGAAATTGGTTTTGTTGTTTGTTTCATTTTGATATGGAGTTATTTTCATTCAATTAGTTTGATTTCGATGGTTTGATCTAAGTTTTTGCTTTAGTTTTCTTCTGTTTTTTTTAAAAAAATTTATTCAATTTTGATGGTATATTTTAATTACATTAATTGTATCAACTCTATAAGTAATTAAATATAAAGTATATCAATTAAGTTTCTACAATGTATATTATAGCAACTATATTATATTTCATTAAATTATATTTCATTTGGCATGTCAATGGTACAATGTATATACTTCATATTTCATATATGAGTAAACTGATATACCACATTTAAAGAGAACGAAAAGTATTCAACGATATTGTTGATAGGCCAAATATGAAATATATCTTCAAAATGATATATGTTGGGATTTGTGCGCTAAAGCCTTGTAATTTATTAGTTGATTAATTTAATTATTAATTATGCAATATTAATTTATCTATTAACCGTAAAAATCCAAGGTTATTATATGAAGACTTGAACATGTATGTAGTTGACATACGGGTAGATCATATTTAAGAAATAACCTAAAGGTCTATAGTATATGGATAAGGTTGGGTGTCTTATCCTGGTAACACTATGGATACGGCCCACTTTGTAATAGTTACAAATGGTTTGATTTAGACCATTCATGTGGAGACATGTGAGTGTGGTATCCTATACAAAGAGTTTGTATAAGACCAGACTGCGAAATATTTAATCTCTCTTTGTAAATCCGTTAATGATGAGATTAATATTTCATAAGATGATCATGTGCGACTCGATCTTAATCCTGAGTGACTTATGAACTCCTGTCTGTGAGGTCAGTCCTTTGATTTGCACGGGTGAGAGTGGCCCGAGTTGCCGACTCAATAAGCCTACCATTTTGGGAACTTGACTAAATAGGGAGTTGGGAACATAAGCTTCACAAGATGGAATTCGCTCCTTCCCGCATAGGGTAAGTAAATGAGTAGTTCCCTTAAGTGCTGATTTCAGGTCTTGAACAAGGGGCCCCACCCTCTCACTGGCCCGAGAGAGACTTAGTTTATGGTTGGACCATAAACAAATTGTTTATTAGAGAAATCAGTGGTACTTAAGGAAAAGATGTAATTACAGGGGTAAAACAGACAATTGACCCAGCTGTAATTATGAACAACTCGTGAAGGATCGACTTGCTTATACTGATTATATCCATGGACACAACTTGTCCTACAGTGCATAAGAGTTCAACTATGGGTCTATAGTGGTTTTCTCTGTAGTTAATGAATGAAGGTTAATTTAATTAAAGAGTTTAATTAATTAATCTTGGATCATTGGAGCTTATAATCTGTAGGTCCATGAGGTCCCCTTGCGAGCTCACCACGGACCAACAAGGATCAACTATGTTGAAAGAAAAATTTGAAATGTTTAAATTTATGAGGAAAAATATTAATTGCATTTGATACAATTTAATTACATGATTTATTATAAAGTTTATTTGAATGAGATTCAAATTATAACTTTATAATATGGAGAACTAATTTATTTGAATATGATTCAAATAGTTAATTATTTATTTGGATGATATCCATATAAATAAATAAATTATTTAATTTGAATTTGAATAGATTCGAATTAATTTGGATGAGATAAAGTTGAGAATTAATTAATTTGAATTTGATTCAAATAATTAATTGTTTAATTTGGATGAGATTCAAATTAAAGATTCTGCATGAGATAAATATTTAAATATGATTTAAATGTTTTAAACCATTTAATATGAGATATTATTTGGGTAGATATTTATTAATATTAGATATTGTTAAATATTTAAATCTCTGCAAAAGTTATCCTAATAGGATTAGGAGTGACCTATGGAGTTCTATAAATAGGGTCATTGGGAGCTCTCATAGAACTCACTTTACACCAGACACACCCTACAGACTCTCTCCACAATGAATAATCTCTACGATTATTCTAAAACTCTCCATCTAAAAATTCTCCCAATTTTCTTAGAAAAGTTCTAAGAAAATTTTTCTTCACATTCCCTTCCTTCTTTCAAGAAGCGGCTCCCACAAACCGGATCCTTGCCAGAGTCATAGCAAGGAAGATCTCGTGGAATTAGAAGAATTCAAGGAGGAGATCGAGAAGAATTCAAGGAGGAGATTACCGATACAAGGAGAAGATTTTTTCTGCATTTGTGGATCGACTATGGTATGGTACTTAACCTTTTCTTGCTATTTGTATTTTTAATTCTTTCAAGAAATCAAAGAACGCGATCACATGCTTCTGTCAGGATTCAATTCCCTTCAATATATACATAAAGTATAACATTGGTATTTCAATTTTATATCGATACTAATTCAAAATGCATTTTAAGTATATTATTAATGTATCAATAATATATTATTGTATGTTCAAAATGCAACACTAAGTATTTCATTGGTGTATCAGTAGTATGTAAGTAGTCATTAAAAATTCAACTCAAGTATATCATTGGTGTATAGTAATGTATCAACAGTCATTCTAAATTCATTTCAAGTATAATATTGGTGTATTAATAGAATATCAATTACATTCCTTCTAAGTTAGATTTCAACTATCATGTTAGTGTATTAGTTGAATATCAATGTCAATTCAAAATTCATTTTAAATATAACATGTTTCATTAGTATATCATCGTACTTCTTAAAAATACATTTATTTCAGTATATCAGTAGTAGATAATCAACCGCTTAAAATTCAATTTCAAGTGTATTATTGGTGTATCAATAGTTTATCAACATAAGTCCGAACGGTCACCAACTGGATGAATTGAACCATTATAAGTTTAAGATGATGTGCTAGAAAAATAATACTTTGAAATATATGAATAAGGATTCGAATTAAGTCCACGAATAATAACAAATGCACGAGAAATTGTTGATTAATAAGTTTGGCATAATAAATAGTAAATTTGGCCTATCAATTGTATAATTGAGTGATCTACCAAATATAAAGTATATAAGTTGACCAATATACCAAATATAAAGTATATCAGTTAACTGATATATCAAACATAAAGTATATCAGATATATTGTTGATATACGTGGTGATATACCGAAGATGGTAAAATTGAAATAATTAAAAATGGAAATCAGATATAATATTTGTTTTCTATATTTGTAAATTTCAATAAACCATTGCTAAATTTACAATTTTTAAAATATACTTTTTTTTTGCTATTCTTGAAATTGCCCCTTTGAACTATTCAGACAACAAGATGTTAAATAGATGAACTATATATTTATTAACGTAATGTCAAATCACAACTTTGTAGAGTAAAAATTTTATGAAAAGAAAAAAAGTTATGTGGAGAGAACTTCGTTAAGTTGTGAATAATGATTTAGGGTTGTGAGTAAGTGTTGATGGTAGGTAAGAAAGTTTTGCATTTAATGATGTGAGGAGGGTAAAAAGTATTTAACCGTTACAAGTTTTTTAGGTTTACATTACTTTCATCATTGAGGAATCCCAGAAAAAAAAATTACTTTCAAAAGAATCTATTTTTCCAAATAAGAAATTGAAAAGGGGTAAAAAATGTCAATTTCCCCTTATTTTTAGTCATGGGAGTAATTGAAAAGAATTAGTTAAATCTTAATAAGAGGCATTTTTGTCATAATATTTTAATAGATTCCTTCCGTTCACCATTTTTAAAATCCTATCCAAGTTTTAAAAACTAGAAGATAAATGTTTAAAAAGGCTAAATTATAGAAAATGCCCCTAAACTATTCACTTTGTGTCAAAAATACTCCTGAACTTTCAAAAGTTTCAAAAATACCCTTAAACTTTTAAAAAGAGTTAAAAAAATACTCCTACTGTTAGTTTTGAATGGAAACCGTTAAAGTTTTGTTTCAAAAATATCCTTGAACTTTTCAAAAATTTCAAAAATACCCTTAACAAAAAAAAAGTTCAAAAGTACCTTCACCGTAAGTATATGAACACAAATCGTTAATACCTCATTGCATAAATAACTTTAAAATTAAAAAAAAAAAAAAAGAATTTCTCCTAACTTTAATATAGTGATCAATTTGTTTGAAGTTTTTTAAGTTTGGAAATAATAAATTTTAAAATAAATTATATAGATATCTCATTTTTTTCATATAAATACTCTTATTTTCTCACAATTTTCCAATTCTTAACTTACCCCAATTTTCTCACCAACCAAAATTTTAAGTTAAAAAATAAAATCTCACAAAATTCTAAAATCAAAATTACCACTTAAACATACCAAAACGATAAAAAAAAAAACTTTAGTAGTTGAGTGTGTTAATAACCAATTACATTTTTTTATTTGACTATTTATTGATTTGATAGGTTTGAGAGGAGATTTTGATTTTAGAATTATGTGGAATTTTATGTTTTAACTTAAAATTTTGGTTGGTGAGAAAATTGGTGTAAGTTAAGAATTGAAAAATTAAGAGGAAAATGAGAGTATTTATATCGAAAAAAAGAAAAATGAGGATATCTTTATAATTTGTTTTAAAGTTAATTCTTTTCGAACTTAAGAAAACTTCAAACAAATTGATAACCATATTAATGTTAGGGGCAATTTTAAACTTTATTAATTTTAAAGTTATTTTTGCAACGAGGTATTAATGGTTTCTATTTATAAACTTATTGTGAATGTATTTTTGTACTTTTTTTTTAGTTAAGGGTATTTTTGAAACTTTTAAAAAGTTTAGAGGTATTTTTGAAACAAAACTTTAACGGTTTCCATCCGAAACTAACGGTAGGGGTATTTTTGAAATCTTTCTGAAAGTTTAAGGGTACTTTTGAAACTTTTGAAAGTTCGTAGGTATTTTTGACACAAATTGTATAGTTCAGGGACATTTTTGTACAATTTAACCTTTTAAAAACTTGTTTTTACTTTTAGAATTTAAATGATACTCAATAAAGATAAAAAACGATGATTAAGAAATTGAAATAAAATAACCACAATTTCAAAGACCAAATAGTTATAAATGAAACTTTAAATATCTAAAAAAGTTATTTTCAAATATAAAAAAAATGAGAAAATTTTCATTATCTATTTAGATTATAATTTTTTTTATATTTGTAAATAGTTTAATAGTTTTTCTGTTTATAATAATTTTTCTATCTATAAAAAGTTAATAAAATCCTGTGATATTTTAACGAAATCATTCATGATATTTTTCGCGCACCTAAGAAACTAAAAAGAAAATGTAGAAGCTTTGATCAAAACAAAAATTTGAAAGAAAGATCAAGTGAACCAAGATGAAGAAACCAATTAAAATTTGTAATATCAAAGCACATGAAAAGAATATAAATTTTAAATCACAAGAAAATTCTCCATTAAAGCTGAAAAAATTAAATACAACTTTGGTACTGGAAGTCTACACAGGCATTTTATTATTGCAAATGCAAATTCATTGCCTTAATTGAATTGAGATTGATCACTTGACAGAAGTATGGATCATTTATCATTCACAGCTACATCTCCATACAAACAAAGTCTTAATCCACTGTGTTAAGCACATCGTACACATGGTATATCATTTTGCTGGGAATGTGAACTACTAAGCCATGCCCACACCAATTGTACATCGAGATGCGCTACTTACCTAAGGGTCACGGTCCTCGCCTAGATCTCCCCATCTTACGTTGTACTTGGCAGCTAAGTAGTGAGCCCCGACCGGCCCCCTGCTGCCGTAGGGATAAAGCTCTGGAGCAATCTTTTTCTCTTCAAGTTCATTTAACAATGGTGTGAACAATGACCATGCAGCGTCAAGCTCATCGCTCCTAATGAATAATCTTCGCTCCCCTTCAACAGCATCCAAAAGCAACCTCTCATATGCATCTGGTATTTCGCTCGGGTACCTTCACATGATCACTGAATTGTCAACAAAAGCCCCACCTAGTACTTCTCTATTATATTGACAAACAAAATGGAAACGTAAAATATGAAGCAACCCCATCGATCACACTGTTGAAGTTCTCATACCTAGATCGATAAAGCAAGTTCAGATCACTACGATCTAATCGCATTCCGAGACCAGGAACTTTATTGTTGATCTTCAAATAAATAGCCTCGTTGGGTTGAACACGCAAGACGAGCTCGTTTGTAGCTTTGTCCAAATCCGTTCCAAAGTTCCTCTTGTACAAGTTACCTGGGACATGTCTGAACTGAACCCTGATCTCTGCTCTGGACACATCATAACAAATGTGTGAGGTTATTCAAAATCAAATTGCCATAATGTGCTCAAACTGATGACAGAAAGGAAAAATATTGTAAAGAATGAAATAACAACCTCCTTGTATGTAAAGCCTTTCCAGCTTTCATCAAGAAGGGCACTCCATCCCATCTAGCATTATCGATAAAAATAGCAGCTGCCGCGAATGTCGGAGTGATGCTATCGCTGGGAACAGTTGGATCATCTATATATGCAGGGTATGATTTCCCACCTTTGCTGTGCCCCTTGTATTGCCCAACAACTACATCTTCAAGTTGCAGAGGTCTCATTGATTTCAGGACCTTTACCTGAATCACAACGATAGACACTAATTCACTATTACCACAGCCAAGTGACCATAATGTCAAAAACTAAAGAATCTTTCCAGTAAATATCAAAGATTAAATTTCAAGTTTAGTCAAACTTTTTGTATCTAGTAAGTTGCTAAACTTTAAAAGTGTCTACTAGGTTTATAATTTTCAATTTTGTATCTAATTTTGTGTCAAATAAGTCTTTCACATATTTGAAAATTTTAAAATTAACTAATTTATACGACATAAAATTGAATTATTAGACTAATAAGACTAAACTTTTCATTTTGTATCAATAGAACTATGAATGTCCAAAATTGAAAGTTCATAGACCTATTAGACAATCTAACATTCACGACTTAAAGTTTGAGGACTAAAAATGTGATTTAACCAAAATATCAAAACTTCTACATGTTATCTAACGCAACAATAAAATCCCAGAACATCATAGGCATATGAAAAAAAGTGATTGGGTACCTTTTCATTCCTGATATCCTCGGCATCTAAACTGACAGGTGTCTCCATAGCAAATAGAGCCAAAATTTGAAGGAGATGGTTTTGCATTATATCTCGTATGATTCCATAGTTATCAAAGTACCTAGAAAAGAACAAAAGACAGTTGTCTAATCTTGTCCATGAAAAACAAAAAAAATCATTGCTCTACCCTATTATCATTTTCCAAGCTGCAATATCAGAAGGATGTGACACTCACCCTCCCCGCCCCTCTGTTCCAAAATCTTCAGAAAATATCAGTTGAACATTGCGGATATAGCTCCTGGACCAAAGAGGCTCAAAAACAAGATTGGAGAACCGAAGAACTGACAGATTCTCTACGAGCTCCTTGCCCAAATAATGGTCAATCCTAAAAAAATTATCATTAAAAGTCAATTTCTCTCTTTAGATCTGGCAACTCAATTAGTGTAAGATGTTTCACCTAAATATTTGGTCTTCTGTGAGATATTGCTTTAAGCTTCTGGTTAGCTCACCAGAAGAATCTGAGTCACGGCCAAATGGCTTTTCGACAATGACTCTAGTCCAACCACTTCCTGAAGACGCCCGTTGGCTAGCACACTTGACAACGTCGACGAATATGTTCGGAGGAATTGATAAATAAAATAACCTATTTGAACCTTTTCCATCCTGAAAGGAAAAAGATTAATCATAAAAGAGCAGATTGCTTCAATCAACTTGCTATGATGCATATGCAGATCAATACACAAATGTCCAAAGGAGGAAGAGTTTAGTTTAGCTGATGAAAACCATGACAAATCCATATTGGTCTTCAAAAGCTAAAGTTCGAACAGATCCTGGACTTCAGCATAAGCAAAAGAGTATAATCGAGTTGAATTCTTAGCCAAATTTCAAAAAGAAAAAACAAGGTGTTAAAAACTATCTTTTTAGTTTTCAAAATTTGGCTTGATTTTTTAAAACAATGGTAAAAAGTAGACAACAAAGCAAAAAATTTAGAAGTAGAAGGGGTGTTTATAGGTTAATTTTCAAAAACTAAAAACCAAAATCAAAATAGTTACCAAACAGGCCCGGAATTATTATCAAATGAGGACTAAGTTTTCCCATTTCCATCTCAGTGCTAATGAACCAACGTGACCAAAAGGATAATGCAACAAAGACAAGAAATCAAAAGCCAGTACAACAGTCATACTTGAACTGCTGCAGAATAAGTGAATCAATCTGTTGTTCTGATAAGTTAACTATCTTAAGAACACTTAATGAATAGCATAAAGCCACCCCCGAGTTTAGAAGGAGCTTTCTATAGCATTTAATACTGGTACATTGTTGAGTGCTTTAATGACTAGCAATAATGGTTACTAGTAGAAAATGACATATTATGTAGAATCTTACTTATCAAGCATCAGGAGCCCGCAAATTACCTCTTTTTCTTTCAACTTTCTGTCCAACTCAGAGAAATCTTCCTCAGAGCTATATTGACCAGAATGGTAAAAGCATCTTTTTAAAAATTCATCCATCTTGTCCTCACAGTTTGCCCTGTGATCCATGTTGCTTATCAATATATGCAAATGGAAATAAAAAGTTTGTGATCATAAATGTTAACAATACCTATGGTCTTGTTTAATTTTTGGTTCTTGGTTTTTGCAAATTAAGCTTATAAACATTACTTTTACCCGAAGATTAAAATATCGATGTTGATATTGATATCCGCATCTCAATTTTATGAATATATCGAAGGACATATCGATAAAATATCAATACCAATGGATACTTCTTTAAATAAAAAAAGTTATCTAAAATAATAACTAAGTTGTTTTCACTTTCAAACTAAGTTATACTTATAGATCTTGATGTTAGTATATATCTTCATATCGGGATTTATAGAGGATATCTTTTATGTTTTATGAATATTTATAAAAGATATTAAGAATATTGATTAATCCTTATGTAATATCGATCCAATTTACATATATCTCGACGTATCGACGGATATTTTAACCCTTGCTTTTACCTATGAGTTTCTTTGTATTGTTATCTACAATCTAAAAATGTCTTCAAAATCCAAGCCAAGTTCTAAAAACTAAAAAGTCGTTTTAAAAAATTTGTTTTGTTTTTGGAATTTAACTAGGAATTCAAAATGTTTCTTTAATAAAAGCGAAAACATGGTAAAGAGATTGTGAGAAAACAAGCATAAGTTACAATAACAAAAAACAGAACACATATATATATATTTTATATTCGTGAGTGTCTAGGCGAAAAAAAAGAAAAAAAAAAACATAAAAACGAAATCATTGTCAAACCAGGCCTACAATACCTCTTATCAATTCTGCAAGTCAAAGTTTTACTAATCATATTTCGGAGTTGTTCATCGGTCATACTAGTCCGAGCATAACCAAACACGATAAAATCCTGAAAATGAGAAAGAAAACAAAAGAATTAGTCAGCTTTTTCAGACTACTGACTAGAAGGCAGACTTGTGGCATGAGATAAGACCTCTGGTAGACAATCCTCATAATAAAGAGCAAAAAGTGCAGGAAAGATCTTCTTTTTTGCCAGGTCACCTGAAGCTCCAACAACAGTTATACTGAGTGTAGATTGAACTTTATCTGAATCCGGAACAGATTTGTCTTCCTCTTGAAGTGCAATTTGTTCATTGAGAAGAGAACTTCCAGGACTACCTAAGTTCATGTCACACTCAGGTTTAAGCAACAAAATGGATAACCGAGAACGAGAAAAAAAAAAAAAGCATACACTTGAGGCAAATGAACAGAGATATTTCAAATAAAGCATTAAAACAATGAGGAATGCAGCTTTCACAAAGTGTCACTCATTCTTTTCCAGATGTCAGGATCAGTGAGCATTTAAAGATGAGTATATAAGTGAATGCATAAAAAACCAAAAAGCTTCATAGAAGATTAGCAAGAGTATCGCAATCAGCAAAAAGTTAGGCCCAGATTAATTATCATTTGACTTTTTATTTTTTGTTTTTGAAAATTAAGCATGTTTCCTCGCCATTTCTATACAATGGATGTCATTTAGTCAAACTCTAAAAACAAACAAACAAAAAACGGTTTTTAAAGACTAACTTGGCTTGAATTTTGAACAGAATAATCAAATTAAAATAGTGTTCCGATGCTTAATTTTCAAAAACTAAAAACCAAAAAACAAACAATTTATTATTAGTATTTAAAGCTATTAACACAGCCCAGAAAGAAATATCAAATGAAATGGCTACGCCATCCACTAAAAAAAAACATTGAGGTAAAATCGAAAGGAAGAAGGAAAATTGATTTTCATTCATAAGAATTCTAGAAACAGGCAATTGAAGCAAACCAAAAAATAAAACTCATGCAAAAAAAGTACCCACCATCTGGCAAAAAAACTGCATTCAAGGGATGACCATTTGATGACTTAAGCTGAAGATGGCTACTAACACAATTTCTTACAGAAATCTGAGAGACCCACGAAGGGAAATGTGTTTTTCTTGGCGAGGAGACGAATTTTCTGGGCAAGATGGTCTCATTCTTGAGATAAGACGGCACAAAGGTAGCTGAGGAAGAAGAAGGGGTCCTGAAGTGACAATCCATGGGCAGATTGAGGAAGGTGAAGAAGGAATCGGGTTGTTATGCGGTATTTCAAATGGAGATATATAGTACAGGGAAGAAATTGGAGGCGCCCAAATCTGAAGCCATCAAATGCGACTAGCTGCAAAGGTGAATTGGGGATTGACCTTTTGAGTTATCGAAGAGGCCGAAGGAAATAATAAAGGGACAAATTGAGTTCAGAGACAAGACGGCATTTCCGAGGCCGATGGATTGTTTTTCCGGATTCGTGTTGGGCCTTATTGGGCCGACAAGTGAGAGAGTTGGACTGAGTCCAATTGCGAGAGATCTCAAAAGAGAAATTGGATTCATCTACTAGGTTTCATTGTGGAGTTTAGAAAAAAGGGTTTCAACATAAATAGCCTTACGATAAGATAAGACCTATTTTACATTCTTGTCTAAAACATTCCATTTTTTTTATAACAAAGGTCTTCTTGCTTCCATATTTTCATTAATATCAATGGTTATTTTCAATTTAATCCCACCTATATTTTATATAAATAAATAAACCTAGGTTTTTGTGTACCTCTCCCTCATGCATAGCCTAAAAATCTGTGTATCCTCAATCTCTTCAATCTCTCTCAAAACATTCTCTCTCAGGAATCTCTCTCTCATCTTTCCAGCCGCCGCCTCCCTCCCTTGGACCACCCAACCATCGTTGATGACGTCGTTCCCATCGTTAAATACGTCGTCCGCCGTTCCAGCCGTTCAAGTTTCGGCCGCCATTGTGGTTGCCGTTCAAGTTTCGGCCGCCGTCGTGGTTGCCGTTCAAATTTCGACCGACGGTGAGTTTTTTTTCTCTATTTTTCCGACCAAACTTCTCCGATCTCACTCCAGCTCGCGCGCCGCCAAGATCTCGCACCTGTCACCAATCGCCACCGTCGTTGTGGATTTATATATACTTTTATGTTTTTTCAATATATACATATATATATATATATATATATATATATATATATATATTTATTCTTGATATATTGGGTGATTTTTCAATATATACTGTAATATGTATCTTCAATTTTTTATTGATACTTTATGTTTTATGATATATACACTAATATATGTTGAATATTAAGTTCATTTGAGATTTATATACCATGAAAGATAACTTTGTTTATTTGAAAATCATTAGGGAGTTTCGGTTAAATTTACTTAAATGGAATTTAGTCAATTTTACTAGTATATTTCATATATTGGTTAGAATATTTGTAAGTATATAATCATTTTTTATATATAGAACGATTTTTCGATATATACTGTGATATATATCTTCAATTTTTTATTGAGACTTTCTGTTTTATGATATATACACTAATATATGTTGAACATTAAGTTCATTTGAGATTTATAAACCATGCTAGATAGAATCTAAACTATAGTATATATGAGATAATAACACAAAATACAAATGAACTCAAAATAAACAAGGAACAATAATAGACAAACTCAATTAAGACAAACCATCATATAAAAATTGCATTAGAGTGACATATATATCAGACATGCGGTGAAATATATCACAAGCACACATAAGCGTTGCCTAATTAGAAGTGTATACATATCCGAATACCTAACATATATACCAAATAAACAATGGAATATTACCTGAAAACAAGTAGAACTCAAAACAAACGGTGGAATATATCACATAATATCAAAAAGCAAACGTTAAATAATAACAAACAATATCAAAGAAATGATTGATACGTGAAAAGGAAAATAAAAAAATATTACATTTTCTCCAATTGAAAATGAGAAGAAAATCGTATTAAATGTATTTTCTCTCTCTATCATAAATTCACTTTCTTTCTCCATCATTAAGGAGACTTTGAAAATAGAAAAAATACATATAAAATACTTGAAAGGAAAAATAAAAAATATTAAATACATTTTCTCTCTCCAATTGAGAATGGAAAAAAAAATATTAAAATATTTTCTCTCCAATTGAAAATGAGAAAAAAAAATCATATTAAATGCATTTTCTCTCTCCATCATAAATTCACTTTCTCTTTCCATCATTAAGAAAACTTTGAAAATAGAAAAAATACATATAAATTAGGACATAAAAAAAATAAAAAAGGGTAAATTTATCCAAAAATAACACTAAAAACCTTTCTTGAAAAAATTCAAATTTAAAGACATTTTTGAAATATAAGGCCCAAAGATGATGATTTATATAAAAATCTCTAGAAAAAATAAGTTCTAGTTATCATCATCAAGCACTACTTTACACAACAAAACAATCGCATGTTTGCATTGTTTAGAGAATCATCAATTTTTTGTTTTTGATTTTTAGGCAAAGCTAAAAATATACTATTCTAACCTAAAAGCAAAAATAAAAGAAAAACTATGTAGAAATGTACAAAAAGCAATAAAAGAGAGAACTAAGAACTCCCCTAGTCAATCGTCGGAGCTCCATTGTCATCTCCATCAGCAGTAGGGTCAGAGAGGATTTTAGCAGAGAAGGGAGACACAACTAGATAATATCCTAAAGCCTTCTAGTGAAGGAACCTCTGGAACGCCTTATCCCCAACCTTGCAATAGGTCCAATAGGCTCTACACTAAACCAATGAAGTGTTCGAGCTGCTCTAACATGTATCCAACACAATTGTGGCATGGACAGAGGGTGCACTGGCTCCAATCGCCTGATGTGAATGTGATGCGGTCGCATCACCTGTGGGTGGTAGCTATGGCAAGGGCATCTCAGGGGCTGACGACACGTCATATGGGGTTGAAGGAGAGATGGGTGCCTCGGGCATTGGTGGCTTGGATGAGGGAGGAGGTATTGTCTTTCCAGCTAATATTGTTTCCTTCTTTTGAGCATTAAAGTTCACCAGCTTCCTAATGAAATGCAAGTCAATAACAGGTTTAGGCTTGCCTCTTTCTTCCTCTTCAGCGACCTCAACACTGGCCTTCTTACACAACTAGGAGACGAGAGAGGCAAAGAACAATCTACCTCTAGTTATGGCTGTGTACTCCACATTCTCCCACTAGATGTTGCTGCCAATATCGATCCCTAACCCCTTCATGAGGCAATATAGGATCATGACTCTCTCCGTGGAAATGGTAGAGTCGTGGGAGATCGACATGATCCTATGCTTGATGAAGTACAACCATATGGTTAGCTCCTTCCTAATGTTGTCAAGTCGAAGTGTCCAGCACCTAAATTGGAGAGATGTGCCACTTCGCCCCTCTCTTAGTTGCAAGCTATAAGGCTTCTTGCATCTGCTCCTCAGATGGGGCGCGCATGAAAAACACTTGAAAAATTTTTTCTTGGGCTTAGATTTTGATTTGTTTTATTGTTCAGTTGTGTTCTTTGATGCTTATTTGTTTATTTTATAGAAATTGAGTGTTTGGACCACAATGGGCTAAAGAAGATATAAAATGATGAAAATATCCCTAAGTCAAGTCAAATTTTGACCTAAGGCAAAGAAGAGGATGAAAAAGGGTCCAAAAAGGCAGAAAAGTGCATGCACAGTGCTGCAGCGTTGTGCTTGACGCCATAACTCGAGAAGGGTTAGCAAGGTACCGCTGTGACGTCACTTACGGTGCCACAACGCTACAAAATTTCCAGCATGTTATTTTACGTGTGGTGCAGTATGCCCACTTATGGCACCACATCACTGTGACTCATTTTCTTTATTAAACACTCGTTTTGCCATCATTTGAAAGCGAGCTTGATTAGAGATCACTTAAGGCATTCCACAAAGGCTGAGGGGGATGCTGTTCAGGGAGTTTTTAGGAGCTTAATCGTTTTGATTGATCAGAGTTGGATCGTGAAGAGGATGTTGATGTGGTGCCCCCGATGGATTGAGATCGACGACTAATTCTCTATTCTCTTTGTTCTCTTCCTTTTACTTTTCTATTCAACACGTTTGAGGATTTTATTCTAAACATTATGAGTGGCTAAATTGTTATTAGTTCTAGGGTCATATTGATTTCAACTTTGTTAGTGGATTATTTTTAAAATTTTATCAATTGAATTCATTTACCTTTTATCATGCTTGATTTATCCAATTGAAAGCTTGGTCACCATTTAGTTGACTTTGGGTTTTTAATTCTACTTGAGAGAGATTTCTAAATCGAAACTAGCATGTTAATTTGGCAATGGATATTGCATAAGAGTGATAGGAAATTGTTGGAGGCTAATAATATAGAAACATAATGTTGTGTCTAATAATTCAATTGTATGAAACTAGGGTTGACTTTTAGACATTAGAAAGGGTTGAGCTCGAGAGAGGAATACTGGATATTAGACTTTTTAGACCTAAGTAAATAATTGAATTGATTGAATGAATATATTTTGAATCCACAACTTTGTTGAATGAAATCAATACCCTATGGCATTTTAGCTTGTGAATTCTTTAATCGATTGTTACTTGCTTTACTTAATCTTATGTTTAAAATACCATCATCGCCTTTAAAATCCCTAGATAGAACTGACGATTTTCTGATAGTTAGTTTAATTGAATAGCTAATTCCTAGTGGACGATACTGAAGGGATTGAATCCCAATTGCGGAAAAGTTTGATCGCTCAATCTTTGTAATTGGAATTGGGAAAAACAAAAACAATTTACAGAAAACTAGGCTAAGTATGCTTTAAAGGAAATTCAAAGTAATTACCTATGAAGAACAGTGTTTCCACACCAAAACTTCTGGAAGAACACAAGCCTCACGAACTTATACTGCAATTGAACACGTCCACTTGGACTTTCTTACTATAACTTAGGGAAGATCAAAAGGATAGTGGGATCTTAAATTTGTTTTGCAGGGAATATACACACACAAAGCAACAATAGAGAGAGAGCTGGGGAGAAAATTTCAGCCTTTTTTCTCCTTTTAAAACTGAAATATAACGTGAGGGGAGTAACCCTCACCCCACTGTTTTCACTCCCCTGCATAATTGCAGGGGAGTTATATTATTATTATTATATATATGGACAATTTTTAAAAATAGAAAAATAAGGAAAACTATTTACACAAAATTGCAAAATTTTTAGATAGTTGTGATAAACGTTGATAGAAGTCTATCAGGGTTTATCAGGGTCTATCAGTGATAGAAATAATAGAAGTCTATCATTGATAGATGCTGATAAAAGTCTATCAATGATTTTTTGCTATTTTTTGTAAATAGTTTGATATTTTTTCTATCTGGAAAAATGTATGTATGTATGTATGTATGTATATATATATAATTAAATAAATCAAATAATAACAATTAATTAATTAACAATTAATTAATCTTAAACATCATGCATATCTCTCTCATATACTATAGTTTTAATATGAATCTAATTCACATTATGAATCTAATTCAAATATTGTTCTTTCTTAATATATAGTTTAATTATAAATCATATTTATAACTTGTTGGGTTTTATGTCCTAGGTTGTTGTAGAAACGTGGAGAATATTGAGGAAAAAATGTGCGTAAATGAATGAGAATATCAAATTTACTAATTTTCTATTTCTTAATATATGAGGGTAGTTTTGGAATATTATTTTCACATAAAAAATCAAATAATGTGATTTTTTAACCATCTATATTATTTTTAATATATTTTGCCATATTTGTAATATTTTAAAAGCTGATGACATGGATGCTAATATATAATCAAAATTTGATACCCAATGCAATTCCCCTTGGACCAATTAGAAAGTGCCACTTGGAGCTTAGAAAATTTTGGGTATGGAGATCTATAAGGATAGAGATCAAAACAAACTTTTTCTTATCATAGAAATGTTGTATTCAGAAGATATTGTCCAGGTTTAATATGTCATCAGCTAAGCCTATAGATACTCCCAGTACTGCAAATGCTTGTTTGTCATCGATACTTTCACCACAGTCTGAAGCTGAGAATGAGTATATGTGTCGAGTTTCATATGTTAGTACAGTGGAAAGTTTGATGTATGCTATGGTTTGTACTAGGTCTAACCTTGCCCATACTATCAGTGTTGTCAGCAGGTTCATAGGTTAACTTGGAAAGAAACATTGGCAAGCTATTAAGAGGATTTTTCGTTACCTTAGAGGTACATCTGATGTCAGTCTCATTTATGGGAATGATACAAAGTATTTGGTGACCAATTATTCTAATTTTTACTGTGTTGGAGATATAGACAGTATAAGGTCTATGACTAGTAATGTGTTTACTCTAGGTGGTTTTGTTGTTAGTTGGAAGGAAACCTTACACCATACAGTTACTTTATCTACTACTAAAGCAGAGTATATGGCCTTGACAGAAACTGCTACAGAGGGAATCTGGTTGAGAGGGCTTGTTGGTGATATTAGTCTACATCATGATCAGGCTATGTCTATCATGATAGTTTGAGTGCAATATGCCTAGCCAAGGATCAAATTCATCATGGGAGGACCAAGTGAAGGGATTGAATCCCAATACGGAAGAGTTTTATCGCTTTTGTCTTTGAATTTGGGAGAAATGTTTTCAGAATTAAAAGTTAACATATTAAACATGTGGTTAAAAATAAAATCACAGAGAAAAATATAGCCTTTGAAGATTTTCTTCTTCGAGTTCCTTTTTGCTACAAGAATTCTCCTCTCGAACAATAACTCTGATTAACGATTCAAACACCACCACAAGTGTCTTCCTTGCTATTCTTCGGCAAGGAACAAAATTGTGGAATCCTTTTTTGGAAGTTTTGAGAGCAATAATCAGAGGAATTTTGTTCTCTGTAATTTTTTTTAGAAAGAGAGAATTTTCTTGGGCAAAATATACTTTTGGTCCCTGAAGTTTCAAGTAGGTGTCTATTTGGTCCCTAAGGTTTTATAATTGACACTTTTAGTCCTTGAAGTTTGAATAATGGTTCTAAATAGTCCATAGAACCATTTGACTGTTAGTTGACTTAATGGATTGTTGACTGATTTCGTCTCTACATCTTAACTTTGATATTGACTTAGGTCTGGTGCGTTTACCCTTGGCCAAAATTTGACATCAACAGTTGGCTCCGTTTGTGGGGACGAGAGTGCTCTACCTTTCTACTCCAAAATTAAGAAAATTAGAATCGTGATGACTTGGTCATTGATCTTGTTAAGGAAGAGATTCTAATTGAGGAAGTCATGGGTGAATTAGATCCTCATGACCAAAATCAAAGGAAGCTAGCATGTTGAAAAGTCAAAGTTGATTCAAGGCGACTTAGGTTGAGGAAGAGGTCGAGGCTGAGGCTGAGGCTGAGGTCGAGGCTACCAACGCTAAAGCTATGGTCGAGACAATCTTGGCCGAGGCTGAGGAGACCAAGTTGAAGTGGAAAGCCAAGGCTGAGGAGACCAAATTGAAGCGAAGAGCCAAGGCCAAGGAGACCAATGCTGAGGCCAAGGAGAACAAGTTGAAGCAAAAATACGAAGAGCCAAGGCCGAGATGACCAATGCCAAAATCGAGGAGATCAAGTTGAAGCGAAAAGGTGAAGAGCTAAGGCCAAGGCGACAAATGCTGAGACTGAGGAGATCAAATTGAAGCGAGGAGCCAAGGCTGAGGCAACTAATGTTGATGCCGAGGAGATCAAGTTAAAGGGAAAAGCCAAGGTAGAGGCGACCAATGCTGAAATCGAGGAGATTGAGTTGAAGCAAAGATTTAAGGCTAAGGAGACCAATGTCGAGGTCGAGGAGAGCAAGTTGAAGTGAAGATCTGAGGCTAAAACTATTAATGGAACGTACATTTACGATCAAAATTTCATAGGTGGCTAACCAAGGCCAACCTTAAGCTCAAAAGATAGAATATTTTCACAATCCATACGCATCCAAGTACACCATGCCCGTGGAGAATGGCTAAGCCTGACCCAAAACTCAAAAGGTCATGTTAGGCCCAGGATATGGCCAAACGAAGACGCTCAGTCTTGCCCGAGGCTGAGGTCGACTCTAGCCAAATGCGCAATGAGACTTGCTTCACGCAATCCCCACCCTAAGAGATCATGTCAGGCTCAAGATATGTCCATACAAAGATGCTCGACCTTGGATGAGGCTGACCCTTTCCAAATGTGCAATGGGGCTTGCTTCATCATTTGTAGCACTTTGAATGAAGAAAGTTTTTACAAAAATAGGCTTGAGTTTGGTATTATTTGTTGTGATGCATCTTGATTCACTATCTTACTTGATATTGTTAGAGAATGCATATTGATAGGGGGAGAATTTGAAAACCTTGTATGTGTTCATGTTTTTAGGGGGAGCAATTATATGTTTATTATTATTGTTCTTTTTTATGATTCCAAAGGGGGAGAAGTATAAGAAAAACATGTATTATGATTATGTTGCATGATTGTGTCTTTTGAATTAATTTTAGAGGCAGAATTAATTAACGGGGAGAAGTTAATTCTTTTGAATGAATTTTAAGCATGAACTTTGTGGTAATTTATGTTCTTGATATTGGAATTATTTCTTAATCATCATGTGTGAAGGAATTGAATTCCCAGCGGAAGCGATTTATCGCGTTGTGATTTCAATTACTCAATTATGAATTTTAAAGAAACAAAGAAAATAGAAAAGCATAGGATAAACAACATGTTTTTTAAGAAGGAAGAGAAAAAAACAAAGAGAACAAGAAAGATATTACCATTGATGAACTTCTTCCTTCAATTAGCAATTTCCTTTGAGTACACAAACGAATCACCAAAAGGAACAAAAGAGACAACACCATTAAAGAGCACTTGCTATTCTTAGGGATATCAAGTCTTGGATATGTGGGATCCAAAGTGCTTGGTAAGGAATTTTTTTTGAGAGAGAATGTATTGAATTGTAGACAGCTCAAATTTTCTTGTTAACTTCTCTTCTCCCCCTCTTTTTGTGAGAGTGTGGGAGGGAGTTATGGAACTCCCTCTCCACTACGTGAAGATAACTCCCTCTAGGAGTTATCTAATTAATTCAATTTTATAAAATTGAATTAATTTATATATTAAATCTAATTTAATATATATAAAAAATTAATTAACAATTAACTAATATTTCTCACATAACCTATAGTTTAATATGAATCATGTTCATATTAATTTTAACCTATAGTTTCTATATGAATCTAATTCATATATTAATATTTGAATCCCATTAAAATATATTTCTCTCACATGTTATAAAGTTTAATTTTGCATCTCATACAAAAATTAACTTTATATTATAATGTATCAATATACATTATTTAATTGTAACTCATACAATTAATTATCCTAACTTAATTTGAACAATTTAAATTAAACCAAGACATCTGACTGTCATCTTAACCTATATGAGCTAGCAAGTGGACCTAATGGACCTATCAGTTTGAAGCTCCAATAACACGACATTAATTAGTTAAACTCTTTAATTAAATTAATCAACATTCATTAACTGTCGATCACTCCACTAAAGACCGACAACTGCACTCTTCTTACTGTAGATATATTTCTATGTCAACAGATAAAATCAATCAACAATGCGTCGACCCTTCACAAATTGCTCGTAACAATAGCTGGGTCAAATTACTGTTTTACCCTTGTGTTACCTCTAACTCCTTATGTAACGTCCCAAATTTTCTAATAATAGTAATTTAATTATCTTGACTTTTGGCGTTGGTTTGAAATTTTGAGGATCTAAGATTTAATTTTGGAATCTTAGAATTTGGGTGTAATTTGAAAGATTTGAGTTTAGGGTTAAGTAAGGAAACTGGAAAAAAAATATTTTTTTAGATATATATATATATATAAGTTTTATTGGAAAAGTAATTAGGGTTTTGGTTTTAAAAGAATATATATATATATATATGTAGATTTATAAAAGGAAGTCTTGTTCAACGTGCCAGAAAAGTTAAACTTCTTCTTCTTCTTCTTTTTCGCATGGGTCCTCGCTGGTTGTAGCACCAAACTGACTCTCTTTCGCCGGCCGCTGTTAGTTGCGCGTGGCCGTTGTCGCCGGAGCAAGCTCCGCCGTTCGCCAGCCGTCGCGAGCGAGCGACGTCCCAGCCGCCTGTCGATCCGCACGCCGATAGTCGTCCCTCTCTCCGCCCGTCGTCGACCACTCGAGCGAAGCGCCGATCCAGCCACACGCCGTCGCCGTTGATCAGATCCAGTCGCTCGCGCCGTCACTGCCGCTGAAGCCGTCCGGGCAGTCGCGTCGTCGTTGCGTCAGAGGGTTCCGGCAGTATTCATTGGTTGGTTTCGGGGTAAGGTTGTGTTTATTTAGGTTCTTGAAGTTTTTTTTATGCCCATCAAGTTTTGGCTTCAACATACGAATATTATTCGCGTTTGATTCTAGATTGAAGACTTGAAAGGTTGTAGCTGTTTGTTGGTTTGATTTTGAAGCTCGAAGTGATTTTGGGTCAAAACGGGTATTGGAATTATTGGAATTTAAATGTTTGTTTGGATAATAAGCTTTTATTATTAATTGTAAAGTTTGGGTTATGTGATAGAGTTGGATTTTGGGTACAAGGAATATGCGTGGTTTGTTTACTGACTGTGTTGGGTGTAGTTTTGAGGTAAGTGATGCCATTATTTGGTTGCCTTCAAGCCAGACACCAAATCCATGTTACCAGCTTTATTAATGTATTATTGGGACCTTTATTAAAATTGAGAATGCATACCTAGGTTACCCTATGAATTTATTATTCGCTGGCTTGAGACTCTGTTATTATGTATGTGTATATGTATATATGAAATTCCATGTTAAAGTATTCCCGCCACGTCCCATGTTACGATACGGTTCGCTCAGGCCACTAGACATGCGTGAATCGACGGGTTTACCTCCATATTACGATACCGTGGACCATCAGATTCACTTTTATGTGTTGACGGTGTGCCTTCAGGCCACTAGACATGCAGATTCACTTTTATGTGTTGACGGTGTGCCTTCAGGCCACTAGACATGCAGATTCACTTTTATGTGTTGACGGTGTGCCTTCAGGCCACTAGACATGGTGACTGGGCGGGTAGGTAATGCCTATGATCCCGATAATGGGGTCACTTACTAAGTAAGGACAGGAACAGGAACAGACCGGCGGGTGACAAAAATAATTCGTGACTAGGCCAAAAGGGACTAGGCAGAAACTTCCGCATATGTTTTTCTTTTCGTGATTTTCGTGTCTTAAACGGGTCAAACAATCAATCCTTTAGTTGCTTCCATTATTTTTTATTCGCTACTTAAATTGTTTTTCCACATTGGTACCCCGAATAAAGTTTTCCCTTTTGTTGAAATTATTTATTTTATAAGAGAATTGTTTTAAAATTTATGCATGCATGTGGTAACATCCTCTTAACGTGTGTCAAGAGTCAAGAGTCGGGTCGTTACACCTTAAGCACCACTGATCCCTCTAATAAACAATTTAGTCCTATTCCAACTATGAGCTAAACTCCCTCTAATGAACAATTTAGTCTTATTCTAATTATGAGCTAGAGACGCCTCATTGTTTAAGACCCAGTATCAGCTCTTAAGGGAGCAATTCCTTCTGCTATAGTTGAGCTCCCAACTACCTACTCGGACAAATCTTTGGCTTATTGAGTCGGCGAACTTGGACACTCTCACCCATACAAGTCAAATACAAGTCAAAAAATTGCTCTTAGATAGGAGTTCACAACTGACTCAGATAAACAAATGTAAAGTCTCATTAAGTAAAGGTGTTATATAATCATTTTGCGGTCCGATCTTATATATATCTATATATATCTCACATATATAGGATACCCCACTTGTAACACTTGTAACAATCATAAAATAGGTCGTACCTAATCTTATCCATCTACTACCAACCGTTTAGATTATCACTTAAACACGATCCACTTATATGTCTCTACATACATGTTTAAGTCTAGGATCTTAGTTTATTAATTTTAGATTAATGCAACTAAATGTCAAATAATTGTTCCGAAAAAAAAAAATTCTCAAAATTTCGTCATAAGGAGACAAATGAAATTCACCCCAACAAAATTTCACGCCATAGTTAGAAGTGACCTACTGGACATATTATCTTAAATATATTCTATTATTTTAAAATCTAACCATTTATTAAATACAATCAAATACTCCGCAAATCCAAATTCGCACCCTAGACTTTCCCAAGGAATAAAGATAAGATGTTGTTGCAAACTTAGTGGTTAAAACGTAGCAATCCTGGAATGTAAAATAAATTGTACTGTAGCAACCTCTATTTACAAAACTGTCAACCAAACATGAATTCAACTCAATTAACCCATACACTCTTTAAAAACAGCAAACACGAATAATAAAATACAGAAATAAGTGAATATCAGAGGCAGATTTCATGATTTTGTTTGAGAGAGATATAAAGAGGATATCCTGGAAAGTCACTGTAGGAGAAAACGATAACTCATAATAAACAATCAAATTCTATAATGGAAGCAGAAGGGCAAGGCAAAAGAAAAAAAAAACATGAATCCTTTCTTCGAGCCTGGCCATCAGAAACAAAACCTTAGAAACTCGAGGATTAACCACTAAAATGTCTGTTCGAGTTTTCCAGTCACTGAATTATACATTCTAAAAACTGTAACATAACATGCTGTAAGGATATGCAGTTAATTAGTTTTCTTGTCGTCTTCTTTTATGGCATTCTCATTTGTTGCCTCAGCTCCTTGATTTTCTTCGCCACCAAAACCGAATTCATTTATACGTTTCCTGTCAACGGGGTAAATCCATCTCTGATATAGAATGATAAGAAATATGACATCTGCAGGGCAACAAATTTACGAGGCATCAAATATATTTTTCAATTCCATAATAACAAAATTAAAAAATAAAAAATAATAATAAATTAGAGTTCGATCCATGATTTTCTCACCATCTCGAAACACGGAAAGTCGGTGTAGGGTTGGCATTTTGATGACAAAAGCAAACAAGTCGTCGATGATGGTATTAAGGAACTTGTATGTCATCTGTCTCCAGGGTAGATGAGCCACAGACTTGAGCTTGTAATTTATGAACAACTGTGGGCACATCATAATGAAGCCTGCAAAGAAGGATCCAAATTCAGATATAACACAGATTTCCAACTAATCAAATTGTTTAAAACGTCACCAAACAGAATGGTTGAACTCGATAATATTGCTAGTTGGGCTGGAGAATTAACTGATCGAAAATCTACATCCAGGTATTGAAGAAGCAAAAAAAAAAAAAAAAATAGTTGTGGCAAGTAGTGCAGAAATTGAATAACTTTGGATATCCTTTTTTTAATGGAAAAAAACTTTCATTGAGAAAAAATGAAAGAATACAAGGGCATACAAAAAACCAATCCCACGAAAGAATGGAACCCTGCTAAAAAAAGGTGCTCAAACTATACAAAATGGTGCATATAGAATAGTTACAAAAGGTCTTCACAATCGAAGCCTAGAGGGAAACATAGAATCGAACAAATGGCCAAACATCACAAGCATCCTTCTCCATCTCTCTAAACACCCGTTATTCCACAATACGCATAGTAAAAAATCTTGTCCATCATAACAAACAAAGCACAAAGATAAATTGTTATTTCATATCTGAAAAAGTCAACAATAGCACAATGGAACTAAACTATTTTCCATCTCAACATCAGGTTGCTAACATTCTCACCAAAGCGTTACCAAAGACAAGCTTTGATGAATTATACTCCATGCTTGGCATATACAACCCAACTTGGGGGAGTGTCGTTTGTATTTAATAATTGAGTTTTTTATTAGTCTTTTCTTTTTTAGTATTTTTATTGTTCTTTTCTTTAATAATGAGTTGCGTTTGTTGAATCTTTTCTTGTATTATATTCACCCAATTATTTGGGACCTTTAAGAAAAAAAGAAAAGCTGCATATGAGAACATGGTCTAGATCCGGTAGCTAATTATTTGTAATTATTTAAACATTAACATATCCTTGCAACCCCACATGAAGTACCCGTTTTGTTGAAAAGTTTCACTGCATCATACATACGCGATCCATTCTTATCACACAAACTAAATTACCACATCCACAACCAGGACATGGGACCTCTGGCAAAAAAATAAAAATAAAAAATTCAAGTGCATTTTTTAATAAAGGAATCGGGATTTTGACTATATAAGATATTAAAAGAAAGGTGAAAAAGCATGCCAAAAGCAATTAAAGTAACTTACCGAACATGTATACACAGCTTGTAAGTGAAGAAAGAATCCATGAATACCAGCTCTTATGTTGTTCGTACATGAGCGAATAAACAGATGAGCAAGCAACAAGGAAGAAAAGTACATAGGACAAATACTTCATTGCAAGATCATCGTACTCCTTCGTCTTATTTCCTGCATATGAATCACGATCACGGAATCTCAATGTAGGTATTCTTCCACTCCTATCAATCTGGGATGGAAGGAAAAATGATAATGAGAGAAGACACAAGTTTGCACTATTGTTATGAAAAACGCATACACAACATTTATAGGATAGATAAATAAGCTACTCATTTAAAGAAATAAGAGAGAATTAATGATGTGAATCTAACTATTAATGCATTGCATGTACCCGAAGGAGCTATTACAAGAAGCAAGAGAGACAAAAAAGATTCAAAAGGTTTTCTTTTCACATTATATCTCCACAAGCTAGCTAATGCACGAAAAGAGAGAATCTTTGGGTCCAAATTTATTGATAATGTTACTACACGTCAAAAAGCGAATGAAGTGAAGATGATATGGAAAAAGTTGTGTAGTTTGAAAGATGGCACGGAGGACAAAAGAACTGTGCAAAAATTATGAATAAGTGCCCAACTAGATTGCAATTCTTGAGAGTTTATGATGTCAAAGCTTGTCAAATATGCTCATCAAGCCAAGCGTCTCCTACGGTAGATATTTAAGACAATTTAGAGCATTGTCGTAATTTTTGCTCCACATTTAGACTCCTCAATTGATGTGCAATTGAATTTTCATTTCCTAGGTCTAATTTTCTTGTATTTGCAGTTAATAATTCTTTAAAGACTTTTGGTCTTTGGTTCTTTGAACGTCCTTTTGGCTTATTTAAAGGTTTGTAATGCTCTTGAAAACTTAGACTAATGTCATCATAACCTTATGTTTCTTGAACCCTTTCTTTTTTTAATGAAAATATCAACTTTCATTGAGAAAAAAAATGAAAGAATACAAGGGCATAAGAAAAAAACAAACCCACAAAAGTAACCCTTTTAAAGAAAGGGTTTCCAGCTAAGCATGATGTTACCTAGAGTATAATTACAAAAAAGCTTCGAAACCAAAGCCCAAAGTGACACATGAAACCTCACTAAGGACCAAACCTCACCAAAGTCCTTCTCCAAACCTCTAAAAACCCTATTGTTCCTCTCCCCCAAATGTCCCACAACACAGCACTCTCCCAGCAAACCATAACAAACGACCTTTCTCTCTGAAAGGCAAATAGAGGAGGAACTCCCTGATCGTCGTACAAATATCCCTCTAACCAGGTATCTGAACATCAAACTCCTGCAGAAAGAAAATCCACACAAACCTCGCAAACTGACGTCCCAAGAGAAGGTGATCCAAGTTTTTCCCGCCTTTCGACAGAGAACACAGCAAAAAGGACCCATTAACGAGGTCATCTTCCTTGAACCCTCTTGGTATTGTCTTGTTTTCAAATCTTGCTTTAGGCTTAAAGCTTAACCGATTCATTGGCTTAATTTCGATCAATCTAATTCCAGAGTGAGTTGTCTTAAGATCTAGGAGTGTCGTTCATAGATTCTAAGTTTGACCTAAGAGTTATTCATCCTTCTAATTGACATCTTGGTTGGAATCAATCGTTCAGTTAGTCATAGTTGTGAATGTTTGCAAGTATCCTAGAAGGAACTATAGCTTTGCAAAAGCTAGCATCTTTGGCACTTATCAACTAATAATAGACAAATGAAATCATCTACAAAAGAAAGCTACAAAATAAACTTTGTTTTCTTCTGATATATGCGAGTGTGTGGGTCCGTGACAACCACTAGAACCTACTATGTATATATATTAAGGAACTTTCATAACCACCTACTATGTATATATATTAACTTTCATAACCAGGGGTATAAAAAAGGGGAAGATGAGATATCCCCACGCAAAAAAGGCCTCCCAGCGGGTGAATAATAGAGTTATACTGTGAATACATATATTCTTGGTCCCCAAAGTTTCGAATTGATGTATATTTGATCCCTGAAGTTTCAAAATGAACACTTATGTCCTGGGGTTTGAAAAATAGTCTAGATAGTTCTAGGACTCCATTGACTGTTAGTTGACTTAACGAAATAATAACATGGCGTTGATTAAATATCAGTATATATATATACTCTTGGTCCCCAAAGTTTCGAATTGATATATATTTGGTCCCTGAAGTTTCAAAATAAACACTTATGTCCTGGGGTTTGAAAAAGGTCTAGATGGTTCTTGGACTCCACTGACTGTTAGTTGACTTAACGAAAAAATAACATGGTGTTGATTAAACATCAATGACGTGTCAATTTTGTTGACTGAAGTGCGAAGAAAAACCAATTAATTGAAGGAATATTTGTACACAACCAACAGCATAGTATCCTTCCGTTTTCTAACGAAAAATAAACTACAGCTAAGAGATTTCACACAAAGGAGGATCTCAAGGTTCAAAGCAGTGACCATTTAGATTGCAAACAATTAGTGTATCTCAATGTAAAGAATCGTTTATAATTTCAGATTGAACCATCTTCATAACTGCTCTATAATTGGGATAGATGTGGAAGAAACAAAGGCAACTGATTAGGAAAATTTCTTTGGCTGCAAGAGAGGCCCTTCTTATTGATTACATCGGCTTCAATCTTGGAGGAAACCCACACTCCTTTTTGTGGAAAAGGTGTGTTTCTCGGTGAAGAAATGATAGGAAAATTCAGAATAGGTTTATTAGCTATTATTTGGTTTGTTGAGGTTCAAATCCCATGCCCCATATTTTTCGTACTCAGAAAAGATATGGATGCTACAAGCATTACTACGATCATATGAGCCATCGTAAGCTGTTAAAGTATGGTGGTCATAGATGGAGAGAATTGGTAGGAACTGAGTAAAAAAATAATGAACCAGCAATGTAAGAAAACTGATCTTATCAAACTATTAGTAGGCCCTTTTTATTCTTCTTCGAACTTGTGATCAAATTAGCATGTTACCTCAATCCCCCAATATAGATTCTGATGCCAATAAGTCTATTTCACATTAAAAAGATGGCAGGTAAGAAGTAACTAAACTAATAAACAGAAAATCATACAAAAGAAAAAAGAAACAAAAATGGGAAGTCTAAGTATTTGGAACGCATTAAAGCCTGCCCTAAGGAGTGCATGAAAATAGAACTTAACAAACATGAAAGCGTGCTTTTTATAAAGATACTATGACAATATATACTAACATATGGATATATACTAAAGGAATTGGAAAAAGAATAAAATAAATAAAATAAAACCCAGAGAAAAGAGTCTCGATGAGCAGTGAAGAAATTAAGAATAATAGCTACCTCAATATGCATAGCTTTTCCTATTTTCCAGAACTCAATGCAGCAACCAATGCCAGAACTTGCAAGTATCATCCACGAAGTATCATTATCAAGTAGATACAGGAAAACAATCAGTTGAGATATAAAGCTGACAATGACAGACTTCGCAGAAAGTCCTTCCATAGACTTATTTTTGTTCCAAAATTGGATATCTGAAGTAGAAACCAACAACTTAAGTTAGCAAAGTACAGATGTAGTTTCACTAGATAATAAAGAATTAACTGATAAAGTAAAATAGTGATCAAACATTTCTTTACCATTCTTGAAGGCGAGCATGTCAAAAACTGAATGAAGTAATGAGACAACCATAGTAACTGCCAGGAGATAGGGATTTCCTTCCAAGAACACCCTCTGAAATATAATTCACTAATCACCATATGGGTAAACATTGGGCAGAAAAAAATAGTATTTTGTTGCATTAATTATCTATGTGATTTAAAACAACAGTTTGAACACAGAGATTTAAAGCTGATAAAATGCAAATAACAGAAAATTCCTAACCATAGAAATCAGACTAACCTACAGTTTAAACTTAAAACAAGAATTCCCGACTTTCCAAGATTTGCAAGATCTTGAAAAGATTACAAGAAAACTAAAAGAAAGTCAAGAAGTTCTTAAAAACAATCTACATCAATTCCACCGCTCCAAGAAGGATAATTCTCTGAAATTGGGAATTATCGAGAGACTGGTCTCTTTGGGGGTCTTGAAATTGGGAACCTTAGGGTGCGTAACAAAGCTCTACTAGCCAAGTAGCTGTGGCGTTCTTTTCTCTAAGCCTGGTTCTCTGTGGCGTAGGATCATTGCTAGTAAACATGGCCCCCCACCATCCTTTCGAGTGGTTGTCTAACGAGGTTAAAGGTACTTACCAGCTAAGAAGCACGGACACCGACACGGGACACGAGACACGAGACACGACACGACATCACGACACGTCAATTTCTAAAAATTTAGGACACGACACGTTGGAGACACGTTATTAATATTATTTTATTTTTACAAATATATGTGCATATTTTGACATTTTAAGAATATATATAGTACTTTTAATATAAATTTCTACCTTTAAAGTATAATTTTTAAACATTAAAAGAAGATTTTGAGATGATTCTCTTTTTTGAATCTATATATGCTTGTTGACTTCTAAATTCAGACTACAATTGTCTGATCAATGGCTCTGTAAGTGTAAATCAAAAAAACTTTAAAAGAACATTCATCAATAATATCCCCTTTTTTTTCGAGGATGGCGCTGGACCTAAGAGATAGTGTGTACTATTAAACATGCTAGACACTTTTATTTACTGGAATAAACTGCCAAATGGCAGTTTCATGCAACAAGCCCATTTAAGTTTTCTAGAAACTATTATTTGAGGAAGTATATTGCCATCTGGCATCATGCAACCAACACTTAATGCTTCCAGAAATGACTTTTCTTCTCCACGACTTTTCTTCTTCTCATTTTTTCTATTATTTTCTACTATTCTCTTCTTGTTCTATTCTAACATTTTTCTTCCTTTACTTCATCTCCTCTATGTTATGTGTGTCTCTTCTTGTTCTAGCACTTATTTCTTTTATTATTATTCTTTTTCTATCTTCTTCGTCTTTCTGCCCCTTTCCTAACTCTTCTTTTCTCCTACTCTTCTTCTTCAAAATTGTCTTCTTCCCGAGTATAAAGCGAGCACCTCAAAAAACCAGAACACATGTTCATGGCGATTAAGTGTCCGAGAGCGTGTCCTGGAGTGTCCTCACGTGTCTGAGAATAAAAAAATAAAAGAATAATAGACACGTAAAATAGCGTGTCAGACACGTGTCGGAAGCGTGTTCGAGCGTATCGGTGCCCGACACTAACACTTAACCATTTTGCACGTGTCGGTGCTTCATAGCTTACCAGAATTTGTGAACATTTCGAAAGAGCTTCCTTCTTTTGTTCACTTGTGTCCATTGTGTGGTGGAGGAGGGGAGAGATATGTATTTCTGGGAAGATCATTATTGATTGGGTGGGGAGAGACCCCTTTGTGGCTTGTTCCCTCGTTTGTATCATTTGTCTTCCCTCAAAAATCATTTTACTGCTGATTTTCTTGTGTGGTTTAGGAGTTATTGTTCCTTTTCCTTCAGATTTTGTCGCCCTCTTTCCCATAGGGAAGCGATGGATGTGGTTGCTCTTCTTTCTTTACTTGAGAGTCACTCTTTTATAAGAGGGAGAAGTGACGTCAGATTTTAGAGCCCTAATCCTTTGGACGGGTTCTCGTGTAAGTCCTTTCATTTTTTGGTTGATCCTTGTCCCTTATAGGTGTCGGTCTTTACGATTGGAGGATTAAGATTCTTAGGAAGGTCAAGTTCTTTACATGGTAGGTTCTTCATGGTCGGGCTAACACAATGGATAGGCTTGCGAGGAAAATGCCTTTGTTGGTTGAGCCATTTTGTTATATTCTTTGTCAGAAGGTGGAGGAGATTTGGACAATATTCTCTAGCGTTGTGATTATGCGAGTTGTGTTTGGGATTCTTTTTTCCCGACGTTTGGGTTGATTCTCTGAAATTGGGAATTATCGAGAGACCAATATCTTTGGGGGTCTTGAAACTGGGAACCTTATGGTGCATAACAAAGCTCTGTTAGCCAAGTGGCTATGACATTTTTTCTCTGAGCCTAATTCTTTGTGGCGTAGGATCATTGCTAGTAAACACAACCCCCATCATTAAGAGAGTTGTCTAACGAGGTTAAAGGTACTTACTGGAATTTGTGGAAAGACATTTCGAAAGAGCTCCCTTCTTTTGTTCACTTGGTCCGTTGTGTGGTGGAGGATGGGAGAGATATGTATTTCTGGGAAGATCATTGGGTGAGGGAGAGACCTCTTTGTGGCTTGTTTCCTCGTTTATATCATTTGTCTTCCCTAAAAAATCATTATGTTGTTGATTTTCTCGTGTGGTCTGGGAGCGCTTGTTCCTTTTCCTTCAGGTTCTGTCGCCCTCTTTCCGATAGGGAAGTGATGGATGTGGCTGTTTTTCTTTCTTACTTGAGAGTCACTCTTTTAGAAGAGGGTGAAGTGATGTCAAATTTTGAAGCCCTAATCCTTTGGGTGGGTTCTTGTGTATGTCCTTTCGTTGTTTGGTTGATCCTTCTCCCTTAAGGGTGTCGGTCTTTACGATTCTTTGGAGGATGAAGATTCCTAGGAAGGTCAGGTTCTTTACTTGGCAAGTTCTTCATGGTCGTGCTAACACACTGGATAGGCTTGTGAGAAAAATGTCTTTGCTGGTTGGGCCTTTTTGTTGTACTCTTTGTCAAAAAGCGAAGGAAGACCCTGAATGGAGGAAGACCTAGACCATATTCTCTGGCACAGTGGTTATGCAAGTTGTGTTTGGAATTCCTTTTTCCCAAAGATTGGGTTGATTTATGCTCGTCATAGAGACGTCAGTGCTATGATTGAGAAGATCCTCCTCAATCCAGCTTGTGGAGAGAAAGGCCGTTTTTTATGGTGTGTTGGGGTGTGTGCGATCTTATGGGTTTGGTGGGGTGAATGAAAAAATAGAGTGTTTAAGGGAGTGGATAGGGATCCTTTGAAACTTTGGTCCTTTGTTCGTTTTCACGTTTCTTTGTGGGTTTCGATTTCGAAGACTTTTTGTAACTATTCTATAGGGCATTATTTTGCATAGTTGGAATCCCTTCATGTAAAAGAAGCTCCCTTTTTTGTGGGCTTGTTTTTTTTGTATGCCCGTGTATTCTTCCATTTTTTTCCTCAATAAAAGTAGTTGTTCTCATCACACAAAGAAAAAAAAATGATAACTTATCCTCAACTTCAAGTTCAACTCAGCTTTTAAGGAAGATGCTCTCACTAGTAGAGCCAATTTGTTGTATTCTTGTTGACAGTTTTATGTCACAAGCATCAATAAAACAAGAAACTCGTGTGTCAACAAAGCCTAAGTTTGTAGTAGTCATAATTTAAAATAATGGTTGTTGGAGTTGTGGGTGGCCGCCGTCGGAGGTCGCCGGAGCTGGTCGTCAACAGGGGTGGTTGGATGTTGCTGGAGCTGGCCGCAGGTGGTGGTTGCTGGAGTTGGCTGTCGGAGGTGACTACCGGAGTTGGTCGTCAAAGGTAGTTGCTAGAGTTGGCCGTTGAAGGTGGTGGTCAAAGGTGGTCGCCGGAGTTTAGCAACGACAACGATGCATCGATGGTGATGAGGGCTGAGTGCATTGTTGGTAGACATGGTATAAAATGTCATGGCCTCCCAAACAATGAGTTGAGTTCATATCTCAACTCATCTCATGTCATCCCCTCACCCCAAACACCCCCTATAGGATTTTTTTTTTTTTTGTCAGATATGCGAGTTCTTGCTTGCTCGGCATAGGGACATATACTACCACTTAAAGCGTTACTAAGACACTTATCTTATCTCTTTAAAAGCTTTGGGAAAAAAAAAACTATATCTTTCTCCGTTCTCACCAACATACAAAAAAAAATAATAAAATAACCTTTCAATTGATATTTGAGAAGTTAAAAATTAAATCCAATCACTACCATTTCAAACAAAGACCACTCCCCAAATTAAAAAATGTTCCAAAAAGAAAAATCCAAGTTCAAAGAGAGCTAGTACCTTCAACTCATCAGCCTCACCTTCAATCATGCTTCCATAGCTACGGTGAATTTGGAATGACTGATCAATTTGGAGGAATAATTGCCACTTGGTCATGCTTATAGGAGCCACTTCTAGATTAAGTACCAGCTCATTTACTGTCTCGTTGATTCGAACCAACTTATCTCTAAGTAGCCAAAACTCGTTGAAGAAAATGGTTGGATAGTAGTTTCCTGTAGTGGGCTCAACATTCAAGTCTACTAAAGTCAAGAAACTCAAGCCAAATTTCCTGTTTCAATTCCTATTTTTGGCATGCCAAACAGAATCCATCCATCAACTTTAACATGATGCTCCAGCCTACTGTTATGCCAATTCCTCAAATACCAGGATAATAAAGAGAAAAATGACAACAAATATTATTTACTGTACTCAAAGGTTTACGGAAAAGGAAAAGAACTGAAACCTAGTGGGCAACCATCATTGTGGTGGTAGGGTCAATCATTCAGATCAAATAAACCTTTCTCACGGCAAAAGTTACTAAATAGATAGCATTAAAACCATGAAAATCCACCTCCTGCTACACAAAAATGTCATTTTGATTGACCTTGCACTTTACACTCAATTACTAAATTAGTTGTTGGCAACATGAGACAATAATAAAGTATAAAGAAGTTGATTAGAGGAAGCACAATTCTAAAGACTGACTGAAGGTAATTCAATCTCTAGCAAGCCATTGTATTCTCCCCTTTTGCTGTATATTTCATTGATCAAAGAAATATACAGTTGCTTTTAAAAATAATGAAAAAAGCTAGAGTTGTTGTAATTTGTATTTCAGTGCACCTCAAAACTCTAAAAGAACACTGATGTCATTGATGTCCTTCATTCTGAAAAACATGCCATAAATAAACCATCAAAATCCTTAAACGAATACAACTAAACATCAGTTTCATTATTCTCTTGCAAGCTCTCTAAGTCTTTCAGTCAAAGATATTAGAAAAGTTCTTGGTTGTTTAAACGTTTAATTATTTTCTTGGCTAATTTCTAAAAAGCGAAATTTGCTGTTTGTAATTTTCCTTTTTCACTCCCTTTGGGAGTTTGTATCCTTTGAACATTTATTCCTTTTTATTATATTCATGAGAAGTTTTTTCTTGTTCAGCAAAAAGTAAGAAGCTGTTCAAGGAGCTTCCTATTTTTAATAGTATCGATTCAACCCATCAACAAACATAAATATCTTTTGAAGAAATCAACTTTCATTGGGAGTAAATGAAAAAAAAAAAAAAAAAAAAAAAAAAAAAAAAAAAAAAAAAAAAAAAAACTTTGTAATTAGTTTCATCTTATCGTATGTGTTTTTCTTCCTTTATAAGTGAGCTTTGAGGGAGAAAAAAGCTTCCAAAGGATTTTGCCCTTCTCCCTACACAACAAAACGTCCTCCTACGTCCCATCATAACCCTACAATCCCTTCTCCAAACCAAAGAATACTCTAAAAGCATCCAAGAACCTAGACCATATCGACGAGGCACAATAACAACTCCAAAGGATATGATCTAGGTCGTCCCACCTCTACAAAGGGAACACCACCGAGGCCCAAAAATAAGGAAGAGTGTCTCTACATGCAATCTAAAGTATCAACTCTTCCATGCAAGACCTATCAAGCAAAGAACTTTACCTTCTTGGGGATTTTAATCTTCCAGTGCAAAGAAACAAAAGGGTGATCGGTAAAGCAAGGAGTGCTAAGAAGAAAGGAGAGAACTAGGAGGGAAAAAAATGAAAATAAACAAAACAAAACAGAACCTGAGGACAAGGAGACAAAAAATGAGAATCCCTGAGCAAAGAGGCAAGCTACTAACAACTCCCTTTATGAGAGAGGGCAACGAAACCCCAAAACAAAAGAAGCAGCAGGACCCCCGGAACATCAGAACAGGCACCATAGACGGTTAGTTCATATTCAAAGCCATCTCCCCCAACCCAAAAGTCCTCCCATAATGGGTATCCAAGACATTACGAATTGACCACCTAAGGGATTGGGAAAAGGAAGGGAAAACGGAAGAGAAATCTTTTTAGAGGTTGCACCACAAGAGTTCCAGAGGAAGTAGCAATATACAAAACTGTAAAACATACAAAATGAGTTTTTATCATATCTTGAAAACTTAAAAAGGCACTCAACTTAATTGTAAAGAAAATCAAGATAACTCTTAGATTCCTTAATGCAAACAAATAAGAATTCCACAGCAACAACAACAAGAAAAAGAGGCATGCGAATGAAAGCTATATAATGAGAACTTCTGAAATACTCTAACCATATTAGACTTTCAATTAACCACTTTTGTATTTCTTTTGTTACTTCTATAGCCTTGAAGCACAATAAGGAAAAAAACCAAATTCATCAAGATGGGTGAACGAAAATAAAAGGATACAAGGAGCAATATTGGGCGGAACCCCATTATGAGCATATCTGCAAAAAAAAAAAAAAAAAAGGTAGAAATATCTTAGGTATTAGCAGATCCAAAACAAGCCAAGGCACAAAATAGGAGGTAACAAGAAAACATGTGGTTGTTTGTGTTACTGCCTACATACAAAAAGTTAAATCAAGGGAAACGGATAACCGATAGTGATGCTTTTAAGCCACATGATAGAAGTTACAGAAATAAATTGTTATGCCAAGAGAACCATCATAGTAGATCCCACGTAACTGATTTATAAAAATTCAATTACAAAAAAATATTTATCATAAAACAAAATTATTTTTTATAAGAAATTAATAAAAGCAAAATATATATATATATATATATATGAAACATCAAGTTTAAGAGCAAGAACCTTCTAATTCACTGTACCAACAAATTATTTGTCATAATTTTATTGCACTAAACACTGGCAGAGATTAAAGATTAAAATGTAGTAAACATACCGGGTAAAATCATCAACTAGATTAATAGTAACATTAGGTTTCCAATAGGAAACCCACTCCACAGGACCGTCATCTTTCGGATCAACTTGGTTATCATCAACAACCTTGAGCCACCAAAAGTGACTTTTGTTTAGAATAAAACTGTTCAAGATTGTAAAGTACTACGGAATACTGAGATTTCTTGAATATCAATCAAATGTCGATGTACCATCAAACGAAATCAATGAAGAAAGCAAGGTGACACAACAATAGAACAGAACAGAAATGCTAGTGCAATTTGAATCAGTGGATAGAAAATGGAAAATACATTTTACACACTAAAACTATGATCTCATAAACCAATTATTTCATTTCCTTTGAGCAACCTATTTCATGTCCTTCTAATGAACACAAAGCTTAAATATCCAGGTGCCCATAAGGAGTGTGGTGATACGTCTCCGACCCCTATCATAGGTACTTCTACAATTTTCTATGTACATAACTAGACCACAGCATATCCTAACGTATTTATCATATTGATTACTCATAGCATATTAAATGCCAAAGTATTAATATGAGGTGAAAAATATTTAGTCATACACTTTTACTATATACGCACCAAGGTGGTTGACTCATGAAATGGAAGGAGTATCGAAATCAAAATAGTGCGCGTATATAACGTATCGTGTATCATACGTTTCAATTTGATAAATAATATTGAAATATAAATATAAATAGTTAAGTCTAAAATGGATAAAAACAGTAAATAAGTTCTTTTTTTTTTCTTTTTTGGGAAAAGAAGCACAAAACTTTTCATTGAAGAAAAGAAAAGAGATTAATGCTCAAAGATACAAAATAGTAAATAACTTTAATATATATAGGAAAAATTGTAAGAGAACTAATAGGGGTTATGGGTAAGAGTAATATGGTATAAGTAATGTCATAAGGGTAACTAGTTAGGGAGTTGGTGTATTTGGTTATAAATGGGGTGGGGTTGAGGGAAGGCAAACAATTGTTGAGTGATTTAGAACTTGGGTAGCATACTCAAGAGGGAGGTTCCAAGTGCCTTATACTTGGTTTATCTTGTAGTTCGTGATCCTTTATATTTCAATGTTTAATTCTCGTTATATGGCATCCTAACAAAAACATAAAAATTTTAAACCATCAAACCAATATGATGTGATATGCATGTAATGTACAGAGAGAGGAAAAATCATTTGAAAAAACAAATTATATAAAAAAAAAAAAAAAGCAAGTCCTCCAAAGAAGAGCCTCCCAATTAATTTTAATTTAAAATTTTCAGATTTCAAGATTGCAAATTGTCTCTTCCGTTTCCCCATAATGCTCTCATTACCAACACAAAGCTGCCTTGTTCTTCGATTGACCGCAAACAATGGTATTTTTAGTTTTGAACCCTTTTTTTTTAATTTCTTGAATCGAATGTTCAGATTGACTATGACTTTTACAATTCAACCTTCTGAATCACACCATTCATCTCATTTCCGATTCAAATGAATGAGCTGACTCATTTTAGCTCCGTTCCGTTTTGGCTTGTATCGATACAACTCGTGTGTCATAGGAGTTTAACAACACTGATAAGCACAACCTATCCAATCAACATGCTTCCCTTCCCATCTCATAAAGTACCAAGTATCAAAGACTGAAATGTGATATCAACAATCTTTCTGCAGAATATATAGATTATTTTCTTTAGGTTTATACAGGCGACTATTTTTGGGAGGAAAACTTGTACTTAATGATAGCAATAATGATAATAAATGTGATTCACCTCTAAAGAAGACTAAAGTAATTGTTAAAAAAAAACCTCATGCAAATAAAAAAAAAAGCCGCATAAAAATTGTGACTATTCAAGGGTGTGTTGCGTAATTAACATCTCTTATGCCTCGCACCTGTGCACAACTTTTATATTAGTGAACAAAAGTTTCAAACCAAACTATTCAACGGTAAAGAAGTCACCTCTTTCAGAATTTCACCAGTATCAGAACCTTCAGAATGACCCAATAAACTCCTCCTTTTATCTGCTTTTGACTTGGGCAAATACATCACAATAGCTGAAAGGAATTAAAGTACACATCCTCAAGTAATGATATATTATGTGTGCGTGATTACAGATGAAACAGAAAAATCTAAAGTCAAGATATCAAGGAGAAAAATAGGATCTTACGATGTGTCCTTCCAAATGTAGCAAGAGGCTGAAACTCTGGGTCATTGGGGTCCGGAGTGTATCCTGACCGTGCAAAGAAGACATGTGCATACAAAGATCCATTTTGTTTCAAAGCCTACAAGAAGGGCTTTACATCAAAACCCTCTAACACCAAGAACTAAAGAAGGGGCTAAAAAGACAATATGCAATGTGTAAGTAATGGTTTAGCAATACCTCAGATGGATAGTACTTGAATGAAAGAGACCTGGTACTTTCTTGCCCCCATACAGCATAAGGTATACCATTCTCATGCCAGACAAGCGCGCCTTCATTTCCAAAGTCATTAAACCTTTCATGATCAGAAAGATACACCCACATATCCTGAAGGAAATTAATGCAACTATTAAGAGTTTACAGAATCTATAATTAAAAGCAAAAATAGACAGAAAAATAATACACTACATATGGATAAAAGTAAAACAAAAACCTAGATAATATTTATCATAAGAAGTTAAGAACAGAGAAGTTTTACTATATACGGCAATAACTGCTTGAACATCAAAATAGATAACTCTCAGTTCACCATGGTTGGCTAAGGTCATTCAGACTAGAGAAGGAAAAGAAGAAAAGGAAAAGAAAAGGGAAACAGAGGGAATGAGTTCAAACTCGATGGTGGAAATCTACCTAAGTTATTAAAATTATTTGAGTTTCCTAATACCTTCAGGTGGTTGTCCCAATCAGAATAACGTAAATAAAATATTTTTCATTTTAAACGTACATGTTTGTGTACACATGAATTGAGTGCAACGAGTGTAATAACACACATCTGATTTCATGCATTTACCCATGACCGAAAATAAATATAAAATGATAACAAAGGAGAGAACTCAACAGCCGAAGAACCAGTACGAGCTCTTCACATAAATTTCAATGCAGCAAGTAACATTAAGCTTAGTATTTACATCACACGCTTATCGCATAACATGGAAGCTTTAGGATCACTCCTGTAATCACCAATAACAGAGTTAAGAATTCCAATAACTTTAATCTTCAACGATAAACATCGAAAACCTAACTGGCCGACTATAATTGAGTAAAGAAGATACTCTGTACCTTCTCGGCATCCAGCCGGCTCAGTTTGAATCTCTATGAAAAATCCATCCAAACAAAATACAATATTCTTAAGAAAATCGATTCCAAAACATTCCAAACAATTACTCGAAATACGAAAATTGAAGAACAGCAAGTACAACGGAATAATCAACCATTTAATTCAATTATTCAACAACACATCTAACAATCTCAGTACATAATTACCAGTGGTTCACCCTTCTGAAAGAGATTGGACATGAGAATAGCAGGATCAGAGGGCTTCTTGGGGGCGAAGAATTTAGAAGCGAAGTACCAGAAGACGGCGATCCTAATGATTCCAGTAAGAGACTGTGCGAAGCCTCCTTGTTGCTGTTGCTGTTGCTGTTGCCCTGCTCTTGGAGCTGTCGCTACTCCTCCGCCGCCGGGACCTCCCTCTACCGCCGGCGTCGCCATTTTCTTCTTCCCTCTGTGCAAATCGAGGAGATAGGCGCAGAGAGAAATTCGTGAGAGAGTTTACAAGAAGAAGCTTTGGTGTTATATATAAAAAGCAAAGATTTGTTTTTTCTTTTTCTTTTTCTTTTTTTTTTCTCTCTTTTTGGAGAATTGCTTTTGGAGTTGAAAGATGCGAGGTGATGGCCACGTCACGCAGAAAATATAAATATCTTCCCATTTAAAAAAGGAAAATACAAATATCATAAGAGATAATTAAGAAAAAAATGGAAAATATCAATTTATACCCCTAAACTCAATTTAAACCTAATATTTTCATGAATGTATCAATTTATACCTTTCTTTAAATTTTATATGGCTGCATGAAACTTATAATTTAAGTAAATTAACTTCTAAATTTTTATAAGCCAATCAATTTAGACATTTTTACGTTCGAAAACTATACGTGCATTAATTGTCAAATGAGTTTAGACTTCTTCAAATATCAATTTTACAAATAGACGATTAGAACAAATGCATTGATGGTTTTTAAAGAAAAATTTGTCTAAGAGTCTAAATTAATTAATATATGAAAGTTTAGGGAATTAATTGATACAATTATAAGTTTCACACAATGTTTTTCCAAACGAAAAATAATAGAGGATGTAAATTGATACAATTACAAAAGTTCGGGATTTAAATTGATATAACCTCTAAAGTTACGTTTTATGAGAATGCTAATGTTAGACATGTTAAAGGTTAGAAATGTTATTGGTTAGAGCTTAGGCATATTCATGTTTAGAAATGCTAATGGTGTTCAAATTAGAATGAATGATACTCAACTCTCAACAGTCTCAAAAGATAAGAATTGCAATAAAGAACGAAATCTGAATGACAATCAATCAATTAAGTGCGCTTTTTTGAGAAAATGATTCTAAATCAATTCATGCCATGAACAAGTTTCAAATTGTTATCAATTAAGTAAAACATAAGCAGAATGGGTTTATAAGGCTCTCAGTCCGTTTTTCCACTACTTTGGCTCGGTTATTAGCCCTAGACATACCTAACTTGCAAAAAAGAGGGCAATACTAAGACAAGAATTTCTTACTCACGCACACAAAAGATAGAGGGCATTTGTTTTTACCTAAAGGGCTAGCTTTCACATACCCAAAGTAGGAACTCAATCCACTCTTTCCTTGCGGGGTCCTAACTTATCACAATGGGGGTAGCTTTTTTTACCTCTAACTATGCACACACACACATTTTTTAGATAGCAATGATATCCTTTTTATTTTGACTCACTTCTTTCCTTTTTTTTTTAAACAACTTTTTGCTTTGCTTTTTTTTATTCATTTCACCCAAAAGCTTATTTATCCACTTTGTCTAGCATTACTCTAAACACAAGAGAGGTTACTTTTAAGCTAAAGGTAGGTCTTTCGAGGTGGCAACAAAAATTTAAGCCGAATAAAAGGATTCTTGGTATGTAGAACTTAAGTTGATAAGAATGAAAACTTAAAGATGCATGAAAGATAAGAAAAATTTTGAAAAAAATGGGCTAAAAATCATGATTATGATTCTTTAAACAAAATTTCTCATAAAACTTACTATAATGAGAGTGCGTCATTGTTATTTCATCGTAACAAACCAAACCAAAACGAACAAGAAAACATTTCAAGCATATAAATATTGTTTGAGCACAGCACTCAAGGACCCCAAATATAGCAGGATCTTAGGATGAAAGAATCATGATGTGTAAGCATGCAAGAATCAAATAATCATCAAGCCAAAATTACTTAAAAAGCATACAAATCCTATGTAAACCTCACCCTCAACTTTCAAACAAAACATTGTCCTCAATGTTTGAAAACATGTTTTTTTTTTTAAGAAAATAAAGCACATGAACAAAAATAAAAGGGGAACACAAAAACTCCCATGATTTTGTTTTTGGAGATGAGCGAGATTTTCTTTGGGAAACGATCTTCTTGAGCTTTATTTTTGGTTTTTGAAGCACTAATTATTTCCTGTAAAGCAAAGATATTCAAAATTCTCTCAGTTATTTGAAAAGAAAGAATTTTTGGGCTAAGGAAAAATTATCTAAAAACTAAAGAATCAACTAAAGAGAAAATTAAAGAAAGCTTATAAAAGATTGACACCTGGTGGCCTCCGGGAGAGCGCAAATATTCAGAGTCAGTTGCTCGACCATTGGTGATCTCGAACTCATGTGAGCTGAGACGACTTTTCTGATGCCTTGTGTTCAATCTCAACGAGAAGGGGGCACGTCTTGCCATAGATGAGTCTATAAGGCGTGGTATTGAAGGGTGCTTTGAAGGCGGTTTCGAGTGTCCATCAAGTATTGACTAATTGTTTGGTCCAATTCTTCTTTTCTATTATGGCAAGGGGAGTGTTTTCTTCTTCTAAGAATTTATACTTGAGATGATAAGGGAGAGCCTTAAGCTCAATCCCTTGTTCTTGTGGAGCAAAGACAGTATCATCATTAGAAGATTTATCAAGGTCAAAATCGATTGAAGGAATCATCATCTTATCACAATTATTTTTAACAGACATCAAAACATCATCATTAATATCAAAAGTCTCAACACAACATAGGGACAAATTTTCCTTGGGGAATTTTATAGCATCATAGATGTTAAAATTCACAACATTACCATCAAACTCTACACTAAGGGATCTTTTATCAATATCAATTTTAGTTTTAGCAATTTTCAAGAAATGTCTCCTAACAAAATGGTAGAGGATGAGGGGTTAGTTTGTTCATTCATTTGCAAAATATAAAAGCCTGTCGGAACGATTAAAGTTCCTACTTAAACTAAAACATCTTCAACTACCCCTAAAGGTTATATGCAAGATCTATCGGCTAATTGAATGTATACCAAAGTCTTTTGTAAATCATTTAATTTTGGTTCTTCAAAAACATGATACGACATTATATAATCGAAGCACCAAGATCTAACATAGCATGTAATATTTTTCTATCACCCATAACACAAGGGATGGTGAACATACTGGGGTCTCTATATTTTTTGGGCATACTTTTCTTAAGTAAAGCGGAAATATTACCACTTACCATTACCCTTTTCTTCTCTTTACCTCTTCTCTTCTTAGTGCAAAGCTCTTTTAGGAATTTTGTGTACCTCAGTATTTTGTTGGATTGCATTAAGAAGTGGAATGTTGATTTGAAAATTTTTGAACATCTCCACAAGTTCTTCGTCAATGCTTTTCTTCTTCGGTCTTGCCAACCTACTAGGAAATAGCGGTTTAGGTACATAAGGTTCAATCAAAGGGTTAGAAGGCTTACTTACCTTAGGTTCGGGTGGTGATGGTGTCTTTGCTTCTTTTTCTTATTTTCTTACCTCTTCTTGTTGGCCAACCATAGAAGATAAAGGAGGTGCAATGGTTGAAGGAGGAGTTGAAGGAAGCTCCTTACCACTCCTCAACATAATTGCACTTATATTGGGGTGTTCGGGTTGAGCCCAAATTAGAGATCCAGTCCTTGTCTCTTGTTGTAAAGCCTTGGTATCTTGGGATTTTTGAATTGAGTGTCTTTTTGGAGTTGATGAATTTCCTGTTGAAATGTCAAAGAGCTGTCAGCAAATGATTTAATAACATCTTCCAGAGGCATACCTGAGGAAGAAGAGGAGGTTTGATTTTGCGGTCTACTGTCTTGTTGTCCTTGTCCTCCCCACTTGAAGTTGGGGTGATCACTCTATTCGGAGTTATAGATGTTTTCAGGAGCGTCATACTTCCTTTGGAACCCTTCTATTGCATTTACCTCTTGGTTGGCTTGAGGACAATTTTTCAATGAGTGTTCTAGCAATCTGCATGCTTCGCAAGTTTTAACTTGTTGTGCTCCTCCTTGAATAAGCTGAGTCACAAGAGAAATCAAGTTAGTAATTTGAATTTTCAATTCACTTACCTCTTTTGAGTTTGATGGGTCATGTTCCGTTGCACGCATTCCAAAACTTTGAGAATTCTTCATTTTTTAGATCAAATTGTTTGCTTCAGAAGGTGTCTTGTCTGCTAGGGCTCCTCTCGTCGTTGCATCAATCAAGGCTCTTTCATTGGATAGAAAACCAAAGTAGAAATATTGAATATGGAATTGGTCCGAAATTTGATGATGCGAGAAGCTTGCACACAATTGCTTGTACCGCTCCCAATACTCGAACAAAGATTTTCCAAAGGTTTCTTGATCCCGTAAATCTCCTTTCGAATGCTATGAGCTCTTGACGTTGGAAAGAATTTCTCAAGAAATTTCTTCTTTAAACTGCTCCACATCGTGATCGAGCTCGGAGGGAGATAATATAGCCAATCTTTGGCTGCGTCCTTCAAGTAGAAAGGGAATACCCTTAGATTGAGTTGCTCCCTCCATGATCTTGTGGTTTGTGAACTTGTATTGTATAAACAAATTATTTATTTAATAAAATAACAATTATTTTATTTGACATTTAGTTGTATTAACCCAAAACTAATAAACTAAGATCTGAGGTTATTAGCTGTAATTTAAACATGTATGTAGAGACATACAAGTGGATTGTGTTTAAGTAATAACCTATAGTAGATGGATAAGGTTGGGTACCTTATCTTGGTGACACTACGGATACAACTCATTTTGTAGATGTTACAAGTGTTGTAAAGTGCTACAAATGATCTGATCCTAATCATTCATGTGTAGACATTTTAATGGGGGTATCTGATGTTGGCTTTTTGGCCCTTCATCTTAAATTAATTAATTTTAATTAATTAATTAATTAATATTTTGATGATAACAAACCTGCTTTTATTTATTAACAATTTGAGTGTTTTGAAGTGTGTATTTTGTAGAGCTTGGAACAACGGTTCCAACATAATTTGAATCACTCAAATCGAAGTACAAACGAAAAAGATATGATCGAAACAAGCTTAACGAAAAAAATACCCGATGTCGATGATGTGGCAGCCAAATCATCAAAGTGGACCTACTAGAGGATGACAACTGGAGCAATAGATAAGTGACACATGGAGCTTTTGGTTTTTGTTGGTTTTAAAAAGAATGGTTTTAAAAACAAAATGAATTTAAAAAGAAAATGAATTTAATATTATTATATATGTTTGTGTCTAACGGCTAGTTGCTTTTAAAAGAAAATGAATTTATTATTATTTTATGTTTGTGTCTAACGGCTAGTTGAGTTTAAATCTCCACCATTCAATTTTCTTTTAACATCATCCAATGGTCCAAATTTAATGTGGTTTCACCTACCCATCTCTTTTTAAAACACTTCATCTTCTCCAAATTTTTAACAACAATTTTATCTTTTTACAATCCTCCATAATTCATTAAGCTTCCATTGTTGCTCTCTCTCCGAGCTTCAATTTTATTCTTTTCATATAATTCTTGAGAGAGATTTATTGTATTGTGAGGATTGAATTGTTGAGTGCTACAAATTTGTAAACCTACTCTTTGAGAGAGTTTTCCTCATCTTGTTCTTCATTTCCAAACTTTTGTAAGGGCTGCTCTTGATCCCGAAAAAGTGTAGTTGTAACGGTTTGATCCTCAACTGCGGAAAGGATCGAGTTTGTTTTTGCGCCCGAAAAAGGAACATTGTAGCGGTTCGACTTTAAGTCGTGGAAAGAGTAAAGGTTTCTAGTGACATACCCAAGAGGAGCTTGAGAAGGGATGTAGGCCGGTTGTGCCGAACCACTATAAATTTTCGGTGTCAATTTCTCTATCCTTCTCCTATTTATTTTTGCAATTAATTTGTTATTATATTTTATTACATGAAATTAATTGCAAAATTTATTCCTTGAAATTAATTGGTGCTTTTGTTGATTGAGATTGATTGAGTTATTTACTTTGATTGGTAGTTCTAAATTTGCATATCTTTTACCAATCTTATTATTAGAATTAAATAGGGTGCTTGAAAGGGTTATTTTAATTATTTGCATAAAATTCTTGTTTAAATTATTTTGTAGTGAAAAGTGTATTAATTTATTTAATTGGGCCCATATTAGCAAAAAGTTTTAATTAGCTTAAAGAAACCCTATTCACCCCTCTAAGGTTGTCATATCCTACATCTGATTCATGCTATGAAATGCATGAAATTAGACTTTTATTTGGACATTTTTAATGAGAAAAATAAGCTCTTGCATGAATTTTATCTCAACTTTAGTCTTAATATGTTTAAATAAGCTTAATGAGGGTTAATTATGCGTAAAAGATGATTTTTGTGGATTTGGTGCTGATCTGGTACGTTTTTGACAGGTTTTTGGCTATTTTTCATGTGATGCACCCATAGCAGTAAGTGATGTACCAGCACTGTCGAGCCCTAATTTTTTAGATTCGGTCCAGTCAAGATCAGTTGCGATTTTCACGATTTTAGCGGCTGGAGACCTCCGATTCTGTCTGGTAAATCCTCAGAACACGAATCTCGGCCCTTCTCAACAGATTTGGGGCCTTTAAAAGGCGAGGAAGCTCTCCATTTCAACAATAACTCTTCATCGCAGAGATCACTACTTTCTTCACCATTTTTTTTGTCATTTTCCAGCACCTTGGGTTTTTTTCTCAAAACTTCAAGTCAGTAGTCTTAAGAACGAAAGTTCCTCTAAGGTGTAGCGGCTCTAGGATTTCTCTTCCCACAGAAGTGTGTGTTGAGGCAAGATTATTCCTTGAAAGAGAGGGAATCATCCTAGGAGAAGACTTGTTACTTGAGGATTCGCCTAAGTTTTCTTGAATTGTATTTATTTTCCGACATTATTTTCTTGTTAATTTCCTATTTTAATTTCTACCAATCAAACTCTTTATTGTAGCTATGGTTTATGATTTAATAAAAGCGATTATTTTATCAAAAATCATGAGCTAAATATTTTTAGGGGTTTGGCAATGTGAGAGCCTTAGGGTTGTTATGGCTTAGGTTATGTGATGCTTCACATCACTTTGTGTAATCACATTCTCTTTCTTGATTTTAAAAGATAAAATCGGTAAGTTAAACTGGTCATTTGATTTAACGATCTAGCGGAAGTGGATGTCACAAAGGGATATGGGACTAAGAGCCTAGACATAGGATGGTCACGTCACCTTAGAAATAAGGGAAACCATAGGATAAAGGAACTAAACTTGAATTAATCTAAGATCCAGCTAACCATGGAAACATTATGCATTAGCTGCTTAGAACTGCTAAAGGAACTTGACACAAGACCGAATAGGTGTAGTTTTTTTGTTCATGTGTAATTCATTGTTCGGTATGATGCGGTCACATCACCTAAGGCACAACACCCGAAAGGTTGTAGCATTGTTTGCCCCTGTTTGATTACCATTGTTTATTGCTTTTAAGTTTTCTTTCACCTACCAAATTCTAAACTTTTTGTTTGGTTACCTTGGTTTCATTGATCGATAGTCATAATTAATTTAAACTCAATCTAGTCTTGTGGGATTCGACACTTGGAATAGTCCAAGTTTATTACTTCATCGATCGTGTATGCTTGCACGTAGACCTCATCCATTCCATATTTATTATCATTTTTATCACTCATATACGCCCGGTCGATCAAGTTTTTGGCCCGTTGTCGGGGACTAGTAGTAGTTTTTTTTATTATGATTCGACCGCATTGATTCTGTTTTAGGAAAAATCTAACTCATGACTACAAATGTTTCAGAAAGCTTAAATTCAGTTCTAAAAGAGTCTAGAGATTTACCTGTGGCATCTACTTGAATGGTTTTATGAAAAAAGTAAAGTTGCATATTGTATGAAAACTAGTTTTTACTAGCTGGGTTGAGGGAGAATTACGAACACAACATCATATATCAAGAAGCTTCACGGTAAGTTGTTTTCATGGATAATATAGCAAAGTCTGTCAGTGATAGACTTTTATCAGTGAGAGAAGTCTATCACTGATAAACTCAGATAGTTGGATCTTGACTATGTGTGTCCTTTTTTTCAGGTTAATGCAGTTAATGATGTTGATTTTCAAGTGATTGATGGAATCAATTAATTTATGGTATATTTAGATTCCAAATCATGCACCTGTCGTGTTTGGGATCTTGATGAAATTTCATGTGCCCATGCACTTGTTGTTCTTCATGGGCGTAATTTGAATACTTACTCTTTTGTTTCTGAGTATTTTTTGTCAAGTACCTTGATTTCATGTTATGCTGGTTCAGTTCATCCAGTTGGGAACCATGCTAATTGGAAGCCTACAGGGATTGACATGAATGTATTACCTCCAATTGTTAAGCGTCCAGCAGGCCGACCTCGAAAACAAAGAATATTATCAATTGGTGAGGAAAGAAGTCACACAAAGTGCAGTCGTTGTCGTCGTGCTGGTCACAATTGTAGAAATTGTAAACTTACATCATTTATATAATGTTGTAGGATTTACTATTGATGTGATTGTTATAGATGTGAACGTGTTTGTTTCCGCTATTTTTACAATGATGTGGCATTTATTATTTTACTATCAATTTGGTTGTTATATTGTTCATAAGAACATATCATTATGCTGAAGAATATAGAACATTTTTTTTCATTTTTTTTAGTAGTAGATATATTCAATTTGCTTGTACTAAAAAAAATTACTTTTGACTCAAATCTATTGGTGATAACCTACCATTTTTTGTTAAAATATGTTGAAGTCTATCACTGATATGGTCTATCATTGATATAATTCAATCAGTGGTATTTACTATAAAGTCTATCACTGATATGGTCTATCATTGACTAACTTCAGAATTCATTAAAGTTTCACAATTGTTTAAGCCTTATAAGTTTTACTCAATAGAAACATAAATAGACATAATTCGTAAGGATTCAACTAGTGATCCAACACTTTTCTATATTAATATGATAAAATCAAGTACATGTGAAGTCTATCATTGATCTTTTCTATCATTGAGATACCGCAAATATCCACAAAACTAAGGTACTATAATACCCACAAAACTAAGGGAGTACAATATCCACAAAACTAATGTACTACAGTACCCAAAAAACTAATTTACTACATCATCACATTTGAGAGATTTTCAAGTCAAAACTAGGGGCACAATCCTTTATTCTAGGAGAATGCCTTGTTTGTTTTGGAGAAGCTTTCTTTTGGTCCTTTGCATTCCTCTGGTCTTTTGCAATCTGTTGGTCTTTTGCATTATCCAACATTTTCTTTGATGGTTTAGGTTGTCTCTTCGGTCTAACATTTTCAACATGTAAAAGGGGGGGGGGGGTGAATATGGTTTCTTCAAACTAATAATTTTTTTTCCTAAAGTGGGCCAAATTAAACAAGTTAATAAACTTTTTGCTAATAGATAATTTAAACAAAGAATTTCATGCAAATAAATTCAACCCAAAGTAATCAATAAATTAGAACTAACACTTTCAGGCATCCTATTTAATTCTAATAATAAGATTGGTAAATAATATGGAATTTTAAGAACTACCAATCAAAATAAACAAATATGAGCAATTGATTTCAAGAATTAAAAGGTGCAATCAATTTCATGTAATAAACTATAATAACACATTAATTGCAAAATTATAGTATAGGGATAGAGAAATTAACACCGAAAATTTTTATAGTGGTTCGGTCAAACTCGACCTACATCCACTTTCCCAAGCGCCTCTTGGGATTTTGAATAAGTATCCATCAACTCTTTCTACGGATTAGAGCCCAACCACTACACCGCTTTTTTTGCGAGTTCAAGAGCAAACTCAATCCTTTCCACGGATTAGGATAAAACCTTACAACTGATCTTTTTCGTGATCAAGAGCAACCCTTACAAAATTTTGGAAAAATTAAAGAACGCACTTGAGAAACTCTCTAAATGGAGTGAATTTACAAATTTTGAGCTCACAACAAATCAATCCTCACCATACATAAATTTCTCTCAAGAATAAAATGAAAAGAATAAAATTGAAACTTGGAGAGAAAGCAACAATGGAAACTTAATGAATTATGGAGGATTGTAAAAAGATGTGAAATTGTGGTTCAAAATTTGGAGAAGATGAGGTGTTTAAAAAGAGAGGAAAGTTGTTGGAAACCACATTAAATTTGGACCATTGGATGATATTAAAAGAAAATTGAATAGTGGAGATTTAAACTCAACTAGCCGTTAGACAAAAACATAAAATAATATTAAATTTATTTTCTTTTAAAGGCAACTAGCCGTTAGACACAAACATATATAATAATATTAAATTCATTTTCTTTTTAAATTCATTTTGTTTTTAAAACCAATCCAAATATCAAAAGCCTAACATGTGTCATTTATCTATTGCTCTACTTGTCATCCTCTGGTAAGTCCACTTTGATGATTTGGTTACCACGTCATGGACATCGGGTATTTTTCCGCTAAGCTTGTTTCGGTCATATCTTTTTCGTTTGAGCTCTTATTTAAGTGATTCAAATTGTGTTGGAACCGTTGTTCCAAGCTCTACATAATGGACACTTCAAAACACATAAATTTTTAATAAATAAAAGCAGGTTTGTTATCATCAAAACATTAATTAAAATTAATTAATTTGAGATTAAGGGCAAAAAGCCAACACAACATTCTTTGTTGTTTCCATAGCTTTCATTTTTGCCTTTTCTTGAATCTAAAATGTTAATATTTAATTAGAAGTTTATAAATATATATTGAGTCTATAAGTCATAAAACAATATAGCAAATGTGATAACTATAATACTTTCACCTTGTCATGCACCATCTTTGACCTATTTTCACGTTCATTATCTTCTTCTTCCACGTTGTCTTCAATCTGTTGTAGACAATGCAAAGAATCATACAAAATGTTAATAGTCTATCAGTGATAGAAGCCTACCACTGATAGACTTCGATCATACTAAGAATAGTCTATCAGTGATAGACTTCAATTACAAACACACTTGAAATCTAAGAGCACACTAGTAATAGTCTATCCTTGAACTAGATGGATACCTCTTTTTCCTCAACAGCAGTGACAGTAGTGGTGGTTTCTTCCTTTTCTTTATCACGAATTTCTCCATACTTTTTATACCAATGAAAAAATAAAAATGTCGTCAATAAACATGTCTTTGATATAGTCTATCATTGGAAAAAAAATAAAAGTAAAACTAGAAGGCTTTAATAATTTTACCTCTTTCTCCTTCACATAAGTGGTTGCATATTCAACCGCTTTATCAATATTAGCATCAACATCAGCATCTAATATTTCTAGACTCAATGATAGAGGATGATTCTTTTCCGAGGACTCTTGAGATTGTTTTTCACTTGCACATTTTTTAGGAAGTCTCTAGTTTACCACTTCTGTAGAGAAGCTAAGAAACTGACAATCTCCTCTTGTCCCTTTTTTAGGTATTCAAAATCTTCCTTGTGCTGCTTTTTTAAATCTTTAATATCTTTTTGTAAAGAAGATATTCTTCCAATAGTTTTATCATTTTTCATGACACATTCTTGTTCATCCAATCGTTTCTCCTATAACTCCACAAAATATTTGAAATACTCAGATGACATTTCTTTTTCTGATGCAACAATAGGAACTACAGAGAGCTGAAAACATAATTTTTAATTAGTATTCCATAAAAATTATAGATGTTTTGATGATAGATTTGAAGTAATCAGTGATATTGGTAATAGTTTATTACTGACAGACACATATCAGTGATATCGATCTATCACTGATAGACCCATATTAGTGATCATCACTGATAGACCAATATAACTGATCACTAATATGGGTCTATCAGTGATCAGTGATATGAGTCTATCAGTGATAGCCTAACCAATATCATTGATAGATTATATCCCAAACAAATTTAAAAACTCAAATGATGAGGAAACAGTTTAGAAACTTACATTCTTGTCCAAGAACACATAGTCTTCAAGATCCTGCCAATCTAGCTGTGCAGTGGATTCCCAATTCCATATTCTTGAATTCCCAATTCCATATTCAGATAATCTAGTTGTGCACCCATTTCCTATTCTTTTCGCAAACCCATTAGAAAGTTTAGGAATTGTTTTATATTCCCAAGCTAGAACTATCGGGAAACCTTGTAGATAGGCAGTTGATTTTGGTTTTGATTGTGATTGTGATTTTAAGCATTCTTAATGAATTGTACTGTAAGACTATAGGACAACCTTCCCCAAGGATAATTCCTAAACTTCTCCTCATCATCCAACATTGTCACATGCTTCCAATCCAAAACATTGTGAGGTTGTCTAGGAATCAACAAATTTTCTAGCAAGTAAAGATTGGTCAATTTTACTATTTCATCTAGTTCTTCTTCTTCCTTATCATCGCAAGATTTACAATGATAGTTAAAAGCACTCTTCAGTTCAAATCTAGTAATGGACATATCATTTCTAAAAAATAATTGTCTAACCCTTGACTCATTTTCTTTAGTGGCATCTAAGACATCCTCAATAGGGTATTCACCACAATTTAACCCTGTAATCAGACAAAAGTCTTGCAACCCAAACTCTATAATGTTACCTTCAATGTTGAAACGAAGAACATTGTTGTCAATTGAGACACATTGTCTTCTAATCAAATGCGATAGTAGTTGTAAAGGTACTTTGGTCATTTTTAATCTTAACAAATGTCCAAACAGTCCTTTCTTAAGCAAATCTAAACATATAGAATTTAAGCTATTAATGATATGGTCTATAACTTCAAGCTTAAAGTAGACAGTGATTTTCAAAGTAGACTTCCAACTTTCTTTGGGAAGAATTAGTTGATTTCCCTGTTTAAACAAAAAAAAATGTTATAAATATGCTACAGTACAACTTAGAAATAGACTAAATATATAGTGAATACCTTCTCTTTTTTGATATTTTTTTGCTTGATGAACCTTCAAGATTTAAAGTTCTTTTTGCCCCTTTTTTTGGTTCACTTTCCATAATTGTTTTCCCTTTATCCATTTGTTAAAATAAGAATAAACACTTCAATCAACAAACTAGACAATTGAAACTAAGCATTTACTTACATTGCGACGAAATCAAACTAAAAATCCTCCAAACTTATCAATGATAGAAACCTATCACTGATAGACTCTAAGCAAGAACACAGGAAAAAAAAGCCATGAAACTAACCATTTTCTTACACTCCAAAAAAATCAAACTCAAAATCCTCCAAGTCTATCAGTGATAGAAACCTATCACTGGTACACTCTAAGCAACAACACAAGAAAAAAACAGCCATGAAACTAACCATTTACTTACATTCCAATAATATCAAACTTAAAATCCTCCAAGTCTATCAGTGATAGAAACCTATCACTGATACACTTTAAGCAACAACACAAGAAAAAGAAAAAAAAACCATGAAACTAAACATTTACTTACATTCTAACAAAATCAAACTCAAAATCCTCCAAGTTTATCAATGAAGGTTTCTATTACTGATAGACTCCAAACATCGACCTCCAAACATCAACACAAGAAAAAAAAGAGGAAACAACAGTAGATTCTAATCATTAACACCAAAAAATAGCAGTAGATCGAGTCTAAGAAAAGTACTTTCACCGCCAATTTCAACAATTTCAAACTGAAAACGAAGAAATTGAAAATTGTCCCGGCCGATTCTCTCTCGCTCGTTAACTTTTCCGGTTGATTTCAAACGGAAAGCAAGTAAATTGGAAACGAAATAATGGGAGTAGAAGATGAAATGAAGAAAGGGAACAAAATACCAAATGAAGAAATCAGACGACTCTTAGGGTTTGAAGAAAGAGGATAAAACAGGAAGATGATACCAAAGGACGCGTCTGGTTGTGGGCTTGAAGAAAACAGTAGTCGTAGGCTTTTTGGTCTATTACTATGGGGTGAAGTCAAATTTAGGTATATTTGCAAATTCTTAAAATTTTTGGTATATGTGCAATTAATTTAGGCGAAAATGATAGCTTTGCAAGCAACCTTTTTCTTAATCATATAATTAAAAAAAAAATTATATAAAAAAGGCTTGAATGCGTAGGTTGAATCAATGTACTCTAATAAGGAAAAAAAATCATATATGGGTTGTTTTCAAATATAAGAAAATGAACTAAAATATTTATAAATATAGCAAAATTTTACTGTGATAGATTGTGATAGACTACTATTTGTGTCTATCTATAGTCTATCTGTAGTCTATCGCGACACAGATAGTAGTCTATCGTGATTTATCAGAGATAGACAGTGAAATTTTGCTATATTTATAAATATTTTAAGCAGTTATATAATTTAAAATAATTTTCCTTTTAGTGATTCCATCTAGGGTATTAATTTCCAAAACATGTCAACATATCTATAGAAATTACCGTATATCAATTGATTCAACAGTGAGATAAGAGATGGATCAATATTTTCATTGTATGACATAATAAAACTAACACAAAAAATATATGCAAAATATCACTACGGGAATTTGCAATGAGTGGCAATTTTTTGAATAATCATGAATGTAAATTAATCACAAGAAATATTAAATTATTTAAAAGAAAATTTGCAATGAGTGGTAATTTGGATATGCTATTTTGTAGGTGTATCACCCATACTTGATACTTTGAAATATGGAAAAAACTTTAAATCTAGATTTCTGATTATTTTTTATTCCATATTTGCCTCGAAGAACCAATTGATAGAGAGAGAGTGAAAAATGGAGAGAGAAGCGGTAGACGATCAATGACCGGCGATCGGACGTGAGGTGAAGGTGCGACGATCGATGGAGGTAAGCGGCAGAGGAGTGGTCAACGACAAATAGTGTGAACGACAAAGAGAAATAAGAAAGATAGAGAAAGAAAGAAAACTGAGAGAGAAACAAACAGAGAAAAAGAAAAATGGAGGGAGAAGCAGAGAAAAACTGGCGACCAAGCGTGTGGTGAGGCTACGACGGTCAACAGAGTAAGTGATGGAGGAATGATTAGAAGCAGACAATGATGAAAATATCCGTCGATATGTCGATATATCCGTCGATATATTCGTAAATCGAAGATTCGATAATGATATTAAATATCCATGGATATCTCCAACATCTTTTATCAATGCTTGTAAAACATAAAAAAATGTCATATATTTAGTCCAATATGAACAAGAATAATAATAACAATATCTATAACTTAGTTTGGGAGTAACAACTTAATTGTTAAATGTAAATAAATTTTATAAAATTCATGATTTACAGAAATATTCGTCGATATCGATATTTTGTCAATATATCCGTACAATTGAAATGTCGATATATACATCAATTTATTGATATTTTAATCCTTGGTAATAGATGGTGTGGATGATAAAGAGAGATGTTGGGAGGGGGTCTATTGCGCGTGAAGGAGTTTTGTTTTTGGTTTTTTTTTTTTCTTTATTTAAATCAGTGTATCATTATCAAGCATATTCAAGTGTTTCATCAATATAAACAAATGCATCACTATCAAGTTTATCGATAGTATATCAGTCAAGTGTATCAGTAGTATATCAATCAAGTGTATCAATAATATAAAAGAGTGCATCATGATCAAGTTTATTAGTAGTATATTAGTAAAGTATATCATTATCAAGTATATCAACCAAGTGTATCAAGATTATCAATAATATAAATGAGTGCATATGATTGACAAATTTATCAACCATATATCAGTCAAGTGCATCATTATCAAGTATATCAAGTATATTAGTCAAGTGTATCAAGTATACTAGTCAAGTGTATCAAGTGTATATCAGTAGTGTATTAAATGTATATCAGTAGTGAAGATATTTGTTGTTGGGGTTGATGCCCTAAATCTCGTGGTCTTGTATTTTGTAAATTTGTATTGTATAAACCAAATTATTTATTTAATAAAATAACAATGATTTTATTGGACATTTAGTTGCATTAACTCAGAATTAATAAACTAAGATCCTAGGTTATTAGTAGTAACTTAAACACGTATGTAAAGACATACAAGTGGATCGTGTTTAAGTGATAACCTAAACGATCTGTAGTAGATGGATAAGATTGGGTACCTTATTCTGGTAACACTACGGATACGACCCACTTTGTGATGGTTACAAGTGTTGTAAAATGTCACAAAGTTTAGATCCTAAATGTTCATGTGAAGACATGTGAGTGGGGGTATCCTATATATGTGAGACATATACAAGACCAGACCACGAAATGATTAGTCTCTCGTATTAACACCGTTACTTAATGAGACTTACATTTCACTAAGATGATCATAGGTGACTCGACCTTAGTTCTGAGTCAGTTGTAAACTCCTGCCTGTGAGGGAAATCATTTGATTTGTATGGATGAGAGTGGCCAGATTCTTCGACTCAATATGTCTACTACTTTGGGGGATTTGTCTGAGCAGGCAGCTGGGAACTCAACTGTTACTACAAGAAATATTGGATTTGATGTCAGTTGGAAAAACTAAAAACGAATGTACAATGCCGATTTCCTTAAAGTAGATCTTTAATGTCGGTTTTAAACCGACATTGTAGGTAAGACTTTAATGTTAGTTTAAAACCGACATTAAAGATCCGTTTTTTTTTAATCTCACACAATCTTTTAATCTTCATTTTTTGTTTCCCTCCTTTCCCCATTTTCATTTTCCTCCTAAATTTTGTTTCCCTCCTTCCCAAATTATCAATTAAAAAATGAAGATAATATATATATATTTTCTATTTTTTTAGCTAGTAAAAGAAAAAGAAAAAAAACTCCTCCTCTTTTGAATCTCTTTCATTTCTCTAACTTTCTCCTCTCTCCTTTCTCACTTCTCTCCTCTAAACCTTCACCTTCCATTGTGTTCATTTCTTTGCCGATTGGGTTCGTTCAATCGATTCGTCATGTAGATTCGTTCATCGTGCTGGTTCGGCATCATTTAGCTCGTGTTCAGCTCATCGTCGTCATCATTCAGCTCCTCGTCGTCGACATCATTTAGCTCGTCGTCTGGCATCATTTAGCTCGTCGTCTGGCATCATTTAGCTTGTCGTCGGCGTCATTTAGCTCGTGTTCAACCTGCCGCTATGGGTCGTGCGTTAGATCGTCGATTCTTGTATTAGATCGTTGATTCGTTCGTCAGATCCAAAGGATCTGAATTGAAGGTGAAAATTTTATGGGTTTAGGTCAACGCTCGAGCGGTGGATCTTGTCAGATCTTGACGTGCGGGTTATTTTTAACATTAGTCTATTGTCCTTGACATTGGGTTTTCTGTATCATGGGTCTTTCATCGTTTTCATTCTCTTTGTGTGGGTTCTTTTTATCGCCATCGTGGATGTTTTATAAAAGTTTGCCCTTTAAAACCACGCTAGAAACTATAACTTGGAAGAAACTTTCATCTAGTGTTTTGTGATTCATCACTTCTCTAGTCTCTCTTTTTGTTGATTTTTTTTGTTCTATTTGGTTGTGTAGAAAATGAAAGAAATTTTTTGTTGTGGTTGTTTGGAGCCTTTTTGGTTGAAATTATTATTTGGAATAAGACCCTTAATGTTGAAGTTAATTAATTTTCTTCATGATTTAGAATTTGATTCAAGATTCCTCAAGCCAAAAAGAGATTGTTGTGTTTGGATAATAATTCGTCTTTGAATAATGATTTAGAATTTGGACCATTTTGGTGTAGTTCGTTGGGTAATAACTTTGTTTAGATCCTTTTAAACTCTTTTTAAAGTGTGTTATAATTGTCCCTAACACTCAAGCTTTTGTTTGTAGCTTTGAATTAGTTTTGGACTCCTTCTAACACTTTTAAGCTAGGGCTTAAGTCATTTTTGGTAAGTTTTATGTGTTCAAAACTTTGTTTAAATCTTTCCAGGTTCAACTAAGTGTTGCATATTAGCTTATAATCCTTGCTAACTCTATGTTTGTAGTTTGAAACTAATCACTCAAATTAATTTTTTAAGGTTTTATTAAGGTAATAACATTTGATGGATATTATTTTAATTCGATTAAGATTTTATAACTAAAGTTTGGCCTCTAAAACCTTATTCATATTGTCTGGGAAATCTTGGGTTTGTTTTTAGGAGCATAGTAAGCAAGTGGAGTTTGAACTACCATGGCGCATTTTTATAAGGTAATACTTATGCTAAAAACTCTAAAATCTTATTCATGTTGTCTAGTAGATCTTCCAATTATTTTAAGAGCATAGTAAGCAAGCGAAGTTCAAACTACCATGATACATATTTTACAAGGTAATATTTATAAGACATTTTGCTTAAAATTCTATTTTATTCTAAAGTGTTGAATTAGAATAAGTGTTAGAGTGCTATGACTATCCTACTGTTATGGTAGTCATAATTTAGTTATTTTTTGTTTTCATTGAGTTGATTGTATTTAGTTGTTTGTAAGTTCTTGTTCTTGTTTATGTTTATGCATTTGTCCAAATGAATTAGGTTGCTATTAGTCTTTTCTTCTAGTTCTGATAAGCTTACTTGTTTGGGTTCGTAAGTTTTTTTTATAGTTTCCATTGAGCTTTTTATGTTATAAATTTTATGTTATAAGCTTTTTTGAGTTTATTTCCTTTGATAAATTGAATTGCCTATGTTTAGTTGTTTATAATTTTTTTGGTTTATGTTTATGCTTTTTGCCCAATGAAGTCGGTTGTTATTAGTCTTTTCCCTTAGGCTGATTCCTTTTATATTTTTATTTGCGTTGAATCTTCTCACCACTAACTTGTACTTTGTAAGTCTCTCTATACTTCCTCCCTTCCTCCCTTCTCTCAACATTGCATGCCTTTCTCTTTCATTAATATTCATCCTTCCATTTGTTGAAACAATGGGAATAGACATGACTTGAAGTGTCTTGTCTTGTTTTTATTATTTGTCTTCCATTGCAACTTTGCCAACATACTCAAATACAATAATTATTTTAACAATAATGTCAGGAATGCCTATGTAAGAATTAGTAAGAAATGCTTCATTTCTTTGTAGGTTGCTTTTAGAGTTGTTTATATTGCTATTGGTGTTTTCGTTGCTAGTTGGATTGGTAAGATTCAGTATTATTGGACGTTAGCTTGATATAAAATTTCTTGTTCATATTTAAGTTATTTTTATTATGTTATGTTTTTTTACTTATTTGTTAAAATTGTTGTTTTTTCTACTTTGTAGGTAGGAGAATAGTCCATAGCTTCCAAAAATTGACATCAGAGAAACTTGGGAAGACATCGTTAAACAATCTTCTTTTATCTTCAGCTTATTTTTAGTCATTTTAACCATTTTGTAATTCATTTATTTTGGATTCTATTCTTGTGTGCAACTTAACATGTACACTCTACTTGTTCAATGTAGAATATATATGTATACTTCAAGGTTGATACATAGGAATTTGTTGTCTAAACCATATGGAGTTGATTTGAATGAAAAATATATTTTATCTCGATTATGGAGTTAAATTCCTCTTTTGTGACTTATTGGGGATTTGTGAAAGCAATTAAGATTTTATTTTGTGCATGTATAGGTAAAGGAGAAATATTGTTGATTTGCACATGTGTAAGCAAAAAAAAAATGTATATTTGTTAATTTTTTCAATAAAAAACAATGACAAACATTTAATGTCGGAAAATTATCAAGAAAAAATAAGTGAAAACCGACATTTAAGATGGTGTTCAATGTCAGTTGAAAACCGACATTGAAGATAGTCTTCAATATCAGTTGAAAACTGACATTAAAGATAATTAGCATTGAAATCTTAGTCACCTATAATGTCGATTTGAAATCGACATTAAAAACAACAGACATCGAAGACCTTTTAAAATACGATCTTCGATGTCGATTGTCAACCGACATTGTACCCCTATAATGTCTGTTTTAAATCGACATTAAAGCTTAATTTTGTACTAATGTGTACAAGAAGGAATTCACATCTTATGAATTGCTCCCTTAAGAGCTGATATGGGGTCTTGAACAATGAGACTCCTCACCCTCTCACTGGCCAGAGAGGGGTCTAGCTCATAGTTGAACTATGACTAAATTGTTCATTAGAGAAATCACTAGTGCTTAAGAAGTTAGAGGTAACACAGGGGTAAAACGGTAATTTGACCCAACTGTTGTTACGAGCAATTGGTGAAGGGTCTACTCGTTGTTGATTGATTATATCCGTGGACATAGAAATATATCTACAGTAAGAAGAGTGCAGCTGTCGGTCTTTAGTGGAGTGACCCACAGTTAATGAATGTTGATTAATTTACTTAAAGAGTTTAATTAATTAATCTCGTATCATTGGAGCTTCAAACTGATAGGTCCATTGGCCCACTTGCTAGCTCATATAGGTTAAGATGACAGTCAGTTGTTTTGGTTTAATTTAAATTGTTCAAATTAACTTAAGGAAATTAATTGTATGAGATACAATTAGATACATTATAATATAAAGTTAATTTTTGTATGAGATGCAAAATTGAAATGTGAGAGAAATATATTTGAATTGGATTCAAATATTAATATATGGATTAGATTCATATAGAAACTATAGGTTAAAATTAATATGAATATGATTCATATTAAACTATAGGTTATGTGAGAGATATTAGTTAATTGTTAATTAATCTATTATATATATATATATATATATATATATATATATATATTTACAAATATAGAAAAAAATTTACAGTCTATCAGTGATAGACCGTGATAGAATTCTATCTCTTTCTAACACTCAAGCGATAGAATTTATTTGCTTGAGCGGTCTATCACTGATAGACAGTGAAATTTTTCTATATTCGTAAATAGTTAGCTATGCTCATGTCCACGTATCCATCTTAGTTTAGAACGACATGCAATTTTGAGATATTATTGATAATGCTCTATTGTTGTGATGTTGACCCAGTCTCTCTCTTGGTAAAAAATAGCATTTCTTTGGGAAGGAAACAATTTTTGCTTTTTTAAATCGATTTTGTCCTCTCACTTTCTTTTGTAAATTCAGAAAGAAACAAACACATATGATGTGGCAAAAGACAATGGAGTTTTCATTCCACAGTTTCATTGTCCCAACTGTCCTATGAGTTGTAATGTAATATGGGGAGAAATTCTTTCCCTTTTTTCCATTTCTTTCTTCTTTTCTCTTTCAGTTTTCAATTTTCTTTTTTCTTTTGGGATGATTAGAACTAAGCTACCTTTTCCAATGAATAAATAAGGCAGCATTGTGATGGAGAAGGGAGGCAGCCAAAGTCATGTTGGGTGTAAACCTTTGACAACATTTGTACAGACCGACACGACAACGTTTCGGGAGGTCGTTCAACGTCTCACCGGGCCATCAGAAAGCCACACGACGCCATCGAAGGCAGCTGGATCAAAGAGGCCAACCACAACCTCCAAACTCCATGAAAGGAGACAGTTGACAAGACCAAAGCTGCAAATTGTGAAACCATGTCCTTCCCATTTCAAGCTTACAACTGAGCACCCTAGCTATATTACGAGCCCGGTCGGGACACCATCGAAGATCTTGTCAAAGTTGTCGATTGGGGACGAAGAGAAGGAATTGAATAACATGGAAGAAGAGAAGGCAATCAAAGAAAGGAGATTCTATTTGCATCCATCTCCAAGGTCAATGCCTGTCTATGTACAACCTGAGTTGCTTTCATTATTTCCTTTGGAATCTCCAAAAACAAGTCAGCAACCATGAAAACCAAAAGGAATTAATCTTTTTCATCTTGTTTTTTTTTATTCATTTTTCCAAGGACTTTCCCCCACCTTTCTTCCCCTTTTCCCATGCTTGTGCATAAACGTAAAATTTAAAAAAGAAAAAAAAATTAATATTGGGATTATTAAAATACACTTAAAATATATATTTATTGTTAATCTTTATTCAAATACGACCATAGTTTTACACTATTGAATGCATGAGAGATAGTTTCTTAGAAATTAATTGTATCAAACAATTATATTAGAGTGCAACCATATTGTGGCAATCACATTATTTAGTCATTTTCTGTTATTTTAATTTTAGTCCATAATGTTGAAAAAAATATCAATTTAGTATCTTGTTTTAACAAGTTTCTGTTGAAGCGGTTGAACAAAATTCCTTGTCTCTCAAAGCTGTTATCAAGAAAAGAAGATATTAGAAAAGGATTAACATGTGGACATTTCAATTTTATGGAACATTGATAGATATATCGATAAAATAGTTTTGTAGACCAGAAATTCTAAATTAAGTTGTTTTTACTCCCAAACTAAATTATGAATATTGTTATTATTATTCCGATTTATATTAGACTAAATAAATGACATTTTTTAGAATTAATAAAAGATGTTGAAAGAGATATATTAACATATCAACAGATATTTTCATCTTCAAAGTAATAATTACTAACTCTTAGGCAGCTATAAAATATTTGAAATATCCATGAATATTTAATATCGATATCGAACCGGCAACTACCATAATCTGCTGTGTATTCATCTTCCATTCTCTCTGAAATTTACATTTTCTTAATTTGATTGCACTGGCAAGGTTTTTCCGGAATTTCCTTTTGCATGCTGCTCGACAGAGAAGAAGAAAGAATGTAAAGATGATTTTTCTTCGTTGCCTGATGAGAACAAACAAAATAGTTCGTTAATAACATGTGTTGATTAAAATGTGTTTGCATTAACATGTAGAAAGAATTTTGCATTTTATTTTTCTTTTACAAATTGGTATGAGAGCCAAGAAAGCAAGATTCATGAATGACTACCACAACCAAATATGAAATTGAAAATTTTAATATTAATGGAAATGGAGACTTTACACTTTGGGCAAAAAGAATTAAAGCAGTGTTGATTGCCGAGAAAGCATAGAAATTAGCTTTTGAATATGGTAGAATAGCCTATGGGACACTTGTTTTGAATATAGGAGACAAAGCTACTTCAACAAGGAACAGAAACAATATAAAGAAAAACCAGCTTTCACTCTCATGCAAGTCTTCCTCACTCATTCTCTCTCACGTCCAACTGAAGGGATCGAATGATTCGATCCTATACCGGAAGTGATTGAATCGCGTGTTTTTGGTTCTTTATAGAAATAAAAAGTGTAATTGACACAAAGGAATAACTAAGCATATGATAAATTTTACCTTTATCAAACACTTCGTAGCAAGTTTTTCCTTGAATCAACGATTCTCCTCCACGAGGCCTTCCTCACTATATATATCAGGTAGGGACCTGGCTTGTTGGAGCTTTTGTTGAATGAAAGTAAGGAATTGGAAGAGTGCAAAAACTCCAAGGAACTATTCTCTGTGATTTTGAGAGGGAGACAGCAAAAAAATACGCAAGAAAAACTTAGGTATAATGTCTTATTTATAGGACCAAAATTAGACCAAAACCTAATTATTATAATTAATCAATTTTAATATCTTATATTAAAATGATTAATTATTTGAATCATATTAAAACATATTAATTCTCCCATATTATATAGTTTTAATACGAATCTCATTCATATTAATTGATTAATTATTTGAATCATATTCAAATACATTAATCCTTCCTTACTATATTGTTTCATTTTGAATCTCATTCAAATTCAAATTAACTTTCTAACAATATATCTTATACATTAATATTTATATTAATTGTATCAAATACAACAAATATATATTTTCTTTGTCATATAAATTTCAACATTTTAAATTATTCTTTTAGTTCCTTTGAATCCCTGTTGATTCGTTATAATATAGCAAGGAGATCCTATGAACATATAGATTATAAGCTTCAATTATATAAGATTAATTAATTAAACTCTCTAATTAATTAGTCTCCATTCATTAACCATAGGGCAAACTACTATAGACCTATAGTTGCACTCTTATGCACTGTATGACAAGTTGCGTCTATGGATATAACCATTATTATGCAAATTGATCCTTCACTTAAGGATTTATATATTTTCATCTTCTAAGCATCTCTTTCTTGTTTTATGTAACGACCCGACTTTCTAGAAGTCGTTACTTCATGCATGCATACACCTCAAAATGACACTTTTCGTACATTTGACTAAAATTCAAGAAATTTATAAAATAAATAATTAAATTTAAATAATTAAAAATCTTGGATTGGGGACTATGAAAACAAAACTGTAAATTTTGCATAAACATCTAATGGCGCAAAACCAATATTCCGAATTTAAACATTAAGACTGGAATTTAAAAACGAGAAAACATAAAAACATGAGCAGAAGCATTTGACTGGTTCCAACGGCACGGTCACATATTCTTCCTGTCATTCGCCTGTCTGTCCTTGCCTTTACTTGAAAGTTGTAACATAAGAAAGAGTGAGTATAAAAATAATACTCAGTAAGTGACCCCATTATCGAGATCACATGCATTCTGATGCTGTTCTTGGTGAATATCTAAGTAGATAACCTGCCCGTCCAGTCACTCATGTCTAGTGGCCTGAAGGCACACCATCAAAATCATGAGAGTGAACCTGATGGTCCACGATATGGTAACTTGGAGGTGAATTTGTCAGCTCACACATGTCTAGTGGCCTGATGGCGCACCGTCAAAACATGGAAGTGAACCTGTCGATTCACGGTATCGTAACATGAAGCTTGACGGGGAGGTAATTCACCACTATCTGTCTAACATGTAATTCATATATATATATACACATCCAATAACAGAGTCTCACACCAACAAATCATAAACTCATAAAACATCATAAATGTTCATGCTCAATTTTTATGGATCATAAAAATCACCTAAATTTTACTGATAATTTTGGTAACATGAACTGGGGCGCCTGACACAAATGCAAGCCGATAATAACGTCACTTATCTCAAAGTGAGGCTTGAACCAAGATTGAGCCTAAACTTTTCTCAACAATTCAAACCTAACACAAGATCAACGCTAGAGAATTAACCAAATTTTTCGGCAGTAAATCAAATAATCAACAGAGACCAAAATACCAAAACTCACCCAGTTTTACAGGTTCTGTTCGGTAATGATTACGGACATATGAGAGCTTAAAACAACGATCCAACGGTTGAAACTTCGACAAATGATAATTTTTCGAAAGCTGTCGCTGAAAAACCGAACTGCACTGCCTCTTTTTCCTTCTCCATTTTTTCGGTGAAATTTTCTCCATCCCTACCTTATTAGGTCACTTAATAATATATAAATACAATCCCAAACCCTAATTCCTTAATAAATTAGGGTTACATATATATATATATATATATATATATATATATTTTAAATTTCTTTTCCCTCCACCAATTCAACTAAACAAATTAAATCTCCCAAATTAAAACTCAATTTTCACCAATTGAATTTAAATCCAAATCTTTTATTCCATTTAATTTAAATTGAATTATCTTTCAAAAATAATTTAATTAAGCCTTAAAAATTTAAAATAACATCCAAACAATCTAGATAATTAAATTAAAATTACCTAAAATTTTGTGTTGTCACATTTTAAGTCTTTAGCGAGTGTGAATGTTTAGGACAGACAAAACAAACTACTTATGTATGCTAATTGCTAGAAACCTATATGGATTCGACAAAACAAACTACTTATGTATGCTAATTGCTAGAAACCTACATGTAATCCATAATCGTTGTTCCATGGGTGTGTGGCATACACTGTGTTACTGGGGTCACATAATTGGTCGAAGTGATTTAGGGATAAAGATTAAACCAGTTAGTTAATTAGACATTCCAATCGATGCAATTTATCCTTAGAACTTTATGCAAGTGTTTAATTGTGATTTAGGATGCATTATATTCTCAAATTAATTGGCACTTAATTAGTTTAATTAGGATGCAAATCTTGATTAATAGTTTAAAACACTTAATTCATCATTATTGAGTTAAGTAGATCGTGTGCTTTAGACGATTACGCGAAATATCCTAGGATCATTATTACATTTTGGGTGATTTCAATTTCCTTAACTAAGAACATCTAGTTTAGTTACTTTCAAAGAACATGTATTTTCTTTTACTTGCATATTAATTCCACAACCAAACTTTCCACCCCTCCATATTTATCACTTTAATTAGAAAATTAGCTTTGTTAAACTATTATCGAATTTTCTTGTGGATTGACTCGGTCTTGCTACTAATGCTACCAAGTTTTAGTAGTTTCTAAATCGGTATTATAAATTATATTTGATGGGTTGGGAAAGGCCTTCGACAAGTTTTCTTCTTGACCATGTCAAATTGGTGTCGTTGCTAGGGAAGCCAATTAATTTCGCTTATTTAAGTTTCTATTTAAAGTTTTCTTTTACTTTGTGATTTGTTTCTTTTTTGTGACCGTTTAAACATGTCGAGATTTCTAAATTAGTCTTGGGCATCTACTGGCAAAGCAGCAAATCCTAGTAATGAGGTGAGTGGTCTAAACCACCAACTCACTAGGTTAGATTTTTTGGTTGGTCACGGATGGGAAGAAGATCGCAACAAGCAGAGGTGTGCAAGAATTGCTTATTCTTGGTGAGAAATATATCAACATACAACGGAAGCGAATTAGGATGAATTACACTCTAACATGCTAAATTTTAAGGACAAACATGCATGCAGAAGAGGGAAAAACTGAGAATTAGAAATACAACATTTGAAGTTCAAATTCTCTTTGATTTCTCCACGAAATTGATCACCAATTGCTTGTAGACCACCACGATTGTCTTCTCTACTATTCTTTGGCCTTAAATTGGATGGTGAGATCCAATTTTGTGGTGAATTTGTGAGGGAATGAAGATAGGAAGTCAAAGGTGTTATTGAGAGAGTTTAACAAAATTAACCCTTAATTTGTTAAAATCCCAACCCCTTTCTCAGTCTAAACCTTCTTATTTTATAGAGAAACAACAAGCAATGTGAGTTAACCACAATTTGACAACAAAATTATCAAATTTGAAGTGGGATTAGTGGCAACAAAAGAAGAGAACACCAAACTCCTTGCTTGGTTAGTGAAAAAATCCAAGTTTTCCTAAAATTTGATTTTCTAAAAAAAAAAAAAAATAATTTATTCTTTTGAATTTTAATTAATAAAATTAATTTAAAATAAAATAAAATAAATAATTATATAAAATTGACAAATTACTATAAACAGAAAAAATATCAAACTATTTACAAATATAGAAAAATTTCAGTGTCTATCAGTGATAGACTGTAAAATTTTTCTATATTTGTAAATAGTTTGTCTCATTTTTCTATATTTGAAAAGAACCCTTAATTTTAAATAATTAAAATAATATTAGTTTAATATTAAATATTAAAATAATATTATATTCACACCAACTCTGATTTTTCGAATATGAATCCCTATTCATATTTTTAATATTTAAATTCCTATTCAAACTACGAATTTTAGGACATAAAACCCAACATTTAGGGCATCCTACGCAAGCATGCCTGAGGTTTTAAAGGAGGTCAGTGTCACATGGTTACATCAAAGTGAGGTATTCTAGTCACTTGAATTATAAGTCCTATCATCTTAGAGAGTCAATGCAAGCTCTGTCTGCCGAGTCAGGTAAGTCTCTTGAGGAGTTGGTTATGGAGGTTGCTAATAGCTCTTTTGAGTTTTAGCAGGAAAATCTATGAAGGCAGCATGAATTCTTGCGCTTTTGACAAGACAATATTCGTTGTGAAGCAAAGGCTAGAACTGATTTGCAAAGTTTGAGTGAGTTAGTTGCTCAACTTGCAAAATCAGTTGGGAGGCAGGATGAACCATCGTTTTTGTGCCACTTTTTGAGCTTCACTAAATGTCTCAGAGTCATGAGGTAACATATATTAACTCAGAGGATAAAGATGAGGAGCCCATGCTATGCTTATCAGTTTGTAAGACGGAGGAAAAATTCGAGCCTAAACCAACAAAATCCAAGTGATAGAGCTAGAGTTTGAAAAACCTTGTCTATTCTACCTCTTGTATTTCATATATTTTGAAGTATTCTTCTTTCAATTCTCATGAGTCTATTGTGTCTTTTCTCTCTTTGGACTTGTTTGAGTCTCCTGAGTCTTTTGATTCTTTCTTCTTCCCTTTTCATATAAAGAAAAACAAAAATTTGACATGTCCGACTCCATTAAAAAATGGGAATCCTTGGTGATCTTAGAGCATTATATTGATTTAAGTAAGAAGGGACATAAAAAATACGACAATTTTTTTTGTACCTTGACAGGTGATAGCACCCAAAATGTGCTATCTTAGTACCTATAATCTAACTCTTTTATGTTGTTTAATGTGTTTATATGACTAATTTGTAGGTTTTCGAGTAATTCATGTATTCAGAAGCATTACAGAACGTTCGGGGGTTAATTTGGAGCAATTTAGAAGTTAAATAGAGCATCTAAGGCTTCAAGGGACTCAAAATGACAAAATTGGCCCGAGGAGGCTAGCGCAAAATCCAGTAATTTCAAAAGGCAAGAGCGCCGCAGTGTTTCGTAGTTTGACGGGGAATTCTATGCAGCCGCGTGCGCGCACCCAAACGCAAGGAACGCCGCAATGCTCACCTAGCGCTGCGGCAAGGCACTCTGATTAAGGGTATTAGCACTGTGACACTCCGTAGTTTCTATATATATTCTTTTTTTGAATTTTAGGTTCAGGAGGAGAGTTTTAGTCGATTTTGAAAGCTCTAGACTTGGTTTTGGTTCTTCTTGGACAAAACCCATGAGATTTATTTCATTTTTGCTTTGTAATCAAGATTATGGCATCAAGATTCATGTTTTGATGACTAGCTAAAGGCCCAAACATCGATTTTGAGGTTTTTTTTAGCACTTTCTATGGATTTTGTAAGATTTTGATGTTGATTCTTGGATATTTTTTATTTCCTCTTGATTTCTATTCTTTATTTCAACTCCTAGGATGCGCATGTAAGTAGATTTAATTGACAACTAAATCGTTAATACTTGTATGTTCGTTCGTCCATGTTATGTATGTCGTATTTTCGTAACAAAAACATGCTTAATTTGAGTAGAAATAGGTTCTAGTTATAGTTATGGCTCGATTGCTAGCTTTCTAGGATCACCTAGTAACAAAAGATAACGAAACTTAAAGGATGGAAATATGTTTGGTTAGATTTGACCAATTTAACTTAATGTTCTATTCAATCTAAGGGTTTAATGCGGTTAGCTAAATGAAATAGGCTTGTGTGATAACACTTAGTTAATTTAGGAATTAACATGCATTAGTTTTCCATTAGGAGTCTATATAGCATTTCTCACTAGTACAAGACTGGGCGTTAATGTCGGTTTAAAATAAACATTATAGGGGCACAATGTCAGTTGATAACCGACATCGAAGATCGTGTTTTAAAAGGTCTTCGATGTCGGTTGTCTTTAATGTCGATTTTAAATTTGACATTATATATGACTGAAATTTAAATGCCACTTATCTTCAATGTCAGTTGAAATACACGATCTTCAATGTCAGTTATTTACCAATTTTTTTTTAATAATTTTCAATATTTAATTCATGCCTTATTTTTTAAAAAGTCGAATCCATTTTTAATGTTGGTTACTTACCAAATTTTTATGCATGTTTGCTGTTCTGCATGACAAGCCAACAATATTTCTCTTCCATCTATAAATGTACAAACTCAAACCTAAAATATAACAATAGACACAATAATACACTTTACCATAAAACTAAATACAAAGTTACCTTTAGTACAATAACACACTTCTATAGAATAACTACAATAAAAAACATCATATCCACCCATTCCTTCAAAACTACAATAAGAAATATCAAATATTTCTATAATATTGATAATCATTTGTCCCTTCACAAACAACAATTAGTACTTCCATGAGTACTAAAACCAAATACCCATAAACTACAATTAGAAATATCAAGCACTTCTATAATATATGGACAACCAATAAGTTCAGTGTTACATAAATCATCCAATAAAACTTGTCCATTGTTTTTGAATCTCATCAATCTCTTCTTGGGTATATGCATTTTTTGTATTGAACTGCAAAAAGAAAAAAAGATAAACACAACATAAGTTTACATCATTTATTAAATTGTGGTTCATGTGCTTATACAACATAAGTTTACATCATTTATTAAATTGTAACATATAAAAAGAACACAAATAGAATTTTCAACACTAAAATATAATCAAAGAATGTTTTATAAGCACATGAACCACCAAACAAAAATAACAAAGCAAGACAATAAAACAAGCCCATGTTCTTGAACTAATTTTCATTTCAACAATTCAAAATCCTATGAACCATAATCAACAACAAGATCTAAATTGGTTTATATTAAATTTTGAGACAAACTCAAAAGAAGAACTCAAATAAAAGGTTCAAGACTAAAATATAATCCAAGAGAAAGTTTTATATACACATGAACCATCAAGCAAAAAGAACAAAGCAAGACAATCAAACAAACCTATTTTTTTAACTAATTTTCATTTCAACATTTCAAAATGTTATAAAACTTAACCATTAGAATAAAAACAAAAAGAATGAAATAACTTTAAATAACTAAATTGAAAAAAAGTATTAAATTTTTTTTACCTTTGAAGCAACAGTTGAAACAAATATGAGCTGAGATCCGGTTGGAAGAACGACAGATCTGCTGGACGACAGATCTGTTGAACGGATCTGCTGGGCGCTGCCGCCAATGGATCTGCCGCTGATGGATCTGCTGCCGCCGACGAATCTGCTGGAAGACGCCGCTGCCAGATTTGCTAAATGATGCCGCTGCGAACAGAACGGATCTGCTGTTGACGACGAGATATCTGGCGAGCTCGAATCTGCTGACTGATGGATCTGCACAACAAGCTCGAATATGTTGGCTGACGGAACTGTACGGCGAGGATTTGCTGACTGACGGAACTACACGACACCGATCTGCTGTACGACTGATGGATCTACTAACCGACGGAGCTGCACGACCGAAAAATCTGCACCACGATGGTGACGGATGACAATGGGCGGCGAGAGAGGACGGGTGGCAATGGATGGTGGGAGAGTTTTTGGGGAGATGAAATTTTGTGAGAAATGAGAGAGAAAAAAGATACAGGAATACCAAGTGTTGGATATTTTGGACGAAATTTGTTAAAATCTCTTCGAGTTTTTGTTGAATTAGGTTGGGTGTGGTGTGAGTTAGGGTAGATTTTAAGAGGAAAGTCAAATTTTGGCTTAGGTTATTGTTGGTGCTAGAGTTGTGTGGCTAAATTCTTATAAATCCATCATGAGTGCCAAGAGACCTAGAAAGGGAAAGTCTAGTTCTTCAAGTGTTGGTTATGATACTCATAAATTTTAGGATAAGGAGGTGCCTATTAGGTACTCCAGTTCTGTAGTTTCTAGTATGGTTGTCCTATAGAGCGAGGCTAACTCCTGATGCCAAGCTCCATACCTCCTAGTTGAGATTCAGCGAAAGGGTTGAGAGGAGTTCTTTAGGCATAAAAAAAACACCATGGTGCCTGTTGTTAAGGGAATTTTACGTGAACATTTTGGACGATTCCACAACATTCTTTATTCGGGGCCGTTTAGTGTCGCTTGACTCTGCTACTATAAATAGATTCTCTTTAGCTTGCCCGACATAGATAGAGATGGCTACAAATAGATATGCTAGCAGGAGGTTGAAATAGAGAATATTATTAGGGCTCTCTACAGCCTCGATGCTCAATGAGAGATCTATGTTGAAAATTAAACATGTTTTAATTCTCTAGTTAAGTTATTAGATGAATTAAAGAATGAGAGTTAATTAAGTATGTTAATGTAGGATTTAATTTAGTAGAGTTAGTTATGATTCATGAGAATCCTAGCTATAAATAGGATTGTTTTGTATTGTTTATAGCAACCAAGTGTGTAGAAAAGAATACACAAACAGAATTCAATATAAAGTGTGAATTAAGTTAGAGCTTTTCAAATCAAAGTATTTTTGTTTTCTCTAAAATATTCTTTTGTTGAATATTTATTTGTGAGTGTCCATCACACGCTTCCAACAATCCATGGGGTGAGGCGATCAAATTTAGAGGGAATGGCCTCTATATCTAATCGGGTTTGGTATGCATATATTTGTGCTCTATACTTCTGCCAGTCACGAGCCTTACAGACGTGACCAAGGAGAGAGTGATCTATGTCGTATTTACAAGCCTTGATGTTGAGAATGTGATTAGTCAGTCGATATGCCGCATCAATAGGGGCTCGACCATAGGTGGCCTTTGACATACATTGCTGGATTTGCTGAATTTCTGATCATAGATAGGAATTGGACACCCGTTCTTGATCACTGCTCTTTGCTGGATTTCTGAGGTAGAGATGGGTCAGGAGGAGGAGATTGCCTATCCCAAGGCAATCATAGATAGGACATACATTGCCTCTTTGTGTGGATACGAGCACGAGATTGACAGAGGCAGGTAGTAGACAAGGAGTGAGAGTAGGGATATCCCTAAGGTTAAGCTCATCAGGATGAGGATTTATCTGAAGATGAGCCCAAGGCTCCTTCCCTAGCATTGGGAATTGGTCGCTTAGAGCCTCAAACTGACCGTATAGAGGAGATGTAAATCCATCTGGAGGATTGCCTAACTCGTATGGAGTGGCGAACAACTCGCCATTAGGAGTGGGAATGACGACAAGCAATCTATATTAGTAATTTAGAAAAAATATATATTTTTTGTTTTATAATTATAAATAGGTGCCAAACATTGGCTTGGAAAATTTTTACAGATAAAAAAATGTCAAACTATTTACAGAAAATAACAAAAAAATACGGATAGACATTGATAGACTTCTATTAGCAACTATCAGTGATAGACTTCTATCATTTCTATCACTGATAGACTTCTATTAGCGTCTATCACAATTATCTAAAAATTTTGCTATTTTTTGTAAATAGTTTCCCTTATTTTTCTATTTTTAAAAATTCTCCATTGACTTTCTATTAATAATTAATAAGAAAAGTGACGGAAGAACTTAGGTGTTACCAAAAGCAAACATTAGAAGTAGAATGGTTGAGTAAGAGACCAAAGTCTTTATATGTAATATATATATATATATATATATATATATATATAAAGGGTTACGGGGAGAGAATCTTTACATCTCTATTTTTTCCTTACAACTTTTCAAATCGAAGTTGTATAGCTCATGTATGTGTGTGATTTAGACCATAAAATATCTAACGATATAGTGATATGTTTGTTATTTTGCCTTTTAAAATTTCGAAAACATCAATATTAGGTTAGCCAGAATTTCCGTGGTTTTTTCTTCTAGTAATTAGCAGGAAATGTGGAAAAATATATCTGAATTTTTAAGGAAGAAAATTGACCCCAATTCGGTGAATGGATCCATACGTATTTCAGTTAGCAGATTCATTGAATTTCGTGACACTAAATCTTCCATTTACAATCATCATACCATATTTTCTATTTCACCTGATTTACTTACCTTTCCTAGCTTTAACCAATTAACACACAACCCAACTATATAAGGTCTTTGCTTGAAACCAAACTAAATTATCAAAAGTACACAAAACCCTCAAACGACCACCTACAGAAAAACAGGAAAGAATATTAAACCTGATCATACCTTAGTTATGGCTGAAAAGATATCTATCAAATTCGCCTTCTTAGCTGCAATTATCATGTTTCTAGCTGTGTTTGGTTCGGGTAAAAGCTCTCACATTTTCTCGAGTCAAATAGATTTTGTGAATTTTTATTTGACAAATTTATTTGAGTTGTTTTCAAATATAAGAAAATGAGCTAAATATTTATAAATATATACAAAATTTCACTATCTATCACGGGGTGATAGACGGTAATTTTTTTCAATTTTAGTCTCGATATTTTCGATAAATCTTAAATTTAATCTCTCAAAATTAATTTTTTTTAACAAAGATTAGTTAAATAATAATAATAATAATAATTTTAATGCAAGGAAATATGGAGACAAATTGCAAAGTGGTAGTTTAACCCTAATACAAAAAAGTTAAGATAAACTATGTTCATACATTATTTACAACCTTTTCAATTAAGATTCAATTTCATGTTATATATATTTGACTTCATTGAAGATGGAATGTTATTGCAGTGATTAGCAAGCCAATGGGCTCAAAAGCAAGCTCTCTTATACATGTCACATGCAATAGTTCAAGTGATTGCTTTAACCCTAGCCTTTGTCTTTGTGACATTCATTTGTGCTATTGCCCAGAACTCAACAAGCCATTCACCTTCAACTCTCAAAAACTTCCATTAGAGTACAATAAGAAAGATGTGGCCCTCCACAACAACTAATCAACTTTATCAACCATTTATTTACAGCTCTTTGTGCATTAATTGCCACCCTTTTCCTTTTGGGGATTGTTAAAATAAATAAAGTTTCATTATGACACAGTTGGATACTTATATGCATTATGGGAGTAAATTATAAAAGTTAGTCTCATCTTAAATTTCATAACATGTCATTTCACATCCCTCTAAATTACGATTATACATTGAAGTTGTGTTATTTAAAAATTGGAATTTTTAGATAAAGATAGATTTAATTGAAGTGTTTTTTTTTTCTCGTCCATAACTCGAAAAGTTAGTTAAAAGATCATGGTAACTCAAATAGTTAATAACTAATTCATTAGGCTAAAGCCAAAGATAAGATACATGTGATAGTGCCCCAAACGGTGTCGCAAACATTTGGCCAATCAAATATATTTGTAATTACTAAACTATACTACTACTACTAAAACGTAGCATTAATGGCAATTCTCGGGTTGATCCGTGGGAAAGCTCGAGAATAAGTTTCAAATAGTTAGTTACTATTTATAGCGATAACATGTATGAAGTAAAAAGTTAAGGCGGGTAAATGTAACACAGGAGGGGACATTCTAGTTCTAGGAGCAAGAAATGTTCTTATGCAATTCTCGATCATTGAATTCCTTAATTGATTATACATATGATTAATTGATACTTGTACAACGACTTAATTACTTGACTTAACCAAACTCATCGATGCTACAAGCAACAATCAACTCGTCGGGTTAAACCAAGAAAGTGCCCTAATTATCAACTAAAGCATAAGCTCTAGTTAAACTACTTGCTCTAGTCCTATTGGGGTCAAAAGCGTCCATCTAGAACTAACACAAGTGCATTAAGACTTAGGGTTCTATTGCGTGATTAATCGATTAGGTAGCCTAACTAATTAATCAATTTATCATTAAATCTAGGTTTAACATGCATTTATGGTTCCACCCTTGCTACTAAAGTAATTTTTACTAGCCAAACAATCAAAGAATGTGCATGTAAGTTGATCCTTGCCTTTGTCTCCAAAGCGCCTAGGTGTCAAACTTTCCAAAACTAAAAAAATCTATATTTTAGGGAAGTTCTTGGGCTGCAAATTTTTGAAATTCTATAAATTGGAAGGTCATCAACAACCCTAAGCACGAAATTACAAAGCCTACAAGTACGAGTTTGCTATCAAGAGGAGAAAAAATTGTTGAAGAAGAGTTGGAGGTCGTTCGAGATCCTGAGGTGCTAAACAAGTGGAGATTGACGAAGTTCAACATCGGGAAGCAATTTGAGAGTCTTGTCTTTCTAAGTTTCTCTTTTCCTTTATCTTTATGCTTGAAAACTCATATGAGATTATGTATTTGATGGTTATGTGTGACTAAACTTTTACTTTTAGGGTGTAATAAAAGTTAATGTTCTAGTAGTTTCATGGATGTTGAATTATATATTTTTTAATGCTATCGTGCCTTATTATTTATTGATTGACCTTCAATGAATATTAGGTTAGATGTGTGGTTGAGTAATTATATGTCTAATTAGATCTATGACATTGAATCTTTATTAATCTTTCATGAAAATAGCTAGGTTAATAGAGAAAATTGTTAATGACTATGTTAATATACTATGCTTCTTAACTTTGTTTCAAGAAATTAGTAATCAATTAAGTTGTATGAGAAAGAGTTATTTTTTAGAGAAAATAATCTAAATAATAGTTTCTAGGCTTAAACATATTGTTCACACATAATTCCATGAAAACCTAAAACATGACTTAATAAAGTAATTAATGAAATCGACACCCTAGAACGCTTTTGTCTCTTGATTTTTAACTTATTGCTTTTATTTTCCTTTATTGTTTTCAAAATTTGCATTCAAACTCAATTTCGATTTCTTAAATAAAATTGATTCAATTCTAGAATAGCTAAGCAATTAAATCGCACACTAGTCCTCAGTGGAACGATACTCGGTCTTGACCATTTTATATTATAACTTGACTCGTTCACTTGCGGTTGATCGACCGGGCGTATATGAATGATAAAAATGATAAGAAATATAGAATGGGCAAGGTCTACGCGCAAGCATACACGATCGCTGAAGTAATAAACTTGGAGTATTCCAAGTGTCGAATCCCACAGGACTAGATTGAGTTTAAATTTATTATGAATATGGACCAATGTAACTAGGGTAACTAAAAAAAAGTTGAGAATTTTTTGTGAAAGAAAACTTGAAAATAAATAACAATGGGAATCAAACAGGGGCAAACAATGCTACAACCATTCGGGTATTGTGGCTTAGGTGATGTGACCGCATCACACCGAACAATGAATTACACATGGACAGAAAACTACACCTATTCGGTCTTGTATCAAGTTCCTTTAGGAGTTCTAAGCAGCCAATCCCTAATGTTTCCATAGTTAGCTGGATCTTAGATTAATTCAAGTTTAGTCCCTTTATCTTATGTTGTCCCTTATTTCTAAGGTAACATGACCATCCTATGTTTAGGCTCTTAGTCCCATATCCCTTTGTGAAATCCGTTTATACCCTAACCTTCTCAGCATTAGAGCTCCGCTAGATCGTTAAATCAAATGGCCAGTTTAACTTATCGATTTTATCTTTTAAAATCAACAAAGAGAATGTGATTACACAAAGTGGTGTGAGCATTACATAACCTAAGCCATAACAACCCTAAAGCTTTCACATTGTCAAACCCCTAAAAATATTTAGCTCATGGCTTTTGATAAAATAATCACTTTTATTAAATCATAAACCATAGCTACAATATAACGTTTGATTGGTAGAAATTAAAATAGAAAATAACAAGAAAACAATAACGCTAGAAAATAAATACAACTCAAGAAAACTTGGAAAAATCCTCAAGTAACAAGTCTTTCCCTAAGACGATTCCCCTCTCTCAAAGAAGAATCTTGCCTCAACACACACTTCTGTGGAAGATAAATCCTAGAGCCGCTATGCCTTAGAGGAACTTTCATTCTTAAGACTACTGACTTGAACTTAGAAAAGAATCCCAAGGTGCTGGAAATTTGACAATAAAATGGAGAAGAAAGTGGTGAATTCGGCGGTAGTGAGTTATTGTCGAAGATGGAGGGTTTCCTCTCCTTTTATAGGCTCCAAATCTGTTAAGGAGGGCCGAGATTTACGTTCTAAAGATTCACCAGGTAGAATCGATGATTTTTAACCAAGAAAATTGCAACTGATCTGGGCAGATCGAATCTGGAAAATTAAGGCTCAACAATGCTGGTACATCACTTGCTGCTGTAGCCGCATCACATGAAAATAGCCAAAAACCTGTAAAAACGTACCAGATCTGCACCAAATCCACAAAAATAATCTTTGACACATAATTAACCCTCGTTAATCTTATTTAAACATATTCAGACCAAATTTGGGATAAAAATCATGCAAGAGTTCATTTTTCACATTAAAATTGCTAAAATAAAGGCCTAATTTCATCCATTTCATAGCATGAATCAACGGTTATCACATTAGCTCCCAATAACTAAACCTGGAATTGACAATTCACATATCACTGCAAACAACTTTGAGCTAAAGTCATGCTTGATACAGATGGTAAGGGATAATGCTTTTAGAAGACGTCCCATATATGACCCTCACAAGCATCTCCGTTCTTTCATTGAAATCAGTTAAACGGTAAATATTAACGGTGTTTTTAATGATGCTATTAAATTAAGATTATTTCCCTTCTCTTTGCAGGATCGATCTAAGGATTGGTTGGAGATCATTCCATCTGAAAGCATAAATACATGGGACGAGCTGACATAAGCTTTTCTAAATAAATACTTTTTGCTATCTAAGACAACTAGATTGAGGACATAGATCGAAACATTCCTTCAAAATGACGATGAGCAACTCTATGAGGCGTGAGAAAGGTATAAGAACCTCCTTAAAAAGTGTCCACATCATGAATATCTTGTCTGGTTGAAAATCCAGTTGTTTTACAACCACTTGCCTAGTGTCATGAAGTCCATCTTGGATGCTGCTATAGGAAGGTTCATATTTGCAATGACAGCCCAGGCAACTCATACCCTTTTGGAGGATCTAGCTAACACAAGTTTACAATTGACTATTTGAGAGATCATCTATTAACAAGAGTAGTTAGATTATATGATCTTAATGAGATAAATTCTTTAAAAGCTCAAATGGCTTCACTTACTAATGCTTTGAGCCAATTGACTTTAGGTAGCCAGACCCTAGTAAATCTTCCATCTATAGAATCCTTAACAATTGTGGAAATTGAGACCTCGAACCAACAATATGAGGCTGAAATAGAAAACTATGTGGGCAGAAATCAAGAATAACGTGCAAGCCCACAACAATAGCTCCCAACATATTACCATATAGGTTGGAGAAATCATGAAATTTTTCTTATATTAACAATATAAATTTGTTGCACGGTCCCCCAGGTTTTCTGTTACAGGTCCTTTGAAAAGCACCTAAAAAGTGCTTTATTTGTTTCTTATTTAGAGACGTTTTTATTAGATTTGATGTGTTTGCTAGTGTTTTTTTAGGGATTTAACAAGAATACAAGTTTTGGAAGCCAAAAGAAGCGAATCTAGCTAATCTCCAAGAAAATATGAAGAAAAAAAAATCAAGTTTCACAAAAACAAGGTAGCACTGCGGCTTTGACCATTGAAGCTTTTTTTCGGAGAGCATGGTTTATGAGTTATGTACAGTGCAACACACATTGCAGCGACACTGTGCACTAGCACTCTGAAATGCACCTAAATTGTGCGTTATTTGCTCTTAATTTAGGGATGCTTTTATTAGATTTAATGTTGTTTGCTAGTGGTTTTCAGGTATTAATGGGAAAAATAAGTTGTAAAAGTCAAAAGAACCAAACTGAGCCAAAACCGAGCGAAAATCAAGAAAAAGTCAAAATTCACAAAAACAGGGCAGTGTAGAGCATGAGTGTCGTGGCACTATCCCTTTACGCTGAAGATCCGAGAGCTACCAATTTTGGACACTGGCAGAGCATAGCTATGCTCCTTAAGAGTGTAGTGACGCTCTTTGTGAGTGTAGCGTTATGCTGCGGCTGGAGAACTTGAGCATCGCGACGCTCTATCTCATCGTAGGGACACTACTCTTTTCATAACTAAAAATTCTACATTTTTGGAAAGTTTTTGGGCTGCAAGTTTAAAAAATTCTATAAATTTAGAGGTGCTCAGCAACCCTAATCACGAAATATCAGAGCCTAAAAGTGTGAGATTGCTACCAAATTGAGAGGAAAGTGTTAGACAATCGTTGGAGGCTGTTCGAGATCTTGAGGTGCCGCCCAAGTGATGATCGAAGGAGTTCAACAGCGGGAAGCAATTCGAGAGTTTTTCTTCCTAAGTTTTCTCTTTCTCTTTACTCTTATGCTTGAGAATTCATATGAGAACATGTAATGGCTATGTGTGGCTAAACTCTTGGTTTTAAGGTGCTGGATGATTTAATTATGAATTTAAGTTAATGTCTTAGTGTTTTTCATAGATGTTGTTGAATGATATGTTTTTCAATGCATTTGTGATTTATCTTCTATTAATTGATCATCAATGATTGTTAAGTTAGATGTATGATTGAATAATTATATGTCTAATTGGATCTATGACATTGAATCTTTATCAATCTTTCATGAAAATAGCTAGGTTAATAGAGAAAGTTGTTAATGATTATGCTTAATGTTATGCTTCTTAACTTGGTTTCAAGAAATTAGTAATCAATTAAGATGCATAAGAAATGGTTGTTTTTAGAGAAAATAATTTGGATATTAGTTTCTAGACTTAAACATATTGTTTGCACATAATTCCATGAAAACCTAAAGCATGATCTAATGAAATAATTAATGAAATCAACACTCTAGAACACTTTTGTGTCTTGATTTTTAAATTATCTTTACTTTCTTTATTTGTTTTTCAAAATACAAACTTAAACTTGATTTCGATTCCTTAAATAAAGTTGATTCAATTCTAGAATAGCTAGGCAATTAAATCGTACAATAGTCATTAGTATAACGATACTCGATCTTAACCGTTTTATATTATAACTTGACTCGTGCACATGCGGATTTCACGCATCAGCTGCGCTTCGGTGCTGCACTGCGACATTAGGGGAATCAGCAAGGCAGTTTTCCTTATTTGAAAATTTGACAATTTTGAAAAGTTCTTGGGGAGCAAGCATCTGATTTTCTTTAAATTTGATGGCTCATCAGCTATTTTGAAACCATTAAATTCAAGAGTCCTAAAGTGTGGGTTATCTACCAAAGAGAATAGAAAGTGTGAGAGAAGAGTTTGGAGGTCGTTCGAGTTCTTGAGATGCTGACCGAGAGGAGATTGATGGATTCCAACAGCGAGGAGACACTTCAACATTAGAGTTTTTCTATTTCTCTCATTTTCTTTACAATATATGATGGAAAATTTGTATGCAAAAATGTGTTTGAAAGCTATGAGTAGCTAAACTCTTTACTTTTAGGGTATTGATGATTTATGTACGAATTTAAGTTAATGCTTTAGACTTTTTATGGATGTTGTGGAATAACATGCTTTTCAATGTTATCGTGCTGTAATTCTTATTGATTGGCCTTCAATGAATGTCAGGTTAGATATTCAATTTGATGGATTGCATGTTTAATGAGAATTATAACATTGAATCATTATTAATCGCTCATTAAAATAGTTAGGTTAATAGTGAAAGTTGCTACTGACATTGCTGTTGGGGTTGATGTCCTAAATCTTGTGGTCTTGTAGTTTATGACGTACAAAAAAATTATTTATTTAATAAAATAACAGTTATCTTATTTGACATTTAGTTGCATTAACCCAACTGGATCATGTTTAGGGTTATTAGCTGTAACTTAAACACGTATGTAGAGACATACAAGTGGATTGTGTTTAAGTGATAACCTAAACGGTCTGTAGTAGATGAATAAGGCTGGGTAACTTATCATGGTAACAATATGGATACGGCCCACTTTGTGATTGTTACAAGTGTTGTAAAGTATCACAAACGTTTAGATACTAAACATTCATGTGGAGACATGTGAGTGGAGGTATCCTATACATGTGAGTCATGTATAAGACTAGACCGTGAAATGATTAGTCTCTCGTATTAACATCATTGCTTGATGAGACTCATATTTCACTAGGATGATCATAGGTGACTCAACCTTAATCTTCAGTCAGTTATGAACTCCTGCTTGTGAGGGCAATCCTTTTATTTGTATGGGTGAAAGTGGCTAGGTTCACCAACTCAATAAGCCTAACATTTTGAGGATTTGTCCGAGCAAGTAGCTGGAAATTCAATTGTACAAGAAAGAATTCACATCTTATGAATTACTCCCTTAAGAGCTGATACCGGGTCTTGAACAATGAGGTGCCTCACCCTCTCACTGGCTAGAGAGGGGTCTAGCTCATAGTTGGACTATGACTAAATTGTTCATTAGAGGGACCATTGGTGCTTAAGAAGTTAGAGGTAACACATGGGTTAAACGGTAATTTGACCCAACTGTAGTTACGAGCAATTTGTGAAGTGTCGACTTGTCGTTGATTGATTATATCCGGGGACATAGAAATATATCTATAGAGCAAAGAGTGTAGTTGTCGGTCTTTAATGGAGTGACCAACCGTTAATGAATGTTGATTAATTAATTAAAGAGTTTAATTAATTAATCTTGTATCATTGGAGCTTCAATTTGATAGGTCCATTAGGTCCACTTGCTAGCTGATATTGGATAAGATGACGGTCAAATGTTTTGGTTTAATTTGAATTGTTGAAATTAATACTAAACGAATTAATTGTGTCAGATACGATTAAATAATGTATTATGATACAATATAATATAAAGTTAATTTTGTATGAGATACAAAAATTAAAGGGGTCTTTTCATAAATAAAAAAAAACAAAACTAATTACATATATAGAAAAAAAAGTGGGAAATACAAAAGCATGCGGTGCACTTTTTTCTATATGTGTAATTAGTTTTGTTTTTTTTCTATAGACAATAATTTCCCAAAATTAAACTTTATAACATGTGAGAAAATATTTGGATAAGATTCAAATATTAATAATGTGAATTAGATTCATATTAAACTATAGGTTATGTGAGAATAATTAGTTAATTGTTAACTAATTATATATAAGAAAATTTTCACACATAAAAAAAATATAAAATTATTTACAGAAAATAGAAAAAAAAAATACTGATAGACATTGATAAACTTCTATCATCATCTATCAGTGATAGATTTTTATCATTTCTATTACTCATAGATCCTGATAGACTTTTATCAGCATCTATCACAACTATTTAAAAATTTTGGTAGTTTGTATAAATAGTTTCCCTTATTTTCCTATTTTAAAAAATTATATATATATATATATATATATATATATATATATATATATGTACGTATGTATGTATGTATGTATGTATGTATGTATGTATGTATTTGATAATTTAATTAATTTAATTAAATTTGATTTAATAAACGTATTTTTTAAATTAAATGGATAACCCCCACTTGGGAGTTATCGGTCGTAGGATGAAGGAGTTACAACTCCCTCGCCACTTCTTCTCACAGTAATGTTCATCCCTCTGGAAGTTTATCATAGAGATTTGGGTTGAACACAGAAGAAGGGTTCTCTGTAAAACTCTCTCACACTTTCACTTCTCTTCTTTACCAAACAACTTTGGAGACCACACTTCCAAGACCCAATTATCCTAGAGGATATTGAGTGCTCCTCGCAGTTGTGTTCAAAGGTTTTTGCGCAAGGACTCCATGATCTCAAGGGTCGTGAGCATGGGCTCATGCTTCTTGCCCAAAACTTCAGACAAGCTTGCCAAGATATGCACTCAGGCCTTTTCATTTGACCTAACCCAACGCTCATATGCCTCCCGAGCATTTTGGGTTGCATTAGCAGCTGGGACTTGAAGACACTCCACAACAAGAACGAATCTCAGGTCATGGATTATAAGTACAGTATTGATATTATTTTTCCAACTAGTGTAATTTTCTCCGTTTAACTTATCAGCACTCAGAAGGTTTAAAGTAGCGTTAGTCATTATGAAGATTGCTAAAAAATACAAATTATTTATATTAGTTTTTCGCAAAACCTCTTTTAAAAAAAAATCAAGTTTAGCAAAAATTTAGGTACCCTATGTGACATCTAATTTTGTAATGATGCTTCAGTGAGTTAGGACAAAAGCCACCATAGGATAGTCAGTTATCAACTAAGAGACGTTTTAGGGAATAGATTTCATCAAAGGTATTATTCAACATAAATTCTTGACTCTTGAAGTAATTAACACAACACCTAGATCTAGATGTCTTTTATCCAGATTGAATCTTTCGAAAACAACCTTTTCTTTTACTTAAACCCTGATTACTAATCGCTTGAAACTAGATGATTAAGCAAAGCATTAAGAACCTTCATTAGCAGTCTCTACCATTATCCAACTACTTTCTGTGATTTCAAACAATAGTCTAGCATGCATGATCTAATCTAAAACTCATTTGTTCTAGCAAGGTTCTAAATCAAGAAATCATTCAAACATTGATCAAATATTCAAAAGCATTAAGAACGGTAATGCTAGAAAGCGTAAATGTAAATTAACATTCAAGAAGCAAAGTGTTCAACAATTTAAACCTAAGAATTCATCGACCCCTAAAACTATGAGAAATTTAGCATAACATGGCCTCCATAGACATGATCCACATTAAAACAACAAAATACAGCAAATAAACCAAGAATAAAGAAAGGGAAGAAGAGTTATTCGATTTCCAAGCTCGTATTTGGGATGTATTTGGCCTTCCAACGATATCGAATCTTTTGACATCATGGTTTCTTCATACTTTGCTCTAAGCTCTCTTTATAAGTCTCCAATACTCCAAAATCTGATCATTATGGCTGCTGAGGACCTTTCAATTTATAGAATTCTCTAAACTAGCACGCCAAAAAGTTTCCAAAAATGTCAAAATTTTAATTGAGGAAATAGACGCTCTGGCCAATTTTTGCGCAGCGTAGCTATGCTCCCCTGTGTGCCATAAACTCTTGCTCTCGGGGCTAGAGTGTAAAGAGGCAGCGTAGTGACTCTCTAGCGTTACGCAACCCTAATTTCTAGGATTTTTGATATGTTTTCATTCGGGTTTGGCTCGGTTTGGTACCTTTTGTTTCCGACACTCAATTTTTTCGTTATTTACCTAAAAACCACTAGCAACCACATTAAATCTACCAAAAACACTTCTAAATAAAGAGTAAATAACACACAATTAAGGTGTGTTTCACCCACAGTTAATGAATGTTGATTTAATTAATTAAATAGTTTAATGAATCTAATCTTGAATCATTGGAGCTTCTAATCTGTAGGTACATTAGGTCCTCTTGCTAGCTCACTAAGGGTAAAATAAGATTCAATTATTTTTGGAATAATTTGAATTGTTCAAATTATTTTGGAAATTTAATATTAATAAAGATTAATATAAAGTATAATATACATAGATAATATATTATAATAAGAGAGAACAATATTTGAATAAAATTTTTATTTATTATTACATAATATATATGTAGTTCCTAATTTAAAAATGCACTTGATTTCTGTAAAGTGCTTGTTAGAACAAAACTATTCTATTAATTTTAATGTAGATAAAAAATTTATTTACAAGAATGGTGTTCAAATTTGTTCTGCAAAGTTAGAAGATGATCTTTATGTGTTAAGGTCGTTAGCATCTAAGTCCCTCCCAAATATTGAAATGTTTAAAAATGTTGTAGCTCAAGATAAAAGACAAAGATTTTATCCTAAAGAAGATGCTCATCTTTGGCACCTAAGATTAAGTCATATAAATCTCAATAGGATTGAGAGGCTGGTTAAGAATGGAATTCTAAGCGACTTAGAAAAAAAATTCTCTACTAGTATGTGTGTCATGTCTTTAAGGCAAAATGACTAAAAGATCTTTTATTGGAAAAGGTCATAGAGCCAAAAAAAGCCCATGGAACTTATACATTCAGACCTTTGTGGTCCTATGAATGTTAAAGTTAGAGGAAGGTTTGAATATTTCATCTCTTTTATAAATGATTATTCTATATATGGGCATTTATACCTAATGCAACATAAGTCTGAAACTCTTGAAAAGTTCAAGGAGTATAAGGCTGAAGTTGAGAATTTATTAGGTAAAAGTATAAAAACATTTCAATCAGATCGAGGTGGAGAGTATATGGATTCAAAATTCCAAGACTATTTGATAGAGAACATTTTCCAAGACTATTTGATAGAGCATGAAATTGTATCCTAAGTCTCAGTGCCTGGTACACCTCAGCAAAATGGTGTATCAGAAAGGAGAAATCGAATCTTGTTGGGAATGGTTCGGTCTATGATGAATTATGCTCAGTTACCTGATTCATCTTGGGGTTATGCAGTACAGACTGCAGTTTACATTTTGAACTGTGTTCCATCCGAACGTGTTTCTGAAACACTGTTGGAATTATGGAATGATCATCTAGGTAGTTTACGTCATTTCAAAATTTGGGGTTGCCCAGCAGACTTGCTTGAGGAAAATCCTAAGAAATTGGAACATCATTCAAGATTATGCCTATTTGTATGTTATCTCAAGGAAACGAGAGGTGGTTACTTTTATGATCCTAAAGATAATAAAGTGTTTGTGTCGTCAAACGCTACATTTTTAGAAGAAAACCACATCAGGGAGCACAAATTGCGCCGTAAGATAGTATTGAACAAACTTTCCAACGAAACTACTGAACCTTCAATAAGAGTTGTTGAAGAGCCAAGTACATCATCAAGAGTTGTTGGTAGTTCATCTAGTAGGTCACATCAACCTCAATCGTTGAACGAACCTTGACGTAGTGGGAGGGTTGCGAACCCACTTATTTGCTATATGGGTTTAATTGAAAGCCTAACTGTCACATCAGATGTCGAAGTTGATGATCTATTATCTTATAAGAAGGCAATGGAGCATGTAGACAGAGATGAATGGATCAAAGCTATGGATCTCGAAATGGAGTCTATGTACTTCAATTCAATTTGGGATCTTGTAGTCAACCTGCTGAAGTAAAACCTATAGGTCGTAAATTGATCTACAAGAGGAAAAATGGTGCTGGTGGCAAAGGGTTATACCCAGGTTGAGGGAGTTGGCTGTGAGGAGACTTTCTCACCTGTTTCCATGTTAAAGTTTATTAGAATACTCCTATCCATTGCCGCATATTATGACTATGAAATCTGGCAAATGGACGTTAGGATTGTCTTTTTGAATGACAATCTTAAGGAGACTATCTATATGCAACAACCTGAGGAATTTATAACCTAAGATCAAGAGCAAAAGGTTTGCTAGCTTAATCAGTCTATTTATGAACTAAAACAAGCTTCTCGATCTTGGAATATAAGATTTGATTTTGCCATCAAATCTTATGGCTTTTATCAAAATGTTGATGAGCCTTGTGTTTACAAGAGGATCATCAACAGTTCAGTAGCTTTCTTAATGTTATACGTAGATGATATCCTACTCATTGGGAATAATGTAGGTTTATTGGCTGACATAAAATAATGGCCAGTGGCCCAATTCCAAATGAAAGATTTGGGAGAGGCGCAGTTTGCTCTAGGTATTCAGATCATTTGAAATTGAAAGAACAAAATGTTAGCTTTGTTTAAGGCATCTTATATTGACAAAATGCTTCTCAAGTATTCGATGCAGAACTCCAAGAGAGGTTTGCTACCTTTCAGGCACGAAGTTTCTCTGTCTAAGGTACAGTGTATTAAGACACCTAAAAAAATTGAGGAGATGAGGCAGATCCCCTATGCATCAACTGTTGGTAGCTTGATGTTATGCAATGGGGATAGTCAACAAATATCAATCTAATCCAGGATTAGATCACTGGACTATCGTTAAAACGATCCTCAAGTATCTTCGAAGAATGAGGGACTACATGCTTGTGTATGGTGCTAGAGATTTGATCCTTGCTAGATACACTGACTATGATTTTTAAATTGATAGGATTCTAGGAAATCCACTTTAGGATCAGTGTTCACTTTCAACGAAGGAGTTGTAGTGTGGAAAAGCACAAAGCAAGATTGCATTGCTGACTTTACCATAGAGGCAGAGTATGTAACGACTTGTGAAGCTGCCAAGGAGGCTGTATGGCTTAGGTAATTCTTGGCTGATCTAGAAGTTGTTCCAGATATGTCATTTCCCATCACCCTTTATTGTGATAATAGTGCTGTTGTGGCGAATTCCAGGTAGCCTAGAAGCCACAAACGTGGAAAGCATATAGAGCGCAAGAATAATTTAATTCAGGAGATTGTGCATTGAGGAGACATGATTGTCATGAAAATCACTTTGTAGCACAATCTTGTCGATCCGTTTACAAAGGCTTTTCACGTTTAAAGTGTTTGAGGGTCACCTGGAGAGTATGGGTCTACGAGACATGTTGCATCTAGTCTAGGGCAAGTGGGAGGATTTACTGGGTTTTGTGCCTTAGTTTATTATTTCCTGTAGTTTATTATTTCTTTACATTGTACACCCACTTGCTTAGGACAAATTGGGGATTGTTGGGGTTGATGCCCTAAATCTTGTGGTCTTGTAGTTTGTGAACTCGTATTGTACAAACAAATTATTTATTTAATAAAATAACAGTTATTTTATTTGACATTTAGTTACATTAACCCAAAACCAATAAACTAAGATCCTAGGTTATTAGTTGTAACTTAAACATGTATGTAGAGACATACAAGTGGATCGTGTTTAAGTGATAACTTAAACGGTCTGTAGTAGATGAATAATGTAGGATGGGTACCTTATCCTGGTAACACTATAGATACGACCTACTTTGTGATTGTTACAACTGTTATAAAGTGTCACAAACATTTAGATCCTAAACGTTCATGTGGAGACATCTGAGTGGGGGTATCCTATACATGTGAGACATGTATAAGACCGGACTGCGAAATGATTAATCTCTCGTATTAACATCGTTGTTTGATTAGACTTACATTACACTAGGATGATCATAGGTGACTCGACCTTAATCTTGAGTCAGTTGTGAACTCCTGCCTGTGAGGGCAATCCTTTGATTTGTATGGGTGAAAGTGTCTAGGTTCGCCGACTCAATTAGCCTACCATTTTGGTAATTTGTCTGTGCAAGTAGCTAGAAACTCAACTGTACAAGAAGGAATTCACATCTCATGAATTGCTCCCTTAAGAGTTGATACCGGATCTTGAACAATGAAGCGCCTCACCCACTCATTGGCCAGAGAGGGGTCTTGCTCATAGTTGGACTATGACTAAATTGTTCATTCGAGAGATCATTGGTGCTTAAGGTGTTAGAGGTAACACAGGGGTAAAACGGTAATTTGACCCAGCTGTGGTTACGAGCAATTTGTGAAGGGTCGACTTGGCATTGATTGATTATATCCATGGACATAGAAATATATCTATAGAGCGAAGAGTGTTGTTGTCGGTCTTTAGTGGAGTGACCGACAGTTAATGAATGTTGATTAATTAATTAAAGAGTTTAATTAATTAATCTCGTACCATTGGAGCTTCAATCAGATAGGTCCATTAGGTCTACTAGCTAGCTGATGTAGGATAAGATGACGGTCAATCAGTGGTCAAACAAAAAATTCACCATCCACAGCTTCTCAAGTAGATATATTGCTGAAAATGACATTCTTATTTTTAGTCTCCATTATTTTTTATTGTATTCATTCATCGAGCTTCTCTCACACATATAATCAACACTTAAAGAACACTTGCGTAGTTTATGAATCAAAATTCCCAATTGACTCTCAAATATTATTCATTGTATTTATTTTCAAGCATATTAGGCATTGTTAGTGATTGGAGGTCTATCTATCAGTGGTGTGTAATCCAATCGAAACTCATCGTCATTTTGTGGGGCTCTACTACTACATTTGAGGAGCTCACTCTCCAAGCTTCTTCTGCTAGTATTTTTTACCAAACTCTATCTAGTTGAAGAACCTAAAGCAGCATGCATCAAACAAGTTAATTCAATTTTTAAGAAAACAAAATAATACAAAATTATACAACTAATAAATAACGGATTGATGAATTTCAAATCCTTTCATTTACTATGATTTGTTTAAGCATGGTTCAAAAGGATAAAAAGACATGTTTTTGTTCTCGTTACCGGTGGTTGTGATGAGGAGGAAGAAAAGGAAGATGAAGGAAAATAATTGCAGACGATTGCATGAATTTGCTACTACTTTCTGACCTATTCTTTTGCGAATATATATTGCGAATGTCTTTGTTTTTCTTGTTACATAGAATTTTTTTTTTGTAATTTAACATCTTATTTCTTTAACACGTCCTATATAGACCCCTAATGATGTCTCGATAGATAAATTTGTGTTGCTCATATAACAGCTTTTGTTTGATCACTTATTCAAACGAACAAAGTTATGTATAGCAGTTTGTTACGATCGACTAAGTATAGTATATTGTTAACGGTATGTCCATTCTTATTTACATGAAAAAAGAAAATAGAGGTTAAAGTTGTTTTCACTTCAAAAATTTTGATATCTTCAAATATACCTGAATATTTATTTTAAATTTTATCATTATTTATATTTATTATAGAAACAAATATGTGATCTATATACAAAGTAAAAGAAATTTATAAACTACTGAATCATTATTTATATTTATTATTGACGGTAAGGAAATTTGCCATCATTAGCAAATCTCAACTAATCGAAAGAAATTTATAAACTACTGAATCCTACTCTTATTACTACGATGGCGTAGCAACAGTGGCAAGTCTGGGTCGATCTGCAGGGAAGAACGAAGTGTGTTTCATTGAGCTCATTTTCTAGTTATAGCGGTAAATGGGGGGTTGGTGTGGATAGTGTGATAAGTGTGCAAGAAAAGTAAAAGCAACGGGTAAATGTAACCTAGGATTGGGTTTATCTAGTTTCGAGAGCAAAAGAGATCGAATGCAATTTTCAATCATCAAATTCCATTAATTAGATATGCATTCGTGCACAACAACCTACTTAGCCTAACCTTAACTCAAAGACTCTACAGGCAGTCGAAAAGCTTAATTAAACTAAGCAAGCATCCTAATATTAATTAAAGTGATTATAGCAATGCTCTAATTAATATGTCTCTAAGTCTATTGGGTTAGATAGCGTCCATACAGAAGTAAAAACATGTGCATTAAGCTTTAGGATTCTATTGTGTTGATTAATTAATTGGATAGCCTAATCAATTGACCAAATTTTATCCTTGAACCTAGCAATACATGCATTGTAGGAATTGAAATGGATTCAAGAAAACATAAAATCAGTATGCATTCAACCAAACAACAGAATTCTCAAGAAAAATACATGGGTTCTTTCTCCCAAAATTAAACAGAAAGTTACCTCATTGATTCATAGACAAAGCAAGGAGGAAAGATCCAATCCATATGCTACAACCTAAAAGAAAAGTGAAATCTAACCTAAAGATAGAAGAACAGATGAAGAAGAAGAAGAAATTTCAGTCTAACTTCGTCCTCCATGAGTTCCTCCATCATTAACCCTAAAACAAATAACAGATTATATATAGAAATCAGGGGTAGCATGTTGCACTGTAGGGGAGCGTCGCTATGCTCTACCCTTTTTGCCGTAGCATAAGGCTCGAGCGTCGCAACGCTCGCGCAACTTGTCATTCCGTCAATATCCGTAGTGTAGCTATGCTCCAAGGGAGCATCACTACACTCTCGCCAATTGTGCTCTCTACCTTTGAGCGTAGAGACAGTGTAGCTGCACTCTACTCTATGTTGGCCCCAGGGGCATTTTGGTAATTTTAATATCTTTGAGCTTCAGCTGTTCGATTTCACTTTCGATGGCTCTAAATCAACCCCAAACGGCCCGTAACACTTCGAGGTGCATGAATTGCTCAAATTCCTACAACAATAGATATTTAATCATATAAACATAACAAGTAAGCTAGATTAAAGACATAAAAATAGCTCTTTTCGAGAGCTATCAAACACCCCCAACCCAAACTTTGCTCGTCCTTCTAATCTCAAGGCTAAAGACAACTCATAATTCAGAAAGATAGAACCATTTAAATGTACTAATTCAATTATGAAATTTAAAACTAATTCTCTATCCCCTACGTGTGTATGTGCTTAACCCAACCATCTAGGTCTCTACTAGCCTAGGAGGGTTTTATTCAATCCTCAACTCGTTTTCCCCCTATTCTGTCTCGAATGCTCAAGAGTCAAGCTTCCTATACTCAAAATGGCAATGAAACACTTAAGGGAACCAAACTTTTTATTGCTTTTTCTTTTTCTCTTTTCTCATTTTTTTCTTTTTCTTTTTTTCTAAAAAGGGGAACCTTGTGTGGACATGCTACCTTCATTTTGGCTTGCCCCTACGAGTTACGTGAAAGACATCTAACTACAATCAATATCTATTCAGAAGGCACCAAAGCTTACTCATTCCTCAAGGATACTTTAGCATAGAGGGAAACTACGGGTGTCATAGGTGCCCCACGTTAATCATATCCCTTAGAAAGAGGAGTAATCCCCTTTAAAAAAATAACATACAATCTTTCTTTTACTATACAACAAAATAACTTACCTTTTTACAACTTTCTTTTATTTACTTTGCACTAGGCTTTTACTTTACAACAAGAGTTTGTCAAAATCCTAAGCATGTATTACTAAGTTGAGCTTTAGTTACTCTAAACTATCACCTAGGCCTTTCGGGGTGACAACAAGCATATGGACTAAATAATCCAATCCTAAGCATTTAAGACCCAAAATAGGATAGTTATATGCTCAAACGTGCAAGAGAATCATGAAAAATTTCTAAATTTTGCTCAAAATCATGCATACATTTTTGTGGTTCCTAAACAATATGAATAAAGAGTTATTAAAAGCCTATCACAGAAAGTTTGCATTGAAGTGATTGAATCCTAGCGGAAGTCTGTGATCGCTAGTGATTTTAATTGTCAATTTTTAGTTTTGTGAAAGACAGATAAAAACAAAACACAAGATAAACATTTTGAGTCTTAAGCATGCATTCTACAAGAGTAAAGAAGAAGAGAATTACTTACCCTTGTAGAAAACGTTCCCTCCACAGCACGAATCGAAAAAGTTCTTCTCTCAAACTTCTATTCATAGCAATAATTAATTTGAACTGAAGGACACCACCACAAAATCTTCCTTGTTATTCTCAAGGTTAGAATCATAGAGAGTCGTGAGCTTCTGTGAATTTTTGGCAAAAAGGGAAGGAAGGAATTTTGAGAGAAAAATTGCAGAAAGCAAAAACTGTTCTTCTGGTTTCGCAAACACAGAGATCATCACCTTACAGTTCTTCCATCTACACTTATGAGAGATTGGTGAGGGAGTGAGGATGTTATTGAATAATTGCCCCATTCACATGAAATAACTCCCTCATTAAATTTAAAATTATATTAATTAAATTAATATATATTAAATTTAAACCATATATTATATCTCATATAATATATAACCAATAGTTTGTTATATCACATATAATATATCCTATAGTTTAAAATCTCTCATATAACCTATAGTATTAATATGAATCACATTCATATTAGTTTTAACATATAGTTTATATATATATATAAATATATAAATCATATTCATATAAAATTATATTTGAATCAAATTCAAATATATTTCTCTCATTAAACTTTATAATGTATCACATACATATAATATTTGTATCTAATACAACTAATTCTCTTTAATTAATTTGAACGATCAAATTAATCCAAAAATAATTTGATTCTCATTAATCCTTATTGAGTTAACAAGGGGACCTTGTGGACCTAAAGATTGAAGCTCTAATGATACTTGATTAATTAATTAAACTCTTTAATTAATTTAATCAATGTTCATTAACTGTCGATCATTCCACTAAAGACTGACAGTTGCACTCTTCGCACTATAAATATATTTCTGTGTCCATTTGATATAACCAATCAATAGTGCATAGACCCTTCACAAATTGCTCGTAAGTATAGCTGGATCAAAATTACCATTTTACCCATGTAGTTACATCTAACTCCTTAAGTACCACTGATCTCTCTAATGAACAATTAGTCATAGTTCAACTATGACCAAACCTCTCTCGGGCCAAGAAAGAGTGTGGCGCCACATTGTTCAAGCCCTGGAATCAGCCTTTAAGAGAGCAATTTATCTACTTATCCAAACAGTAGGGGAGGAGTGAATTCCTTCTTGTGTAACTGAGTTCCCAGCTCCCCAATTAGAAGAATCCCTAAAATTGTAGGCTTATTGAGTCGGCAAAACTGGTCACTCTTACCCATACAGATCAAAGGATCGCCCTCATAGGCAGAAGTCCACAACTCACTCAGGATTCAGGTCAAGTCACTTATGGTCATCCTGGTGAAATGTAAGTCTTTTCTAGTAACGACGTTATAAAGAGAGAGTTAACATTTCGTGGTCTAGTCTTATACAAACTTATTTTATAGGATACCCTCACTCACATGTCTACACATGAATGATTAGGATCAGATCATTTGTAGTACTTTACAACACTTGTAACAACTACAAAACAGGTCGTATTCGTAGTGTCACCCGGATAAGGTACCCAGTCTTATCCATCTACTACAGACTGTTTAGATTATGATATAAACACAATCCACTTGTATTTCTCCACATACATATTTAAGTTACAACTTATAACCTTAGATTTTAGTTTATTGGTTTTGGGGTAATGCAACTAAATGCTAAATAAAATAACACTTATTTTATTAAAAAATAATATGTTTGTACAATATAAGTTTACAAACTACAAGACCACGAGATTTAGGGCATCAACTCCAACAATCTACAACTTGTCCTAAAGAAAATGGGGTGTACAAAGTAAATATTCAAAGTACAGTACACAAAACAATAAACTAGGGCACAAAACCCAGTAAATTCTCTCACTTGCCCTAGACTAGATGAGTCATGTCTTGCAGATCTATACTCTCTAGGTGACCCTCAAACACTTTAGTCGCGAGAGCCTTTGTAAATGGATCAGCAACATTGTGCTCCGAAGCAATTTTCATGAACATTGTGTCTCCTCGATGCACAATCTCTCGAATGAGATGATACTTGCGCTCTATGTGCTTTCCACATTTATGGTTTCTAGGCTCCCTGGAATTCGCCGCAGCATCGCTATTATCACAATAAAGCGTGATAGACAATGACATGTCTGGAACAATTTCCAGATCAGTCAAGAATTTTCTAAGCGATACAGTCTCCTTGGCAGCTTCACAAGCTGCTATATACTCTACCTTCATGGTAGAGTCAGCAATGCAATCTTGCTTCATGCTTCTCCACACTATAGCCCCTTCATTAAGAGTGAACACTAATCCTGAAGTGGACTTCCTAGAATCCCTATTAGTTTGAAAATCAAAGTCAGTGTATTCAGTAAGGATTGAATCCTTAGCACCATACACAAACATGTAGTTCCTCGTTCTCTGAAGATACTTGAGGATTATTTTAATGGTAGTCCAATGATTTGATCTTGGATTAGACTGATATCTGCTGACTATCCCCACTGCAATGCAAATGTCAGGTTTAGTACATAACATCACATACATCAAGCTACCAATAGCTGATGCATAGGAGATCCGTCTCATCTCCTCACTTTCTTTAGGTGTCTTAGGACATTGTTCCTTAGACAAAGCAACTTCATGCTTGAAAGGTAGCAAGTCTCGCTTGGAGTTCTATATCAAATACTTGACAAGTATCTTGTCAATATGTAACGTTTTGTTCTTTTGATCTCTAAAGATCTTAATACCCAGAACAAACTGCACCTCTCCCAACTACTTCATTTGGAATTAGGCTGTCGGCCATTGTTTTATGCCAGCCAGTAGACCTACATCATTCTCAATGAGCAGGATATCGTCTACATATAATACTAAGAAAGCTACTGAACTGTTGACGATCCTCTTGTAAACACAAGACTCGTCAACATTTTGATCAAAGCCATTAGAATTGATTGCAGTATCAAATCTTATATTCCAAGATCGAGAAGCTTATTTTATTCCATAAATGGACTAATTAAGCTTGCAAACCTTTTACTCTTGACATTGGGTTATGAATCCCTCAGGTTGCTGCATAGTCATAATATGCGACAATGGACAGGAGTATCCTAATAGACTTTAACATAGCACAGGTGAGAAAGTCTCTTCATAGTCAACTTTCTCAACCTAGGTATAACTCTTTGCCATTAGTCTAGCTTTAAAGGTTTTGACCTTACAATCAACACTCTTTTTCCTCTTGTAGATCCACTTAAAACCTATAGGTTTTACCCCAGTAGGTTGATCTACAAGATCCCAAACTGAATTGAAGTACATAGACTCCAATTCGAGATCTATAGCTTTGATCCATTCATTTCTGTCTACATCCTCCATTTTCTTCGTATAAGACAATGAATCCTCAACGTCGCCATCTAACATGATGACTAATGTTTCAATTAAACCCATATAGCGAATAGGTGGGTTTGCAACCCTCCCACTATGCCGAGGTTATTGGAATTTGTGCCTTAAAGCCTCATAATTTACTAGTTGATTAATTTAATTATTAATTATGCAATATTAATTTATCCATTAACCGTAAAAATCCAAGGTTATTATATGAGTCTTGAACATGTAGTTGATATACGGGTGGATCATGTTCAAGAAATAACCTAAAGGTCTATAGTATATGGATAAGATTGAGTGTCTTATCCTGGTAACACTATGGATACAGCCCACTTTGTAATAGTTACAAATGGTTTGATCCAAACCATTCACGTGGAGACATGTGAGTGGGGGTATTCCATACAAAGAGTTTGTATAAGACCGGACCGTGAAATATTTAATCTCTCTTTGTAAATCCGTTAATTGATGAGATTAATATTTCATAGGATGATCATGTGTGACTTAATTTTAATCTTGAATGACTTATGAACTCCTATCTATAAGGTCAGTTCTTTGATTTGCAAGGGTGAGAGTGGCCCGAGTTACCGACTCAAAAGCCTACCATTTTGGGGACTTGACTAAGTGGGGAGTTGGAAACATAAGCTTCACAAGATGAAATTCACTCCTTACCGCATAGGGTAAGTAGATGAGTAGTTCCCTTAAGTGTTGATTTTGGGTCTTGAACAAGGGGCCCCACCCTCTCACTGACCCAAGAGGGACTTAATTTATGGTTAGACCATAAACAAATTGTTCATTAGAGGAATCAATGGTACTTAAGGAAAAGAGGAAATTACAGGGGTAAAACGGACATTTGACCCAGCTGTAATTATGAACAACTCGTGAAGGATCGACTTGCTTATATTGATTATATCCATGGACACAACTTGTCCTATAGTGCATAAGAGTTCAACTATTGGTCTATAGTGGTTTGCCATGTAGTTAATGAATGAAGGTTAATTTAATTAATTAATTTTGGATCATTGGAGCTTATAATTTGTAGGTCCATAAGGTCCCCTTACTAGCTCACCATGGATCAACAAAGATCAACTATGTTGAAAAAAAAATTTGAAATGTTCAAATTTATGAGGAAAAATATTGATTTTATTGGATACAATTATATTACATGATTTATTATAAAGTTTATTCGAATGAGATTCAAATTATAACTTTATAATATGGAGAATTAATTTATTTGAATATGATTCCAATAATTGATTATATTTATTTGGATGAGATCCATATAAATAAATAAATTATTTAATTTGAATAAGATTTGAATTAAATAGATAATGGGAGACTTAATTTATTTGAATATGATTCAAATAATTAAATTATTTAGATGAGATCCATATAATAAAGTTATTTGATTTAAATAAAATTTGAACTAAATAACTGGAGGGAGAATTAATTAATTTAAATTGGATTCAAATAATTAATTATTTAATTTGGATGAGATTCAAATTAAAGATTCTGCAGAAGATAAATATTTAAATATGATTTAAATATTTTAAACCATATAATATGAGATATTATTTTGGTAGATATTTATAAATATTAAATATTATTAAATATTTAATTTAAAAATCTCTGCAAAGGGTTATCTCAATAGGATTAGGAGTAACCCACAAAGTTCTATAAATAGCATCATTGGGAGCCCTCATAAAACACACTCTACATACTCTCCCACAAGGAATAATCTCTACGATTACTCTAAAAATCTCCCTCTAGAAATTCTCCCAATTTTCTTAGAAAGTTCTAAGAAAATTCTTCTCATCCCCTTTATTCTTTCAAGAAGCGGTTCCCACAAACTTGATCTTTGCCAGAGTCATAGCAAGGAAGATCTCGTGGAATTAGAAAAATTCAAGGAGAAGACTACCAATTCGAGGAGAAGTTTTTTCTGCAATTATGGATTGACAAAGGTATGGTGCTTAACGATTTCTTGCTTATTTGTATTTTTAATTCTTTCAAGAAATCAAAGAATGCGATCACATGCTTCCGCTAGGATTCAATTCCTTTCAGAGGTTCCCTCAACAGTTGAGGTTGATGTGACCTACTAGACGAACTATCAACAATTCTTGTTGATGTACTTGGTTCTTCAACAACTCTTGTTGAAGGTTTAGTAGTTTTGTTGGAAAGTTCATTCATTACTATCTTATTATGCAATTTGTGCTCCCTGATGTGGTCCTCTTCTAAAAATGTAACGTTTGCCGACACAAACACTTTATTATCTTTAAGATCATAGAAGTAACCACCTCTCGTTCCCTTGGGATAGCCTACAAATAAGCATAATCTTGAACGAGGTTTCAATTTCTTAGGATATGTCTCAAGCACGTGTGATGGGCAACCCCAAATTCGAAAATGACATATACTACCTTTACAATCATTCCATAATTCCAAAGATGTTTCAGAAATCCTTTTGGATGGAACACAGTTCAAAATGTAAACTGCAGTCTGAACTGCATAACCCCAAAACGAATCAGGTAAATGAGCATAACTCATCATAGACTGAATCATGTCCAACAAGGTTCGATTTCTCCTTTTTGATACACCATTTTGCTGAGGTGTACCAAGAACTAAGAGTTGGGATGCAATTTTATATTCTATCATACAGTCTTGAAATTTTAAATCCATATACTCTCCAACTCGATCTGATCGAAGTATTTTAATGCTTTTACCTAATGAATTTTTAACTTCAGCCTTATACTCCTTGAACTTTTTTAAGAGCTTTATACTTATGTTGCATTAGATGCAAATGCCCATATCAAGAATAATCATCTATAAAAGAGATGAAATATTCAAACTCTCCTCTAGCTTTAACATTCATAGGACCACAAAGGTCTGAATGTATAAGTTCCAAGGGTTCTTTGGCTTTATAACCTTTTCCAGTAAAAGATCTTTTACTCATTTTCCTTCAAGGCATGACTCATATACTGGTAGAGACTTTGTTTTCTAACTCGCTTAGAAGTCCATTCTTAACCAGTCTCTCAATCCTATTGAGATTTATGTGACTTAATCTTAGGTGCCAAAGATGAGCATTTTCTTTAGGAAAAATTATTCTTTTGTCTTTTATTTTGAGTTACAACAGTTTTAAACATTTCAGTATTTAGGAGGGACTTAGATGCTGTTTTAAACATTTCAGTATTTAGGAGGGACTTAGATGCTAACGGCCTTAGTACATAAAGATCATCTTCTAACTTAGAACAAATTTGAACACCATTCTTGTAAATAAACACTTTATTTACATTGAAAGTTAAAAAATAATTCTTTTCTAATAAGTATTTTACGAAATTCAAGTTCCTTTTCAAATTAGGAACTACATATAAATTATGTAATAAAAGATAAGATTTATGTAAACAAAGATGAAGTCCTCCCACTGCCTTAGCCGAGACAACGTGTCTAGTTCCAACCCGTATCATCATCTCACCAATCTCCAACTGCCGCCAGGAACTAATTTCCTGAACTGAAGAACAAACATGATTAATGGCGTCTGAATCAATTATCCAGGCTAAATTATCATTCTCCACTAACCAAGTTTCCAAAACTAGTAAATCATATTTACCTTATTTTGCCTTCTTCTTTTCTGCCAAATATTTGGGACCGTTCCTCTTTCAATGTCCCTCCTTGTTGATATGGAAACAGATTCCCTTTGCAGTCTTGGCCTTCTTACCCTTTTAGACACCAGCGGGGTTAGCTTTCCCTTGACTTCCTTTCTTCTTCTTCTAGTTTTTGGTGTCGGAGGAAGAAGGTGCAGACTTAGTTCCAGAAGTCAAACCTCTGGAAAACTTTTTGGAGGATGAAGCAACATTTGTTTTTCCCTTCTGTTCCTTGACTTTCATCAAGGACTGATATGTCTACAACTCATTGAGCAAAGTGGACAGGTTGTAGTTAATCCTGTTCACAACAACATTACTATGGAACTGGAGGACACTTTCAGGTAAAGTTTCCAAGATGAAGCTAACCTGACTGGCTTCGTCAATAACAGACCCATTCATCTCCGCCACATTAAAGTGCACCATCATGTTCAAAACATGTTCACCAACAGATGCCCCTTCTTGCATGCAGGCATTGAAAATGAATTTAAGAGCGTCATGCCTGAGCTATGTGAACAGTTGTCCAAACATTTCCCTCGGGGACTCCATGATCTCACGTGCCATGAGTATGGGCTCATGCTTCTTGGCCAAAACTTCAGACAAGCTTGCCAAGATATACACTCGGGCCTTTTCATTCAACCTAACCCAACGCTTATATGCCTCCCAAGCATTTCGGACTGCATTGGCAGCTGGGACTTGAAGACGGAACAAGATCGAATCTCAGGTCATCGATTATAAGTACAGTATTGATAGTATTTTTCCAACTAGCGTAATTCTCTCCATTTAACTTATCAGCACTCAGAAGGTTTAAAGTACCGGTAGTCATTATGAAGATTGCTAAAAAATACAAATTATTTATATTAGTTTCTGCAAAAACCCTATTAAAACCAATCAAGTTTAGCAAAAATTTAGGTACCCTATGTGACATCTAATTTTGCAATGATGCTTTAGTGAGTTAGAACAAAAGCCACCATAGGGTAGTTGGTTATCAACTAAGAGACCTTTTAGGGAATAGATTTCATCAAAGGTATTATTCAACACAAATGCTTGACTCTTGAAGTAATTAACACAACACCTAGATCTAGAAGTCTTTTATCCGGATTGAATTTTTCGAAAACAACATTTTCTTTTACTTAAACCCTAATTACTAATCGCTTAAAACTAGACTATTAAGCAAAGCATTAAGAACCTTCATTAGCAGTCTCTACCGTTATCCATCTACTTTCTGTGATTTCAAACGATAGTCTAGCATGCATTATCTAATCTAAAACTCACTGGTTCAAGCAAGGTTCTAAATCATGAAATCATCCAAACATTGATCAAACATTCAAAATGTAACGTCCCAAAAAATTTAAGGGTTAAAAAATTAATTGTTGGTCGGGTATTTTATGGACCTAAGATTTAATTATGAGAAATCATGAGAATTAAATTTTTTGGAATAAGGAGATATAATTATATTCTTATAACTTTGGTTAAAAAGGAAAAAAAAAAGGGCAAAGAATATATATATATATATATATTTATTTTATATATATATTTATTTAATTATATATATATATATTTAATTGAATAAATATATATATATATTAGGGCATTGGGAAGCGTGCAGAGAAGAAATTCTCATCTTCTTCCTCGTGTGGACGCCGTCTGCAACAAGGAGCCACTGTCGCCCAGATCCCGTCGCGCCAGTCACCGCGTCTCGCTGCCGCTCCGATCGAGCCATCCGCCCAGATCGTGTCGTCGTCCGCCGCGCCAGTCGTCTGCCGCTCCGTCAGCCCTGCGTCGTTCGCCTACCCAGCCGCGTCGCCTGCCCGTCGTTCGCTGCCCGCCGTTCAATTTTGCCACCGCTGTTGTTTCCGGCCGCCACCGGCGAGGGGTTCCAAGCGTGCGCCGTTTCTGTTTTGGGGAGGCTGCAACAGGTTCACTGTTCGGTTCAGGGTAAGATTATTTTCTTATTTTGGATTCCTGACGATTGTTCGTCAAGTTTGGTTTTGGGGTGAAAGTCATTCGCGTGTGTTTTAGGAAGAAGACTTGAAGGTGGTGGCTACTGTTGGCTTATTCTTAAAGCTTGGATTTTGCATGGGTATCTACTGTCTGTTTCAGGTAAGTGGTTCTATTGCTGGGCTGACCTTCAGGCCAGGCCTCAGCTTGTATCAGCACTGTTTTATCCTGCCATAATTTTTAGCATGCATGCTTAGGACCCCTGGCTGTTGAGAATTTTCTAATTGTATGCGTGTGTATCTATGCGATTGATGTGCTTATTAATTAGTTATGTATTATGATTAAACCTGATGCCAGGTGCCCGTGTCATCCCATGCTAAAAATTGTGAATCGTCAGGTTCACCTTCAGTTTTGACGGTGTGCCATCAGGCCACTAGACATGCATAGACCGACGGGTTCACCTCCATGTTCGTTGGTGTGAGTCATCAGACTCACACTTCAGCATTGACGGCGTGCCCTCAGGCCGCTAGGCATGGTGACGGGGCAGTTTGCCCTTGTATCCAGAAATCCCAGCAATGGGATTACTTACTGAGTTTTATACTCATCCCTTCCATTTTATGATTTCAAGTAAAGGCAGAAACGGACTGGAGGGCGATAGGAAGAATCCGTGGCCGGGCCAATTAGGGACTAGTTTGAGCTTCCGCGTTCTATTTACTCATGTTTTCTTTATTTTGTCGTAGATGAGTCGTTCTTTTATTTATTTCTCTTGTTAAGTAATTTGATTCAGTAATTACTTTGTTTGGTTAGGGGTACCCCGTTCACAGTTTAAATTTTATTTCCTTCTTGAAAGGATTCTGGATTATCTAAATTTAAATTATTTATTTTTATGAATTTCTTGGATTTTAGTCAAGTGTACGAAAGGTGTCATGTTGAGGTGTATGCATGCATGGAGTAACAACTTCTAAAAAGTCGGGTCGTTACACAAAAGCATTACGAACGGTTATGCTAGAAAGCATAAATGTAAATTAACATTCAAGAAGCAAAGTGTTCAACAATTTAAACCTAAGAATTCTTCTACCCTTAAAACTATTAGAAATTTAGCATAACATGGCCTCCATAGACATGATCCACATTAGAATAACAAAATACAACAAATAGACCAAGAATAAAGAAAGGGAAGAAGAGTTATCTAGTTTCCAAGCTCGTCTCCGAGATGGATTTGGCCTTCCAATGATCCTCAAATCTTTCAGCATCATGGTTTCTTCATACTTTTCTCTAAACTTTCTCTCTCTAAGTCTCCAATACTCCAAAATCTGATCATTATGGCTGCTGAGGACCTTTCCATTTATAGAACTTTCTAAACTAGCACGCCAAAAAGTTTCCAAAAATGTCAAAATTTTAATTTAGAAAATAAAGCGTTGTGATGCTCTGGCCAATTTTTGCACAGCGTAGCTATGCTCACCTGTGTGCCATAAACTCTTGCTCTTGGGTCTAGAGTGTAAAGGGGCAGCGTGGCAACTCTTTAGCATTATGCTGCCCTATTTTCTAGGATTTTCTACATGTTTTCATCCAATTTTGGCTCCGTGTGGTACCTTTTGTTCCCGAAACTCAATTTCTTCATTATTTACTTAAAAACCACTAGCAAACACATTAAATCTACCAAAAACATTTCTAAATAAAGAGTAAATAACGCACAATTAAGGTGTGTTTCACCCACAATTAATGAATGTTGAATTAAATAATTAAAGAGTTTAATTAATCTAATCTCGAATCATTGGAGCTTCTAATCTGTAGGTTCATTAGGTCCTCTTACTAGCTCACTAACGGTAAAATAAGATTAAATTATTTTTGGAATAATTCGAATGGTTCAAATTATTTTGGGAATTTAATGTTAATAAAGATTAATATAAAGTATAATGTACATTGATACATTATAATAAGAGAGAACAATATTTCAATAAGATTCTTATTTAATATTACATAATGTATATGTAGTTCCTATTTTGAAAAGAACTTGATTTATGTAAAGTGCTTGTTAGAAAAAAAAAACTATTCTATTAATCTTAATGTAGATAAGACGTTTATTTACAAGAATGGTGTTCAAATTTGTTCTGCAAAGTTAGAAGACGATCTTTATGTGCTAAGGTTGTTAGCATCTAAGTCCCTCCTAAATACTGAAATATTTAAAACTATTGTAACTCAAAATAAAAGACAAAGATTTTCTCCTAAAGAAAATGCTCACCTTTGGCACCTGAGATTAGGTCACATAAATCTCAATAGGATTGAGAGGCTGATTAATAATGAATTTCTAAGCGAGCTAGAAGAAAATTCTCTACCAGTATGTGTGTCCTTGAAGGCAAAATGACTAAAAAATCTTTTACTGAAAAAGGTCATAGAGCCAAAGAACCATTGGAACTTATACATTCAGACCTTTGTGGTCCTATAAATGTTAAAACTTGAGGAGGGTTTGAATATTTCATCTCTTTTATATATGATTATTCTAGATATTGACATTTGTACCTAATGCAACATAAGTCTGAAGCTCTTGAAAAGTTCAAGGAGTATAAGGCTGAAGTTGAGAATTCATTAGGTAAAAGTATTAAAACATTTCGATCAGATCGAGGTGGAGAGTATATGGATTCAAAATTCCAAGACTATTTGATAGAGGATTGAATTGTATCCCAACTCTCATCGCCTGGTACACCTCAGCAAAATGGTGTATCATAAAAGAGAAATCGAATCTTGTTGGAAATGGTTTGGTCTATGATGAGTTATGCTCAGTTACCTGATTTGTTTTAGGGTTATGCAGTACAGACTGCAGTTTACATTTTGAACTGTGTTCCATCCAAAAGTGTTTCAAAAACACCTTTGGAATTATTGAATGGTCGTAAAGGTTTACGTCATTGCAGAATTTGGGGTTGCCCAACACACTTTCTTGAGGAAAATCTAAGAAATTGGAACATCATTCAAGATTATGTCTATTTGTAGGTTATCTCAAGGAAACGAGAGGTGATTACTTCTATGATCCTAAAGATAATAAAGTGTTTACGTCGACAAACACTATATTTTTAGAAGAAAACCACATCAGGGAGCATAAACCGCACCGTAGATAGTATTGAACAAACTTTCCAACGAAACTACTAAACCTTCAACAAGAGTTGTTAAAGAGCCAAGTACATCAACAAGAGTTGTTAATAGTTCATCTAGTAGGTCACATCAACCTCAATCGTTGAGGGAACCTCGACGTAGTGAGAGGGTTGCGAACCCACCTATTCACTATATGGGTTTAACTGAAACCCTAACTGTCATATCAGATGTCGATGTTGATGATCCATTGTTTTATAAAAAGGCCATGGAGGATGTAGACAAAGATGAATGGATCAAAGCTATGGATCTTGAAATGGAGTCTATGTACTTCAATTCAGTTTGGGATCTTGTAGATCAACCTGCTGGAGTAAAACCTATATGTTGTAAATGGATCTACAAAAGGAAAAATGGTGCTGATGGTAAGGTGTTGTCGCCACATGCCCGAGACGACGCGGAGCGGTCGACGTCCTTAAAAAGGGTTAATTTTAAAAAGAAAATAAAAAAGGGAGTGGTCACCAATCTTTTTTACGGTGTGATTGGACACCGAAATAAAGTGAAGAAATTTTAATAAAAATCAACAAAAATGGTCTACGAAAAACTAGAGTTGAGTTCGGGAGTCATTTGTGTATGGGGAAGGTGTTAGCACCCCACAACACCCGTTTAGAAAACGGTGGCCAAAACATTTTATCTTGAATTAAATATATTCTTTAAAGGAAATTATTTGAGAAAAAAAAATTTTAAAACAAATGTCTTATTTTACCCCTCATTACTCCAATATTTGAAGTAATGATCCCATAAAATAAGTGAAAAATTTTCTATCGATTTGACTATATTAAAATTTGAGGAAAAATTCCTCACCTCAAGAATTTGAGAAATTATTTCAATTTCTCAAAATCCGTCATAGGAATAGTCTTTTAATAAAAGTTTTAAAACATTGATTAAATTCATTTTTTCTTGGGATCAAATCTCAGACTCCCAAAGATGTGATCTCTCACCTCAAGAATTCTAGGAAATTGGACTCCCAAATTTCCTAGATTCCGTCTTAGGAATTTTTTTAAGAAAAACGGTGTCAAATTCTTAGAAAAAAAACTTATTTGGAAACCTTTTGAAATAATATTGATTTTTTTTAAGGTTTTAAAAAAATGTATTTTAAAAAATCTATATTTTAAATATCTTTAAAAGAGTTTTAATAATAAAATATTAAAAAAAAACTTAAAGAAATGTTAGCTAGAAATTAAAATTAATTTAAATGTGAATATTAAATAAGCAAATATGATTTAAGAAACATAATATTAAATAAACATAAAAGGGCACATTAAAGATTTAATAAAAACATATTGGAGATCGACCTCGGACTCCCAAAGAATCGACTCCTCACCTTAAGAATTCTAATAAATCGGACTCCCAAATTTCCTAGACTCTGTCGTCGGATATTTTGTAGAGAAATACAAATTAAAATTAAGAACATTAAAATAATAACATTTAATTATAACATAAATAATATGGATATATTAGAATATAAAATAAAATGATGGAAAAAAAATAAAATAATTAAAAGGCAATGCTTAAAATAAAATTAAAAAATAAGAAAAAAAAATCAAATAAATAAATACAGAAAAGTAATAACTAATAAGAAATTAAAAAAAAAAAATTGTTGCGTCAGTGGCCCACACATACATAATAATAATAAAAAAAATTAACCTTGATGGGCGGCCGCCCATCTCACCTCACACACACACATACATATATATAAATTAATTAATAATAATAATAATTTAAAAATTAAATTTTATTATATATATATATATATATATATATATATATTTTAAACTCTTTTTTTATTTAAACTCTTAAAAATTCAATTTTTTTTAGATTTTCTTTTTCACATTTTAAACCACTCTCTCTTTTTCTCCTTTATTTTTTTTCTCCTTTTCTTCTTCTCTTGCTTTTCTTTCATCTTTTTCAACTTCAAACTTTTTTTCCTCTCTTCAACAAGCTAGCCAATTTTTTTTGTAATCACAGCAAATGCTTGTTCAATCTAAGGTATGCTACTCTCATTTTTAACTTTCATTTCTCCTTTTTTGCTTCACATTTTATTTTTCTTTTTTTGCAAAAATACCATAGATGAGAAAGAACTGAACATGAAAAAATAATAATAATAATAATATAAAAAAAACAGTAGTAGTAGATCTAATACAAATGCACATAAACATAGATAAGTATTACATGATAATAAACATGAAAATAAAACGAGAAAAAATAGTAAAAATTTTCTTCATAACCTTTTCTTTCACTCTATTTTTTTTCAGATCTCCAAGAGAGAAGAAGAAGGTTGGTTGGGCCTCACTCGTTGTATGAGGTGCGGGTCCTTGGGAGAAAATCCCTAACGAAGCAACCTCCAACTGAGTTAGGGCTTTTCGTGTTGTGGATCTTGGTTGATCTTTGTAAAGCTTTGTTTGTAAGGATAAAAGGGCTTTCTAGGGTTTGCTCTCTGTTTTTTTTTTTTTTATTATTATTATTGTTGGCTTCTTCTCTGTTCTCAATGTGCTTTTCCTCTATCTCTCTAGGTTTTTTTTCTGTCTCTCCCTCCCCCTTGCTGAAGAAAATGAAGGCTTTAAAGCCAAAAAATTTCCTCATTTACCAAAAAAAAAATACTGGCTAGTTTTTTTTTTAATTTGAAATAAAGCCAAACTTGGCTCACACCCTAAGAAGGAAAACAAAAATTTGAAAATAACCTAATAAAAAACTTACTTTTTTTTGCAAATTTTCTAACCAAATTAGTTACTTTAACTAACCAATCTAGGTACACTAACCAAACACTAAAACAAGCATTTTTTCTTTCAAAATAAAGGTGGATAAATACAATATTAAAAGTAACAAAATTAAGACAAAATTAACTTAATAATTAAATAATTTAAGTAAGCCCGGACAAAAATAGGTGGCTACAGGTGCAAACATTTAAAACTAGACTGGTGGCAAAGGATTATACCCAGATTGAGGGAGTTGACTATGAGGAGACTTTCTCACATGTTGACATGTTAAAGTTTATTAGAATACTCCTGGCCATTGCCGCATACTATGACTATGAAATCTGTCAAATAGACGTTAAGACTGCCTTTTGAATGACAATCTTGAGGAGACTATCTATATGCAGCAACCTGAGGAATTTATAACCCAAGGTCAAGAGCAAAAAGTTTGCAAGTTTAATCGGATTATTTATAGATTAAAATAAGCTTCTCGATCTTGGAATATAATATTTGATTATGCGATCAAATCTTATGGCTTTGATCAAAATGTTGATGAGCCTTGTGTTTACAAGAGGATCATTAACAGTTCAGTAGCTTTCTTAGTGTTATACATAGATGATATCTTACTCATTGGGAATGATGTAGGTATATTGGCTGACAAAAAGCAATGGTTGGTGGCCCAATTCCAAATGAAAGATTTGGGAGAGGCGCAGTTTGCTCTAGGTATTCAGATCTTTAGAAATTAAAAGAACAAAATGTTAGCTTTGTCTCATGCATCTTATATTGACAAAATGCTTGTCACGTATTCGATGTAGAACTCCAAGAGAGGTTTGCTACTTTTCAGGCACAGAGTTGCTCTGTCTAAGGAATAGTGTCTTAAGACACCTCAAGAAATTGAGAAGATGAGACAGATCCCCTGTGCATCAACTGTTGGTAGCTTGATGTATGCGATGTTATGTACTAGACCTGACATCTGTTATGCAGTGGGGATAGTCAACAGATATCAATCTAATCCAGGATTAGATCACTGGACTATCGTTAAAACGATCCTCAAGTATCTTCAGAGAACGAGGAACTACATGCTTGTGTATGGTACTAGGGATTTGATCCTTGCTAGATACACTGAATCTGATTTTCAAACTGATAGGGATTCTAGGAAATCCACTTCATGATCCATGTTCACTCTTAACAGAGGAGCTATAGTGTGGAGAAGCACGAAGCAAGATTGCATTGTTGACTCTACCATGGAGGCAGAGTATGTAGAGGCTTGTGAAGCTGCCAAGGAGGTTGTATGGCTTAGGGAATTCTTGACTGATTTGGAAGTTGTTCCAGATATGTCATTGCCCATCACCATTTATTGTGATAATAGTGGTGCTGTGGCGAATTCCAAGGAGCCTAGAAGCCACAAACGTGGAAAGCATATAGAGCGCAAGAATCATTTAATCTAGAAAATTGTGCATTGAGGAGACGTGATTGTCACAAAGATCACTTCAGAGAACAATGTTGTTGATCTGTTTAATTGTTTAATTTCCTAAAATATATGCACATCTTCCATCCATTTTGAATTCTAACATGCACTAACTTATCGTTGTCGTTTTTAACTACACTAATACCTATTTTCTTGGGCACCACATGGATTGGACTTTCCCATTCACCGTTGGCAATAGGGTAGATAATACTTGCTTCGAGGAGCTTGAAGATCTTCGTCATCACTGCTTCCTTCAGGACGAGGTTTCGACGTCTCTGAAGTTATATGTGTGGTTTGGCCCCCTCCTCTAGCGCAATTCTTTGCATGCAAACAACAAGACTAGTACCGCGAATGTTTGCGAGGGTCTAGCCAATTGCTAACTCGTGCTCTTTCAGCACTTGCACCAGATTCTCTTCCTACTTTATAATCAGTTCTTTGGAGATGTTTATAGGTAGGATTTCCAGTTCTCCACATGTCATAAACTCAAATCATTTTTTAAATCAAAATATGTATAATGTAGTTCATTATAAATTATATAATATTACAAAATAATAATTATACACTATCAAACACATTTTGATTCAAATACAGTATAGTATAATGGTTTATGGTTTCTAAATACAATATAAAATACATGTACAATAATTATTTAAATTATAATATAATTTCTGAATCTGCTACTAAATACATATACGAAAAACACGAAATATTAATTTTGTTTTGATTGAATCATTTGTTTTTGGTTAAATGGTAAATTTGGTCCCTATGGTTTGGAGAAAGTTAGAATTTAGTCTCTATTGTTTGATAAAAATCCTCATACAGTAGTGACTATGTATGAGGATTTAATCAAACGATATGAACTATTTATGAGGTTTTATCAAAATATAAGAATTAAAATACTTTTAAAATTATATGGGCTAAATTTTAATCTTTTTCAAATTATAAAAATCAATTTTGTAATTAAAATTTTTTGTTTTCAGATTACTTAACCACATGAGGTTGCACCGTAAATTTTTCTACTACTTCATGAGTATCATACTCTCTTTATTCACACTATAAATTTACGTTCATAAATATTTATGAAGCTCACATTAATGTCATTAAGTCACATCCTTGACACACGGTCAAAGTACTGTGGAAAATTATCTATACTCCATAGTGTAAGAAAAGTTTTCGGATTGCACCATTGTTTATGGTCCATAGGTCCTCGGAAAGAAAAAAGGGAAATAAAAAGACAATGATTGCGAGGGTTTTGGCGGTTAGGGTTTAGGAAACTCGAATTTTTCCCTTTTTTTTTTTTTTTTTTTTTTTTTCTCTGCTCAAATTAATTCATCGCGTAGCGCACTGTGACGTCCCAGTTACTTCGTCTTTTCAAAACCTCTCGTTCTCTCCATTGCAGCGTCCTATGCTTCTAGTCTCATAAACCTTGTCAGGTACAATCCCCTCAATTTTCAGGCTTTCTTTTACTTTCATTTTTCTGCAACCCCATTTCTAGTCTTTGTTTTTTGTCTCTTTTCTGCTTACTCTCATGTTTTCAGACTATGTTTATTCTACTAAGTTATGAGCTGGGCTGACTGGTTTTTTTTTTTGTTTGTTTTTTCTTTCTAACCTTTTCCTATTTCCAGAGGCTGTCTTTTCCGTTGAGTATGTTTGATATGTTTTATTAATGGGAAAGTTAAGGACATAGTGTTAAAGTGTTCTGAATGCTTCTTGAAATAGAAAGAAGAACTAAATTAGATTTGTTACGTTATTTTTGTTCGTTTGATGACATAGTAGACTTATTTATGGAGACTCTGTAACTTTAAAGAAGCAGAAAGTTGTCACGGATGCCATTGATTTACTTTGTGTTGTGCGAAATTTTCAAAATTGTTCTCTCTAATTAAGCAATTCTGTTGTTTAGGTAGGAGAATGCACCCCAATTCTTGTAATTTTTTTTTTTTTTTTGAAAGAAACTATGCTTTCATTGAGCAAATTGAAGAATGTACAAGAGCAAGAAATCTAACCCACAAAAGGTGTCCGAACCGGTGGAACTTTGTATTATCGTTGTATTTTGTTGCTTTGGTGCATCATTGCTTAGATGTTTTGGAGATGTTACCGTTACTTGGACGATTACTGGCTTGAGTTATACAGTTGACAAAAAAATTTGGCCATCAATTTCTTTTTCTTGTCTGTGTTTTCTTTTGGGGATAGCTGATGAAAAGCATTAGAGGTAACTACATTATTTAAATTTTAATCTTCTTAATTTAGAGTGATGTAATTTTTTGAGCAAAATAGTACTATATTTTAAGTTATAAATAAATAAGTATGTGTAATATTTGCATATCTCATTTATGTATATCTAACACTATTTCCAAGCTTCACGTTCTGCATATCAAAATGCGTATGAGCTGTTTGAGATTTGAGTGTCTTAAAATAGTTTGTTCTGCATACGATCTGCTAATTGTGGTTTCTACATAGTTGAGAACTTGAGATTATTATGCTTCTATTTGAATAATTTGGATATGTTCTCCTCTGATATTTATTGATGTATGCTATAGTATCTTTTGGCTTTTGGATTTTGGATTTTTGTACATTGGGATTTCATTAGTTTCTTCTTTTTTCCTTAAATTAATTTTATAAAAGGTAGAGTAAATTAATACTCTGCTTGAAGCTCATTGTACTTTTCAGGATCCAAGTTTCAATATATAAACATTTCAAATTTTCAATTACTCAAAAAGTTTCTCTTCGACTGATTCTTTGAAATAAACTCTTTTACATTAGAAAAGGAATATCAAGTATGAACTCAGGTGAAAAAAAAAAGTTCTTTTAATTTATTATGACAATAAATGCTTTCTTTTTCTATCTAAACAAGAATAACATCTAATCATATGGAAATTTAGAATATTGTTTTCTGTGGTGCGGCTTGAATTGACAATAATATGATGAATGTTTTTGAATCAGGAATCTTAAAACTCCCGAAACACTGAGCTAACTATTAAGTGGCCTTTAAAGCTTTTCTGCTGGGAGATATTGAGATGTCAGAGTTTGGCGTTTACTAAAGATTGACATTTTTTTGTCATGTGGGAAAAAATCACCTCAACATTCATCAAACATGACTGAGGAAGAGAAGTTGAAAGATGAAGCCTACTCTTTAATTACTGAATTTCCAATTATACCGGGATTTAAGAAGAGGAAGCGTCTTAGCCTTAGTAGACTTAAGGAGGTGAAAGCATCTTTACTTGCAAAACAAGGGCAAAGTACTTGTCTTAGTAATAGTTATAGGGAGTGTAAGCAAAAGAAGAGTGAGAGTACAATCCATAGATGGTCAGCAGAGAGGTAGAATCTCTATTTCTTTTCTATCTTAATTATACTGGAACTGCCTTTTTAGGGTCTGTTTAGATTGACTAGAGAAAAATGTGTTTTTCAAAAAATCATTTTTATTTAAACTCTTTTGGTAAAAACGGTTCAAAATGAACTTTGAAAGTGTTTGAAAAGTTATTTTGAGTGGTTGCCAAATACTTCATTTTTTTTCAAAATGACTTACTTTCAAAGTTAAACGCTTAAAAAGTTAATCCAAACACACTCTTAGTCATAAATCAAGTGATTGTCCAGGTATAGGCTGGCAGAGCAAAGTATGTTGGAGGTTATGAAGGCAGAGGGAGCAACATTTGCAAACCCAGTTCCACGTCCAGTGTTGAGAATGGCAGCTCGTAAGCATATTGGCGACACTGGCCTGCTTGATCACCTACTGAAGCACATTGATGGCAAGATAGCGCCAGGTGGGGCTGAGCGATTTCGGAGGTGGTTCAATGCTAATGGAATAATGGAGTATTGGCTTGAAAATGCTGATCTTATAAATATTAGACAGGAGGTTGGGGTGGAGGACCCGTATTGGGTTCCTCAATCTAGACCATTGCATGAGCGTGGTGACCTCAAAGATTCTGAATCTTCTGGGGAAATGAGGCTTCTTAGGGCTGAAATGGCCAAAATGAAGAGGTATTGGAACCAGAGAATTAGAGTTGTTAATCAGATCTCTTGCCCTAGAACATTTCTCAATTCTCATTTTGTTTCTCTTGGAATAAATAGAGATTTGCAGGAATTGACATCAAAGTTTCGGCATCAAGAACAGCTAAATTCCATGGAGGTGAATGATGTACTCTCCATAGCTGTAGGCATTAATGTTTTCATTATTTTCTTGGCCGACCAATTTTCCGCATGATATTTACAGATGATTCATGAGGAATTGGTAAAAAAGGAAGCTGTGGCTGAGAAACACAGGAATGAGATTACTGGTTGTCTGAAGGGTCTGCAGGTAACTCATTATGCCAGTACTGATTTTTCATTGGTTGGAAATTAGGTAATTTGGCGACCCTTTTAATATCCAATATTCAAACAATGAAAGCAGGAAATTGACGATCATTATTTTGAGTTTGACCCAATTGTTTTTAACGCTGTAGGGCATACTTTCTGGCGAATTGATGACTTGGAAAACAAAGGTGGAGCTGCAGCTGATGGAAATTACCAATTCCTTGGGTTGTGTGCAACATTCAAAGCAACATCTTACAAGTCCTGCTTCTGAGAAATGGGAAGATTGGTTGGAGCGCACCAACCTCGATAACTTTCAGGAGGATGAAATTGCGTCTTGGTTCGAGGGCAATGATACTTTTAGTGTGCAAGCACAGCGGGATGTTATATTTCAGGATTCATATCATCCTCTTGCTTCTTTTGAGTTGTATGGAAATAATTTAATGCAAGGTTGTGGTAGAGAAGGAGAGCAGGAGCATCTATACGAATGGTCTAAATCAAAGAGGTAAAAAAGCAAGGTGACTTGTACTTGTGTAATGCAACTACTCAGTCTAGCTGATTTTTATCTTCATTTTGATCCATAAGCAGAGATGTCATGGAGAAGCAAGAAGATGATGGGGAAAATGTTACCCCTAATTCTTCGGCTACTGGAAATTCAAGGTCGGAATTTAATACTTCAGTGCATATGTTTCAGGTAAATGCATTGGGCTCTTTCATTAACTGCTATAAATATAAGTTAGTCTACCGTATTTTTTCCTTGATAGAAAGAAAGGGAGGTTGTAATTTGTATCCATTTTACGTGATATTATGCGTGGATCAAATATATCATGGTGAATTTTTCGAGTAGTTTAATACAAAACTGCATTTAGATTGTGCCAATTGACATTTCGTCTCCGTATTATGGCTTCGATGGTGTTTGTCGGTTGACAGGAAATGTTTCAGGAGTTATTTAGTTGGAAAGCTAAAATGGAGCAACAGGTGATGGACTTGTGGAATTCAGTACGTGAGTTACAGGCATCATCATCATCCCATTTCAAGGATCAGACATTGGTTCCACAGTTAAGGGGTAATTAGAAAGTGCTTTTTGAGTTCATCTGAATTATAGGATTTAGAAGATAATGTACAGCATTTAGAAGCTGACGTTTAGGATTTAAAAAAAATCTAACCCTGATGAGTAGCCAACCAGGAAATGTGTTATGACCTGAATGGTTGGTGTCCTAACTCCGTTGACATGCTGGCATTGTTGGCCACGTGGAGAACCTTGATTGGCGAATAGGTAGATTCTTGCTTGTCACTGTTGCACATGGTGGACTTGATAGCCAGTATATACTATACTGAGCATTTGATCCCTTTTCCACATTCCCAAGCAGTATGATATAACTTATTTTGTTTGTATCATGTTGGAGGATTTTAATATTAATTATTATATTATGACTTATGAGCCACCAGTTGCTTTTCAGTTTACGTTTGTTAGTGTTTGGACAAATCTTCAGGATAGTCTGTATCATGTCCTTATCAAACGTCAAACATGTATGTATTTTGCATAAACAAACAAATGATTCTGCGCGCACCTTAAAAATGAGGTTTCAAATTTGCTATTTTAATCTTTTGAATTATCAAGAAGTTTAAAGGTTACTCTATTTAAAAAACTATTAAATTTAAACATAAAATTGACTAGATGGATGGTGCGTTAAGATCATAGTTTAAAATTTTCATCGAACTATCGAAATTTTGAATTTTGAGATTTCGATAGGTTCGAAATTTCAGTAGAGGGAAAATTTTGATTTTCTCTCAATTTGAAATTTTGAGGTTTCCATCGAAATTTTGATTTTTTTTTTATAATTAGTTATGCTAGCTCAATGGTATTTTTTTTTATTCAAATCTTTTTCATTGAATTTTCACATCATTTCACTTAAAACTTGAATTGATGTGAGTTCTTTAATATTCTTCTCATTTTCTTTCAAGCTCATCTACTTCTAGAGTTTTCTTTTTTTTTTTTTTTTTTTTTTTTTTTTGTTTTTTACATTATGTTGTGTTATGTTTAATTTTATTCCTTTTACATCCCTTTTATTTTAATGTTATGTTAGTTTAATGCTATGATTTTTCATTTTTGTATCCATTTCATTTTATAATAAGCAATTTACAATTATTTTATATGCAAATATTTTATGTTCTTTAATTTTGTAATTATTTTTCTATTTTCTTTTTAAATTTCTGCTATCGCATTGACATTTATACAAATATTTGAAAATCTACATATAAATATTATTTTACTTTATAGAAATAATGATTTAAAATGTCCAATTATAGTCTTATTTAGTTACCATCATAGTGTCATTAACTAATTGTAACAATTTCCATCAATTTTCATAAACTTTTCCGAAATTTTCATCCATATTTCTGTAAAATCGGGACTTTGATATTTCCATTAATATCGATATGTCAAACATTGGTTTAGATGACTTGAAAAAATAATTATATTTTACTCTCTCTCTACTCTCTCTCCTCTCTTTCCACTGCAAAATCTTCCAGAAAAATTCAAGGAAAAAAAGACATTGAAATCCCCAATTAATCAATTTTGCAAGAAAATGGATTTCTTCATAGCTGCGAACACATCAAACTCAATGAGTTGATCCGACTATCACATCCATAAGCTCATCCTCTACACAAATTGCATTCTCCTTGGTGCTGCTTCCAGCTGCACCTTCCTCAACCCTTCTCTCTGCGATCTCACCCTCATCTTCCTCCACATCCTTACCATCGCCATTACCTTCTTCCTTCTGATGGTTTGAAGTCCACTTGGTGTTTGTCATCCGTACGATGACATTTTTAAAGGACTGGTGGTGAGATCGGTGGCAGTGTTGGTACACCAGAACAATGGACTTTCTTGGGGAGTTGAAATCATATGTTAGAGATTGTGATTCTGAAATTGTTTGGAGGGTTGAGCATCGTAATTAAAATTCTTGAAAACTTGAAAGCAATATGTACAAGGTCGTGGCCTATTTCTTTTAGGATATTGAAGCAAAAAACAATGTAAAAACTAAAAAATGTGTTCTCAATCTCAAATCTTTCCTGTTAAGAGAATAGAAAGCACTAGTGTGGTCTATGTGGGACTTCGATTCGAATCTATTCGACATTATTCTCGCCCAGAATCTGGAGGGAGAGTCGTGGAAGTTGCATTTGGTTAAAAAATGAGGGAAAATGAGAGGATGGAGAGCAAAGAGAGAGAACCAGAGAGAGGAGAGGAGGGAGAAAGTGCAGGGAAAGATTAAAAATAAAAGAGTTTGTTTGGTAGGGAATTCGAAAGATAAATTTAGAAACAAAGGATTCAATGAAAACATAGTTATATTCATATTTTTATATATATATTTGGTAGCATATTCAAAAAAGAATTCTAATTTAAACAATTGTTTTGAATGTGTTTGATACTATATTTATAAACCATAAAACTAGTTGTGTAGTTAAAATAAATACGAGCTTGACTATAAATGATTATTAATTAATTTATCAAATAAGTTTTGAGATAGACTAAAGAGAAGTAACTCGTTGTATTTACTTGATTAGGAATACAACCTCACTCACCATTATATAGGGGAGGAGAAAAGAAAGCAACAAAGACAAGATTGAGAATACCTAATTACAAGATTGAAAATACCTAACCACAAGATTTAGGGAGAATTAAGTAGGGAAAGATCACACCCAATACCACTAGCAAAGGAGAAAATAAAGGGAAGTACACAATAGTAAAGGCCCAGATGAGATTATGATTTAACGGCCCCCCTCAAACAAGCTGCAAGGGATAACCGAAGCGCGAGTTTGTCACAAAGGCATTGATAGGGACTGGCCGAGAATAGTTTTGTAAGGCAAACAATAATTTGTTTATAAGAAGCAATGTGACAGATGTCCAGATGATGAGCAAGAACTTGGTTCCCGAATGAAATAGGCATTAATTTCAATATGTTTAGTGCGAGCGTGAAACACCGGATTATAGGCCAAAGCATTGACATTGATATTGTCACACCAAATCGTAGGAGTGAACTTGAGAAGCACCCGAAGTTCACTGAGAAGAGACCAAAGCCAAGTGATCTCACATGCAACATGAGAGAGAGCCCGATATTTCGATTCAGTGCTTGAGTGAGCAACGATAGCCTGTTTCATGGAGACCAAGAAATCAAATTTGGACCAAGGAAAACACAATAGCCTAAAAAAGATTTCCTATCATCGGGAGAAGCAACCCAATCCGCGTTTGAATATCTAATAAGTGTCATGAAAGGAGCAGGTTCAATAAATAGACGAAGAGAATGAGTGCTTTGAAGGTAGCAAAGGATATGCTTCAGAGCTGCCAATGGTTTATCGTGGGAGCTTGGTTGAACTGACTGAGTTTGTTAACGACAAAAGCAATGTGTCGAATGAGTATGAAGCAAGTATTGAAGAGACTCGAGAGTGATGCGATACAAATGAGGGTCAGTCAGAAGGGACTGTCATCAAAATGAAGTTGTTTGCCTGAAACTATTGGGGTAGAAGTAGGTTTGAGATGTTGGAGCTTAAGACGTGTGAGAAGGTCTTAAACATACTTGGATTGAGTGAGAATGAGTCTAGTGGGCATATGGTAAACCTGGATGCCAAGGAAGTAATGCAATGGACCAAGATCCTTCAAGGCAAACAAGGATTTCAAGTTAGAAATAATAGTATCCATGAAAGTAGTATTGGACCTGGTGAGGATGAGATCATCCACATAAATGAGTAAGAAGAGTGTGCCATGAGTGGACTGGTGAATGGAGAGGGAAGTGTCGACTTGAGATGGTTGAAAATTTAATTTGATGAGGGGTATCCGAAGGGCATCATACTAGGCACAAGAGGCTTGTTTAAGGCTATATAAGGCTTTGTGGAGCTTAGACACATGTTTAGGTCGAAGAGGATCGATATAGCCTCGAGGCTAAGCAATAAACACGTCTTCTGAGAGAGTGCCATGAAGAAACGCATTGCTGACATCAAGTTGCCTTAGGGGTCACTTCCTTGTAACGGCTAAAGTGAGGACAACTCGAATGGAGGAAGGTTTAATAATCGGGTTGAAAGTCTCTCCATAGTCAGGGCCAAGTTGTTGAAGATATCCTTTTGCAACCAAGCAGGCTTTGTACCCTTGGACCTATCCATCAACATCCCTTTTTATTTTATAGATCCACTTAGTGCCAACAAGGTTGTAAGAAGGAGAAGGAGGAACCAATATCCATGTGTGGTTGTGTTGAAGGGTAGTGAACCCTTCATCCATAGCAGACTGCAAGTAGGAAATTTGACAGTTTCAAAGAAGGAGGGAGATTCAATGGTGGTCCAATTAGTAGGAGAAAAAAGTTCAGTAAGGCCATTGAAAGGATGCTTTGGTTTAAATATCCCTACTTTGGCCCGAGTAGCCATTGTGTGGGAATTGCTAGGGGGAGGATAGGGAGGTAGAGTCGGGCTGGCAGAAGTATGGGGAGAGGATTTGAAGGATAAGGGAAGGGGAAAAGAGGTATGGGAATAGGAAGAGACTATGGGTGTTTGAGGAGATGAAGACAGGTTGGTTGAATTGGTACTTAAGGAAGGTGAATGTGGAGATCAGTTGGTAATTAGTATTAATGAATGAGTTGACATGGGTGGTGTAGTATTTAAGGTAGGTGTAGGTTGAGAGAGTTGCATTGGGAGCCAAGAGAGAACAATAGTGGTAGAGGATGGTGTAGGCTTGGTATTGTCTGGGAATAGCTCAGTGTATTGGAATTCAACCTCATTAAAACATACATGACGAGAGACAAAAATCCTTCCTGAACTGTCCAGGCATCGTTAACCCTTGCGGTAGGAGCTATAGCCAAGGAAGACACACTTTTTAGAGTGGAAATCAAATGAGAGTAAACAATGCAATTTCAGCCTCAATTAGATAGTGTGACATTAGAGGTGCAAATGGATTATGACCGTGGTCAATGAAAACGATTATATCTCCAACGAAAACGATTTCAATGAAGTAACTCCAGTAATTGGCAAGATAAAATTTATAGTAAAAAATATAATTTCTTTACCTTCTCGACCTAACCACAAACTATTGTCTCAATACCTTGAGAAATACTCTCAAACTGTCCTTCTGCAGCATATAAATTTATTAGCCTATTAAAATAAGGTTGGAACTCACTCATTCTTTAAGATCTATTCTCACCAATTTCTACAAAAGAGCGATAAAGAGAGAGAGGATAGGATAAAATGATGGAAAAATCTTTTGACAAAAGAAACCCTAGCTAAATGGAGAAATGAGGTTCAAAAGAAGATTGATGACAATAGAAAGAAAAAAAATAAGAAGAATAATAAGAAGAATGGATAAATTTTACCAAGCTGGGAACAATAGAAAAGATGATGCTCTAGAGGCAGATGATCGTCATTGAAATTGCTCAAATTGTGGAGACGCTTTAACTATGAATGAATGAAAACAATGGGGAGGACAAGTAGAGAAACTCAAATGGCGAATGACCATCAGGTTGGTCGAACCATCTAGATGTCGAATGACGAATGGGAGGCCAAAGAAGAGAATAAAAGAAGGCAGAAGAAAAATTTGAAGATAGACGAAGATTAATGCTCAAAGAAGGGAGAAGAAACGAGAGATGATGGAGAAGTAGAGGGAGGATAGGGTATTAACGATCTAAAATCTGAAGTTATGTTTTTCATACTATGCGTTTTGATTATTTTGAATGCGCACCTAAGTGATTCACATCAGGCTTTTTTTTCAAGAGGCCACATCCCGCTTTTTTTTTCTTTTATATAGCTTTTTATATCAAATGCTATCCTAAAATGATATTAAAAATGATATTATTGTAGTGTAAATTTCTACTGTTGGTGCAACTGAAGACAGGGATAGCAGGCTGCTCTAAAAGCACGAAGGTCTTTATAATCAGGATGCTGACCATGGATGAGAAAATAGGGAGTTGCATAATGAATAGTGGGAGATGACATCCTATTAATGAGGTACACTGTTGTATGGAAGGCTTCCCACCAACAATGCAATGACATTTTAGCTTGTGCAAGAAGAGCAAGTCTGGTTTCAACTACATGACGGTGTTTCCTTTCAATTCGACCGTTTTGGACTGAAGTACAGGGACAAGATAGCTTAATTTCAATGTCATGGTCTTTGCCATAGTGCAAGAATGGGTTAAACTCACCCTCATTATCACACCTTACTATTTTGATAGGACGATGTCCATATTGTTTTTCAACTTGAGCTTTGAATTGTTGGAAAGTTGCAAACGTTTCACTTTTAGACTTTAAAGGATAAATCCATGTATGTCTAGTGTGATAATCCAAAAAGGCAATGTAATAACTGAACCCATGAGTAGATTTAATTGGGGTCGATCCGTACAGACTACAAGTCTGTACGAATGAGATCTAATAATTTTTCAGCTCTTAAGTCAGACAAAGTAAAGGGTAACTTGTGTGATTTTCCAAATTTGCAAGCCTCACAAAATGAAGCTTATCATTACTTTGAATAGAAGCATTACACTTGTTCACGATTTGATTCACTATTCTAGGTGATGGATGACCCAATCTTTGATGTCAAACATCCAGAGTACAAGCCAACAAAACATAATTAACAAAAGAAACCAAATCTTCTTGTCTAGGTTTACTTAAAGACTGCACGGTAGAGATTACTGCCATGTAGACTTGGTCTTGATCTTCTTTATTCTTGAGGGTTGAGGTTTCATTCACTCCCATTAACCGGTAAAAACCATGTTCAAGCCGACCTACTAGGCACACTTCCTAGGATTTCCTTTCCTTGACATAGCAAAAGAAATCATGAAACTCAGCTATCACAACATTATCTTGAGTTAACTTTGAGATGCTAAGCAAATTCTTTTTTATGAAGGGAACAACCAGAACATCTTTAAGAAATAAGGAGCCATTCAAAGTTTGAACATATACAGACCCAACATCAGTAATAGGTACTTTGGTGCCATCTCCAACTAAAATGTTTTTAATACTAAAATGTTTACCTTTCAGCGACAATTTTCCCACCTCAGATGTGACATAGTTACTTGCTCTACTATCAAGGTAACATGATGGATCTTCTAGAGTCTCAGGGAATTTCATCAATGTTGTAGAAGTTTCGGTTTCCGACTGGGTGAGCTTTTTAGGAGAGGCTTTGTTAGATGAAGAAAGAGTTTCAGGTCTGTCATACCTGTTCCAACAAACCACAGCAGTGTGACCCATTTTACCACATACTTGGCATATGGGACGGTTGTTTGGAGGGTAAGGAGAATTTCTTCCTTTTCCATGACCTCGTCCTCCTCTATTCAAAGGATAATATCCCCTGGTATTCTGACAGGTGTTCGAGATGCCTTGATTGTTGGTTGTTGGTTAAGTGTCGATTTTAACAAAGTTTGCAAATATCTAATTTGCTGTGACATTTCCTTTGAACTTCTTAGGCTGCTCATAACGTTATTCAGATGCAATTAGTTCAAGTTGTACTTGGCTCCAAGTGAGGTCTTTTTCTCTCATACGCAGACCACAACATTCTATTCTTCATCAAGGCTTACTGTCACGTGAGAGACAAAGCTTCTCATATCCATCGGTGCCCCAACTACAGCAAGATATCAAAATACCTTTTCATAGTATCCAAATATTCGTGCATTTTCACCGTCCCTTTCCTCATCTGTTGCAGCATCAGTCGGTTGAAATCCTCTTGAGTTCGAGATTGCACATCGTAGTACTTTTGAGTCGCATCCTAGAGGGGTTTTGCTTCATCGTAACCCACGACTTAAACAACCACTTCCGATGTCATTGAGTTATAAAACCAGCCAATGAGTAACTGATCTGCTGCAATCCATATGTCATATTCTGGGTTTGGAATCAACAGCCTTGCAGGTTCTTCTTCAGATGGATGAAGAATGATTGACATTTCAAGGGCATGAGTTTTACCAGATAAATGTCCTTTGGGTTTGTAGCTCTTCAAGATGGGTACACAATGCTCTGCCATAGGAGGAAATTGTTCAGATCAAGTTTCGTCATGGCTACCTGATTCAGAAGATTGACGAAGGAGAGAGTTCCAACAAGGGACAAACCGGATCTGACCTAATAGGTGTTATTTCTGGTGGTTAACACTTGACTGCCTTCTCCTTTGGTTTCTGATGCTGAAGGAGGTTTCTGTGGAACATTCATTTGAGACGTTTGCCATGAGTGCTCTAATATCCTAATAAGTTTTGAGATAGAATAAGGAGAAGTAACTTGTTGTATTTACTTGATTAGGAATACTAGGAATACAACCTCACTCACCATTATATAGGCAATGGGAGAAAGAAAGCAATAAAGACAAGATTGAGAATACCTAATGACAAGATCGAAAATACCTAACCACAAGATTTAAGGAGAATTAGGTAGGGAAAGATCATACCCAATACCACTATTAACGGAGAAAATAAAAGGAAGTACACAGCAGTAAAGGCCCAAATGAGATTCTGACTTAACATTATAGATCAACATGTTTTATGTAAAACAAAATTGTATAATTATTACTTTGTAATGTTATATAATTTAGGAAAAACTACCTTCTTAGTCCCCAAGTTTTGAATAATAGTTAGGTATGTTTGGTCCTTGAGTTTCCAAAACATACATTCTTAGTGATAAAAAAACACTTACTGCTAATGCATGTTTACCACTCGTAGGACAAAAATATAGCCACTTGTCTTTCCTTCCTTCACACGTTTTATGCTTTTCTCTTTGACAAAAGAAAAACTAAATACAACTCCATTTTTGTCCATGCAGATAAAAAAGAATCTGAAAAATCTCTCTTCTTCTCCAAATGGTTGCAGCCAGAAACTTCTCAAGAATGGAGTTCAAAACAAGGAAAAGAAAAAACAAGGAAGAAGAAGAAAGTACACATTTGTTTATAGTGGTTCGGTAAATTACCTACATCCACTCTTCAAAGATCTCCAAACTTCATACTAATTTCAAGATTACAACCATCAAGCAAGATGCTCAAATAAGTTCTCTCCCTCTCTCTTTGAAGTTTCTTTACTTTCTTTTATTTTTGTTACAATCACACTTATCAAATGAAAGAGGTTGTACTCGAAATATATAGGAAAATAAAATTTCCTTTTTATTACAGAGAGGTTATTTAACAACAGCATCTAATTGTTGTAACAGTTCAACAAATATTAACTAATTTTTGTTTTAACTGATTTTGACAGAGGATTAAAGATTTTTTATTCAGCTTCTTAACACTTAGTCTCTTAGTTTTATAGAATAGGTGCATTTGGTCCTTGAGTTTTCAAATTTTACCTTTTTTGTCCTCAAGTTTTTAAGAAAATGTTTAAAAGGTCCTTGAATTATGTTTTTTTTTAAATTATTTTATATAATTATATGAAATTTTGAATTACAAAAATAAGTTTAGAAAATTATTTTAGAGATAATTTTAAAAAAATATATTTTTGTAATTTAAATAAAAATTACTATAAATAGAAAAAATATCAAACTATTAACGAATATAAAAAAATTTCACTGTCTATCAATGATGGACTACGATAGAATTCTATCGCTGTCTATCACTCAAGCAATATAATTCTATCGTGGTTTCTCTCTGATAGATTATAAATTTTTTCTATATTTATAAATAGTTTAGCTTATTTTTCTATATTTGAAAACAACCCTACTTTAAAACTATGTTTTTCCTTTTTTTTTTTTTTTTTTTTTTTTTTGCAAACAGAACAAAAAAAATGGAAATGTTCAACAAGAGGAGAAATGTTATACAAGAATGATTATTGAGAGGGTCTTGCAAAATGTGGATACTTGTTGGGATTTGTCCACTAAAGCTACGTAATTAGTGAGTTATTTTATTATTTTATTTATAATAATAAATTATTCATTATAGTTAAAATCCAAGGTTATTAAATGTAATTTTGAATGGTATGTGGTTGACATACAAGTGGATTATATTAAAAAAAAATAACCTAAAGGGTCTATAGTATACGACTATGGTTAGGTGTCTTATCTTAGTAACACTATGGATATGACCCATTTTATAATTGTTACAAACGATTTAATCCAAATCGTTCATGTGGAGACATGTAAGTATGAGTATCCTATGCAATGAGTTTGTATAAGACTGGATCGTCAAATACTTAATCTATCTTTATAAATTTGTTAATTGAAGAGATTAATAATTAATAGGATGATCATATAAGACTTGATCTGAATCCTGAATGAGTTATGATCTCCTGCCTTTGAGGGGTCGTTCTTTGATTTGCATGGGTAAGAATGACCAAAGTAGCCGATTCAATCAACATACCATCTTGGGGATTTGACCAAATAAAAAGTTGGCAAAAAGAAATTGATTTCTTAAAAAAATTAAACTATTATTTTATTATCATGTGATAAATGATGGGTTACATGGAGATAGGTGTAGCCATTACTCGTATAGAAAAGTCATTATTATTATTATTAATATGAATTCTTAAGCATAAGAGAAAAGGTAAAGAGAAACTTATGAAAACAAGACTTTGGAATAGTGGAGTGGCTGGCGTCGAAGGTTGCCGGAGTTAGCTGTCAAAGGTTGACGGAGTTAGCTATCGAAGGTCAACGACAACCACCTCTGGTAGAGTTAGTTGACCGTAGGTAGTGGTTTTATAGAGGTGGTCAACGGCGGCCGCAGGCGGTGGTTGCCGGAGTTAGCTGTCGGAGGTAGTCACTAGAATTGGATTTTAGAGGTGGTCGCCAGATTTGGTTGTCGAAGTATTATTCTTTTCCAATAAATAAGTGTTATTTATTAGCATAACTCAGATCCAATAAACTAAGATCCTAGGTTATTTAATACAACTTTAACAGTATATAATTGACATACAAGTGGATTATATTCAAATAGTAACCTAAAAAGATCTATAGTATATGGATAAGGTTGGGTGCCTTATCCTGGTAACAATATATGGATACAACCCATTTTGGAAGTGTTATAAATGTTGTAAGTATTACAAATAATTTAATCTATTGTTCATGTAATGACATGTAAGTAGGGGTATCCCATATAGTGAGTCTGTATAAGACCGGACCACGAAATATAATCTCTCTTTGTAACACAGTTAATTGAAGAGATCTATATTTCAAACGATAACCATGTAACTCGATCTCAATCTTGAGTGAGTTATGAACTCCTGCTCATGAGAGTCGTTCTTTGATTTGTATGGGTGAGAATGGCCTTAGCTGCCGACTCAATATGCCCTACCATTCTGGGGACAATATTGAGTGAGGAGTTGGGAACATAACGCCGCAAAATAGAATTCACTCCGTCCTGACTTTAGGGAAAGTAGATAGGTTGTTCCCTTAAGTGTTGACTCTAGAACTTGAACTATGAGACCTCACCCACTCACTGGCCTAAGAGGGGTTTTGTTTATAGTAAGACTTAAACAAGTTGTTCATTAGAGGATCAGTGGTATTTAAGGTGCAAGAGAAAATTACAGGGGTAAAACGGTAATTTGACCCAACTACAATTACGAACAACTTGTGAAGGGCTGACTTACATAATATGGTTAATTCAATGGACACATAAATATTCTACACTTCATAAGAGTGCAACTATGGGTCATTAATGGTATGCCCTATAGTTAATGAAGGTTGATTGATATAATTAAAGAGTTTAATTAATTAATCTCGAATCATTGGAGCTTATAACTTTAGGCCCATAAGGTCCCTCTGCTAGCTCATAACGGATTAAACAAGTAAACTAAGTGTTGAAAATATTTGAAGTGCTCAAATTAATTTAGAGAATTAATTGTATATGATACAATTGAAATATTGTATAAGATACATTATAATATAAAGTTAATTTTGAATTAGATTCAAAATTAAAACTTTATAATAGGAGAGTATTAATATTTGAATAAGATTCAAATATTAAATTAATATGAATTGGATTCATATTAAAACTATAGGTTATAATTAATGTGAATGAGTTTCATATTAAAATTATAGTCTAAAAAAATGTGTATATTAGAATATGATTCATATATATATGAATTAATTAATTAAATTGGATTTTAATTAATTAATATATTATTAAATTTGATTTAATTAATATTAATTAATTAAATCAAATTTAATAATTGGGAAAATTACCTTTTTAGTCCCTAAGTTTTGAACAATATGTGCGTTTGGTCCCTGAGTTTTAAAAATGTACCTTTTTAATCCCCAAGTTTATAAGAATAGGTCTATTTGGTCCCTGAGTTTTTAAAATATACCTTTTCAGTCCCTGAATTTTTAGAAATAGATTTAAAAGGTCCTTGAAGTATTTTTTTTCTTTGATTTTTTAAAAATAATTATATGATATTTAAATTAGAAAAAAAATTTGTTTTAGAGAGGAGATGATTTTTAAGAACTATTCTTCTAATTTAAAATGCCATATAATTATTTATAATAATAATAAAAAATTATATAAGGGACCTTTTAAACCTATTTTAAAAAATTTAGGGACTAAAAAGGTATACTTTGAAAACTTAGGGACCAAATGAACCTATTCTTATAAACTTGGGGACTAAAAGGTACATTTTTAAAACTCAGAGACCAAACACATATTGTTCAAAACTTGGAACTAAAAATGTCATTTTTCCTATATTTATTTATTTATTATTAATTAATATTAAATAACTCCCCTGTAATGCACGGGAGTGGTGAGTGGGGAGGGAGTAATAACTCCCCTCATGTTTTCTTCTTCTTTTGAAAGGAGGAAGTTTTTTCTAGCTTATGGATGAATGATCACATAGAAGAATTTCCCTCACTCACAATCTCTCTAAATTACTCCCTGCAAAAGAAAAATTGAAAATTTTTCTCTGTTTTTCCTTTTCCCTTACTTCTCCACTGTAAAGGATCCCACTATCCTCATTGTTCTAAGAGAATAGCAAAAAAGATCCATTGGTAGTGTCTTTATACTGTAAGTGATGAAATTTCAATCGAGTTAGGAGAAGGAAAAGAATAACTGAAGAAGTTCATCAAAGGTAATATTTTTTCCCTTAAAATTTATTGAGAGCATGCTTAACCCTGTGTTTTAATTATTGTGTTATGTATTGTTTTTCTGTAACAAAATTAGGGAAAAAGCGATTAAAAGCTTCCGCTGTGGGATTCAATCCCATCACGTCGGAGGTGGGTCGCTGGAGTTGAGCAACGAGGCATTGGTGGTGATGTGGGCTGAGTGCACTGTTGGTGGACGTGGTATAAAGTGTCGGTGATATACGAAGTCCTCCCAAACAATGTGTTGAGTTTATATCCCAACTCATCTCATCTCATCTCCTCACCCCAAACACCCTCTCAAGATTAAAATCAAGTTACATATGATCATCCTGTGAAATATTAATCTCTTCAGTCAATGGAGTTACAAAGAGAGATTAATGATTTCGTGGTTCAGTCTTATACAAACTCATTGTATAGGATATCTTCACTCGCATGTCTCCACATGAACGATTTAGATCATATCGTTTGTAACAATTACAAAGTGGGTTGTATCCATAGTTTCACGAAGATAAGGCGGCCAACCTTATCCATATACTATAAGACCTTTTAGGTTATTACTTGAACATGTATGCCAACTACATACTGTTCAAGTCTCATGTAAATAACCTTGAATTTTGCTTTATTAGATTTAGTTATAAAAATTTAAAACCCAAAATAAAATAACAAATTATTTTATTAATAATAAATAAATCATTTATTTATTTAAAAACCACAAGCTTAGAGCATAAAACCCAACAAGAACATCATGCAATCTCTTTTCATGGCCTAAACATTGATGTGACTAAACATGTTGAATTGCAAATATACGAGGATATAAAGAAATTAGTGCATCTTGCAATGAAAGTTGAAAACTTCAATGACGCAAATTAAGGTATACTTCTGAAAACACTTTCCAACTCATCTTCTTGGAAACACAGTGGCAAACATATTGATTCTAAATTTGTGGTCAAGATAGGGAAGAGTCTTCATCCAAGGCAAAACCAAAGGTGGAAGCACCCATAGGTAGAAATAGAGACCTCAAGTGTTGGAAATGTCAATGGGTGGGACATAGTTGGTAATACTCTAATAGAAGAACGATGATCATTAGGGAAGGAAAATAATCACTTATGTGAGTGAGGACAATGAAGAAACTAAAAGGTTAATGAGTGACCAAGAGAGAGAGGAAGAAGTGGAGGATACTGCACATTTATCTTAGTCACTGAGAGGGCATTAAATACACATGTTAGGGAGGATATGTCTTGGAGAATCAAAGTGTGACAACCCAAAATTTTAGGTAATTTTAATTTAATTATCTTAAATTATTTGGGTGTTCTTTTGAGTTTTTAAGGCGTAATTGGATTATTTTGAGAAAATAATTCAATTTAAATTAAATAGGATAAAAGATTTAGGTTTAAATTCAATGGGTGAAAAATGAATTTTAATTTGGGAGATTTAATTTGTTTAGTTGAATTGGTGGAGGGAAAAGAAATTTAATATATATATATATATATATATATGTATACCTAATTTATTAAGAAATTAGGATTTGAGATTGTATATATATATATTATTAAGTGACCTAAGAGGAGAAAAATACACGGAAAAGATGGAGAAGGAGAAAGAGCAGTGTTTTTCAACGACAACTCTCAGAAAATTGTCATTTTCCGGAGTTTCACCATCGGATCATATTGAAACATTGTGGTTGGGCTTTAGACTCGAAGTTGGATGGTGACGAAGTCGCTGCCCAACTGGTATAAGTTTGTTTTTTTGGAGTTCGGTAAGTTTTTGAAATTTTGGTCTTCGTTGGGTTATTTGATTTAATGCCGGAAAATTGAGTTAATTCTCTAATGTTGATCTTGTGTTAGGTTTGGGTTGTTGAGAAAAGTTTGGGCTCAATTTTGGTTTAAGCCTCGTTTTGGGTAAACTTTGGAGATCGTTTACTCAAAGCAAGGAAAAAGATAAATTGGTGGTGAATTGGACGTAAGTGACACTATTATCGGCTTGCCTTTGTGCCAAGCGCCTGGTTCATGTTACCAAATTTAATAATAGAATTTTGTTTGGTCTTTATGATTTATGGAACATGCGCACCTATGATGTTTTATAATTTATGACTATTCTTGTGAGACTCTTTATTAAATACATATACGTACAAACTACATATTAGTCTAATTGTATGAGACATTCTTTTAGGTGAAATCAAAAGTAAAGCCATGAAGATTATACTTAAAGTAATATCTAGAGATCTGTATATATTTTTTATAAAAAGATCTCTCATTAATATTCGTGGTATAAAAGAACAACAAGGAGAAAAACCTTGTGTTGCTAAAACAAAAATTAAATATTATTAAAATAAATCTGTAAAATATATATTTTTAAAACATTGATTATAAAGAAAAAAAATGTTGTGTAGAAAAGGAAGATTCCAACATGAGAGAGATGAAAAAGAAAGGAATAGGAATAAATGGTATCGTATCGTTCATGAGATACATTCATTCTTATTCCTATTGTAATTCTTTCAAACGTGATTTAGCCAAATGCCTCTCCTCTCTCACTCGTTTATGGTTTCTTGCTGACCCCACCACTATATATGGCGAACCCATTTTGCTTTCTGGATCTAATCCCTACCCTACTCCCCATTTTTAGCTCTTCTTTACCAGCCTCTAAAATCTTTCTTCTTCCTAATTCCTTTTCTTCCCTTATTGTTTCTCTCTTTCTTTTGCTTCTGGGTCTTCTCTGCTCTTTGATTCTGTGCTCAGATGGACAAGTACGAGGTCGTTAAGGATTTGGGTGCTGGCAATTTCGGCGTTGCCCGACTCCTCAGGCATAAGGACACCAAAGAGCTTGTTGCCATGAAGTACATAGAACGTGGTCACAAGGTTTCTTCTTATCCCTTTTCAATTCTCTTCAATTTCGACTTGGGTTTCAGGATTTTTGGTGTCTCATTCATAGGAAATGATATGAATCTATTTGGGTCTGCACAGAAGTTTTTGGACTCCAATGTTTAGGAATTGAGAGATTAGCTTCGGATTGAGTTGATTCTTTTTCATTATATAGGTGCTTGAATTGGGGGATTTTGATAATATAAGACGCTTTATGACTATTCCTGGATATTTTTTTCTAATTGTATTGACAGATAGATGAGAATGTGGCAAGAGAGATTATAAACCATCGATCACTTCGGCATCCAAATATAATTCGTTTCAAGGAGGTAAGTTTCACCTTTTCAAGATTTATTTCCTCTAATATCATGTAATTGTCAAAGTGTTGTTCAGTAAACTGGGTTTGGCTTTGTTGTTTCACATGCCAAGAATTTGATTCTCATAAGTAAGAAATTGATCGAGTTATTGCTGTTTAAAGTGCATCAAGTTTTGGATTAAGAAACAGATGAAATTAAAATATAGATTAGAAGTTGAAGTTGGTTTAAGATTTGCAGGTTGTTTTGACCCCAACACATTTGGCTATAGTGATGGAATATGCTGCAGGGGGAGAGCTTTTTGAAAGAATTTGCAATGCTGGACGTTTTAGTGAAGATGAGGTCTACCTCCTTATCCACTCTCTCACTCATGGTCATATTCATTTTAGATTTGTAATACTACACTCCTGCTTATGAAAGACTACTTTCCAAGCATATTAAGAAAAACTACCGGGAGTGACACAGTCCCTAATGAGGGATTTTAGGAGATTAGGATAATCAACTTTTGGTCCTAAACTTTTTTTAATCTTCATTTTACAGGCTAGATATTTCTTCCAGCAGCTAATTTCTGGTGTTAACTATTGCCATTCAATGGTAAAATCAAATGCAGATTGTGATTGCCTCTTATGTAGTTTCCGGATTAATAATAGAGTTCGCTATGGTATCTAATTTATTTTACTTTGCAGCAAATATGTCATAGAGACCTAAAGCTAGAAAATACACTTTTAGATGGAAGCACAGCACCTCGCTTGAAGATATGTGACTTTGGTTACTCTAAGGTTTGTTAAAAATGCAAAGCTGTTTGATCATTTGACATTGGCATCATCTATCTTTTTTCTTTGGGTGTATATTTCTAACCAGTTTGAATTTTTTTGTTTAGTCATCCCTGCTACATTCGAGACCAAAATCAACTGTTGGTACTCCAGCATATATAGCACCAGAAGTTCTTTCTCGAAGAGAGTATGACGGCAAGGTGCTTATGAACATCTAGTTCAGTGGATTGATGATATCATAATGGTGAAAACTTAGCTACGTTCAATATCCAATAGTGCACTACAATAAGATTCTGAAAAGTCAAAATATATCATCATTTCATTTCTATTTAAATATCTACAGAATGTATGTCAAGATTCTTTTCGCCTTTTAAATTTGCAGAATACACTCCTGAAGATCTCTTGCATTTTCAACCAAGAAATAGTGGATTACACACTATTTAGACCTTATGCACGTTAGCAACACACTTGGTTTCATGTCCGTCTATATTGAACAATGACTTTCATAGATAATAAATTAGTAACCACGATAGAGTTTTGTTTTTCTAATAAATGGTAAGATACTTATTGGTAGGAGAAAAATTAATGGATATCCATTCTTCTCAAATGCAGCAGCTATTTTATTTATTTTATTTTTTAAAAATTGAATTCTTATCCTGTTTTTAGATGGCAGATGTGTGGTCATGTGGAGTAACTCTTTATGTCATGTTGGTTGGTGCATATCCTTTTGAGGATCAGGACGATCCTAAAAATTTTAGGAAAACAATTCAGGTATATTACCTCCCTGCAATGCCATTTTTGAAATAAAAGTAATTCATCTTTTTTAATATTGTAATATTGTAATTTTTATTTGGCAGCGTATTATGGCTGTTCAGTACAAAATTCCAGACTATGTTCACATATCTCAAGATTGTCGACATCTTTTGTCTCGCATTTTTGTCCCTAATCCATCAAGGGTAATTTTCATTGACAAGTTTATTTGCTGTTCATTCGTTCGTCGTTTATTTCCTTAATATGAAAGCTAATTTGTTGTTATCTATTATGTAATTTGTTTATTATGTTTATTCTTTCTTTTACCCTCTTTAACCTGGGCATTATTTTTGGAGATCAGAGTTAGACATCCTCCATAATGAGAAGCTTTAAGAAGTATCTAGAATGTGCAATGTCTATGCACTATATTTATATTTTTAAGATATCGTTACTGTAGATAGGATCTACGAGTTTTTGTTTATTTATTTGTTTATATTTTTATTTTGTTTTTTTTTAATAAGAAACTAGGAAAGAAAATATAATCACACAAAAGAAAAAATAACAATCTACGGCAAGTGGTGTAGAAAACCCCTCTCCAAAGCTCAACTTAAGGAAAGCTTCCAATTTTTATTTTATACAGAATAATACGTTTATAAGAGTATTTTTAAATTGGTGGATGCAAGGCTAACTGTTTGCAGCATGCTAAGCAAGCTAGTTACTATCTGTAATCTCATTTCATAGTTTTTTCCCCTGCTGGAGTGATGTTTTATTTGAGACCTAGTCATTGAACATGTCATCATATGATCCACTAGTTCATATCAAAATATGTTCTATGATCTTTTTTTTCCCTGCCTTGGTGTTGCCCAGTTTTCATGAAATGTATGAGACTAATTCTCAATGAAATTATAGTATGTGTAGATTAATATGAGTTGCAATAATAATAAATTCATCAAACAAGATGACACACACTCTACGATAATTTTCTTCTCCTGACAAAAATGAATGTGCCTTCAGATGGCTCTATCCCTAGTTTTTTCTTACGGAGGAGTTTTGGTTTTGGCGGGGGAACCAAGAAAGGGTTAAGGGAGAGTATCTTCTGAGTTGGAACTTGTAGAAGATGTCTGCTAGTTTTATTTCAAGTTGACTTTGATGCCAGCTCTTCATACTCTAAATAATATTTGTGAAGATTTGAATTAAGAAGGGTTGGATCTTTAAGTTTCTGAGTTGGAACCCGTAGAAGATTCGTGCTAGTTTTGTTTCAGGTGGAAAGGCCGACATTTATAAAGATTGGCAAGGACCCTCTATAGTTTTGCATCCAAACGAATAGCAAAGAGGACAACGGCAGAAACTCCCGTCAGGTGATTCAACAGGAAAAAAGTTATATTCCTCTAAATGCTGCTGGTTAAGGAAGTGTTGAAAAGTCGCCTTTCTTGAAAGAATTAGCTTTTCCAAGGGAATGGGACCTGTATTATGCGAAGCTGGGTAAGAAGTCTTCAGCTGGTAAAGGTTGGCCTGGACATAGGGACTTGAAGAGTCTCCTGTCTGATTGGGTTCCATCATCCATGAAAGACTTTCTTAAAGAACAGCAACAACCAGGGTCCACAAGTTCTTTATGGGAGTTTCCTTCTTGAACCGCAAAAACCTTGGAAATGGTAGAAGTCTTATCAATGGGCTGTATTTGTAATTTTGTAATATTTCCCCAGCCCTAGATACCGTTACCCTGTAAGAAGCAAAATTACAAGGTTGGTACAGAAAATTGGTTAAGTTGTTCTAGAGTTGTAAAAAGTAGGGTAGATTTCTTAGGTTCCTTAGAAGCTATAGGCTTGGCAGGAGGGATTCTTGCGAGTGGAATGAGGTGCTGTGAAGGTGGTGGATGTTGTAGCACACTCCTTCCTTCGCTATTATTATCGAGGTTGGAGGCTTAGGCATTGGCAACCTGAGATTACAGAATGAGGCTTTATTAGCAAAATGGTCAAAGCAATTCTCTGAGGAATCTCACTCTCTGTGGTTTAGGATCGTTGTGATTGGATATGGCCTACACCCTTTTGAGTGGCTCTAAATGGTGGATTGAAAGGCTCTAGTAAAAATCTTTGGATTGCCATTGCTTTAGGATTTCCATTATTTTTTCAGTTTGTCAGATGCTCTGTCGGGGATGGGTTTAATGCCTATATTTGAAAAGATTGGTGGTTGGGTGTTAAGCCACTTTGTGCATTATTCCTGCATCTTTTATCACTTGTCTGATAAAATGTTGCACTCAGTTGCCTCTATTTTGTCTCCCTCTGAGTTGCCTTCCTCGCCTTCTTTAGGTTTTTGTTGTCCTTTGACTGAGTGAGAGTCTTTGGAGTTGGTAGGCTTATTTTCTATTATTTCGATCATAGGGTTTTTTCAAGAAGAAGGGATTTGTGAGTTTGTGATCCTAATCCTATTGAGGGTTTCTCTTCTCAATCATTTTTCTCTATCTTTCGTTCTCCTCCTCCTATTCAGGGAACCTCGATTTTTTCATCTTTATGGAAGGAGTTTTTTGTTTGTATAGTCTTATATAGCACAGTAAACATTCTGGGGATCTATCCAGCACACACTATATTGGTTTTGTACTCACGGTGGTGTCTTTTTTGTAGACAACAGGATGATGATCTTAATTATCTCTTGTGGGGTTGTCACTTTGCTTTTTTCTTTACTCCCTCTAGTGTGAGTGCTTTAGTTCGTTTACGGTTGCTGTGATGCACGATAGGGACTGTTAGTTTTTGTTTGAGGACACTCTCTGATGAACTCGCCATTTCGTGATAAGGGGAGGGTCTTGCGGCAGGCTTGTTGTTTTGTTATCATTTGGGGAGTGTGGATTGAGAGAAGCGGTAGTGGGGTGGAGAGGTATTTAAAGAGCTTTGGGAGGGGGTGAGATTTAGTGCCTTTTTATGGGCGTCATTTTGTCGAACTTTTTGTAATTAGTAGCTTAGTATTATTCTTTGACTAGAACTGTCCTTGTAGGTAGTTGAGAATTTATTTTGTGGGCTTGTTTTTTTATATGATCTTGTATATTCTTTTATTTTTCTCAATGAAAGCTCGGTTTCTTGCTAAAAAGAAGAAGAAAAAATAAAAGAATCACGCTCTAGTAGACTAGCTGTAGTTGCCTGATTCTCCAAAGTTTGCAGCCACTCCCATCCTAAAGGGAAGACTTTTGGGGGAACTCCACCATCAGTACAAGCTGTCTTATAAAAGGGCGTGAGGAGACTAAATTGTAGTTTGATGGATTTGAGATGTCTAATGTGGGAGAATCAAAGAGTGGTTGATAGGGGAGCTTTTTCTTCCTTACAGTACCCTTGGTAATTCTAGTTTTGCGTAGTCAAATATGATAGATGAGCTTCTCTTTCTGATTTTCCTAGTGGATAAATTTCAATTTTGAAGTTTTAGAGGAGTTGCATATTTGGACGGAAAATCACAGGGTTGTTTAGAAAAGCTTCTATGCTGATGGATCTGTAGGAGCGAAAACATAATTTGATAAGTTGTCTGCTAAATTGGAAGGCGATCCCAAATTATCGATTATTTCAAAGGTATGCATTTTGTTGATAATAGTCAGAGATTTCTAGTGTAAGCTGTTTAATGGAGTCCAGTAGAAATTTGGCTTGAAAGATTCTTTGAAAGAAATAGAAAATAAAGTCAAATCATGAAATCTTCTGGCCTTGATGGTCTTGCAACTGAAATTCTAACAAAAAGGGTGGAACATATAGCTTTTATCAGCCTTTTGGCTAACTTGACCTAAGGTATTATGACCTTGATCAAAAGATCGTGTACTAAAAGAAATCTATTCAAGGTGTTCCAATATTTGTTTAAAAAATTGTATAATGTAACAACACCTGCAAAAGTGAGTGCTATACCTATCAGACATGACAATATTTGGCTTATTTGATTGAGAAGTGGAATGAACATTGCTTTCAACTAGTTTGAAAGAAGAGGTTATCTGATTTGGAAGTTCAATAGCTGTGGATTTCTTTTTCAGAATTAAGTTCCTTTTGTGTACTGCTGCATGTAGATGACTAACTACTAAAAACAGACTGCAGAAAAGAAATCCACAGCACCAGATGTCACCATAGATCTGCCTTAATTGTTGCAATCTGGTAAGGGCAATGAAACATAACTTTTCATAAATGACTTGGAAAACTATTAGAGAGGTTAACATCCTGACCTATTATAGAAATTGAGGGTAGATTATGATCAACAACACATTTGTTGTTTATTTCTGTTGAGAAAATCAAAGCAGCTTTGATACTACGGTTGAGAAAAATGAAATCGATGGAAAATATAAATATTTGTAGAAGCAAATCAATGTCTCAATCTTTGTTAAACAAAGAGAAGAAAATGAAAAATGAGATTGAAATTCAAAATTCTTATCGAAGTAGAAAATGTTGGTGATGTAAAAAATATGGTATTCAAAATGTGGTATACAAAATTGTGACACACAAAATGTTATATAAGAAATGTGATACAACAAATGTGATATTCAAAATGTGGTGATACACAAAATGAGATACACTCAATACATGGTAGCTCACCCTTTACTTACATCTCGGATTGATCTCATGGTTTTTTTTTTAATAATTATTTATGATTTATTTTTTGTGGGAGTAGCCGAAGTTGAATACACTTGCATCTGGCGAAGACTTCTCAACTTTTCAAAATTAGTCACTGTTTTCATATTTTCAATCTTCTGTTTTTATATTGTTGTATTCCAATTCCCTGCCAATAGGGACACCCCCCCTGACTTTGTTATACATTCCTTTTGGATATTGAGTACCTTTGTATGGTTTAACAGAGAATTTCTTTAATGGAGATAAAAAATCACCCATGGTTCTTGAAGAACTTGCCGAGAGAACTGACTGAATCAGCTCAAGCAGCTTATTACAAGAGAGACAACCCAAGCTTCTCTCTCCAAAGCGTGGATGAAATTATGAAAATTGTGGGGGAGGCTAGAAACCCACCGCCATCGTCAAGACCTGTCAAAGGTTTTGGATGGGCAACAGAAGATGATGAAGAAAGCAATGACGATGTCGACGGAGAGGTGGAAAAAGAGGAAGAAGAAGACGAGTATGATAAGAGGGTGAAAGAAGTTCATGCAAGTGGAGAATACTTGGTCAATTAGAAATGCAGTTCTCCAGTTACTATTCATTCAAGTTTGTGTGCTTAGATTATTTCGTATGTTCTTGTCGTCTTCGTGTGTACAGTCTGTTAATATTGATAATAGCACATTGCAGTCGTATTTTCGCAGACTTGAAGATCAGTCTTTCATATATAGTTTGTTGGTTTTTAGGGTCTGCTGTGCTTGGTAAGTCAATGATTTTGCATTTTTGTTTGTCACTCAAATGTATGATTGAAGAAGCTGTGTTATTGGCATACAATTCATAGGAGGTGGAAGGATTTTTGGTGTGTAACCTTGTGCTTACTACTCAATGATGATGAATGAAAGAATATTTACAATGGAATGTGACACAAGTTTGAAGCATCGAGTAACTGAAGTGAGAAGTCCAAATCTTTCAACAGGTTAGCATGAAGGATTAGTTCAAGGAAACTGAGTAGTAGCCATATTTTAAATATGTACTTATATAGATTTATTATTATCTTTTATATTTGTGAGTGTTTGGGCCAACTTACGCGCACTTCGACTAATCTCACGACAACTGCCTAACTCTACAACATTTGAGTGTCAAGGAAACCCGTAGGATATTAAATCTAGATGATCACCATGGATTGATCTATGACTTTTTTTTTTTTTTTTTTTTTTTTTAATGTTCCCACTATTACTAAGCCAACTCATGATGGTTTATATAGATTTACTATAAAATTTCCTCTAAACTTTTAAGTGATTAATTACTCTTTCAATTTTCTACCAATTCAGAACTTTATTCTTAGTACTAGAGTTTAAAATAATATGTGAATAATTTTGGAATAGTACTGAAGATTCTTGGTGGAAAAGTGATTTCATTGGAAGATTTTGTAGTTTCCTACCATTTTATTTTCTATAAAAACAAGGCTAATTTTTCTAAATGGCAAAATTATTAGGAAAATATTTTTAAATATAGCAAAATGTCACTGTCTATTAGTGATAGACACGGAAAGATATCTATCTTTGTCTACTATCATCTATCATTGAGATCAATGATAGATGTCTTTTACTGTCTATCACTCGTAGACAGTGACATTTTGTTATATTTGTAAATAAATTGACTTATTATATATTTAAAAACAACCCTAAAAATAAATAAACAAAAGTAAGGATGGAAAGGTAAATGGCAGATAATTTTATGCAGTTCCTTAATTAGATTAATAATCTCAACATATTGAGCTCCTCAGAGATCAGTACCTCAGGTACATACTTGGTTCATTCATTCTAAATACTATTTATAAACCAAAGAGAACAAACGTGACCCCTATCACTAGTTTTATTATTTCTTTTCTTTTATACAAGTCTTTAATAAAGGGTAGGCAAGGTTTGTGCCTATTAATACCCTTACTATTTCAACGTATTATGCCAAAATTGCTTACTTCACTGATTTCAAGGTTTATGTTCACATATTAATAGTAAGGGTATTTTTTAACTTGTCTTTTAAGTTTAAGGGTATTTTTGAAACTTTTGAAAGTTTAAGGGTATTTTTTAAATAAAACACTAATAGTTTCCATCCAAAACTAACAGAGGGTATTTTTGAACTCTTTTTAAAGTTTAAAGATATTCTTGAAACTTTTCAAAGTTCAGGGGTATTTTTGACGCAAAATACAAAGTTCAACGGCATTTATGGTGGTATGTGTTAGCGACTGAGATGTATATGGTGTTATTCGTCCTCTGATCCGATCTAAAGCGTTGTGTCGTGGAAACCACTACATTGAAAGCAATTTCGGCACAACCTCGGTGCCAATCGTATTTGCCGGTCCCCAAGGTTAATACAACACCCACCTCGAACGTGCATTCGTTAGAGAGAGTTGGAATCAAGAGAAAGCTCAAAATCAGTGAAGAAAGCACTTTTGGCATAACCTTAGTGCGAATCGTATTTGCCGGTCCCCAAGGTTAATACAATACCCACCTTGAACGTGCATTCGTTAGAGAGGGTTGAAATGAAGAGAAAGCTCAAAATCAGTGAAGAAAGGAAGATGGAAAATTAAAAAAAATGCTCTCTGAAATAAAAGTTTCTCTTTTTTTTTTTTTTTTTTTTTTTTTTGCACAAGCGCGGTTACCCGAACTTGACCCGCCTGCTCGCCCGCCCCCCGGACGGACGACTGTGCGCGTGTGGGAAAGAGCCTTAACTACCACTTTAACCACTTTTGCAAGTCCCTTGGGGAGCTCTCATATTTATACCCTCTTCCCAACCTTTAAACTTCTGATTTGGGACAAGGAATTTTCTCTCAAGTGTGAACTTGCTATGAGTCTTGGGCCTTGGTAATTGTGGGTTATTCCCAACAATTCCCACCGAATGACTAAAAAGTACCAGAAGAACAATGAAAACAGTAGTGATTCTGAGCAAAGGAATGATAGTAAACTTAAACATCAATATCTATGATATGAATTGATGCATAGTGAAGTCACTACAACAAAAATGGGCTATAATGTCAGTCGAAAACCGACATTATTGGGGTACAGTGTCGGTCAGGTGACCGACATCGAAGAACGTGTTATTAAAGATGTTTAATGTCGGTCGACTTTAATGTCGGTTTTCGACCGACATTATTGATGTCTTTAATGTTAGCTTTCGACCGACATTATAGCTGACCGACATTGAACACTAACACCCTCAATACTGATAGCCCGACCGACATTAAATGTATTTGCCCGTCATTAAATATTAATTTTCTGTGAAAGGCAATGTCCGTCATCATTGCTTTATTAAAACATTAAAAAAAATAATTATTTGCATACATGACTGACTAACAAAATTAATATTTCTATACATATAATAAAAGTAATATGATATTTGTATACACCATAACTCAACTTTCAACAAGCACAACAATTAACTAATTCACTCCAATAGAAGTAATATGATTATCCGTCTCTCTACAAACTACATTCAATTTATAAAGATAAACAAAACTTTAAATACAAGACGAGTTATGATCCTTAATTATAAAATACAGAGCATAATGTAATAACTAAGTAACCTATCAACAAGTTACAACGATCAATATTACATAGAGTTCTAAAGTCTAAAGATCAAGAAAGCTGGTTGTCTGGAAGGTCCTATCACAAAACAATCTGCAAAGAAAATATGCTTACTTAAGTATATAAAATTGAGAAAATTGAGAATATATCAAATAAAGCTCCAAATTAAAACTTACCTATCTACAAATAGAGCTCCAAAGGTTATAAACTAAATTACAACACTTAAAATAAAACTGAAAAGTCTAAACAAAATATTACCACCTAAATATCTTACCAAAAAGGCTAGGGTCTTTACTGGAACGAGTGTGAAGAGTACAAAACTAGTCTGAATCCACAAACAAGAGTTTACAAGTGTTAGGGACATTTCAAAAACACTCTAATTTAGTCCGAAAGGAATTTAGAGTAACATTAGCATCTAAATATATATTAGATAGAAAGAAAATACATATTAGATGGAAAGAAAATAAAAGGCTGAATATGCAATTTTTTTGCTTCTTCTCAAAAACATTTGGCAGCTTCTTATCACCTTTCTTTTCAGATAAAGCACAAGAGGTAGATTTCTGCATTTCTATGTTTGCCTATCTAATACTTGAAGATGTTTCTCAAAACTATAGAGTCGAAGGATAAATATCAAGATTATGTTGTTAACCTATTCTACAATAAATTTCTGGTAAGTGTGAAAATAGTACTTTTTGTAGTTTCTATAATGTTTGTTGTTGAAAATCCACAAGTAAAGTAAAGAAATTGCTTCATTAAAAAAGTCATACTCTAGTGAGAAGCATCCTGCACAGGACTACAACTAAGACGCGTCTCCTGACTCCTTCCCCGTTCGAGCACAATCTAACTGTGTGGCTGGTTGGGCATCCTGCATATTTGAAGTGCTTATAAATATAATTACACAACCACAACCTCCATTCCACTAGTCTACCCACGTAAAAAGATTTGCTCAAAGTCATATAATTTTAGAAGAAGGTAAAGTATCAACAAAGCTCAAGTAATATGAACTAAGCAAACATTCTGATTGAATGGTCATATAAAAGGATTTGCTCAAGCTCATATAATTTCAGAAGAAGGTAAAGTATCCACAAAATTTTTTCATATAACTTGACTACCCAATTTTTATCAAGGAGATTTGGGGACTTTAGATCTCTATGAACAATGGTTCGATGACTTGTGTGCAAGTAGTTCATTCATTTGGCCTAAAAAAGAAAGATTTATTAAAAGGAACTAACCATGTTTTGTGGGAAAAATATTTATTTTCTAACTCCTTACCACATCAAGAGTCATTTTCAATCGTCTCCTTTAATCTACTTGAGAGTTGGCCAATGGAGTAACCTATCCAAAAAAAATGACAAAATGACAAATTCATCAATAAATGAAAAAATGTCTATTCTTCACTGCTTTACCATAACTTACATGTTTACATCCAAACAACCGAACAAACAAAAAAAAAGGCTTGAAATTACCTATATTTGAAAAAAAAATCACAAAAGTACATAAATGCTTAAAAGCATTTCAAAGACTCACTTGAAAATTAGTCTTTAGATCAAACGTGTTAGCAACAAGATAATTTCTATTCCAATCACCTAGCTTATTCCAATCATTTTAACTCTTTCTTAACCCATACTTTAGGACACTTGAAGTCCAATCCAAGTAAGGAACTACCCTAAGACATTGAATACAATATAATTTGAGAATTTCAAGCCCAAAAGTGGGGTTAACTTAGCTACAAACTAAAAGAAATAGCAACTATATATAAAAATAATAATAGTAAATTGACAGTTGAGCAATTTTTTTACAGCAAGTTCATTGCTAAGCTGTTTTTCATGTGTTTTGCTGCTGTTTTAAGTTATTTTTCAGCCCAAAACAGTAGATATAACAACAAAAAACAGCAGTATAAAATTGACAGCACTGCAGATTTTTTACAGCAACTTCATTGCGCTGCTGTTTCTTCATATTTTTGTTGCTATTTTAAGTTATTTCCTTCTTTTCACAGTCACCCCTCAATTTACAGTTGTAGATTAAGAAAGAGAGTTTACCAAAAATGAAGTCCACTGCTTGTTCTTCCTCAAATTTTTCCTTCAAGGCTGTTGTATCTCACCCAACAGTGAAATCTGCAACAACAGTACTTCCAAAAAAGAACTCGATTGTCTCATATACCAAAAGAATTTCCGTATAGAGAACAGATATAAATTAAATTGGGAAGTGATTGAACCTTAGATAGACCATTATGGTTGAAAAAGGAAGTGTCGAAATGGTTCAAGCCACCTAGTCCTTGGAAAATTTAAAATGAAACTACAAACAAAAGAGTAAGATATTCCACCACTAGTGAAAGTGAAAAATACTTTTACCATCCTCAAACAACCCAAAGCATTGAAAAATACTTTTGCAATCTTAACATTGGACTGCTTCCTGATATATAAGAGTACCTGTTCGATTGAGCTAAGTGCTTCAACATCTCTCCACTTCTGCAAAGAATAACATTACAAGAGGTCAAACAAAAAAAAAAACTTACTTCAATCTTCTTATAACATTCATATTCATTAAACTCCTTCCAATAATAAACATCACATACAGTTGAAAACATCTCATAAAAAAACCGAAAAACAAAACTCAGTGAAAGAACAACAACTAGCCTATGGCAAAGCAAAAATAATCACTAGACATCAAACATTTCCGACAATCGAATTCACTTGTTTAAACAAAACATGATAAAATCTTCGCCGCAACAAATAAAATGCAAAATAAAAAAGATGATAAATTTCGATTAGTTCAACTCTGATAAGCTCCTAACAGATTCTTGGTCCACATGATGCAATGTTGGAAAGGAACTTATAAGTTTCTAAGAACAATCTTGCTTCGTGACTAACACCTATTACCAATAACATCACTTCAATGCCACTGACAAAAGAATATAGAACTCCAAAATTTAACCAGATTGCTAATCCATAAACATATAATAAGTCACTATGGGAGTATATTTTGTTTGCTTAAAGAAGACATATAGCTGAAACAAAAAGTTTGAAAATTAGCCACATGGATTACTCTGGAGTCAAATTAATTTAATAAACTATTCTTTGTGAATTATTCCACCACTAGTGAAAGTGAAATCAAATTAATTTATGAACAAAAAATAGCATTTGAAAGTAGAGGAAGACCATACATCGAAAGTTATTGGGTGAGGTTCAATAGTGCAAGTTATTGGGTGAATCTTCACAAAGAGGTAGAACTTTAAGCCTTCGTTACCTTGGAACAACAAAAATTCAAGAACAATCTACAGTATCAGAATCCACAAAAAATTTGAACCTCAATTTTTTAGGCTTGGACAGAACCACTAGTTTTCTTCAGAAATCAGAAACAAACGTTAGAAAAGGATCTTTATCAATAGGCTTGGACGACGACGTTCATGGATGGACGAAGCATAGATCTGGATGGCGGTGCTTGTGGACAGATCAAGCACAGAGCTGCAATGACCTAGGTGAGATTGATGGAGATGCACAAACTTCGGCGTGTCGACAGCGGTGGGATCTGGCGGATTTGCAGAAACCTAAGATCGACGTTGTAGATCTAGCGGCTAGAGGACGAAGTTGACGGGTGAACTCAGAGATCGGCGTATAGCTACAGAGACCTGATGGAGCTGCACGGACTGGGTGACCGACGGCGCAGATCTGGTTGTGATCGACGGAGCGAGCGTCGAGTGAGATTGGCCGGCGAGATTGACGAAGTTGGGTCTGATTTGCGAATGAAAACAGAGATAGAGCGAGTTGGGTCTAATGGTTTGCATATGAAAATAGAGAGAGAGAGAAGAGAGAGAAAGTTGGGTTCTGGTGGAAAACAAAGAGAGTGAAGGAGATAATAAGTTTTGGAAAAAAAATTTTAATAGATAGGGATGGAAAAAAATCTTAATAATAAGTTTTGGAAAAAAAAAATAATTATCCCAATTCTTTTAACAAATTAATTTCAGAATCTCCAAATCTCTCATTAAATAAACTAATCAATTAACTTTTCAAATTATCTTAATTTTTTGGTTATGAAACCAAAATTAAAGGAATACTAAAATCCATTAATCTAAGATAATGAATTTAAAATTAACTAAAAATTCAGGATGTCACAAAAATAAAGGGCTAAAAGATTTAGGATAGAAATGTAAATATTAGTTTCCAAAATCTTGAAATTAAAATCGAGCTTCAGATACCCAATGAAAGGGAAAAATAGAGAGAAAAAATATTTTTGTTAAAAATATATTATATAACAAGAGGAAGGAAAAGTAGGAGAGAAATGGGGGAAAAATAGGGTTTGATTATTTTTTATTTCTTAATTGATAATTGGGGAGAGAAATGGGGAAAAAAATAAGGTTTGATTATTTTTTATTTTTTAATTGATAATTGGGGAAGGAGGGAAACAAAATTTGAGAGGGGAATGAAAATGGAGTAGGAGGGAAACAAAAAATGAAGATTAAAAAAGAAAATTAAATTTGGGAATTTTTTTTAGAGGATCTTTAATGTCAGTCGAAAACCGACATTAAAGATCCGTTTTAATGTATCTTTAATGTCAGTCTAAAACCGACATTAAAGATCCTTTTTTTTCACTTGGCCTGACATTAAAGATCCCTGTCCAATTTTTTGGACCGACACTGAAGGCCTAATTTGTTGTAGTGAGTGGGGCAACAACTAAAATTTAAGAAAGTGAGTTACCTCTTAAACTTTTATAAAATTTGGTTGAGACCCCCACAACATGTTTCAATCCTTTGATTTCTATCTTGATTTTGCAATAAAACATACATCAAGTGCTATTTAGGCCATGCACATAAAACTTTAGGTCATCGTGAAAAACCTAAAAAGAGACCCATACATTCTTTCATAGAAATGCGACCACACCTTCACATTCATGTTAATTGCTTCATCAAGTCTATCGAAATAGACTACTCAAAACTAAGCTATGAAGACTTTCTAGATTATCCATCAAGTCTATTGCAATAGACCACCCAAATAAAGAGCTATGGATCACTATAAGGGTTTGAGTCCCATACTTGTTGAAGTTCTAGGATTACTAATATTGTTAGGCCTTTGGTGAGAGAATCTGCTAAATTTCTCTCAGACCTCACATACTCCAAGGAGATAATTCCCTCTTTTAACAATTGTTTTACAACTCCATGTCTCAGGCGTATATGCCTCATTTTGCCATTATACACACTATTCTTGGCAATACCTATGGCAGCTTGTGAATCATAATGCAGAGAGATTGGTATAGAAGCCCCTAAAAGTGGCACATCTCCCAGTAGATTTCTCAGCCACTCTACTTCTTATTCAGCTAGCTCGAGCAATAAACTTTGACTCCATGGTGGATCGTGCTCTATAGGCTTGCTTTGCTGATTTCCATGAAATAACTCCTCCTCTAGTATAAACACGTATCCACTAGTAGAACTTATTTCGTCATTATCTGTTATGCAATTTGCATCACAATATCCCTTTAACACTACAAGAATATTGTTGAAATGCAAACAAAAATCTATTATACCTTTAAGGTACCCAAGTAAACGACAAAGAGCTGTCCAATGGTCTTTATCAGGATTATGTGTATATCTACTCAATCTACTCACAACATATGCAATATTAGGTCTAGTATAGTTCATTAAAAATATAACACTACCAATAAGTTTTTTAATATTTATAACACTTTCACCCTTATTCTTCTTAAGACTCATACTAGGATCATAGGGTGTTCTTATAGGTGACTCGTCAAAACAGTCAAATCTCTTTAGCAATTTTACAATGTAGTGTGATTGACATAAAGAAAATCTATTTTTAGTTTTCCTTATCTTAACACCGAGTATCACACTGACCTCACCTAAATATTTAATTTCAAATTGTGAGGATAGAACTAACTTATTGTCATTAATTATATCTATGTTTATATTAAGGATCAACATATCATCAACATACAAACAGATAATCACACAATCAGCTTGAAACAACTTTGAGTAAATACATGTGTTTGAACACTTCACTTTAAAATCATTGTTTACTAAAATGTTGTTAAATTTTTCATACTATTGTTTAGAAGTTTGTTTTAGACAATAAAGAGATTTTATGAGTTTACATAACTTGTCTTCTTGACCAGCAATAATACAACCTTCAAGTTGTGACATATATATTTCCTCTTCCAAGTCAACATTGAATAATGTCGTCTTTACATCTATCTGATGTATTAGAAGGCCACATACTGCTACAAAAGTTATCAACTCTCTGATAGTGACTATTTTAGTCACAGGCGAGTAAGTGTGTCAAAATAATCTATGCCTTGCTTTTGCATATATCCCACAACCACTAGTCTAGCCTTAAACTTGTCTACTGTACAACCATCTGGTCTCATTTTCTTCTTAAAGATCTATTTACACCTAATGGGCTTATTTCTTTAGGTAGTTCCACTAATTCCCATGTTTGATTCATAACTAAAGAATCTAATTCCTCTTGATTGCTTCTTTCCAAAGACTAAAATCTACAGAGCTAAAGTTTTTTGATAGATTTTTGGATTCTCATCCATTAAGTATATGCAAGCAAATTGATTGTTTATTTTATCTGAATTTTTAACTAGGAAGGTAGTTGGAAAATTAGGTCCAAAATTCTTATCAACCCTTTGACTTTTACTTCTTCTAAGCTCTAATTCATGTGTGCTATTAGAAGTAGGAAAAGGGTATTTAGACATTTTATTGTTGCTTAAAGTACTAGCAAATTGATTATGAAATGAATTATCTACTGGTTGGTTAAAAATTTTAATCATGAAAAAAAATATGCTAAGAAAATACAATATCTCTATATTCACGCAATGAATTATTTAGGCACATAAACCTATATGCAACACTATTATTAGCAAAACCAATAAATATGAAGTCAAAAGTTTGAGATCCAACCGTGAATTTTTTGAACTATGGATACGCCATTGGGACATCCCTACAACATTTGGGTATCAAGAAAACCCGTAGGATATTAAATTCTAGGTAGGCGGCGACCATGGATTGAACCCATGACCCCTTACCCTTAGCCCTTTGGCCATCTTTTTATGTTCCCACTACCATTGGGCCAACCCATGACGGTTACACTTTTAGGTAAATTAGGTTAGGTGGGTACCCTTTCCACAACTTGTAAGGAGTCTTATCTAGTTTTTGTGAGAAACCCTATTAAGAATAAAATAGGCAGACAACACAGTTTCCCCCCACATTTTATCAAATAATCTAGAACTCAATACAATGGCATTCATCATTTCTTTTAAGGTTATATTCTTACGTTCTTCTATTCCATTTTGTTGGGGTGAATATGGATGAGTTGCTTCATGAATGATGTCGTTTAATTCACAAAATTCCTTAAGGAAATTATCATTATATTCACCTCCTTTATGAGATCTTAATATTTTGATTTTCTTTCTAGAATTTCTACTTTAGCCTTAAATTTCACAAACATGGTACTAGCTTCTCCTTTGATTTTAGAAGATAAAATTCTTGTATATCTAGAATAATCACAAAAAAAAAAAAGGATATATAATGATTTTTTACCACCTCTACTCATGGTGTTTCTAAAATCAACTAAATTGGTGTGAATTAACTCAAGTAGTTTTGGACTGTGTGTCATAATTGCTTTAAAGCAAATTTTGTTTCCACACATATTTGGTATCTATTAGTTTCATGTGAATCAGATACATTAATAAGATGCAAGTTTTTAAGCCTTTTAGTCAATACAATATTTATATGTCCTAATCTACTATGCCACACATTAATGGATTCAACAACATAAGCAAAAATAGAAAAAAAAAATCTTAGAAAATCGTGGGCTAAACAGATATGTAGAACAAATAATATAGAAGGTAGATCTAAACAAATTGAAAAATGTAGATCTAAACGAAAAAATGAAAGTAGAAGTGGAAAGATATTCAAATCTACAAAATACCATGATAGTTTAGGTAGCTTAATGACTGGTGCCTAAGCTAGATGTAGGGGAAAATGAGTTGAGGGCTATATAAGACGATTCCGAATTTGTATAAGCTTAAATAGATAAGTTTTGCACTCTTTCGTGCATGCTTAGATTTGAAGAAATATTTGCAAAACATGTCTCAAATTGATCAATTGCTTTTGAAGTGTTTGACTAATTGAGAGCAAGATCTTGGATGACTGTGAAAACTGGAGTTTGGAACCGAATAACTTAGCAAACTACAATTATGTGTGATTGTCTATTTTACCTTGCTCAGGGACGTTCAAGAGTCAAGTTGGGGGTAATTTGATAGCACCAAAAATGTGCTATCTTGCGCCGCTTAATTCGGGATTTATCTCTTATTTTACATGTTTATTCTCTAGTTTTATAGGTATTGAGTGCAATTCAGGTAGAACCAGCCCTTAGAGTAACTTTAAAGTTAATTCGTGCTAATAAGGAGACTTATAGCATCAGTCGGGGCAAGAACATGACGAGTTCTTTTTGGAGGCTAGCACCACAGCACTAGGCGGCGCTTGCCGTGGCGCCAATCACAGAATGCAAGCAATAGAAGAGCGTCGCAGCGCTGCGCAATGCTGATATCAATAGTTGTGAGGAACGAGAGCACTGCATGGCTTCAAGGTGTTGTGGCATGACGATGATCATATAATGCTCACATGGAAGGAGCACCTGACACTACGAACTTTGACAGAATGAATGTGTGCATTGAAGCCCTGCAGCGGTCCACAACACTATGGCTTGGCGCTAGGCCAAAAGGGTAACAACGCCATGACGCTACCTTTTAGCGTCGTGGTGTTGTCTCAATTTCTATAAAAAAAACTAGTCATCAGGAATGTTTATCACGGGACTTTTCCAGATTTACACATCTATAACTCCCATTTTCTTCTGTACTTCATCTTTTTACTCAATTGGGGACTTCATCAAACACAACTTCTTAGTTTTCTAGCATGATTAGAGGCTAAGACAAGATTATCTAGCTTGAGTTTAGAGGATTTTTTCCTATTTTTGTAGACTTTTGTAATTTTCTGGTTTGAGGTGTTGGGGTTGATGCCCTAAATCTCGTGGTCTTGTAATTGTAAACTTGTATTGTACAAACAAATTATTTATTTAATAAAATAACAATTATTTTATTTGACATTTAGTCGCATTAAACCAAAACCAATAAACTAAGATCCTAGGTTATTAGCTGTAACTTAAACATGTATGAAGAGACATACAACTGGATCGTGTTTAAGTGATAACCTAAACGGTTTGTAGTAGATGGATAAGGTTGGGTACCTTATCTTGGTAACACTATGGACGACTCACTATGTGATTGTTACAAGTGTTGTAAAGTGTCACAAACGTTTCAATCCTCGTTCATATGGAGACATGTGAGTGTGGGTATCCTATACATGTGAGACATGTATAAGACTGGACCACGAAATGTTAAGCTCTTTATAATGTCGTTACTAGAAGAGACTTACATTTCACCAGGATGACCATAGGTGACTTGAGCTGAATCTTGAGTGAGTTGTGGACTCCTGCCTATGAGGGCAATCCTTTGATCTGTATGGGTGAGAGTGACCAGTATCACTGACTCAATAAGCCTATCATTTTGGGGATTCGTCTGATTGAGGAGCTGGAAACACAACTACACAAGAAGAAATTCACTCCTCCCTACTGTTTGGGTAAGTAGATAAATTGCTCTCTTAAGGGCTGATTCCAGGACTTGAACAATATGACGCCACATTCTCTCCTGGCCCAAGAGAAGTTTGGTTATAGTTGGACTATGACTAATTGTTCATTAGAGGGATAACTGATACTTAAGAAGTTAGATGTAACTATAGGGGTAAAACGGTAATTTTGATCCAGCTGTACTTACGAGCAATTTGTGAAGGGTCTACACACTGTTGATTGGTTATATCAAATGGACATAGAAATATATCTGTAATGCGAAGAGTGCAACTGTCAGTCTTTAGTGGAATGATCGACAGTTAATGAATATTGATTAAATTAATTAAAGAGTCTAATTAATTAATCAAGTATCATTGGAGCTTCAACCTATAGGTCCATAAGGTCCCCTCGGTAGCTCAATAAGGATTAATGAGAATCAAATTAATTTTGGAGTTAATTTGAATCGTTCAAATTAATTTAAGGAATTAGTTGTATTAGATACAATTATTAAATGTATATGATACATTATAAAGTCTAATGAGAGAAATATATTTGAATTTAATTCAAATGTAAACTAATATAAATGTGATTCATATTAATACTATAGCTTAAAATTAATATGAATGTGATTCGTATTAATACTATAGGTTATATGAGAGATTTTAAACTATAGGTTATATTATATGTGATATAATAAACTATAGGTTATATATTATATGAAATATAATATATAGTTTAAATTTAATATATATTAATTTAATTAACGTAATATTAAATTTAAGTAAAATAACTCCAGGGGAGTTATTTCAAAGTAGTCGGAAGTTATTCGATAACTTCCCTACTCCCTCACTCACTCATAAATCTTTCATAAATATAGGTTTCTTTATCAGGGAGAAGGAATGTTTTTTTTTTTGTGAAAAAAATCAAGAAGAAATTATTCTACTCTCCTCTCTGAGATTTCTCTCAAATTGATCACTTCCCTTCGTCACCTAAATCAACTCTCTGTGATTCTCACCTAGAGAATACTGAGGAAAACTTTTTGGTGGTGTCTTTAAAACTCAAATTTGGTGTTATTGTGAAGAGAAAATTGTCTACAACGGTAAGAAATCTTATTCTTCTTTAATCATGTAGATTTCATGCTTAAGTTTTAAAACGTATATCCTGTTTTTGCATTTCTCTGTGTTTTTCAAGAACTGATAATTAAAACACAAGCGATTTCATACTTCCGCTGGGATTCAATTCCTTCATGAGGATCTTTGCATCTTGAGTTTATTCTTTAATTGATCTTATTTAGGATTATCCGACAAATTAGCCAAGCATTTTTTACTTATCGCCTAAGATTATTACCTAATACATCTCTCAACAATTTTCAAACTTGAAATACTTAACTCTAACTCATTTTTATAGTTGTATTAGGTGATTTAGGGTGGGTATGAACATTTTGAGCAATTAAATATTAAATTAATGTGCTAGATGTCGCCACATGCTTGAGACGATGCAGAGCGGCCAACGTCCTTAAAAAAGGTTAATTTTAAAAGAAAATAAAAATGAGTCGCCACAAATATTTTTTTTACGGTGTGATTGGACACCGAAATAAAGTTAACAATATTTTAATAAAAAAAATAATAAAAGTGGTATGCAAAAACTAAAGTTGGGTTTAGGAATCATTTGTGTATGAGGAAGGTGTTAGCACCCCACAACACCCGTTGAGTAAATCGGTGGCCAATTTATTTTTAGGTTAAAAAACACTTTTGGTCCCTAAACTTTGGTTTGTAACGATTTAGTCCTTGTACTTTTAATTTTGTAACAATTTAGTCCTCGAACTTTAGTATGTATCAATTTAGTTCTTGTACTTTCAAATTTGTAACAATTTAGTCCCTTTACGTAAAAACAATTATCAAAATTAGATGTTAATTTTTTTATTTTATGATGTAGACCTTGTATTTTATAAAAATATTAAGTCCCTAATTAGTTTATCGGTTCATTTATGTAAGAAATCTCATTAAATCTTAACACTATTTTCTACAATAAATACTAAATTGTTACAAATTTTAAAGTACAAGGACTAAATTACTACATAGTAAAGTTTAAGGACTAAATTGTTACAAAATTGAAAGTTTAGGGACTAAATCATTACAAACCAAAGTTCATGGACTAAATTGTTACTTTTGTGAAAGTTTAGGAACTAGAAGTGATTTTTAACCTTATTTTTATCTTGAATTAAAAATATTCTTAAAAGAAAATCATTTGGGAAGAATTTTTTTAAAACAAATGTCTTATTTTACCCTCTTATTACTCCAATATTTGCACTAATGATCCCATAAAATAAGTGAATTTTTTTTTATCAATTAGGCTATGCTATAATTAAGGAAAGAATTCCCCAGTTCAAGAATGTGAGAAATTATTTCAATTTCTCAAAATCCGTCGTAGGAATAGCCTTTTTATAAAAGGATTTTTTTAAAACATTAATTAAATTCATTTTTTCTTGGGATCAAACTCTCGGGCTCCCAAAGAGATGATTCCTCACCTCAAGAATCTAGAAAAAACGGACTCTCAGATATTTTTAGATTTCGTTGTAGGATTTTTTTTAGAAAAACGTGGTCTTAAAAAAAATAAATTATTAGAAAATTCTTTGAAAATAATATATTAATTTTTAAATGTTTGAAAACACAAAAAAGTGCAATTTTAAAGAAAAAGTTTAAATGATTCAAAAAGAGTTTTATGAAAGATTTTAGAACTTAGAGAAATTTAAATTAGAAAGATTTAAAAACTTTGGAAAATTTTAATTAGAAATCAAATAGGACTTAACATGAACATTATATAAGAAAAACATAATTAAAGAAACATCATAATATATTAAGGAAACATAAAAGGGCATAATAAAATTTAATAAAAATATGTTGGAGATCGATCTCGGATTCCCAAAGAATCAACTCCTAACCTCAAGAATTCTAGAAAATCGGACTCCTAAAGTTTCTAGATTCCGTCATCAGTTAACTTTTGTTTTTTTTTTTTTTAATAAAAAAAAGTATTATGAATTAAGTAGTTTAATTACAATGAAATTTGCAAATTAGCAAGCATAAACTCAATTGATGACATAATGAATACACCATATTTAAATCAAATAGCACAATAGATTAAAAGATGTTATGTAGAAGACATAATGTAGCAATCAAATAAAATTGAATAGATTAAGTAAGAAAGATGAAAGAGGTAAAACATTAAATAAATTAAAAAAAGTTAAGAATGTAAACCAATAAAAAAAAGAATAGAAAAAGAATATAATAAAGTAAAAGATAAAAAAAAAATGTTGATGAGATGGACGAGAGGGAAAAAATCAAGAATAATAATAGACCTAATTAAAGCATACACAAATAAATATAGATGAAAAATCACATAATAATAAATAAATGAGTAACAAAGAAATGAAGATACAAAAAACAATATCACTATAAAAAAAAAAAAAAAACCTTAATACCTTTACTCTTTTTTTTTTAAGGTATTAAAGAAGAAGAAGGAAACAAAAAGAAAAAGATATAAAAATTAGAATCAAGAACACTACGCTCTCTTTTTGTTTGACGTGCGAATCGCAACGCCCTACCAAATGCACCCCCAACAAAATCAGAGCTTTTTCTTGTGTGTTACATTCTTGACTTGGTAGATGATATTTTTTATGAAAGAATTCTCTGTCTCTCTATGTGAATATCTCTAAAAAAAATTTATGAGAAAAAATAATGAGTGTGATAACTCTATCTAGGGTTTCTTGGTGTAAAGAAAATCTCTCACAAATGGTCAATGATCACAAAAAATTCAAACCCTTTAATTTAGGAAAAAAATCAATCAAATCAAATTTAAAATTATAATAAATAATAAAATTGGTGGAAGATTATTAATTGATTTGAAAATAATATTTTGACATAATTAACTCCTTCCAAATTTGATTAGATATAATTTTTTCATAAAAAAAATTTGAATATTCAAAACTTTATCCTCCCTCCAAAATAAATATTTTATTTTATTTTAATTAATGAAAACACCAAAAAAGATTTAAATGTTATTTACTAAAAATTTATTTATCTTTTTTTTTTTTTTTTTTTTTTTTATCTTTGAAAACTAGCAGTCAATTTGAAATTTAACTCTAATAAGTATCAAAGTTAAACTGGACAAAAATGGGTGGCTACACTAGAATTAAGGTGGGTGTAATATTAAATATTAAATTAATTTTGAGCAATTATTATTGATTTCTTCAAACAATATGTAAATGAAGCTACGAGAAAAAAGGAGCTGAATTTTTTCTAGCACTTTCTCGTTGCAGTTTTTACCCCTTTTTTTTTTAAAAAAAAAAGTGAGTTAGAGTTGAGCGTTTTAAGTTTGGAAGTTGTTACGAGATAAAAAAAATACCTAGAAAATTAGCTAAAAAATGTACATACTCATCCTAAATCACCTAAAATATATAGAAGCCAGCACCTGACGAGCTTACCAGAACCTTGTTGAGCGTTTCAAGTTTAGAAGTTGTTGCAAGATGTTGCGAGATTAAAAAAAGTACCTAGAAAATTAGCTAAAAAATGTTCATACTCAATATAAATCACCTAAAATACATATAAAAGTGAGTTAGAATTGAGCGTTTCAAGTTTGAAAATTGTTGTGAGATGTTGCAAGATACTGCGAGATGTTGCGAGATAAAAAAATAGTACCTAAAAAACTAGTTAAAAAAATGTCCATATCCATCCTAAATCACGTAGAATACATATAAAAGTGAGTTAGAATTGAATGTTACCAGTTTGGAAGTTGTTGCTAGATAAAAAACATAACCTAAAAAATGATCTAAAGAATGTTCATACTCATCCTAAATCAATGTTGACACATAAAAAAGTGAGTTAGAGTTAAGCGTTTCAAGTTTGGAAGTTGTTGCAAGATGTTGTGAGATAAAAAAAAATACCTAGAAAATTAGCTAAAAAATGTCCATATTCTTCCTAAATCACCTAAAATATATATAAAAGTGAGTTAGAATTGAGTGTTTCAAGTTTGGAAGTTGTTGCAAGATGTTGCAAGATTAAAAAAAAAAAAAAAAAACTCACAAACTAGTTAAAAAATGTCTACGCCCATCCTAAATCATCTAAAAGATCTATAAAAAGAGAAAAACTAAATTGCACAAATAAGAAAAAAAAAAACTTAAACTAACTCAATTCAAATATGAATGTGAGTAGGAGACCAGGCAATCTATAACAATAAAAAAACCATAAAAAAACTTACTACAAAAAAAATGAGATTGAGAGAATGTTGAAGTTATTAATAATGTTGGAGCATGACAAGAGAGTTTGGGAGAATAGAAATTAGAGAGAAGATAGAGAGAAGTTGAAGAAAAGATGAGAGAGAATGGAGAAAGTCATCAAATGTGTGTTATTTAATAACAAAAAGTTTCTTTCTCACTCAAGGACATAGTAGACATTTCACATCTCATTTGTCCCATAAGTCTTCTTTTTAAAAAGTAATCCCAAAACTCTTTAAACCCCTTAAAAATATCCTATTTTTGGCAATTTACCTTTTTCTTCTCTTTCAAGGAGGCTCCCACAAGCATTGATCCTTATCAGAGTCATAGAAAGGAAGACCATGTGGAGATCAAAACCTTGAGCTTGTGGTGGAGACGAAGATTAAACTTCTTGGAGTTGGGGCGTAAGGAGATAAACTCGTGAACACGTTCTCTTTCGAGGTATGTAAAAGCTTAACCCTTTGTTATTTTCATTTAATTCTCAATAATATCAAAGTAGATCAAATGCTTCCACTGCATGATTCTGATAGTTGATTCCCTTCCATTGGAAATGTTATGCATACTTGCTGAAACAAACCCAATATATATATATATATATATATATATAAAAGACATGCCTATAGAGGAGAAAAAAATGGTCTTTTATACAATCTTAAATAAAATAAGGTATTTATATGACAAATATCAGTTTTATAAGAAATGTCAAATAAAATACTACAAACCCTTAATAAGGTTAAATAATGTTGATGAGTTACTCCAAGTAAAGCCACTTTATAATTGTTAACCATTATAGTTAACAAATATTGTTAACCATTTAATTACATTTGAACGTCAAATGAATCTTGGTCATGAACTAGATAAGCCCCATCGTAGTGGGAGAGTTATGAGTTGACTCGGACTTTCCAATGCTTTTATTTAGAGTTCTTTTTGTTCTATTTTGATAGGTTCCCCAACTTAGACACAAAATTTCGGAGTCTTAGAGTGAGTCTTGCTACAAGAATGAGTTGAGAGCATGAGAAAATTGTTTGGAGGCCGTTCGAGATCTTGAGGTGCAAATCAAGGCGAGATTAACAGACTTCAACAACGAGAAATCTCCTTGATAGTAGTTTTTTCTTGTTCTTTTAACTTTCTTTACTATTTATGTTTGTCAAATTGTATGAGAATATGTGTTTGACAACTATTAGTGGCTAATGCATAATACTTTTATGGATATTGTAGAATTGAATGTTTTTCAATACTATTGTGTTTAAATTTATATTGGTTGGCCATTGATGTTCAATTTGATAGATGAGAAATTTAAGTGTATAGCAAAATTTCAAAGGGCAAATTGAAAAATAGACAAAATATATATTTTTTTATTTATGGCAAAATGATGTCAGCATGATGTGTGAATTTTATGGTACTAGTTATTTACGATATGCAATGCACGTGTAATTTTCTTTTAAAAATGAAATTTGTACTTTTTCAATAATTTGGATAAAATTTATGCAATAGATTTATTTTAAAAATCAATTAGATTAATTTTATATTTTTTTAGAACGATATCTAGATTATGTTTTTAATTTGTCAAATTGTATCATTTACACTCTCATTAAAGTTTTTAAAGTTTTTTTTTATTTATTATTACATGCTTTCATTTTTTTTTTATTAAAATAGAACTTTTAAATCGTTGTAAATTAATGTAATAGATAAATTTAGAGTTAATAAAATTTACAATATTATAACTTTATTCCAAATTTTCAATATACTATGATTAATTAATTATAATGTAATTTAAATGCGAAGTTAATAATTAATTTACTGTATATCTTTTCACATTCCATTTATTTAATTTTTATGAATTTATTAATTAAATCACATTAATTATCTCATAAACCTCATTTTTTAATGAATATTATTCTTTTTACATTCCATTATTTAATGTCTATGTATTATAAATGTAATATATAAATGTAGATATCCATAACCTATATAGGTTACAAAATATCATAAAACTCCCATTGAATTTGATATTGTAACATACCTCCCCATTGAATTCAATCTTGTAACATACACCATCTCATATCCTATAAATAGTGGTATATGTTACCTTTGTAATACACACCACAATTGAGTTCAATTGTCATTTCTACTTTCTTATTTCTCTCTACTTTACTACTTTTGTTCTTCTTTTGTTCATTGTATTGTTCTTATTTTATAACACGTTATCAGCACGACTCTACCACTTTCATTTGCAAAAGGTAGGTTAATTTTGTTTTTGCTTTTGTTTTGTGTTATGAACGTTCTATGTATACAGTGTATATGTATCAAATACATCATATATACACTGTGTATGGTTTAAACGTTGACATGTTATTTTATGCAATATTGACATATTACTTTTACAAAGTTATTATTCGATTCATATAATATTATGATTAAATTTATCTTATTCTTTAGTTTATGTTTTATCTTATTAATCATGTATGAGAATAATATATTATGTATAATATGATTGTTCATTCCCTATAAGATCTTTTATCCTTTTATTTTTCCTAAACTTATACTTATTTGTGTCCTTCATAGCATTGATCTAAATGATTATACCATTTTTATCTAAACATGTTGTTAATCATTTTATATAGATATATATGAGCATGTTGTAAAATTAATATATATATTGCAATTTGTTTATTTGAATTATCATTAACATGGGAATAAAATATGCATATCTAAATTCTCATTACTTGATAATTTAATTAAAAAGATTGATATATTGCTATGTATTATGATATGTATTATACCTTTAATTGATCATAGACATGTATATTTTAAATCACTATGTATTAATTTTGTTACATTTTGTATTATGTACAATATGGTTTACTATTATTATTATTATTTTATATATAAATATCATGTCTATAATACATATATATGTTGAGCATGTTATTTATATTGGTTAAAAAAAAAAAAAATACAACATGTAGTAATTATCTATATTGTTTAAAATGCATATTTGATATGTTTATTAAATTTCTAATATAAGTATATTTCTTTGCTATAGTTTTACCATGACAAGTCTTACCAAATTAGAGTTTTTAGCTCTTGATATCAATGGTAACAATTATTTATCATGGGTACTTGATGCTGAAATTCATTTGGATGCCATGAATCTTGGAGAAACAATTAAAGAAGGAAATACGACTTCTAGTCAAGAAAAGGCAAAAGCCTTGATTTTCCTTCGACATCATCTTCATGAGGGGCTAAAGACTGAATATCTTACAGTAAAAGATCCCTATGTTCTATGGCAAAGTTTAAAGGAAAGGTATGATCATCAAAAAACAGTAATTCTTCCTAAAGCTCGTTATGATTGGATGCACCTAAGGTTGCAAGATTTTAAATCAGTAAGTGATTATAATTCCGCACTATTTAAAATTAGTTCAAAATTGTTGTTATGCGGAGAAAAAATTACTGATGAAGATATGTTAGAGAAGACATTTTCTACATTTCATGTCTCGAATATGCTCCTGCAGCAGCAATATCGAGAAAGAGGTTTTAAAAAGTATTCTGAACTTATATCATGTCTTCTTGTGGCTGAACAAAATAATGAGCTATTAATGAAAAACCATGAGTCTCGACCAACTGGAGCAACACCATTCCCTGAAGTGAATGCTATAATTTCAAATAATCATGGTCGAGGTCGAGGTCGTGGTCGTGGTCGTGGTCGAGGTCGTGACCGCGGTAGAGGAAGAAATAACTATTCTTTTCATGGTAATAATTATTCAGATTTCAAGAAAATCACAAATACTGATGATCAAAGAAGAAAAACTCCACAAAATAAGAGCTTTAAAAGTGTTGAAAATCAATGCTTCCGATGTGGTATGAAGGGGCATTGGTCTCGTACCTGTCGTACGTCCAAACACTTAGTTGATCTCTATCAAGCCTCATTAAAGGAGAAAGGAAAAAATGTGGAAGCAAATTTTGCATATCAAGATGATGTATTTGACCCTTCCAACATGACGCATTTAGATGTTGCTGATTTTTTTGAGTCTCCTGAAGAGAAAATTGATGCTATTGAAGGAGTCGCAAATACTTCCTTTGATTATGATAATGTCCAAAAGTAGTTTTGTTTTAGTTTTCTCTTTCTTTTACATTTGCAAGCTAATTTTTGAATATTTATAGTACTTTTGTCTTTAATTTTTAAAATTATTATAATCATTTTTTTTTATAATGAAGAATCATGGACATTTCTCATATTTTGGCTGACTCAAAGATGAATAATGAAGACTTATGCTTGGCAGATAGTGCAACTACGCATACAATACTTAAAAATAGAAAATACTTTTCTAAATTGACAATGCTTAAAGCAAATGTCAATACAATATCAGGTTCTGCAAACTTGATTGAAGGTTTTGGAAAAGCAAACCTTATTTTACCTAGAGGAACAAAATTCACAATTAATAATGCTTTGTTCTCTAGTAAATCGAAAAGAAATCTATTGAGTTTCAAAGATATACGTCAAAATGGTTATCATGTTGAAACTAACAATAAAAATAATATAGAATATCTCTATATTACATCTATTGTTTCACATGGAAAACGTATATTGGAAACACTGCCTGCTTTTTCTTCTGGATTATATTATACACATATACGAGTAATTGAAACATACACAACAATGAACATGAAGTTCATGAATCAAGATATATTCATCGTTTGGCATGATCGATTGGGTCATCCTGGATCAATAATGATGAGAAGAATTATCGAGAATTCTCATGGACATCCATTAAAGAACCAGAAGATTCTTCAATCTAATGAATTATCATGTGTTGCTTGCTCTCAAGGAAAATTAATAATTAGGCCATCATCAGCTAAAGTGGGAATTGAGTCACCTACATTTTTAGAACGAATTCATGGTGACATATGTGGACCTATTAATCCACCAAGTGGACCATTTAGATATTTCATGGTTTTAATTGACGCATCCAGTAGATGGTCACATGTGTGTTTATTATCAAGTCGAAACCTTGCATTTGCAAGATTACTTGCTCAAATAATCAAATTAAGGGCATAGTTCCCTGATTATACAATCAAAAGCATTCGACTTGATAATGCTGGTGAGTTTACATCCCAAGCATTTAATAATTATTGTATGTCAATTGGGATAAGTATTGAACATCCTGTAGCTCATGTTCATACACAAAATGGATTAGCAGAATCATTCATCAAACGTTACAATTAATTGCTAGACCATTACTTATGAGAGCAAAACTTCCAATATCTGTATGGGGTCATGCTATTTTGCATGCAGCGTCACTTATACGCATAAGACCGACATCTTATTATAAGTACTCCCCAGTACAATTAGCTTATGGTCAAGAGCCAAATATTTCCCATTTGCGAATTTTTGGTTGTGCAGTATATGTTCCAATTGCCCCACCACAACGTACTAAAATGGGACCTCAAAGGAGATTAGGAATATATGTCAGATTTGATTCCCCATCAATTATTAGATATCTTGAACCCCTGACGGGTGATGTATTTACTGCACGATTTGCTGATTGTCATTTTAATGAGACAACTTTTCCAACATTAGGGGGAGGAATTAAGAAGTTGGAAAATGAAATTGCCTGGAACGCATCGTTATTGTCTCATTTAGACCCTCGTACAAATCAATGCGAACTGGAAGTTCGAAAAATAATTCATTTACAAAACATAGCAAACAAAATGCCAGATGCTTTTACAAATGTTAAGAAAGTGACCAAGTCATATATTCCAGCTGTTAATGCTCCATCTAGAATTGAAATTCCAACTCAGCAAGTTGTTACAACTAATGAGTCAACGGTACGCCAGAAGCGTGGTAGACCAGTAGGTTCAAAAGATAAAAATCCTCCAAAAAGAAAAGTAATCAATAGTCAAAATGACTCAATTGAAAATGAGAAGATTCAAAAAGAATCTCCAGACATGACTATTGATAAAAATGTCGAAGAGACTCAAGTATATGAAGATAACAGTGAGATCTCGATAAATTATGTAATGACAGGAAAAAGATGGAATAGAACTGATGTAGCCATAGACAACATTTTCGCTTATACTGTTGCTCATGATATTATACATGAAAATGAGGATTGTGAACCTAGATCTGTTGAAGAATGTCGCCATAGAAAGGATGGCTTAAGTGGAAAGAAGCCATCCAAGCAGAATTAAACTCACTTTCAAAACGTGAAGTTTTTGGACCTGTAGTCCATACACCTGAAGGTGTAAAACCTGTGGGATACAAATGGGTATTTGTATGTAAAAGAAATGAAAATAATGAGGTCACGAGATACAAAGCACGATTGGTTGCACAAGGATTTTCTCAAAGACCAGGCATTGATTATGAGGAAACATATTCACCTGTGGTGGACGCTATTACATTAAGATATTTAATTAGCCTGACTGTATATGAAAAGCTTAACATGCATCTTATGGATGTAGTCACAGCATATCTATATGGATCTCTGGAAAATGAAATCTATATGAAAATCCCTGAAGGATTTAAGATACCTGAATCATATAATTCAAAATCTAGAGAATTATATTCAATCAAATTACAGAGATCATTGTATGGATTAAAACAATCAGGACGAATGTGGTACAATCGTCTAAGTGAATATTTATTGAAAGAAGGTTATCAAAATAATCCAATTTGTCCATGTGTGTTTATTAAGAAATCACAATCAGGATTTGCTATTATAGCTGTATATGTTGATGATTTAAATATAATTGGAACTCCTGAAGAGCTTTCAAAGGCAATAAACTATCTCAAAAAAGAATTTGAGATGAAAGACCTTGGAAAAACAAATTTTTGCCTTGGCTTGCAAATTGAACATTTAGCTGATGGAATTTTTATTCATCAAACGACATATACAGAAAAGATTTTAAAAAGGTTTTACATGGACAAAGCACACCCATTGAACATTCCAATGGTAGTTCGATCACTAGACGTGAAAAAGGATATCTTTCGACCTCGAGAAGATAATGAAGAACTACTTGGTCCTGAAGTACCATATCTTAGTGCAATAGGTGCACTAATGTATCTTGCTAACAACACAAGACCAGATATAGCATTCTCAGTGAATTTATTTGCAAGATACAGTTCTTCTCCAACAAAAAGACATTGGAACGGAGTTAAACATGTACTCCGTTATCTTCGAGGAACGGTTGATATGGGTTTGTTTTATTCAAACAAATCAAATTTTGATCTAGTTGGTTATGCAGATGCTGGATATTTATCTGATCCACACAAAGCTAGATCTCAAACAGGTTATCTGTTTACATGTGGAGGAACTGCTATATCTTGGCGGTCTGTAAAACAGACCATTACAGCCACTTCCTCAAATCATGCAGAAATTCTTGCAATTCATGAAGCTAGTAGAGAATGTGTATGGTTAAGGTCAATGACTCATCACATTCGAGGAACATGTGGCTTGTCTTCTGGAAAATTTTTACCAACAATATTATATGAAGACAATACAGCATGTATAACCCAAATCAAAGGAGGGTATATAAAAGGAGATAGAACAAAACATATCTCACCAAAACTCTTCTACACGCATGACCTCGAAGAAAATGGCGACATTAATGTTCAACAAATTTCTTCAAAAGATAACTTGGCAGACTTATTTACAAAGGCATTACCCACATCGACATTCGAAAAGTTGGTGCACAACATTGGAATGCGACGACTCAGAGAACTCAAGTGATATATTCATGAGGGGGAGTAGAATTACTGTACTCTTTTTCCCTTGGCTATGCTTTTTCCCATAGGGTTTTTGTAGCAAGGTTTTTTTAATGAGGCAGGAAAGTATATAAAATAATGTACTCTTTTTCCTTCACTAGGATTTTTTTTCCCATTGGGTTTTTTCCTAGTAAGGTTTTAACGAGGCATTTATTTTATATAATATGGATATCTAAGGGGGAGTATTATAAATGAATATATAAATGTAGATATCCATAACCTATATAGGTTACAAAATATCATAAAACTCCCATTGAATTTGATATTGTAACATACCTCCCCATTGAATTCAATCTTGTAACATACACCATCTCATATCCTATAAATAGTGGTATATGTTACCTTTGTAATACACACCACAATTGAGTTCAATTGTCATTTCTACTTTCTTATTTCTCTCTACTTTACTACTTTTATTCTTCTTTTGTTCATTGTATTGTTCTTATTTTATAACACTATGGACTTTTTTAGTTTAAAAATATATAGGTATTCTCTTTTTATATATATAGAAAAAATAATTTTTCTCATTTATTAAGTTATTTGGCTCAATTTTGAACTATTAGTTTTTTATAACTTTGTTTGTTTATTTAAAATTCTAAAAATTTTCAAGCCAACTTTTTTTTGTGTCATAAAATGAAAATTTCAAACTCGTTAAAATTAGTTTACTAATTTGGTTTCATATTATATTTAAAAATATATTTAATTATTAATTCCAAATTTTTAATTTGTAATTTATTGTTAACAATTAATTCTAAATTTTTAATTTGTAATTTACTGTTAACAATTAATTAATGAATTAATTTATTATTTATAATCGATTAACAATTTCTTTAGGCATGAGGTTGAACTGAAAATTAGACCCAGACCTTTATTAATTCTCCAAGCAATTATTTATAAACTCCTCAAAATTCTCCTAAATTCCCAATTCATGAATTTTCATGTAAAAATATCCTAAAATACTCATTTAAACCCAAAAATACCAAAATAAACTAAAAAGTAATCAAATTGAAGAAAAAATAGTACCAAAATTACAAAATGGCTCCAATTTGGCCTAATGGGCGTGCAATGGCCGTGGGTGGGCGTGGGTGGGTGGCACATCACGAATAAGGGCGTGTTTGAGGGGCTGTCACGCGCACAAGGATGTCCTGCATTTTCCAGATTTTTATCCCAGTTTTAAATGACCATAACTTTCTCAATTCTTAACCAAATTGAGTGAAATCTATGTCCAACTCTTCATTTTGAAGTTCTCTACACATCACCTTAAGATATAAAGACCTAAAAATTGTTTGATTGTCCAGAAATCGCCTCAAGATAGAAGGTACTCCTGCTTCACGATTCCTGTAACCCCTTCTGTTCCACCTGAGAAATCATTCATGTCCTTTCGTTTTTAGGTTTTCCATTCTACAGGAAAGTTGTTAAAAATCAAATTAGCTAACTAACCGCACTAATTTTAGCTTCTAACTCTTCCTAGAAAGTTCAAACTGCTACAAAACCCAAAGATCTCTTCAGTTTCGTAATTTTTCCTACCCACTGACTTCCACTTGCAAATTCATCTACTTCCAATCATTTTTAGCTCTAACAACCTTCACAAAAGTTGTTACTAAATGAGTGAACTTACTAACCTCAAAATTTTAGCTCAAAATTCGCTCTCTACAGCTCACAATCACCCAAACACTATAGGATGCTCGAATTTTCTTTAATTTCAGACCAAGGTTGCATTTCCTTCCATTCCAACTACTCTCGGCCACAAATCCGGCAAGATCACCTTTTAACACCTTCTTCTCAGATCAAGGAGGATAAGAGTTGGGTCTCTCTGCTTCAGCAAAGGAAAAAATGAAGAGAAAAATAAGAACTTTCCCTTTTTAAATTCATTACTCCACTACCGACATGCACATTTTTCCCCTTCCTTTCTTTTCTTTCTTTTTTTTTTCTTTCTAATTCTTAATCTCAATTTTCATTAATTTAATTTCCTTAATTACCATTAATTATAATAATAATTATAATAATTTACTTATTCCTAAAATATAACGAAGGTTAAATAAATCCTTCCACCAAATTAACTTCCTTTGTGCACTTCTTTAATTTGCTAATGTTCCCTTACTCCTCCTTTAGTTTACTTAAGTAAATCTCAAGCTTAATAATTCACATAAGAATTTAGGGTTACGGTTTAGGGCTTACATTATCTCCCATCATTATTCTGATTTCTCAAATCACTTGAAGGGTTGGGGAAAAACAACTTACTTTAAGTAGAAACAGCTAACTACTTAAGAAAGTAAGTGACTGTGGAACTCATCAACGTAACCAAGAAGCTTTCCTAGACAAAGGAGTATTCTTAGGCTCAACTAATCTAGCATACATCATAGACATATGATTAATGTGGCTCAACTACTGAAAGGTAAGATTCATTTGAGATTAGGAGCATGAACTAAGCAACTAAGCAAGAACTCGACTGATTGATAAAAAGTTTTTCGCAACCCTCTTTTCTTCGTTTGAACACCTTCAACTTCATTAGCTTGCATCTAACGTCCTCCACTCACACCCACTATTTCACTTCACTTATTGCTTTCTTGTCTACTTTTTACACAACAACTTCACATTATTTGATAAACCACAACAAGTTAGACATCTCTTCACACAACATCATTAGCAAAAAATCCCCATGTTTGACCTTGGTTCTCACCAAGAAATCTTGCATGTAGTTTATACTTGGGCTTAAAGTAGGAAAAACTTGTCATACATAGTGCATGATCAATACATACATTCCACAATCAACAAGTTTTTGGAGCCGTTGTCGGAGATTTTTACGGCTAATTTGTGTTTGATTTGTCTGATTTCTGTAGGACTGTTTGATTGTAGGTGTATTGCAGCTTCCGCTAGGAGGTTTCAAACAATATATGAGTGATGGTACGACACCTTGTTGGCTTTTTTACCATTAATCTCAAATTAATTAATTAATGTTTTGATGATGACAAACCTGCTTTTATTTATTTAAGTGTTTGAAGTGTCCATTGTGTAGAGCTTGAAACAACGATTCCAACACAATTTGAATCACCCAAATCGGAGTTCAAACGAAGAATATATGGCCAACAAAAAAAGACCGATGTCGATGACGTGGCGGCCAAATCATCAAAGTAGGCCTACTAAAGGATGACAAGTGGAGCAACGATAAGCGATACATGGGGCTTTTGATTTTTAAATTGGGTTTTAAAAGAAAATAAATTTAATATTATTATATGTTTGTGTCTAACAACTAGTTTTGGACACATAGTGGGCTTTTACTTTTTGTTGGATTTTAAAAGAAATGGTTTTAGAAAATGATATATATTATTATATTATTTTTTGTTTGTGTCTAACGGCTAGTTGATTCAAAAAGAAGAAAAATCTATATCATTGATTTTTCTTTTTCAAGATCTAATGGTCTAAATTAAATGTGGTTTTCACCTACCCATCTCTTTTTAAACACTTCATCTTCTCCAAATTTTTAACAATAATTTCACATCTTTTCACAATCCTCCATAATTCATTAAGCTTTCATTGTTGCTCTCTCCAAACTTCAATTTTCTTCTTTTCATCTAATTCTTGAGAGAGATATATTGTATTGTGAGGATTGATTTACTGAGCGTTTCAAAATTTGTAAATCCACTCTATTTAGAGAGTTTCTCAAGTGCGTTCTTTAATTTTTCCAAACATTTTGTAAGAGTTGCTCTTGATCCCCAAAAAAGAGCAGTTATAATGGTTCGATTCTAATTCGTGAAAAGGATTGAGTTTGCCCTTAAACTCACAAAAAGAGCGGGGTAGTGGTTGGGCTCTAATTGGTAGAAAGAGTCATGGATCCTTATTCAAAATCCCAATAGGCGCTTGGAAAAGTGGATGTAGGTCGAGTTTGACTGAACTACTATAAAAAATTTTGATGTTCATTTCTCTATCCATATACTACTTTAATTTTGCAATTAATGTGTTATTATAGTTTACATGAAATTAATTGCACGTTTGAATTCTTGAAATCAATTGCTCATATTTGTTTATTTTGATTGGTAGTACTTAAAACTCCATATTATTTACCAATCTTATTACTAAAATTAAATAGGGTGGCTAAAAGTGTTAGTTTTAATTTCTTGATTACTTTGGGTTGATTTCATGAGTTCAATATTGACCTTGAGATTGAGCGAACCTTCCGTAGAAGGGCGAGAAGAAACCCACACAGACGATAGAGAAATAGAAATATGGTTGATCAATAAGAGAATATGAACGCACTGAATGAAGCCAACAACAATCAAGCCAACGCACAACCTAATCCAATTCTGATGGTACACAATGATGATAGACCGATGAAAGAGTATGCGCCGCCAAACTTATATGATTTTTCTCTAGGTATCTCGTGTTGAGTCTTTGAGGGAACAAAGTTTGAGATGAAACCAGTGATGCTGCAGATGCTTCAAGTTGTTGGCCAATTCAAAGGAGCAATGGGTGAAGACCCCCATGCTCACCTGACTAGTTTTATGGAAATATGCAACACGTTTGATCTACCGGTCATTACACCTGAAGGAATCAGACTCACGCTATTTCCATTTTTGTTGTGCGATGAGACTAAGCAGTAGGCTTACTCCCTTGAGCCTAGCAAGATTACTACATGGGAGCAGATGGTTGCAAGATTCATGCAATGATATTTCTGAAGGAATTGAATTCCCAACGAAAACGATTTATCGCGTTATGGTTTTAATAACTCAATTATGAATTTCAACATAACAGAGAAAACAAAAGAGAACAGGATAAACAACATGCAAATCAAAAAGAAAAAACTTAAAAGGAAGAAGAAATTGCTTAACCTTGACGAATTTTCTACTTTTCGTAATTTCTTTTGTGATCATGAACGTTTCATAAACAAGAACAAAAGGGACAACACCACCAATGTGAACTTACTATTCTCAAGGTTATCAAGTCTTGGATACGTGGGTTCCAATGTACTTGGTAAGGAAAACTTTGTGAGAGAGGAAACACCAAAGATTCCAGTATAAGAATTTTTCTATGAAGAAGAAATTTATCTTCTTCCATTCCACCTTTTGTAAGAGAGTGGGAGGGAGTTACATAACTCCCTCTCCACTATATGAAGATAACGGGAGTTATCTAATTAATTTAACGTTAATTATTAAATAAAATTAATAATTAAAATTGAATTAACAAATATAAATATATTAAATATAATTTAATATATATATATATAATTTAATATATATATATATATATATATATATATATATATGTATGTATATATATAATAGATTAATTAACAATTATTTAATATCTCTCACATAACCTATAGTTTAATATGAATCATATTCATTATTTTAAAAAAATCATATTCATATAAATTTTAACCTATAGTTTCTATGTGAATCTAATTCATATTATAAAGTTTAATTTTGCATCTTGTACAAAAATTAACTTTATATTATAATGTATTATTATACATTATTTAATTGTATCTCATACAATTAATTCCCTAAACTTAATTTGAACAATTCAAATTAAACGAAGACAGTTGATGATCATCTTAACCTATATGAGCTAGCAAGTGGACCTAATGGACCTATCAGTTTGAAGCCCCAATGATACGAAATTAGTTAATTAAACTCCTTAATTAAACTAATCAAGATTCATTAACTATCGGTCACTCCAATAAAGACCGAAAACTGCACTCTTCTTACTGTAGATATATTTATATGACTAAGGATATAATCAATCAACAACGAGTTGAACCTTCACAAATTGCTCGTAACAACAGCTGAGTCAAATTACCGTTTTACCTCTGTGTTACCTCTAACTCCTTAAGCACCACTGATCCTTCTAATGAACAATTTAATCATAGTCTAACTATGAGCTAGACTCCTCTCTGGCTAGTGAGAGGATGAGGCGCCTCATTGTTTAAGACCTGGTATCAGCTCTTAAGGGAGTAATTCATAAGATGTGAATTCCTTTTTGTACAGTTGAGTTCCCAGCTGCCTGCTCGGACAAATCCCCAAAGTGGTAGACTTATTGAGTCGGCAAACCTGGTCACTTTCACCCATACAAATCAAAGAATTTTCATCACAGGCAAGAGTTTACAATTGACTTAGGATTAAGGTCAAGTCACCTATGATCATCTTAATGAAATGTAAGTCTCATTAAGCAACATTGTTAATACATGAGATTAATCATTTCGCGGTCTGGTCTTATATATGTTTTACATATACAGGATACCTCCACTCACATGTCTCCACATAAACATTTAGGATATAAACGTTTGTGACACTTTACAACACTTCACTACAAGAAATCTGGGCTTTGATGTCGGTTGAAAAAACTAAAAATTGATGTATAATGTCGATTTCTTTAAAAAAAAAAGTGGATCTTTAATGTCGGTTTTAAACCAATATTGTAGGCTTACCTATAATTTCGGTTTAAAACCGACATTGTAGATGACCCTCTCTTTTGAATCTCACACAATCTTTTAATCTTCATTTCTTTGTTTCCCTCCTTCCCAATTTTCATTTCCCTCTTAAATTTCGTTTTCCTCCTCCCTAAATTATCAATTACAAAATAAAGATTATATATATATATATATATATATATATATATATATATATTTATTTATTTATTTATTTTTGTTTTTTAGTAAAACAAAAAAAAAAAAAAAAGAAGAGATCAAACCCTTCTGCACGCCGCACAATCCATCCCCCATCCCTTCTTCTTCTTCTTCCCATCCCATCTTCTTCTTCTTCTTCTTTTTCTTTTTCTTTTTCTTCTTCTTCTTCTCTCCATCCAAGCCTTCAGCCATTGCGTCTGCCTTGCAGCCGTTGGTTGAGCCGTGTCGACCATCGTCCCTCAGCTCTGCACGCCGCACGACCCTCTCAATCTTCGTCGAGTCGTGTCTGCCGTCGTCCCTCAGATCGACTTCCAATAACTAACATGACATCTCACCATCTTCGTCGATCTCCGTTCACATGTTCATCTGGCAGCTTACATAGTTCGAGTTTCGTTCCTAGTTTCATGCAGATCTGAAACGTCGACTTCTTCCAGCGCCGACAAGGTTTGTTTTATGTAGGTTAAAGTCTTTCAAGCTTTGTTTTTGGCCCCATTTTTTAAGTTTTAAGCCCAAAGAGGTGACCTTTAGCCTACAGAGGTCGAGATGCTACAACCATGAAGAAAGGGGTGACCTTAAGTTTGAACAACTCAACTCTTTTGATTTTCAGCAATGTTTTCCTCTTTCTGTGAGATTCAATTCTAACTCACCCCAAGTTGACTTTAGTTTTACATTACCCACTCCCTAATAACTTCAAATATGCAAGAGTAAGCTTATTTTGAAACCAACTAGCAATGTTTAAGGCTTTTTGGGTAAGTTTAATAAGTATTTAGCTTACTTTGAATCCTTTTCAAACTAGATTAATGTGTTTTAGAATTGTCCCTAACACTTGAGAACTACTTATTGTAGGTTCATACTAGTTTTGGACTCCTTCGTACTCATTTCAGCAAAGAACTAAGGTCTTTTTGGTAAGATTTAGGTGGTAAAAGTATCTTTTAGACTTTTTTGAACCCTTATAAATTGTTGTAAATTAATTTAAAACCAACTAGCAAGATTTTGGGACTGTTTGACACTACAACAAATATCACATACGATAACAGGCCAAAAACGCTATCATAGACTTTTCATAGCGTTTTAAGAGACGCTGTCATAGGCGATCTTATGGAAAGTCCTACACTTTTGATAGCGTTTTTTGCCTCCTATAACATGTGCAATAAAAAGTCTATTTTTTATTGCAGAATTATCATGCTATGGAAACATTTTATAGCGTTAGTAAGAAAACGCTATGTTTTTGCTTTTATAGCGTTTTTAATAGCGTAAAAAAAAAATGTTGTCAAAACTATTTTATAGCATTTTTAATGGCTTGTTAAGAAATGCTAAGATAACCATATTATAGCGTTTTTAATAGCATGAAACAAATGCTATTAAAACTTTTTTATAGCATTTTTTATAACATGTAAAAAACGATATTGTAACCCTTTTATAGCATTTTTCTCCACGGTATCATAGCCGATGTTATTGAAAGTCAATGTTATGGAAAATACTTCACTTTCGATTGCAGATTTTTTACATTTTATAGCGTTGACAAAAGTGCTAATTTATATCCCATAACATTTTTTTATAGCATTACGAAATGCTCTCAAAACTTTTTTCTATAGCATTGAGAGTGATCCAATAAAAAACCTATATAGCTTTAAGTATTATTTTTTGTTCACATTTTGTTGCTCTTTTACCATATATGATAAAAAGTTAAATTTCATTTAAATGTACACAGAATCTTCAAAGTTCTAACATATAAAAATGAAATACTACATATTAATCCCAAAAGTTAATTTAACCAACATCTTCATGCTTAAAATACAACATATATATGAGTTAGCTCCAAATTCATACAATCCCATAGAAATTGAGTACATATAATCCAAAAAAAAAAAAAAAAAAAACATGCACATAACCAAAAGTTTACACGATCAAAAGTATATTCTAGTTTTCCTACTTTGAAAAGCATCCAATACAATTATATACTTCTCATTATATGTTGCATGTGCCGCCACTTCAATCACCTAATAAAAAACAAAAACACCATGATTTTTAGCTTATTTAATACATCAATTGTAACACCCCCAAATTAATTGGTGTTAAGTGTTAATAAATTAATTGGTCGGATGTAATTGACGTTGGTTGCACCTAAGATTTAATTATGAAATTGATTATTATTTAGTTTGGAGAAGGAAAAGGAATAACAACAATATTTATGTTTATGGATTTGGGGATATTATTGTTATTATATTTTAATTAATACATATATTATTATTATAATATATTATAATATATGTTATTATAATAATATATTTATTAATTAAGACTTAGGGTTGCGTGCAAAAGAAAGAAAGAATTTCTTTCTTCTTCTTCCTCGAGTCACGCCAACGCCCGTGAAGTTCCAGCCGTGAGTTTTAGCCGCTGCCGCAACGCCCGTGAGTTCCAGCCGCCGCCGTCGCTCGTGCCGTCGCCGTTCGTAGCCCGACGATCAGATCCGCGCGCTGCCGCTAGCCTGACGATCAGATCCGCGTGCCGCCGCTAGCCCGACGATTAGACCCGCGCGCCGCCGCTCGTTTTTGGCAAGGTAGATCCGACACCGCCGCTCGTTTCGTGCCGTCGCCGTCGCTGCCAGGTCGTCCGCCGCTCGCTTCAGCCGCGCCTTGCACCAGATTCACCCGCTGCCGACGAGACGCCGCGCCTGCACCAGGTTCGTTCGCTGTCGACCCCGACGCAGCGCCATCTACTCTCAATCCATCCGCCGCTTCTCTGAGCGAGTCGCCGCCGCTGCCGATGGTGCTCCAGCCGTCAGTTCTGGTGAGTTCCTGTGAGATAAACCAATTTGGATTAAATTTAAGGCACCCAGTACGATTGTTCTAGGTTGAAGACTGGAAAGGGTGTGGCCGTCGTTGGGTTGTTTGGAAGGCCGAAGTATTGGTAATCAATAGAATTTCTGTATATTTTGTTGAGCATGAATTATTGGTTCTAATTAGGCTTGGGGTTGTGTATAGGTTGGTTCTGGGTTCAGGGGCTTCGCACCTCTGACGTAAGTGGTGGTTCTATTGCTGGGCTGGCCTTTAGGCCAGGCCTCAGTTTGTCTCAGCACTATTTTATCGCCCTGATTTTAGCATGCATGCTTAGGACCCTTGCCTATTGAGAATTTGCTAGTTGTATACGTGTGTATGTCTAGCCGCTTGCTATGATTATTAAGTATGTATGTATGTATAATTAAGCCTCTGTGTTGTCCCATGCTAAAAGTTGTGAATCGTCAGGTTCACCTTCAGTTTTGACGGTGTGCCATCAGACCACTAGACATGCGTGGACCGACGGGTTCACCTCCATGTTCGTTAGTGTGGGTGATCAGGCTCATACTTGAGCGTGCCCTCAGGCTGCTAGGCATGGTGACGGGGCAGTTTGTCCATGTATCCAGAAATCCCAGATCCCAAGTTTTTATACTCACCCCGTAAAGGCAGAAACGGACTGGACGGACTGGACAGGAAGAATCCGTGACCGGGCCAATTAGGGATTAGTTTGAGCTTCCGCGTTCTACTTACCCATGTTTTCTCTGTTTTGTCGTACTTGAGTCGTTCATTTCTTGTTTTATTCTATTTATTTCACTTGTTAAGTAATTTGGTTCAGTGATTCCTTTGTTGGTTAGGGGTACCCCGTTCATGGTTTAAACTTTGTTTCTTTTGTAAAGGATTTTGGATTATTTAATTGAATTATTTATTTTAAAATTTCTTGGATTTTAGTCAGTTGTACAAAGGGTGTCACGTTGAGTGTATGCATGCATGAAGTAGCGACTTTTGAAAGTCGGGTCGTTACACAACATTGCAAGTTGACAAAAAAAATTTGCTTACACATTTTGACTTTATCAGCTGGCCAAGCAATAGTGGTGCCTAAGGCATCAACAATGATAACCATGTCAGAAGTAGGCCTCCATAAAAATGTTTCAGGCTTCCTTACTGTATCAACCCACACACGCACTGCATTTGGACCAAGAGGGATATGATGAATCAATGTCTTTGGATCATTAGAAGACCATCTTCCTACAGCAATTACTTCTCCAGAGCCAGGCCAATCTAGAAGCATGCACTTTTAGGGGCATTGATTGTAACACTCTTTCCCAATATAAAAAAACAAAATGTCAAACAATAGTAATTTTGAATACAATATGTATAGAAACATTAAGTACAGTGACATTATTAGAATTTTGTTCATCCAACTTTACCTTATATATATATATAGAGAGAGAGCATTATTAACATTTAAAGTTTAAAACAATAATTTTAAATTATTAAAAAAGAGTTAATAATAACATACCTTCTCATTCAATAAAGAAGGTACCACCGTCTTCAACTCAACCACATCGGACTCTAGTTGAGAGCACTTGTTTTCAAGAGATGTAATAGTCTTGTCTTTTTTAGTTGATATGGATAACATTGACCTAGTCACCCCGAATCCTAATCCTCTTATATGACCACAATCAGGACCCAGATCAAGACCAAAAACTTTACTAATTGCATCATCAACCACATTAGTCGAATGAGTCATTGCTTCTTCTTGATTAGTATTTTCCTCAATACGCTCCTACAAAGTTAAGAGAGTCATAACAAACATATATAATATGACACAACCAAGAATAATCTTACTCCTAAAATGAGGAGGGGGAGGTAAGAAGTAGTTCAACATTGTGCACAACTTATAGTTAATGGAGCTAACAACCCAAGAGTCTAAATCCTATAATCCAAGTAATTTAGAATACTCGTTCAAATCATTGGGGGGAGGGGGGGGGGGGGGGGGGGGGAGAGGGAGGGGAACTAAGATTCATAAACCCAATAAGATCTTAAAAAGTGCCTAAGTGACACTTTGAGGACCAAAACAACCTATCAAGTTTCTAAAAGTCACTTTGACTCTCAAAATCGACCAAAAAATTCCTAAAGAGTGTGAAACTACCACTTTAGCTTTGAAATCGACCTAAAAAGATCTTAAAAAGTGTCTAAGTGACACTTTGAGGATCAAAACAACCTATCAAGTTTCTAAAAGTCACTCTGACTCTCAAAATCGACCAAAAAGTTCCTAAAGAGTGCAACGACGTTTTAGCTTTGAAACCGACCAAAAATATCCTAAAAAGTGTCTAAGTGACACTTTGATGCTCAAAACAACCTATCAAATTTCTAAAAGTTACTTTGACTCTCAAAATGGACCAAAAAGTTTCTAAAGAGTGTGAAACTAACACTTTAGCTTTGAAACCGACCTAAAAAAAGCTGAAAACATTAAAGCGAAATTAGATCCTTACTTTCAAAGCATTTGCTCCTTTATCCATCAAATTAAGCTTGGTCAACACCCCAAACGATCATTCATCTAAGGAAAGGATAGAGAAAGATAGATATAAACATGCATTATAGAAACACTTGCATATGAGGTTGCAAGATTTATTCATAACTGGAGACAAAGGTAGAAAACATGCTTGTGAATCAACTACTTAAGAAAGCTTAATGACATCAGATATTCCAATATCTTGATTAGTTGGAGTTATAACCAAAATGATGTTTGGCTGTAATCATGATTTCAATCATCCATAAACAGCTCACAAAACTTCAATTTGCTGAAAATTTCAAAATAAATAAACATTGAACAAAGCAAAGCAATTGAATAACAAACACATGTGTTTTTTATAAGTACGTTGAATAACAAATCCATACATTTAATATAATATGATTATAGTTTAAACTGACTTAAGTTGTCCTCCTTTTGAATTTGTTTTCTAATATTTAGCATAACTACGAATTCTAACACAAACTTAATTTCTTTTTGGAGTGCAACTTAAACTCATCCTGCAACCAAGCATGTAAGGTATCAACATCAAGTAAACTTGAAGGTTATATTTGTATGAACTTTGATTGCTCATACTCAGAAACACAATGTAACTTGCAATAAACCAATTGACACACCAAGTTTCTAGTCTTAATATCAGTGTTTGTATTTAAGTGTAGACTAAGCTAAGGACAACAAAAAGAAATCAATGGGGGTGGAATCACTATTTATTAGCTAATTTTTCAAAAATTAAAAACAAAAACTAAATGGTTATCCAATAAGGTCTTAGCTACATCATAAAATTTCTCAACGTTTTCCTTACCTTATTAAAAGAAATAAAAATTGTTTAACAAAAGTCGAAGTTGTAAAACGAAAAAAAGAATCAAAGTAATTATTGTCACGTGAATATCATATAGTTGTGTAATAGACATCAAAAAGTGCATAACTAAATCTTTACAACTCTTGATCTATAGATAGTTCATGAATTAAAATTTTTCAATATAGCCCAAAAACATAATAACACTAATACAATGTTTAAGCATTTAAAAGCTACTTGAGAGAATAAAATATGAAAAAAATAAAAATTGTTCTTCAAAAGCTTTAGATTTATAAAGTGGCCACCCTGTATAAATGAAATAGAAAAACAAGTAAGATTGAAATTGTCAGTTGGTATCAGAGCCTAAGTTTTTAGGTTCTGTAGACTGACTTATTATATAAGTCCAGAATGTTTCTATGGCCCATCAACGGATTCTTCGTCATCGCCAGGTATGCCTTGCAAGTAAAGTTTTTATGTAAAGTTGTGCATTAAAATATTTGTTTAGCTTAAATGCACCCACTATGTTCTAATGCTAGGTCAATGACTCGATAGAAGTTATTATGAGTTGATTATTCAGCCATGGTATTATTGAAAAGAAAAAAAAAATTATTTATAAGGTCACTTGGCGCTAGTTTATCCCATGAAAAAACTGTCAGAAAGGAACATATACTTCAGTCCAGAGATCTTAAAACTTGATGAAACTAAGTGGAGTTATGACAGTTAAGGAAGAAAAGTATGTACCTGTTAAGGCAGTGAATAAAATATTCCAGACAAGAATTCACTAAGGATCAGTGTTATGTTTTTGCATTGGAAAAGGAGATTAGTGGTACCAAAACCGCACGACACACAGTTAGGTACAAGATTGAAGTTGCTTTGTAGATAAGAAAGAAAAGAAAAAGAACTATAGATTTATTAAAGGTTTCGAGATATTAGAACCAAACATTTCAGGAGAAACTTTGGAAAGAATGGATAGGATACATGATCAGTTTTGTGGTACTGAAGATTTGTGGTTTGAGTAAGGTGTGTGTTTTGGGTTCTTCAGGTCGTGCCTAACAAAGATGGAAAATTACTAGTTGGAGTACAAGTGATATTATGAAGAATTCATGGTAAAACAAAAGTAAAATGAATTCGTCAAGAATAACCATGATGGTTGAAAACAAAATATTGATTTAAAATGAGAAAATAAGTTGTTTGGATTGAATTCTTGTTTCTAAGGTACTTGGGTTGGATCTATGTTTTGTTGCGAGGAAAAGACTCAAGTTTATTTACCTATGCCAAGAGGAAAGATAAGTGTTTGGAGTTCAAAGGCAATGTTAACTTGCGCAGAATACCCTATTAATGTTTTAAGGTTGAAAATGAATGATAGATTATGAAACGGTTATAAATAGTTACATATCTTGGTATAGAGATTATGTTTCACTTGAAAAAGTGAAAAGAGCACCTTAATTTTTGTTTCAGTCTTACCAAAGATAAGTGGGAGGAAAAGTATTTAGAATAGGTTTTGTTATTTTGAGAAGATACAGAAAATTAATGTTTTGGAAACTACAAGTACATAAGTCTAGTTTGGCGTGTTAAGAAGGGATATAAATGTTTACTAGCCTTGGTGTGGTATAAGCAATACTGTTACTACTTGCAACTTTAGACCTTAGTATTTGGTGGTTGAAAGGATGACTTGCTTAAGCTATTGATCGTGGAACTCAGTATTAGCATAAGAATTATCTTCTAAAAATAAAAGATTAAGCACAGACAGTCAAGCGTTGGAAAAGTGCTTGATAAACTTCTTTAAAATATAAAGATGTTGAAGAAAATAATATTTTATGTGAGGATTTTTGGTAACAGTAATTGCCAGGAACTATGGAAATGGAAGGTCTAAGCTTGGTTAGAGGATGATAAATCATTGAAGGTATTAGTAAGGTTTGAAATTTTTTTATTTTGGGCGCAAATTAGAATAAGAAACTGGTATAACCATCAATTTGATTGAGGAGTGAAAGTAATTTAACTTCAACTGAAGAACAAGCGGCACACACGTTAAGGTTGAGTAATTAATTTAGATTTTTTAGGATGGCCACTAGCACAAAAGATGAACTTGAGAATAGAACACTTTCATTCCTAAGGTTGCTTACAGAGTGATGCTAGCAGAGTTGAATAGCAAGTCACAGATACATGAACTATTTATAGAAGTTTTCCAGACGCCTTAATGTTTAGCCTCTGGGCACACTAGTCTTGTATGTTAAGAAAAGAGTTAATGTGCTCAAGTATCAGCTATATTAAGAGTTGAGTATGGTAACGTAGCCAAGTTGCAGAAGAATGTCAGGATCATTAAGTGTCGAATCCTGGTCTGAATCCTGGGCTTGGGGCGTTAACTTTGGTGTTTTATGTGTATATGATTTGTTGATGTAAAACTCTGTTATTATATATATATGAATTACATGTTAGACAGATAGCGGTGATTTAACTCCCATCACGCCTCATGTTACGATACCGTGAATCGACAGGTTCACTTCCATATTTGACGGTGTGCCATGAGGCCACTAGACATGACGTCGTGTACCATCAGGTTCACTTCTATGTTTTGACGGTGCGCCATCAGGCCACTAGACATGTGTGAACTGACAGGTTCACCTCCATATTACCATACCGTGGCCATCGGGTTCACTTTCATGATTTTGACGGTGCGCCTTCAGGCCACTAGACATGAGTGGCTGGGCGGGCAGGTTATCCACTTAGATGTTCACCAAGAACAGTAGTATCAGAATGCATGCGATCTCGATAATGGGGTCACTTACTGAGTATTTTTATACTCACTCTTTCTTATGTTACAACTTTCAGGTAAAGGCAATGACAGACAGGCGAATGACAAGAAGAATCCATGACCGTGTCATTGGGACCAATCAATGTTTCCACTCATATTTTTATGTTTTCATGTTTTTAAATTCCAGTCTGAATGTTTAAATTAGAAATTTTGGTTTTGTATTATTAGAAGTTTTATGCAAAGCTCACAGTTTTAGTTTTATAATTTTTAGGGGTACCCCGATCCAAGATTTTTAATAATTTAAATTTAATGAAGTTATTTATTTTATAAATTTCTTTGATTTTAGTCAAATAAATGAAAAGTATCGTTTTGAGATGTATGCATGCATGAAGTAACGACCTCTAGAAAGTCAGGTCGCTACAGAAATGCCCCAAGTTATAGCAAGTTTATTAGGAGTCGTTACATCCAAAGAAAATAAGTAAATATTTCATAATTCAAAACATTTTTTGGTTTATCAATTGAAACCATTTAAAACCACCGGCAAAAAGAAGAACCACATTCACAACACTTACCAATAATCATCAATTAGTCCAGCCATCAAATACTACTACCAGACAATGGATACTTTCATATAAGCCCAACAACATTGATTATGACAACCAATACTCACAGATTGCAACAAATATGTATGAATTAAATAATACTGATTTTTTTCAATAAGTATCAAAGTCCCACAAGAGTGAAATAATCAATGTCTCCCTTGAATGATATCATCCATGTTCACAAGTTCATATATTCTTTGTTTGTTTCTTCTCTATTTCAGTTGCAAGTATGGTCTTGTGAAATTGTTTCACCACCAAAATTGCAAAAATCCATCTCCCATATCAACCCCATAATGGCCCCTGGCCCTAATTCAAAATGGAAAAAGCCCCATCTCCAACATAAACCCTCGCATCCCCCAATTTGAAAATGCCAAAAAACTCATCTCCAATTTGAGCCCTTAATCCCCTAAATTGAAAATGACAAATAAACCCATACCCAAAATCAGCCCTTGATGCCTCCAAATCGAAAATGACAAAAACTCATCCCAAAATCATCCCAAACCCACTCATTCAAAATTGAAATAAATGGATGTGACTAGATCGCAATAATAAAGCAAAATAAAATCACAAAACTTACCCCAAAAAAGACTGAAGTCGGGGTCTTAGATGAGAGCCAAGTCGTGGGGGCCGAAACATTGAAACGAAGCCATCAACTCACCGAAACTGTACAACAAACAATCCAAGTTTTTAAACCCATAGCCTCATTTCTGAGATTTTGAGAACCACCGAGTGAGTCTTCGACTGCCGTTTTGGTTTGTATTCCTACCGATTTAGGTTTGGAACTCTGCCAGTCGTTGCTTTTGGGACTGCGGAGGGCATCTATATAACCTGAAAAAAATATTTTCAGAAAACGTCTTTGGGACCGAAATCAATGGATTGTCCAGGAAGAAGAAGGGGGAGAAGGAGGAGAAAGAAGAAGAAGAGGAAGAAGACATCAAAGGTGGGAGAGGAGGAAGAAGAAAGAGAACTGGGAGGAGCAAGACTGAGCCTTCAAAAGTTGCTCTTGAGGGAAAATGAAATATAGAAAGTGAGAAATAACTTTGACCGCTCATATTTCTGAAAAATTGAGCGCCAACATTTCCCCCATTTTTTTTTTCTTTTTCGCTTTTTCTTTTATAGCAGTTTTTAATAAAAGCTATGTTAAAATGTTATAAAAAGTCATATTTGTTGTAGTGTGAGTAAGTTTAGTATGTATTTAGCCCGCTTTAAATCATTTCAAACTAGATTAATGTGGTTTTTAATTGTCTCTAATAGTTGAGAACTATTAATTGTAGGTTCAAACTGTTTTCGATTCCTTCCAACAAATAAGTTTGTCTTTTTTAGGTAAGATTTAGGTGGCAAAGTTTCATTTAGATTTTTGTTGAACTTTTACTAAATGCTATAAATTAGTTTAAAACCACTTAGCAAAGTTTTGGGGTTGTTTGGATAAGTTTAGTAAGTATGTAGCCCGCTTTGAATAATTTTAAACTAGATTAGCGTGTTTTTTGGACTCCTTCGTACTCGTTTCAGCAAATAAGTAAGTAGAATTCTAAGTGAGCTTTGACTTTAGGACATTTTTTTATTGCTTTAAGAATCTTTCAAATAGCTTAGGAGCACTTTAGAACGTTAGGTAAGTAGAATTCTACTTGTTGGGTTTTCTTTTTGTGCTAGCATGTTCGATACTTTAATTTGGTTATGTATATAAAATTGTTGTGATTTGATATAGTTGAGCACGCCAAACTGTACATCAGCTTTTGGTTATGTATCATTAGCTTCCTAAATGTAGCTTTCTAATACATTTAGTGTGTTAAAAAATCACAAAGTTGTTGGATGCTTTATTGTTGAGTTTGAGTTCTTTCTTACTCCACTTATTTTTATACTAAGTTGGGTTTGAGCAATCTATTGATATAATCTTGATAGTTTCATTGGTTAAACAAATACTTCTTAGATAATGAAGTTCATTAATCTTTTTGTTTGTAAATTCTGAGGTTTGCGAATAGTGCTTAATGATCTACAATTGATTCACAGTTTTCTCCTCCCTTTTCTGGTTCTGAATTATGCTGTCAAATTCACAAGTATCAATTAATTTCAATAGCTAACGATCTTGATTCACTGTTTCCAGTTTCTAACTTCTATCACATGTCAGGTGGTTTTAGTGTGAACTCTATATTGTTGCAGACTTGTAATTATACTAAGAATAATTGTCTTATGTGTGCTTTCTATATGCAGTTTTGTGTGCGTGAAGTCATGCTAAATAGCACTTGAATGTTATTAGTTGCTATTATACATAAGTTTGTTTTCAGATGAGTTTATGTTCATGAGTTTTGTTACTTTGTTCTCGTGTACTTAGCTTACATATAGTTTTAAGTAAAATGCCTCTATACTAATTTTCTTTTCTTGATGGCTTCATATATGTAGGAATTAGCATATTCAGACACCATCCAGTAAGGATTGTATTCAGTTGGGTAAGTTTCAGTGGGTGAGATTACTTTTGCATATAGCTTCTTATGGTTCACCTATGAAGCACAACATTTTGATTTAGGCAATGTGTTCATGTGCGACACTATGATTATTTGGGCAAATATTGAACACTTTTAGTATAATAAACATGCGCCACATGCTTGGTTGGCATTTTCATAGTGAAATGCAAAAGAATGCATAAACATAATTAACTTTTAATTTATTCGTTGAATTATTGTCAAGCATGTCTAAGGATGAGTGGTTTAGTAGTAGTTGTTCTATGGAACATTTGGGCCATACTATTCAAAATGTAAGGCTTTGCTATCCAAGTTTTGGTGTAACTTTGTTGTGCATAATTGCAAAAACCTCTCAAGCTGGCGATTTTATTTATTGTCTCTTTGTGATATCCACATCATGTATGTGTAAGTTATGTTTTTATTTAAAATGTAAGGTAGTTTCGATATGCTAAGAAAATGTATGTTTTTTTTTTTTTTTTTGCAGGGAAAACCTCCAGATTGGCAAGATTATTTTGTCGGCATGACAAGATTCAATTGGCGATTATTTTAGTTTTGTTGTTCTTGTTTTTGCTGGATGTATCTATATGACCCTCCAAAGTTGACAACCAACACTCTAGATCTTTAGGTTTCAAAGATTTATGTATAATATATTGGTCAAGATAACTTGTTGATAGGTTAGTTAGACAATTTTTCACTTCCTTTGTTGTGAATAAGATAATTTTTTGTGTTTGTTTAAAGTTGAGTTGTATATATAAAAGTAATTAAGATTTTATTTTGTGCATTTACAAGTAAAAGAGTATTATTATTGTTTCTTAAAAAAAAATATATATTATTGATTTGCACGTGCGTATGCATATATATATATATATATATATATATATATATATATATATATATTAATAACAAAACGATGACAGACATTTAATATCAGACAATTACTGACCAAAAGCAGGTGAAAAACTGACATTGAAGATGATGTTCAATGTCGGTCGAAAACCGATATTAAAGATAACTGGAATTGAAATTTTGGTCATCTAAATGTCGGTTTAAAACTAACATTAAAGACAACCGACATCGAAGACCTTTTATAACATGATCTTCGATGTCGGTTGTCAACCGACATTGTACCCCTATAATGCCTGTTTTAAACCGACATTAAAGCCCAGTTTTGTACTAGTGTTTGTAACAATCACAAAGTGGCCGTAACCGTAGTGTTACTAGGATAAGGTACTGATTGCCTTAAAAATATGGTGTCGTTAATACATAAATTTGGGAATCAAAACAATTTATAAACCTATTTCAAGCAATAAACTCTAAAAAGTAGTAGAGATGCAAGAAAAGGGATTGTTCCTCAGGGATCTATCGAACTAAACATACAATTGATTAAACTTACTTATTATGGATGGGGGGTTTGTAAAACAAAATAAAATGTGCAAGCATTTAAAGAATTCAAGAATGAGACTATTTTTGTGTTTTTATGATTATTGAGAGGAGTAATTTCATAAAAGATATGACTAATGTTAATCAAGATGCATACAATTCTATCATGGTTCAAAAACAATTCAATTTCACCAAGAGTGCACAACCTATTAAGATTTCCTTCCTAAATGTCTTAATTCACCAAATTAAGCCAATTTTAGGGATTTAATCTTAATAGCCCTAAGTAATTAAACAAGATTCTATCTTCTTTAATCCTAAGATCAATTCTTGAATCTCCTTAGCGGCATTCAAAACTTAAATTAAAAATGCATAACGTGCAAATGTTTTCATTGTTGTGACGAAATAGAAGACAGATAACCTCTCTTCTAAGTCGATTTATGGCCTAATTCAACTAGTTCAAGCATGCTCAATTCAAATTGAGCATCCTTCTTTCACCGGCTTCCTTCAAGTTCAAGTTGTATTGCTTAACCGCCAAAAACGCCTTATGTTCGACCTTAACCAGAAGATGGCACACCTTACCATAAATGAGTTGATACCGTGTAGTTCCAATTGGAGTCTTGTAGACGATCTGATATGCCCACAAGGCTTCATCCAATCTAAGGCTCTAATCCTTCCTACTAGGGTTGACGGTCTTTTGAAGTATGCTCTTAACTTCACTATTTGACACTTCGTTGTCCGTTGGTTTGAGGATGGTAAGGAGTTGCCACTCGATGGTGAACCTCAAACTTCTTGAGAAGTGCTTCAACGGTTCGGTTGCAAAAGTGAGAGCCTTGATCACTTATGATTGCTCTATGAATCCCAACCCTACAAAAAAAAATGTTAGTTTGAAGGAAACCTGAAACAATGGAAGAATCATTAGTCCTAGTGGGGATTTCCTCGACCTACTTAGATATGTAATCAACGGCTAATAATATATAGAGAAACCCATAAGAGGAGGGAAAAGGACCCATAAAGTCCATGCCCCATACATCAAAGACCTCACATACAAGTATTGAATTTAATAATTTCATCATTTGTACACTTTTGGTCGATCAGACATTCATCCTTACCTGTGAAATGTCCCTCAAGCTTGTAGCTATGAAGGATCGGGAGAGCAATATTTTGCCACAACAGGAAATTATTGTGGTCCATCTTTATTGAAGTTACTTGGTTCAACAGGTTAGCAAATGGTGGGGAGTCGACAGGGCAGGTTCCAGATCTAACTTCATACGCATCAAGATTTTTCTTAACATAGGCAGAATCGGTGGAGTTCTTAGCAACAGGAGGTCTAAGAACAGTTGTTTCAGAGGATGTGAGAGGAACACCCAAAGGATCGCTCACAAGATTAGCCATTGTAGCTCTAATACCAAATTACAAAAAGAGAAGAGTAGAGAAAGCAAACAACGTTTTGAACCTCAGTGTTTTCAATTGAGTGGTAAAACCATGATTGATACAAAGGGAAAGCTAAAGCTTTATACGAGAGGAAGAGAGAGACCCACGGAAAGATAAGACAGGAGTGGTTGAACCACTTTAACCAATCCCATAAAAAGTGGATATGGTAAGATTTGAGAAAAGAGGATATGGTAAGATTTGAGGAGATAACAACCGTGGGCCTAAGTACACAATGTTGATTCTGTTGTAACACTCTGTTTCTCTCTCTCCTCTATGTGAGGCAGCCCTTCCCCTTTTCAACTTAAGTTGATACATAAAGGAGACCTAATTCAATGAAGATCGATTTAATTAAAAATTTACTACAAGCCTTTATTTGCTTAAATGCCCTTAAATTTAAAACACTTAAATAACTATGTTGGAGTTTTGGCTATTGGCTCTATATGATTTTCTTTAAGGTAGTGGTTTTGCAAATGTCTCAAATGATATCTTAACATTTGTTTTGACATCAGAAATCTTTTCTGCATAATACTTTCCTTATCTGAATATATCCGGTGGAGATTTTCAACCCGATACTTTCCTTCATTGTCTAGCGGTCTTCTTATTCCTTGTTGGAGTTTATTTCCTTTCTTAAATATGTTTATAAGGGAATGTTGGCTAGTTTATTTCCTTTCTTAAATATGTTTATAAGGGAATGTTGGCTAACCTTTTAGGGCAAGCTGAATATTGTTTGGTCTGCGCAAGGATTTACTGTTTGAACAGCCAGTTTGCTCCAGATTGTGTTCTGGCTCTTTGATAATTTTTCTCTGTGCAAGTTATTCTTCCATTGGAGTTCACTGACTTGAGGAAAGATACATCGTGAGAGGAGTCTCACACACTATCGGGTATCGAAGTGTTAGAAGCTAATATTAACATATTTAGGGTGAGCCTAAATTCACTTGAGAGGGAGTCTCGCATCTAAGGGGAGCCTAGGTGATTAGAGAGTTAAGCTCTACGTGAGCCACTGTAGTATCGTGATTTACAGATAAGTACTATGTTGTAAACTGCTTAACTTTCTAATATTAGTGGATTATCTTTCCTGGGCACTCTGCCCCCTAGACATAGGTAGTTTATCATTAAACTGGGTTACCAACTTGTGTGTGTCTTTACTTCTTCTTTTGTCATTTGTATTTTTGATGTTACAGTTGTTATCACTGTTTTCTATGGGACATCCATATATTGAGTGAATAGTCTCCTATCGCCTTTTCAATTGGTATCAGAGTGGGTCACCTTTATCTCAGGTGCCTTAATCATGGAAGGAATTAAAGAAGAAGGCTCTACCACTCGTCCCTATGTTCTTGATGGAACTAACTACTCTTACAAGAAAGTTCAAATGACTGCTTTTCTAAAGTCGACTGATAGCTCAACTTGGAAGGCTACTGCCTCTGGATGGACTCATCCCTCCACCAAAACTGAAGACAAAGAGGAGTTTTTGAAGTCAGAGTCTTAGTGGTCAAGAGAAGAAGATGAAGCCTCATTAGGAAATTCTCGTGTCTTGAACGCCATATTCAATAGAGTTGATCGTAACATATTTAGACTCATCAACACGTGTCTTTGTTAAGGAGGCATGGGAGAACTTGTCTGTTGCTCATGAAGGAACTTCCAAAGTAAAGATGTTAAGGATGCAGCTGTTGACATCGAAGTTTGAGATCCTAAGAATGCATGAAGAAGAATCTATTGTTGAAGAAAAACTAGTTCGGAAAGTTGCTTAGATTTCTTCCCAAGAGATTTGATATGAAAGTTATCGCCATCGAGAGGAAGCTCAAGACATACCAAAACTGAGAGTAGATGAATTATTTGGTTCCCTACTTACTTTTGAAATGACTATAGAAGGAAATTTTGAAAAGAAGAATAAGAGAATTGCTCTTAACTCAGTAGTTAAAGAGGAAACTGTGAATGCTAATAGGAATCTGTAGATTCCCTTACTGAATCAATTGCTCTTTTGTCTAAATAGTTTAATCATGTTCTCAAGTGGTTTGGTAAGAGGTCTAACCCACTCAACAAGGAAGGAAGTTCCACTCTCCCTAATCAATTTAAATCTCAAAACGATAAGAAAGAAACTGACAAGTCAGGTAACTTAATCTCCTTCAAGGATAAAAATTTCAAATGTAGAGAGTGTGGTGGTATTGGCCATTTTCAGGCTGAATGCCCCATGTTTCTGAAGAGACGGAGCAAAGGCTACATGTTAACTCTGTTAGATGATGATTCAAAAGAAAGCAGTGATTCCGAAGAGGATATTAAGGCCTTTGTCAGTAACATTTCTTCAGCCAACTCATCTCGTGAAGAGTCTTAGAGTGAGGTTTATGTATAAAAGTTTTTCGACGAGATAAGACCTGAATCTATAGATCCTTCCTATATATCATGCTCTTTTCCTTAAATGGCAAGATGATCAGAAAGCTCTTGATGTGCAAAAATAAAGGATAGAAACCTTGATTATTGATAATCATAGGCTCATGTCTACTATTGCAGAACTGAAGCGTGAACTATCACAAGTCAAGGCTGAAAAGGAATCTGTTTTAAAGAATGTCAGAATGTTGAATACATGCACTGAATCTCTGAAGAAAATCTTGACAAAAAGTAAAGTTGTAGGTGATAACTCTAGTCTAGGGTTTACTAAATGTGGAAGTCAAGAATGCCATTAGTCTAAAGTCAAAGGAAAATAAAAGATTGAGTTCGTTAGGGCCCAATATCTAGAGTCTTATGGTCTCACTGGTATCTCTTCCAACTATGCTCAAGCAAACTATATGAACTTGACTAGACCAAGATGGGTCTGTCACTACTGTGGAAAGATGAGTCACAAACGACCTTTTTGCTATCATTTATTAAATACTCTTCTAAGGTATTCCTACTCTAGAAAAGCTTCCTATTTCCCTATAACCACAGACAGACAAGAGTTAAACAGGTTTGAGAGAGAAGAATGGTCGGAATAATTGCAATATTGCATTGACTTCCCTAATATCGTCTACAAAGGGAGAATGGTATTTTAACAGTGGAAGCTCTCGTCACATGACTGGTAAAAAGAGTTATCTGACTTATATAGAGCTTTTGGGGCGTCATTTAATTCCCAAAATGACCTCCAATAAAATGAAATCTATAATACACCAAACTACTACCTATACTATGATGACGTAGCATAAATGACAAGTCTGGGGTCGAACCACAGGGAAGCTCTAATAAAGTTTCAAGCTAATTAATATCTTCTAGCTAAAGTGGTAACAGGGGGTTTGGAATGGAATAGAAAATTCATGAAAGTAAAATAAAGATAAGGCGGGCATATTCAATTACGAATTACAAATTCTTGTCTTGGGAGTAAATTTCCTATGTAATTTCTATCACGAGATTGCTTCAATTAATAACATATTCGGTCATAGTTTTGCAACAACACAACTAACTTAGCCAAATTGATTAACGCTAAGGCAGTCAATTAATCCAATTAAACTAGTCATGCATCCTAATTATTAATCAAGTTATGACCCCTAATCTACATGCTTTGCATCTTAATCGAGATCGATAGCGGTTGATTGAGATGAATACATGCGCATTAAGCCCTTGGATTTTCTTGCATCGATTAATTAATAAGATAGCTTGATTAATTAACCAAATTACTTTGAACTTAGCTAAAGCATGCATAATAAGATTCAAGATAGCGATGAACCCTAACATGCACATTCAACTAGTTGCTACTTAGTGATTAGACTAGATGAATATTAGAGAAACACACAAGCCTAAATTCTTAGCTACGACATACATTCAGGGGTAGGGTTGTCAATCCATCCACAAAGCATACATCAAAAGTAAAATCAAGTTCAAAGATGCATAACCACAATATGAGATAAAATTGAAAGGAATCCTCAACTTATTACAAGGGTTTACATCCCAAGACAAAGAAAACAACTTACCTCAACACCTTCATAGACAAAGAGAGAAGAGGGAAAAAAACTCCAATCATATGTACAACCCAAAAAATAAAGAAACCTAACCTAAAAATGTGAAAAACTAGGAAAAATCGAGTTGGGGGCTAGTTTCTTCAATTTGTTGTCCGATGCTCCGATTAGACCCGAATTGCATCTGAAACGTCCCAATGATCTCGTTTGCTCATTTTCCTGTCAAAAACATTGAATAAAACATTAAATTCTGGAGAACTAACCTGATTTAGGCGAAGATAGATAGCTCTTTTCGGGAGTTATCACTGACCAATCTCAAACTTGTCAGCTCGAAAAAGGTTACTTTTGGTGATAGTGCGTGTGAAAAAATAATTGGAAAATGAAAACTTAACTATCCAAGCCTTCCTCCTGTGTGTCTGTACTTGTTCTTTTTTTATTTGTATATTTGATGTTACAATTGTTGTCAGTACTTTCTGTGGGACATCCATATATTGGGTGAATAGTCTCTTATCGCTTTTTCAAACTAGTCATTTTCAGTCGTGTATCAATAGTATATCAAGTGTATCAAGTATCTATCAATAGCGTATCAACTGTATATCAAGTGTATCAAGTGTATACTAGAAGTGTATAAAGTATATATCAGTAGTGTGTCAAGTGTATATTAGTGTAACAAGTATATCAAGTGTATGAGGGGTATCAAGTGTATCAAGTGTATTATATGGGTTGGGCTTGATTTTTTGCCATTTTTTAAAAAGTAATAAGTTTGGGCTATGTGCCTAATTTTGAAACTTATTTTGCCAAATCTACAAGAAGCCCCTATAACAAACTTGAAGAATATAATATTCAAACTTTGGACCTGGATTTATAGAATTGTCATATGCTCACCCAAACTCCTCAAAATTAAACTGTGAACCAAATACTATCTTACAAGCAAATAAACACAAAAAAGTAAATTCAAAACATCATCCCCCATAATGCCTTGTGCTTTCATAGAGCATTACAAGAATAGTAACATGTAAAGAAATTAAAAATAAATCCAACTACATTGAATTATTCAGTAACACAATAACAAATAACAATAGAGAAGTAATTTGTAGCTCAAACTAGCAGACCATCAACCAACAATATATGAACACATTTAGAACTTAAAAATCTGTTGATAATATTGTATGCTTAGAACTGTTGGAGAACCATAATTATTTAATACTATTGAATGCAAAACACCAACCAACCTCAATATTATGAAGAGAACACACCATTCTATGTTATGTTACATTCTGTTTCTAAATGACGATTAAGCATTTTACCCTTTGGCATGAATTTCTTTCACCATCTTTTCATACGAACTCATCTTCTTCATCGTCCTCCTCTTCTTCCACCTCATGTTCTTCATATTTCTCTTCTTCCACCTCATCTTCTTCCTCTTCCTCTTCTTCCACCTCATCTTTTTCATCTTCCTCCTCTTCTACCATGTCAGCTTCTTCGTCTTCCACCTCTTCAACCAATTTTGTCTCGTCATCCTCTTCAATTTTTGATCCGTAGTGCATGATGGTTGTCGATGATGGGAGTAGCTGCTTTCTCGCCTCCCCCACGATCTTCATGATTTCTTCCACATTTTGATGAGAGAAGGTTGGATTATCCTTCTTGTAATAGATTGCTTGCATTCGCTCTGTCAGTTCCCATGGCAGGTTCTTTAAGAACCATGGGTGACTCCTGATCTCTTTTAGCGAAATTCTCTGTCATAATATGTCAAGATTGTAAGAATTATATTGAAGAGAAGCGATATAACCCAACACCTTAACATGAAGGTAAAAATTGGAAAGAAAGGAGGTGACTCCACTACTTTTTACAAATGAATTTTTCTCATACTTTAGCTGTTCTTGCTTTTTTTTTTGTACTAACTATGTGATGTAAGATAAAGTGAATATAATTTTGTATTTAGAACTCCAAAATAAGGAAATGAGAAAAATATATTAGTTTGTCATAGAACAATACCCTCGAGGGATTTCGGACAAAGATTCGAGAGAGTAGGTGTCGACAATCTTTAGATATGGGAATATTGTTTGGTATTTTGTAATATACATCCTTTATTCGCTGCAAAAGAACAAAACAAAAGTGAGAAAGATGATGACATTAATAGAATTAGTAACAGCAAGGGAAGCAATGAACCATAATAGTTTTCTGGAAGTTCTTAGGATCATTTGGGTCTTCGAAAGGATAAGCAGCGAACAACATAATATAAAGAGTAACTCCACATGACCATACATCTGCCATCTGAAACATACATCAAAGAAGAAAAGCATGTACATATGATGTAATTGCAATAATGTAATTACAATGATTATCTCATATACCTTTCCATCATATTGTCCTTCTACTAGAACCTCTGGTGCTGCATATGTTGGAGAACCGACATTTGTATTTGGTGTTGAATGCAATGGGTATAACTACAAAACAATTTGACAATACAATGGCATAACATACAGAGTGTTGGAATGCCTTGTCCTCGTACTTTTCATATTTTTGTTATTTACGATTTTAACTCTAGGGTTTAGAAATGTGCGCAATATAAACTTTCTAATCCTAAAGGCATTTCTATTTTTAATCTATATCATTCTCTATAATAAAAAAAAATGTTCTTCTTCTACCTGATGACGTAGCTAACAAATTGTTATGAACCATATAAATCTTTGTGTCGATTCTCTACTGTTTACACTTTTCTGCTTATCTTTATTTGTCGATTTCATAGCAGAGAGTAACTTCACATGACCACACATCTACCATCTAAACCACACGCCGAAAAAGAATCCAGTGTAGATATGATTATAGCTTGAAACAAGGTCAAAGGAATTTAGCAGTAGACTTTGCAATAATCTAGTTACAGTTTGATTATCTCAGATACCTTCCCATCGTATTTTCCTCCTGCTAGATCCACTGGTGCTGCGTATATTGTAGAACCAATGGTTGTATTTGGTTTTGAATACAACATGGATGACTACCAAAAAAAAAATTGAGGCAAAAGCATGTTAACTTGGAATGAGCAAACAAAATTATCATATATTCAAAGAGACCTTGGAGTAGCCAAAATCACAGATCTTCAAGCGCGGGGCTCTGCTTCCATCTAAAAGGATATTGTCTAGCTTCAAATCTCTATGACATATTTGCTGTATAAACCATTTTGTGTCAGACAAAAATATGGTATAACATTTTTAAACAACAAACCATATAAGGTTTAGTATGTTTTTTTTATCCTACCATTGAATGAATATAATTGACTCCAGAAATCAGCTGCTGGAAGAAATATCTTGCCTGTAACAAATAAGTATTTTATTTTTAGTATTTCACACTTCATATATTCGTTTATTGTCTTTTATTTTCAACATCTCTATCTCTACAAATTTCTGTACCCACAGAACATCTTCTCCATGATTCATCAAGCAAGTTTCAATCTTTGAGTCGTTCTAACTTGGGGTATTAAGTTTCTAATGTCCTTACCATTAAGGAAACTCCTCAAAAGTAAAAGGTAACAATTAATTCATATTATATGAAAGAGAGAGAGAGAGTAGATAGTTAATAGACCTCATCTTCTATAAAACAACCAGAATAGTAAATTCTTTCGAAAAGTTCACCCCCAGCAGCATATTCCATTGCCATACCCAAATGGGTTGGGGTTAGAATAACCTGCAAATATTAAACCAACCTTCAATTTCAATTCCATCTTTGATTTCTTCTGTTTCTTAATCTAAAAACATCATGCATTTTTTAACCAAAAATTTGAAGTAAAAATTAGAAACTTGCCTCCTTGAAACGAACGATATTTTGATGTTGAAGCGATCGATGGTTTATAATCTCTCTTTCTACATTCTCATCTATCTATCAATACCAATAAACCATGAGAAACAAAGAATGATTTGAAACAATTATTGAATGAAGAAGCAGACTTAACTGTAGGACCACGTTCTATGAACTTCATGGCAACAAGTTCTTTGGTCTGTTTGTTCCTCATAAGTTTAGTAACACCAAAACTTCCAGCACCCAAATCCTTAACAAATTCGTACTTCTCCATTCCATCAAAATTCTATAGCAATGAAGAATTGGAAATAGGCTTCAGGAATCAAATTTGAAGTCAACTAATAACTGGAAAGAATGGGAAAAAAATCTTCTTTTTAATATAATATAGGAAGCGTGTTTATATCAAAGTTCGAACACAACAAAATGTCATTATGTATCAGTGATAGACATTGATAGACTACTATTATCTATTACTGAAAGTTGTCTATTAGTGTCTATCGGTGTCTACCACTGCTATAGTGACATTTTGCTATATTTGAAAATAATCCTACAAAATAATATCACATATTGGTAATTATTACGAAATTAAAGAACATGAAATATTTGCATACAAAATAATTGTAAATTGTTTATTATAAGATGAAGTGGATACAAAAATTATAGAATTATATTTACATAACATAATAAGAATATAAAAATTATAACATTAAGCATGAGAAAGATACAAAAAGATTAACATTAAATATAACACAACATAATAAAAAAGAAAGGAGAAAAAGAAAATTTTACAAGTAGATAGAACTTGAGAGAAAATGAGAGGAATACTAGAGAACTTAAAATTTGAGAGTGGTGTGGAAGAAGTGATTTCGTGGAGGTATTTGTAGGATAAATTATGGGAATCTAAAACAATGCTCTCCTTTTTTTTTTTTTTTAACACGATAAAAATAAGGGAAAATTTTCAAAATAGAAAAATAAGAGAAACTATTTACACAAAATAGCAAAATTTTTAGATAGTTGTGATAGACGCTGATAGAAGTCTATCAGGGTCTATCAGTGATAGAAATAATAGAAGTCTATCACTAATAGATGTTGATAGAGGTTTATCAATGTCTATCAGTATTTTTTTGTTATTTTCTGTAAATAGTTTGACATTTTTTCTATCGGTAAAATTTTTCCTTAAAATAAAGTTTAATTAAAATTTTAAATTTTTTTTCTCACAAGATATATTCAAGACATATTGTTTGGATATAGGTTGGAGTGCACAAAGGTTTTTTTATCAATCGAAATCTCAAATTCCTCATATATCTCTCATGTTCTTTATCAATTTTGATTTTTCTCTCCCACTTTATAAATGACTTTTGGAAAACTTTCAAATTTTATTTTAAACTCTTTTTATCAAAAGACTTTAAATGAAAATGACAGTTTGAAAACACACTTTTTTTTTTCTGATCTAATCAATTGAAACAACTCTTTTCTCTCTAATTTCTCTCAGTCTCTTATTTTATCTCTCCATTTCACACTCCATATTCTCCTTTAATTTTTTTGTGTTATAGTGTTTTAGATTATGTTATGTTATTTAGTTTATGTTAATATCTCATATGTAAAACGCAATTTGACCTCTCTTAGTCATGTAGTATTTAAGTTTATTTCAATATCATTGTATAGTGAGGTTGAAACCTTAAAATGAAACCTCCATTATCTCTCTATCTCTCTCTATTTCTCTTGATCTTCTAGCTAGTGTTTTTAAAAATTTAAAGAAAAAAAAAAACAAAATCGCTCGAAATGACCCAAAACATTTTGGACCCTGGCGAAGCGTGAACATTTATACATATATTACCAAAATATCAAACATCAAATTTCATAAATTTGATCAAATCTCTCCCAATACAATTCCCTTTTTGCTAATTAAATGACTATTTGTTTTCATATAATTTTTTGTGTTCTTTACAACTGTTATGGGCACAATTAGCCACGACTTATGGGAGAGCCTAAATGAGCTTAAAGAAAGCTCAGTGGGACCTATAAAATTAAATGAGGTGAGCTAAAGAGCCTAGGAGAGACCCATGGGAGAACCTAAAGTGAGCTTAGAGATAGTTCAGTGAAACCCATGAGGTAAGTGTAGTGGAGCTCAAGAGGACCCATGGGAGAGCTTAAGCGAGATTAGAGATAGCTCAGTGGGACCCATGAGGCAAGCATATAATGGAGCTCAAGAGAGACACATGGGAGAGCCTAAAGCAAGCTTAGAGATAGCTCAGTGGAACCCATGAGACAAGCATAATGGAGCGCAAGAGGACCCATAGGAGAGTCTAAATGAGCTTAGAGATAGCTCAGTGGAACCCATGTGGGAAGACCCATGGGAGAGCCTAAGTGAACTTACAGATAGCTGAGTGGGACCCATGAGACAAGTTTAATGGAGCTAAGAGCCTAGGAGAGAACTCAAGGAAACCTAAGGGAGAGCCCAAGAGAGTCTAGATAAAGCTCAATGAGACTCGTGGGGTAAGCTTAGTGTAGCTCAAATGAGCCTAAGCCTAGAAGAGAACTCAAGAAGACCTACGGGAGAGCCCAAAAGAGCTAGAGAAAGCTCAATGGGACCCGTCAGATAAGCTTAGGGTAGCTCAGATGAGCCTAAGCCTATAAGAGAGTATATGAGAGTATGAGTGAGCTTAGAGGAGCCTAAGAATAGAAGAAGGCTTAGGAGAGTCGAGCTTAAACCTAGAAGAGTTCAGGTCAGGAGAGCTTAAAGGAGCCTATGCCTAGAAGAAAGCTTAGGAGAGTCGAGCTCGGTTGAGTGATTGTGGCTGAAGCCGACCATATTCATAACAGATAAAGCCTTTAATAAGATGTTGAGAATTTAAGTGATGCATTAGGCGCAGCAATAATAGTGTAACTACTCAAATAATTATCTCGGCGGTTTCAAGGATTAAACAAGGGCATCATGACCCTCTTAGATCAGTTACATTCTACTACCCTATAAAAATGACCGAGACTATTGGTCGAAGGTACGCCTAAATACGCTGAAAATACTTACCTTTTCTCTACTGTCTAATTACTCAAAAACAAAAGACCGACTTGAGCGTCGGGGTGTATGTGGTAAACACCACACCGGTGTTCATTTGCTTTTGTCTTGCAGACACTCGAACGAATCTCTCCCAAAGAAAATAAATTCACAATTGATCCATTTTTTGGCATCAACAGTTGGCACTGTTGTGTGAAGATTTATCACACCCCCTCCCAGATTACTTACCTAACCTATGAAGGAATGTGAAGATAAAAAATGTCAACCCTTTTTTGACATCTACTATCTATTTGTACCTGTTTTTCTCAAATCAATTACGACAACCACATCCTCCTTAAATCACAGTTAATCCCTAATTATTCATAATTCGGAATTTTTGCTTCTAATTTTCAAAATTTCCTAAAATACCCTTGCATTATCCCAAAAATTTCAAATTACTAATTTTAGGGCTAAAATGTGATTCAAGGAGGATTTGGTTGTCGTAATTGATTTGAGAAAAGAAGGTACAGATAGATAGTAGATGTCATAAAGAGGTTGGCATTTGCTATCTTCACATTCCTTCCTAGGTTAGGTAAATAATCTGGGAGGGGGTGTGACAAGTTGGTATCAGAGCTAGAACCACTGCTGCAAGTTCAAGATCATGGGTTGGATAGTTGCATTCATGTTTCTTCAACTGTCTGGATGCATATGCTATCACCTTATCCTGTTGCATCAAAACACAACCCAAACCTTGATTTAAAGCATCGTAATATATCTCACAACTCCACTTCAGGTGGGTTCGTCCTCGAAATTCGGCGGAAGTCCTCCAGACTTTAAAAAAAAACATCATCACACTGACAAAGCCACAAAACTTAAAGCTTCTGATTAAAACTTATTTATACACATCATATATCACTTACAGATCATTCCACAACTATTAACCTATTTATAACTTGAACACCAGAAGCTTGACTGCTATCTTTCACCACCGATGTTTGCAAGTCTTGTTTATGCATCCTTGTCTTTCCTCATCCTTATCTAGATCAATTTTTCATTGTGTTCATTGGCTTTGCGCTCAAGAATTTCTCAGAATGCGGTTAGTGCTTCCTTGTTGTGTGAATTAAAAAGTTGTAATGCAAAGTTGTCAACAGACGACCAGGGAGGATTATTGGCACAGTTTCAAGTGAGATCTATCCTGATTGACAGAATTATCAAAGCACAACGAGAGAACGAGCTGCTGAAACAGATAAAAGAGGTCATAGTACAGGGACAACAGACTAACTATGAAGTAAGAAGTGATTGAGTAGTGATGAGATTCAGTCGTTTGTGTGTTCCTAATAAAACTGAGTTAAAGATTGAGATTTTAGATGAAGCTCATAACTCTGCATATATGATGCATCCAGGTAGCAATCAAGTTCTAGGATCGAGCTGAGCTGTCACTGCCCCATGACGATAGTTTACCCCTACATTGTAGGTGTACGTATGTGGAGTCTTGTTTTTGATGCACTAGACACTTGTAACTAGTTGTACATGTTTTGGGGTCATGAGACTTGTAATAGGGGGTGGGTTGTGCAATTGTATTAGTGCTTCTGTCGTACTTAAACGTTGTGGATAGCATGCATATGTGTATACTTTTTTTTAAAAAATAATGTGTTCGATCTGAGTTTGAATTTATCAAGGGGTTATAAAGTACGTTAAAGAATGGTTCTTTAATCTAATGAGTGGTCATATTGTAACTGTTTAGGGTTAAATATAGGTTGAGCTAGTGAGTTGGATGTTAAGTGTTGCCAAGAGGGGTGATTTTTAGTATCTTCACATCTTCTTCTAGGTTTAAGGGAAATCTGGAAGGGGGTGTGACAAGATTTGAGTCAACAATATAGGTAACGAGATGAATTGCCAGAACTTAGCTAAAAATATTGATGATGAATCTGATCATTATCACTACCCGAAGAGGATACTGGCTTAAATCAGAATGTCACACCGCCGACAGAGACCCGTCAGCCGATGGAGAAACCTACCGATGAATATGTTGCTCTAGTAGATAAGGTGAAAGGATTGGATCAAGGTTTGAGTGAAATTATGGAGTTACTCAAGCGTCCCAATCCCATAATGGATGCCTTGGCAAGGGTGCCGAGGAATACCTAGAGGGAAGTCAACAATGGGAGCGACAGAGGCAAAACCCGTTGGTACCTGCACCTCAAGACGCCACTCCCAATGTACGAGATCGAGCCAAGGGAAAAGCTCCGACAGATGAGGGGGTCAGGGAGTCCTAGAATAGAGGGCCAAAACAAATAGAGAGATTGATCCTAGAAGGTAACGACAAAAGGATAGCCCGTCCAAACTTGAGGAAGCGGTTGATTGTCGATCGTCAATCCAAGACGCAAACTGAATGAGCTGGCAGTCGCAGAAAAAGCTTAAGCTAAAGATCGCGAGTTGCCTATAAACAATCTATAGCCCGAAAGGCTGGTTGATCAGAACGGTCTAACCAAGGCATGAACCTACGTGAGCTCATTAATCGAAGAGAAGAATACATCAAGAGGAAGACAAAGAGGTTGAAAATCGACCGTGGGCAAATCTAGAACTAGCTAGGGGACGTGAAGCGAGCACAAGGTCACGATAGGTTAAACCTGGAGAATCTGCTGGATCAAGTAGATTCACCCTTTACTGAAGAGATCATGTAGGAAGAGGCACCTCTGAAGTTTAAGTTGCCTATAATGAAAGTCTATGATGGATTAAAAGATCCAATGGAGCACTTGGACACCTTTCAGTCATAGATGGAGCTCCATGGAGTCTGAGATGCCATAAAGTGTCGGGTTTTCTCATTCATGCTTGCTGGAGCTGCGCGAAAACAATTCTATAAGCTTAAGAGAAAATCAATAGCCTCCTTTCGTGAGTTGGCTCGTGCTTTGGTTACTCAATTTCTTGGAGGACAAAATTAGAGGAAGCCATCAACTCACCTTCTTACGATTAAATAACAAGAGAGGCATGGACGCTGAGAGAATACGTCTCAAGGTTTAATAGTGAGGCACTTCAGATCGAAGGCTACACTGATGGGGCAGCCTTGACCACCATAGTTGCGGGGCTTAGAAATGAGCGATTCCTATGGTCACTCAGTAAGAAAGCAGCTACTTCACTCTAGAAGAATTGAAGAAGAAAAGAATTAGAGGAGAAGGCCATAAGGAAAAAAGCCATAAGGAAGAAGACCGTTCAAATTTGAAGAAGATGAAGATTAAAAGACGGGTTGCCTGACAAGAATGACCAAGTCATAAATGCCTGCCACCCAGTAAGTTTGAGCGATATACATCTACGTGCAAGGATATAAACCCTAGCGCAGCGGAAAAATATAGAGGGCCAATTTTGATTTATAATTTAGAAGTTGGGAAAAATAATACAATGCAATTATACAGGAGAAACCTACTCTATTATCTAGGTCATGCATAAAATATAGAATGAAAAGAAAATACCTTTTGATGAAATCGAACACCACCAAAGGGAGACCTCCCTAAACTCTAAATAATTGAGGTTAAGCTTTGTTGGAACTTTCCTTGAAATTTTTGAAAAAATTCTTTTTGGGTAGAGAAAATTTGAGAGAGCAATTTTATAGAACCTTTCTGGAAAAAAATAAACCAAAAACAACTCCCAATCTTCTTCTCTTAATCCCTTTTTGAAAGGTACCCAGAGAGGAATATGGAGATCGAAAAGGAGAACGTGGTATCAATCCCATGTTTCAGGTAACTCCCTTCCCTATAACTAATTTGGTTTAATATGAATTGAATTAAATATAAATATATTAATTTAATTAATTAATTAAAAAAACAACTAATTATTGAAGGGAAATTTTCACAAATAAAAAAAAGTCAAACTATTTACATAAAATAGCAAAAAAAATACTGATAGACATTGATAGACTTCTATCAGCATCTATCAGTGATAGACTTCTACCTTTCTATCACTGATAGGTCCTGATAGACTTCTATCAGCGTCTATCAAAACTATTTAAAAATTTTGCTATTTTGTGTAAATAATTTTCTTTATTTTTCTATTTTTAAAACTTCCCCATTAATGAAATTAATATTTAATTAAATCTAATTTAATTAATATATTCATTTAAATCATATTTAAATAAATTTCTCTCACATAACCTATAGTTCTAATGTGCATCTAATGCGCATTAATTTTAACCTATAGTTTTAATATAAATCTAATTCATATTAAATTAATATTTGAATTATTTCAAATATTTAATTCTCTCATGAATTAATTTTGAATCATATCCAAAATTAGATTTATAAATTTTGATTTATAAAATAAACTTTATATTATAATATATCATTATACATTATACTTATTTGAGTATGGAGGCAAGTAAGTATGAAAGATCAGCAAAAACACAATGCAAAAAAAAAAAAAAAAAAAATTGTCATTGTCATCCAAAGGAAAAGTACAAGATAATTCGGAAAGAATATAGAAGCTTTGGAATACAAAAGTAACAGATGCGAAGAGACATAAATGGAAAGTAACTAGAATCATGACTCAAAAGTGGAGTGTTATCAGGAATGTCCATACATACACACATACATACATACATACATAATGTTCCAATTAAAGACCCAAAACATGTAGGTGGAGTAGTTGACTTTGGAATGACTTTGGCATAACCTAGGTTGGGGTTTAAACCATGAGAAGTGCAAAAAATTTGTTTATTTGTTTTCTCCACACATTTTGAGTCAGCCGCCCACGTGATGGTACTCAAAACTCGTGGTTGGCCAAGAGACTATGAGACAAGCACGGAACAAAAAGCCCAGGAGAACTTAAAGTGAGCTTAGAGATTAGCTTAGTGTAGCTCAGATGAGCCTAAGCCTAGAAGAGAACTCAAGAAGACCCACGGGAGAGCTCAAGAGAGCTAGAAAGAGCTCAATGGGACTCGTGAGGTAAGCTTAGGGTAGCTCAAATAAGCCTAAGCCTAGAAGAGAGATTAGGAGAGTATGAGTGAGCTTAGAGGAGCCTAAGCATAGAAGAAGGTTTAGAAGAGTTAAGCTTAAACCTAGAAGAGTTCAGGTCAGGACAGCTCAAAGGAGTCTATGCCTAGAAGAAAGCTTAGGATAGTCGAGTTCGGTTGAATGATTGTGGCCTAAGTCATCCATATTCATAACGGACAAACCTTTAATAAGATGTTGAGAATTTAAGTGATGCATTAGTTGCAGCAATAATAGTGTAACTACTCAAATAATTAACTCGACGGTTTCAAGGATTAAACAAGGGCATCATGACCCTCTTACATCAGTTACATTTTACTACCCTATAAAAATGACCGAGAAAATTGGTCGAAGGTACGCCTAAATACGGCGAAAATACTTACTTTTTCTCTACTATCTATTTACTCATAAACACAAGACTGACTTGAGCATCGGAGTGTGTGTGGCTAGACACCGCACTGGTATTCATTTGCTTTTGTCTTGCCGGCACTCGAACGAATCTCTCCCAAAGAAAACAAATTCACAATTGATCCATTTTTTAGCATCAACAACAACCATGCTCAAACGAAAAAAAAAAAATTAATTGACTTTAATACCCAAAAGCCAAAATCGTCTAAACTTAAACTTTGTGATGTCATTTTAAAAGTCAATATACTTTAAAAATTTGCTCATTTGATAAGTATATTTGGAAAACACGAAAAAAAAACATATGAACAAGTGGTCATTTAAGTAAAAAGAAGTTGAATTGGAAGGAGAGATCCGATGTGACAACAACAAAATCGTACAGCGAAAGTTACGGGATCACACACCAAGAAGTATATGTGCGAAGCTTAGTTCTTAGTGTGTGACTTGAGGTGTGTGATAGCTTGGGTTTTGAGTATGGGGATTGAATGTAGAGATTGGGAGATATCTAAAAACATTCAAGCCCTTACCCACTAAAGGAAACTCCTCAAGAATAAACCTAGCAATTCATTCTATATTATTAGAGACAGAGAGAGAAAGAGTAGATAGACAATAGACCTCATCTTCTTTAAAACGACTAGAATTGTGAACTTTTTCGAAACTTTCTCCTCCATCAGTATATTCCATCACCATAGCCAAATGGGTTTTGGTAAAAGTAACCTGAAAATATGAAACCAACCTTCAACTTCAAATCCCATCTTTATTAGTTTCCTCTATTTCTTAATCTAAAACTTGATGCATTTTTTTGAGTAATGAGAACCAAAATTTGAAGTAAAAAAGAAAACTTGCCTCCTTGAAACGAACGATATTTGGATGCGGAAGCCATCGATGCTTTATAATCTCTCTTTCCATATACTCAATCATCTGTGAATATACCAATAAAGCATGAGAAATAAGGATTGATTTGAAAGAATTATTGAATGGAGAAATAGAAATAACCTTAGGACCACGTTCAATGAGCTTCATGGCAACAAGTTCTTTGGTCTGTTTATGCCTCATAAGTGTTGTAACAACAGAAGTTCCAGCTTCCAAATCCTTAACAACTTCGTAATTCTCCATTTCATCAAAAATCAATAGCAAGGAAGGATTGGAAACAGATCTGAAGTCAATTAACTCAGACAAAGCCTCTTCTTTCTTTTTTTTTTTTTTTTAATATAATATGAGAAGTGTGTTTGTGTTGGATTTTTTTTATATATATATAATTAATTTTTAAATGTTGACCAAACAATCCCTTGGATTCCTTTTGTTTGGTCAACTCATATGAGTTGGATTTTTTAGTCCAGTACTCAACATTTTTAAAAATGGTGAGTTTAGTGTCCGTTTCATTCACATTATATTTAAGATTCTATCTCTGTTTTTGGATTTTATGATATGCAATTTCTAAAAATTGTTATTTGTCGACAATATCACAACATAATGGTAGAGCCGTGAAAACAACTACTTTGAAAGCAAATTTGTCACGACTTCGGTGTGAATCTTATACGTTGGTTGCTCTCTCCAAAGTTAACACAATACTCACTTCGAACATGATCTCGAACATGTACTCGTTAGAGACAAGTTTGGAATCAAGAGAGAATGGATGCTAAAAATCAAAATAAAAACATGGAATAAGAAGATGAAGAGCTAGAAAGCGTTTCAGATCTAGAAAAATTCAATGCAATTAATTTTAATATCTGGAGAAATAATGACATATATTTTTCAGTAGTTTTTTTATCCCAAATTTAATGCTATAACATTCAAGAAATTTAAAAAAAATATTTTTTTCAGCGATATGGTTTATCACTGATAGACTCTAGTAACTTAATCTAAATTTTGCTATATTTGCATTTTTTTTTGCATTATATTATATTTGAAAATATTTTGAGCTCGATTGTTGTATTTGTAACTGTCTCTTGATTTAAAATAATCACGGTGTGAACACTTCTTAATTAATTTTTGTAGTGTTGAAAAATTGGTGAAAACTAGTTTAATTAAGATAATTTAATTCTTTAAAATTATAGAAGAATGAAATTGAGTATTTCAGAAAAATTAAGGTTAAAAGTGTAAATCTCGAAGGACTAAATTGAAACCAAACAAAAATAAAATTATTATATTCAAAATCTAGGGATCAACTAGAAATTATATTCAAAACTTAGAAGAATAAAATTGTAAAACTTAAAGAATAAGAATAAGTACTGCAACAAAGGAAAATTACAGTGGGTGGCAAAATAAATTGGGCAAATTGCAAGGGTGACTTTGAGCTTTTTGACTTTGCAAATATAGCAAAATATTGCAAACATGTTGCGAAGTGGGTTTTACACTAGAGCTCGTTATAAACACCTCTATGTTAATGTAAGAGAGGATCGAAAGAAGAAAAAGGTGAGTGTCGTTGGTTGGGCTGGCCTTGCCACTACGTCGATTACAGAAGTTTCGATTTAAAGCTTTGTGGCATTTGGGTTTCCTTTCTCGTTGGTGTTCTGAGACAGTCTTTGAAGCCGATGATGTTCTTTAAGAAATGGAGGAACAAGGTAGGTTGCAGATTCTAACTCTAAGTCTTCATATTGGTAAGAATTTGAATGCTCTGTCTCTCTCTCTCCCCCTATGTGTGGCAGCTCCTCCTTTTCAACTTAAGGTGATATATAAACAAGTCCAAATTAAATGTAACAAGCTTTTATTTACTTAAATGCTCTTAAATTTAAAACACTTAAATAACTAGTCATTTTTAGTCATGTATCAATAGTGTATCAAGTGTCTATCAATAATGTATTAGTAGTGTATCAAGTGTCTATCAATAATGTATTAGTAGTGTATCAAGTATATATTAGTGTAACAAGTGTATCAGGGGTATCAAGCGTATCATGTGGGTTGTGGTTGTTTTTTACCATTTTTGAAAAAGTATTAAGTCTGAACTATGGGCCTAATTTTTTAAACTTATTTTGCCAAACCTGCAAGAAGCCTTATAACAAACTTGAACAATATGATATTCAAACCCTTGACCTAGATTTATAGGATTGTCATATGCTCACCCAAACTCCTTAAAATTAAACTGTGAACCAAATACTATCTTACAAGCAAATAAACACAAAAAAGTAAATACAAAGCATCCTCCCTCATAATGCCCATTGTTTTCATAAAGCATTACAAGAATAGTAATAGCTAAAGAAACTAACACTATAACAAAATCGGGTTTTCATGACGGTTTACTTTAGAGAAGTAATTTGTAGCTTAGACTACATACCATCAACCAACAATATATGTGTATGTTGATAATATTGTATGCTTATACTATTGGAGAACCATAATTATTTAATACTATTGAATGCATAACACCAACCATCCTCAATAATATAAAGATAACACACAATTATGTGTTATGTTCTATTTCTAAATGACGATTAAGTATTTTACCCTTTGGCATGAATTTTTTTCACCATTTTTCATACGAACTCATCTTCTTCATCTTCCTCTTCGTCTTCCACCTCCTCTTCTTCTTCTTCCACCTCACGTTCTTCATCTTCCTCTTCTTCTTCAGCCTCATCTTCTTCATCTTCCTCTTCTTCCACCTCATTTTCTTCATCTTCCTCCTCTTCTTCCACCTCATCTATTTCATCTTCCTTCTCTTCTACCACTTCATCTTCTTCATCTTCCTCTTCAGTGTTTGATCTGTAGCGCATAATGGTTGTCGATGATGGGGGCAACTTCTTTCTTGCCTCCCCCACGATCTTCATGATTTCTTCCACGCTTTGATGAGAGAAGGTTGGATTATCTTTCTTGTAATAGATTGCTTGCATTCGTTCTATCAATTCCCATGGCAAGTTCTTTAAGAACCATGGGTGTCTCTTGATCTCTTCCAGCGAAATTCTCTGTCGTATTATGTCGAGATTGTAAGAATTACATTAAAGAGAAGCGATATAACCCAATACCTTAATGAAGGTAAAGATTGGAAAGAAAGGAGGTGACTTCACTATGTTTTACAAATGAAGTTTTCTCATACTTTAGTTGTTCTTGCTTTTGTTTTTGTTTTAACTATGCATGTGGTATAAGATAAAGTGAATATAATTTTGCATTTAGAGCTTCAAATAAGGAAATGAGAAAATAATATATTAGTTTGTCACAGAAAAGTACCTTCAAGGGATTTCGGACAAAGATGCGAGAGAGTAGATGTCGACAATCTTTAGATATGGGAATATTGTTTGGTATTTTATAATATACACCCATTATTCGCTGCAAAAAAACAAAAAGTTAAGTGAGAAAGACGATGACTTTACTAGAATTATTATACAGCAAAGGGAAGCAATGGACCGTAATAGTTTTCTGGAAGTTCTTAGGATCGTCTGGGTCTTCGAAAGGATATGCACCAAACAACATAATATAGAGAGTAACTCCACATGACCATACATCTGCTATCTTAAACACATGCCAAAGAAGAAAACCATATACACATGATTATATATTCAAACAATGCCAAAGGAATTTAGCAGTAGATTATATTTTGCAATAATGTAATTGTAGTTTGATTATGTCAGATACCTTTCCGTCGTACTGTCCTTCTACTAGAACCTCCGGTGCTGCGTATGTTGGAGAACCCACATTTGTATTTGGTGTTGAATGCAACGGGTATAACTACAAAATAAATTGACATTACAACAACATAACATACAGAGTGTTGGATAATGCCTTTTCTTTGTATTTTTCATATTTATGTTATTTACGATTTTGACTCTAGGATTTAGAGAAGTGCGCAATATAAACTCTTTAACTTAGAGAGACATCTATGCTTTGTAATTTATATTATTCTCTCTAATAATAAAATGTTTCCTTTCTGTTAGAGGACGTACCTAACAAATTAAACTAGTAGTGAATCATGTAAATTTGTGTGTCAATTCAGTACTCTTTGCAGTTTTCTGCTTATCTTTATTTATCGATTTTACAACAAAGAGTAACTTCACATGACCATACATCTACCAACATATAAACAACACGCGGAAAAAGAAGCTTCATCATATTGTATTATTTGGTTATATCTTGAAAAAAAGGCCAATGGAATTTAATTAGCAGTAGACATTGCAATAATATAGTTGCAGTTTGATTATATATCTCAGATACCTTTCCATTATATTTCCCTCCTGTTAGATCCAGTGGTGTTGCGTATGTTGTAGAACCAACAGTTGTATTTGGTTTTGAATACAACATGGATGACTACAAAAAAAAAAAAAAAAAAAAAAAAAAAATTTTTAGTAAGAGCATGTTAACTTGGAATGAGGAAACAAAATTATGATATATTCAAAGAGAGACCACCTTGGAGTAGCCAAAATCACATATCTTCAAGCGTGGGGCTCTGCTTCCATCTAAAAGGATATTGTCTAGTTTCAAATCTCTATGACATATTTGCTGCATGAACCATTTTTAATATGGTATAACAATATTTTTAAACAACAAGTTAAACCATATAAGGTTTAGTATATTGTTTTTTTTATCCTACCATTGAATGAATATAATTGACTCCAGAAATCAGCTGCTGGAAGAAATATCTTGCCTGTAACAAATAAGATATTCATTGTAGTGAGGCTGAAACCCTAAAATGAAACCTCTGGCAAAGAGTTCCATGCAGTGAGGCCAAAAAGTACAAATTAACTTCTCTTTATGCTATATATCATTCTCCTTCTGATCCTCTTCTCCCATTTTTATTCTTAAAATCAATGGCAAACCTTGCCATTTTGATTTTGCTCGCTCGTCCTTAAACTTCTTCTTTAAATGGCAACACCTTCTACCCCTTTCTTTCAACTTATCCACTCAAAATGACTTTTGAAAAACTTTCAAAGTTTATTTTAAATAGTTTTTATCAAAACAGTTTAAATCAAAATGAATTTTTGAAAAACACTTTAATGAATGCATTAAAACATGCATTTTTTTTTATCTCTAATATTTCTCATTCCCTTTGTTTCTCCCTCCATATTCTCCTTTCTTGTCTTTTATTTTCAACATCTCTACCTACAAAACATCTTCTCCATGATTCATCAACCGCCACAATCGCTTATGGGGGATGTTAAAAGAAGTATGGGAAGCTTAGTTCTTATTGCGTAACTTGGAGTAGTATTTTGAGGTATTATGTGTATATCTGAAAACATTAAAACCCTTACCACTAAGGAAACTCCTTAAGAATAATAAAGGGAGAGAGAGAGAGTAGAGAGAGATATAATAGACCTCATCTTCTGTGAAACCGTCATACTTGCAAACTCTTTCGAAAAGTTCACCTCCAGCAGCATATTCCATCGCCATACCCAAATGGGTTGGGGTTAAAATAACCTACAAATATTAAACCAACTTTCAACTTCAATTCAATCTTTGGTTTACTTTGTTTCTTTTAAGGCTTGTTTGGGAGTAATTTTAAAATGACTAAAATCACTTTTGTCATTTTTAAAATCACCCTAAAATAAAGTGTGTTTTTTAATGATTTTAAAAATGACAAAAGCAATGCCTTTAATCTAAAAATATGATACATTTTTTAAGCAAAAATTGTAGTAAAAAGAAACTTGCCTCCTTGAAACGAACGATATTTTGATGTTGAAGCGATCGATGGTTTATAATCTCTCTTTCTACATTCTCATCTATCTATCAATACCAATAAAGCATGAGAAACAAAGGATGATTTGAAAGAATTATTGAATGAAGAAGCAGACTTAACTGTAGGACCACGTTCTATGAACTTCATGGCAACAAGTTCTTTGGTCTGTTTGTTCTTCATAAGTTTAGTAACACCAAAACTTCCAGCACCCAAATCCTTAACAAATTCGTACTTCTCCATTCCATCAAAAGTCTATAGCAATGAAGAATTGGAAATAGGGTTCAGGAATCAGATCTGAAGTCAACTAATGACTGAAAAGAATGGAAAAAAAATCTTTTTTTTAATATAATATAGGAAGCGTGTTTATGTCAAGGTTCGAAATATTGACGTCGATGGAAATATTGAGATCTTGATTTTATGAAAATTGATGAAAATTGTTATAATTAGTTAATGAAACTTTGATTGTGGCTTAATTAGACTATAATTGACCATTTTTAGTCATCATTTCCATAAAGTAATACAACATTTACATGTATATTATAAATATTTGTGTAAATGTTGATGTGAGAGCAAAAATTTTTTAAAAAATGGAAAATTAGTTCAAAATAATATCAAATATTGGTAATTAATTAAAAAATTAAATTACATGAAATATTTGCATACAAAATAATTCTAAATTGTTTATTATAAAATGAAATGGATACAAATATTATACCACTAAACTTACATAAAGGATATAAAAATCATAACATTAAACATAAGAAGGATACAAAAAACATAACATTAAACATAACACAACATAATGAAAAAGAAATTAAAGAAAAAAATAAAACTCTATAATTAAATATATCTTGAGAAAAAATGAGAGTAATATTATTAGAAAACTTGAGATTTGAGAGAGTGGTATGGAAGAAGTAATTTGGTGGAGGTATTTATAGCATAAATTATGGGTTTTATTTTTCAATTTTGATGTATTTGAAATGAAAGGTTTGCATAGTAAGAAACTTAAACTCACATTAATCCAATTTTGAGGTGAATTGATATGAAAGTTTAGTGGAGAAGATTTGAATGAAGTTAAAAATGAATATATGTTATTTTTCGAAATTTTGATATATTGAGAATAAAAAGCTTTGGATGACAAAAGAAACAAAACTCATATCAATCCAATTTTGAAGTAAAATGATGTAAAAATTCAATGGAAAAAAAAAGTTTGAATGAACATAAAAATAAATATGTGATTTCTTGAAAATAAAAATTTTGGATGGTAAAAAAAACAAAACTCACATCAATTCAATTTTAAGGTCAAATTATATTATAGATTGACGGTAAAACTATACATTTCGTGTAATCAAGACAAGACCATAAAATTGGAAGAAAAAAAAATCTTCCATTGTGCTAGGATAGCTAATAGCTATTATAAAAAAAAATTAAAAAAAAACGAAATTTTCTCGAAATTTCAAAATTTTGAAAAATACGGAGAAAATCGAAATTCCCCCTACTGAAATTTTTCATTATAATTTATGTTACGATTTTTTTAATTAAACTTTTTTTAAAAAAAAATCATCATAATTTATAGGGGAAGTTTCAAAAATAGAAAAATAAGGTAAACTATTTACACAAAATAGCAACATTTTAAAATAGTTGTGATAGACGCTGATAGAAGTCTATCAGGATCTATAGAAATAATAGAAGTCTATCACTGATAAATGCTGATAGAAGTCTATCAATGTCTATTAGTATTTTTTTGCTATGTTATGTAAATAGTTTGACATTTTTTTTATTTGTGAAAATTTTCCTAATTTATATCATAGATTTGAAATATATATTATACGGTGTTAGAAAGAAAATGGAAAATAAAGGAAAATAAAAAAATAGCAATGGCTGCTAAGGATGGAGGGGGAAAAGGAAAAGAAATGGAAAAGTATCTTCTCACCATGCATTTTCTTTTTTTATCTTTGAATATTAATGTAAGCCCTCAATCTTTAATACTCTTTCCATTTTATTAAGATTAAAGAAAAAGAACTAGGAGATAAAGATTAAATACCAAAGGAAGGAAGAAAAGTTCATGGAATTATGTGTGGAAATTAAATTGATGGTAGTTAAGTGATAATTAAGGATTTTTATTATTATTATTATTGTTGTTGTTGTTGTTGTTGTTGTTGTTGTTATTAAATAGAAAAAAAAAAAAAGAGGAAAAGGAAATGTGAGTCGGTGGGGGAATAAAAGAGAAGGGAAAAGGAAACTTTGGGTTATTCTCTCACTTTTTCTTCGTCTTCAAGGGGAAAGTCACATAAATTCATAGCTTTGGCCGGAGAAGAGGATTTCAAAGGGTTTTGAGGTGAGCTTTGGTCGGAGTTGAAGCTGGAAGTGAAAGAAAAGTGGGCTGTGGTCTGAAGCAGAGGGAAAAACCGAGCAACTTGAAGTGTTTGAAGGATTCAAAGCTACCTTTAATGGAATTTGCATACAATAATAGCTATCATTCTAGCATTGGAATGGCACCATATGAGGCATTGTATGGTAGACGATGCAGAACACCTGTGTGTTGGGATGAGGTAGGCGAAAGAAGGTTATTGGGACTAGAACTGGTACAGGTTACTAATGAAAATATACAGTTAATCAAGGAAACTCTGAAAACAGCTCGTGATAGACAAAAGAGCTATGCGGATAAACGGCGGCGAGACTTGGAATTTGAGGTTGGAGACAGAGTATTCCTCAAATTATCCCCTTGGAAAGGTATTCTTCGTTTTGGCAGGAAAGGAAAGTTGAGCCCGAGGTATATTGGACCTTACGAGATTGAGCTGAAGCGGTTGAATCTGAAGCTAAAATTTTGAGTTTAGTAAGTTAACTCTTGTATTAACAACTTTCATGAAGAATGGTTGAGCTACTTCTGTTTGGAAACGGGTGAAAAGGTTGAGGGAAGTAACTGGTTTGAATTTCGCGATAGATTGCAGAGACCTCTGGTTTTTGAAGCGGTTTGAGCTATCTAGGAGGAATTAGAAGCTGAAATTGGTAAGGTTAGTTAGATATTTCGATTTATAACAACTTTTATGAAGGATGTACAACCTTAAAACGAAGGGAAATGGGTGATTTTTCAGGTGGAACAGAAGGAGGGTGCAGAAAACGTACAGTAAAATACCTTCTGATTCGAAGCTATTTCTGATCACTCCAGTAGTTTTTAGGTTTTCCTATCTTCATGTGAGTTGTAGAGAATTTGAAAATAAAGAGTTTGACATAAATTTCACTCAATTTGGTTAAGTATTGAATGAGTTATGAATTTTTGAATGTTTGACTGAAAATCTGGAAAAAAGTATAGCAGGGGAAGCACTATTCTGGAACGAGTTCTGTTATAGGGCATTTTTTTTTTGGCAAACCATGCATTTTTAGGTCTTTCACTCTGATGGTAAGTTGTAGAGGACTTAATAATGAAGATTTTACCACTAATTTCACTCGATTTGGTTAAGAATTGAAGAAGTTATGGTCATTTAAAGTTATGGTAAAATCTGGAAATTTTCAAGACGTGAAGTTAATGTCTTATGTGTGTGACAGCCCCTCAAACACATCCGTTCTTGACCAAAGCACACTCATTAAACTAAATTTAAGCCATTCAGTAATTGTGGTACTTTTTGGCTTTATTTTGATTATTTTTTTTTAAAGCTTATGTTGGTATTTTTGGGGTTGAAAAGGGAATTTTGGTTAACTTATGAACAGCGTATAAGTACTTGTGAGTAGTTTGATCGTTTGGGAAGTTAATAGAGGTGTGGGTCTAATTTTCAGGTCAAACCGAGATTGGTGAAGCTCATAGACCCGGGGAATCAAACTTAGACTGTGAGTAACAGAAACGTTTTCTAATATGTTTTACAAAGAATGTTTGGAAGCTTGATATTTTATGTTGAAAAACATCAATTCTGGAAATGTTATTTTACATGTTTTCTGAACTGTATTGATAAATGTTAGAATGTACTTGGATTATATGGTTTGTGAACTGAGTTTACTAGGAAGTGTATTATGTATTTGAAATGTTACTTGCTGCATGAATGTTACTGGAAACTTGATTCCTGTTACGTTTAAAAAGGAAGGATGATTTATGAGTCGGTATCGGGACAGTCATGGATTGCAGCATTTTATGGTTTTGGTACTGAAGGACTGTTTGAGAAGGTATCAAAACCAGGCGTCCCGGTACTGAAGGACTGTTTGAGAAGGTATTAGGGTGGCCCAGATTAAGTACCTAAGGACTTATGAGACGGTACTAGCGCATCCATGAATTGTCGGTCTATGTGCACATACGATCTTGATTATGGTTTTCGACGTTGTGTGCGTTGAGGTTTCTCCGCACCAACTAAGGTTATGTAGGGTACCAGGCTACAGAGGTTTAATGAAAGAAAATGTATTTATGGGAAGCCATGTTTTTTTTAAAAAAAAAAATGCTTTACACTTGTGAGTTAGTGACTATTTGATAAACTGGTTTAATTGAGAGGTTTGCAAAGATTTTGATATATATATATATATATTTACGAAATGTTCTACTATCTGTTACTCACTAGACTTTATGTCTAACTCTTTCCAAAAAAATGTTTTCTTTTCCACCCAGGTAGCTAAGGGATTCCCGGAGCCTCGTCTACTCAAATCTCGTTTGCCACAACACCAAGACTTCCGCATAACCATCTCTGATTAGGTGTTCTTTTGTATTCCCATCTAGTGATATGTATATAAGTTGTTCACTTGGGCATTGTACACTGGAGGTGTCAGATTTATGATTTTGTCAACGTGTTGTTGTTGTATGGTTGGGAGTGTGGAAGTGGTGGTGTAAAATGTATGCCCTTCAATGGTGTTATTGTCTTTAATTATGGATGTGCCGAGGAGGCCGTTATGTATATTATTATATTATGAATTAAAGATTATCTATCAGGTCGAATGAATTAAAGGTGGATGGTGAGTGCCAAAAGAGGATTGGTAATCATCATTTTCACATCCTCTCCTAGGTTAGGGGGATAACTTGGGAGGGGGGTGTGACAATTAATTTTATAATTTTTTATATCTCCTCTCTTTCCTTCTTTTTTTTAAGACGGTACAAATAAAGTTTAAAAAATAGCTCTTTTCAAATATAAAAAAATGAACCAAACTATTTACAAATATAGAAAATTTTTACAGTATATCACTGATAGGCGAGAGTTACGGGATCACACTCCAAGAAGTATATATATATATATATATATATATATGCGAAGCTTAATTCTTAGTGTTTAAAGACTCATTTGGATTGACTTTCTAATTGTTTATAAATTCTTTTTTTGAACTTATAAACACTTAAAAATTCAATCCAAACGCATCATAAATTAAGATGTGTGATAGCTGAACATTCAAGCCCTTACCACTAAGTAAACTCCTCAAGAATAAAGGTAAAAATTCATATAATATGAGAGAGAGAGAGAGAGAGAGAGAGATAGTTGAGAGTAGAGAGATAATAGACCTCATCTTTCGTAAAAGGACCAGAATTATAAACATTTTCGAAACCTTCTCCTCCATCGATATATTCCATCACCATAGCCAAATGGGTATCGGTAAAAATAACCTGAAAAAATCAATGTTTTCATTTATTGTGTTTCTTAGCTTAATCTAAAAAGTTGATGCAATATATTTGAAGTAAAAAAAGAAAAAGAAAAAGAAAAGAAAAGTTGCCTCCTTTAAATGAAGGATATTTGGATGGGGATGCAATCGATGGTTTGTAATCTCTTTTTCCATATTCTCATACATCTGTGATCAATATCAGTAAAAGCATGAGAAAGAAGGATGGATATGAAAGGCAAAAGGAAAGATGGAGAGAATGATTGAATGAAAAAATTACCTGAGGACCAAGTTGTATGAACTTGATGGCAACAACTTCTTTGGTCTGTTTATGCCTCATAAGTTTAGTAACACAAAAACTTACACCATCCAAATCCTTAACAACTTCGTACTTCTCCATTTCAACACAAATATCAATCACAAATGAAGGATTGGTAATTATAAGCTTTCCACTTTAGATCTCATTCAGATCTCAAGTCAACTAACTCGGATATATTTCCTCTTCTAATTTCTTTTCTTTTCTTTTTTTTTTTTTTTTTCAATTTTATATGGGAATCCAACTGGGCCTTCTTAATTAATTTGGTCAATTCATATGAGTTCATTTCTTTCTCCACTCAACTAATTTCCCCATTCCAGATCTCAAATTTATCTGTATTAAAAAAAATCTAAACTACAAGACAAAATGGAATTATGGGAGTACTACCTTCTAAAAAAATAATAATAATAATTACTTTTTTTTAAAAAGATATTGACACATGTCAATGTTTAATTGGATGTTGACCTAAGCTTTTCCTTTTGGTGGTAGTGAACATAGTGAACATAATTGTATTTGAGTGCGTTGGGAATTTAAATTTATTTTTTAAAGAATTAAGGATTAGAGAAATTATTATAAATACAAAAAATATCAAATTATTTACGAATACAAAAAATTTTCATTGTCTATTATAAGTGATAGACCGCGATAGACTTCTATCACTAAGCGATAGAAGTCTATCTCAGTGTATCACTGATAGACAATGGAATTTTTTCTATATTTGTAAACATTTTGGCTCATTTGAAACAACACTTAAGGATATGTATTAGAGGAAATTTTTTTAAAATAGAAAAATAAGAGAGACAATTTACACAAAGTAGCAAAATTTTTAGATAGTTATGATAGATGCTGATAGAAGTACTCTATCAGGGTTTATCAATGATAGAAATGAATAGAAGTCTATCATTGATAGCTGATAGAAGTCTATCAATGTCTATCAGTGTTTTTTTGTTATTTTATATAAATAGTTTGACATTTTTTCTATTCGTGAAAATTTTCTATGTATTAGACTAATTATTTTTAATGGCAAAACAATATAGTGTCATTGTTTATCAGTAGAGATGTCCATAGGGTGGGGCGAGGACAGGGATGGCTTTCCCGCTCCCCATCCACGTTCCCATTTTCATTTCCCATCCCCGATAAATTCTCCAAGGGGACCAGGGCGGGGATTCGCTATGGAAAATTCGCGGGGATCGAGTTCACTGCGGGGAATTTTTTCCTGTTTGATTTTTTTAAAAAAAATCAATTATCGTAAATCATTATTATGAAAAAAATTTAATTAAATTATTAACTTTTGTATGATTAGTTCTACATGTACAATTAGAAATTAAAGAGAAGTAATTATCTATCAAATTATTCATATATATAATCTAAATTTATTAGAATTCAAACACACCTTTTTTTTATACTAATTCAAACATATTCATTATTTTGACCATTAAATAATAAATCTTGGAAATTAAATATAATATTTTATATAATAAAAATAAATAACATTACATTACATTATTATATATAAATATAAGAAAAAAAGTCTAATAGGGAAATTAAAATAAATAACATTACATTACATTATTATAATAAATATAAGAAAAAATATGAAGATAATACCATCTTTTTCCTTATTTGGAAAGCCCAGGTTGGTATTATTGGGAAAAACCTCTCACTTATACTACAGGAAAAAACAGAAAATAATAGAGAAATTAAAATAAACCAATAAAAACTGGAAACACAAGAATTAATGTGGAAAACTCCCAACTCGAAGAAAAACCACGGACCAAGAAAAAATCCACTATGTGAAAAATTGTTACAATCACACAGAATAATTCTCTCTCCCGATCCCAATTACAAGAGCACTTTGTCAAAGCTTTTATACTACTCACACATTTTTCTCACTCTCAAACTAGAGAATACAAAAGGAATTTAATTAGAGTTAGCACACTAAGCTTAAAGTGTTTCTAACTGGAACAATTGAAAACCAAAGGCATAGGCTCTTTTTATATTGCTTAGAGCCCATGACTTTCCAAAACTTTTTCAATGTAGGACAAACTCATGACTTTTCTAAACCTTATCAATGTAGGACAAACTCATGACTTTCCTAAATCCTTTTTGATGTAGGAAAACTTCAATTCTAATATTTTACAAAAAAAAAAAAAAAACCAATAGGTATTTAGTTATTCCTAACAAACATTTCTTAATTGGTTTCATACAAATATTTCTTAATTGGTTTCATTTTTTTTTCTTTTAAGAAGAAAAAAAAGAAAGAAGAGGAAGATGAAGAAGAAGAGAAAAGGAGTGGAATTTTGTTTTTAGAAAAAAAAAATTGTTTAGTTGTGAAAAAAAAAAAAAAAACAAGAAAAAGTTCACAGTAGCCGATAGGAGTGAGCATTGGTCGATCGACATCGGTTTTGTACAAACACCGATGCCGGTTACTGATGGTCGTGGATAGGAGTGAGCAAGGGAACTCCAAAAACCGATCATCGACAAAAGCCAGCCCATTTACGAAGAAAGAAGGTTGGATGAAGTTTTTAAAGCCTAAAACCGACCGAGAACAAAAACTAACGAACGTCGACCGGCCCACCCCGAATTCATATGTTACTTATTTATTATTATTTTTAAGAATACATGTCAAGAATTTGACTTGTTATAAAATAAAGAGCCAAAATCGTGGGCTCACATGGCCACTCTTGATTTTAAATATTAAAAAATATATTTATCCCTCTCCACGCGTATATCAAAATAATTTTCATTTTCTATTTTCTCTCTTCCTTTCTTTTCTCCTTAATTTGTTTCCTTCTTATATTTCATAAGATTTTCTCCTTCTCTCTTCTCTTCCTTCCTCTATCGGCCGCTGTCACCTCTACCGGCCCTCACCATTATTGGTCGCTGCTGTTGAATGAGAAATTTCGGTCAACCAAATTTCGTCACGTCATCACAATAAAAGCCCGAGCCCAATGTGAAAATTATAAATTAGATCGGGCCGAGTAATTAAAATCGTGGGCTGACCAGATAAATAGCAAATTTAGAGGTTTCATTTGGAAAAATAGCAAAAAATTTTTAAAAATTGTGAAAATAGAAAAATCGAATTAAATAATTAAAAATAATAATGTCAAATTGTCAAAACTGTCCTCACTTACAAATAAATACCTAATGTTCATAAGTTGAAGCTGGAAAATTTCAAAAACGTTAAAAAAACTTCAAATACACTATAACTAAACAATTATCACAGTAATCAATGCAGCATACCAAAAAGAGCTAAACCAACGCAAATACACTGTATTTAAGTATTATAGAAGATATGCAAACATAAATTAAAAAAAAAACATATTAATGCAAAAATAGATTGTGTCGAACACATTTTTAAGGCAAGCAACCAATTGGTGGAGGATTGCAGCAGAAAACAAGATTTAGCATGGTGGTTTGTGGTTGAAGTAGAGAGTGAAATAAGAAGAGAAAAAAAAGAGAGAGGAGATGGATGTGTTGACATTCAATAATGGGTGAAAACATCAAAGAGAAGAACAATGTACGATTGAATGGAAGAAAATTATAGATGGGGAGTTGTATGACTACGATTATAGACTCATGAACGACCAAAAAAAAGTGAGAAAAAGCAAAAAAAAAAAAAAAAAAAAAAACACCTTAACTTGCTGCTATGCGATAATGGGAGAACAACAAAAGTGGGAAGAGAGAGAAGCTGTAGCTCGTAGGATTACATTTTTCCCTTTTTTTCTTTCATTTACTTATTATTATTATTATTATTATTTACTTTTTATTTATTAGACATTTCAAATTTGGTTAAAATTTATTGGGTTTTTAAAAAATGAAATATATATATATAATTTCAATTAAGGTTGACTCTAATGCTTTTCCCTCCTAAATTTAAAATTTATAAATTTCAAATCTTTCATCAACTTAAATACAAAATTTTCAAATCTTCTATCAAATAAATTTAAATTGATTATTTTCTCAATTATATCCGTTTTGACACTAAAATACAAAATTAAAAGGAAACCAAAAAAGAATACTTACTTGGTCATAAATAGCAACTATTTTCGTAGAGATATAATAGTATATCATTTAATATATTTCAAAAACTTTTTAAAA